>CM073583.1:109789058-110472585 GCA_037074715.1 Magnolia kwangsiensis
GTAGGCGGTGGATCTTTACTTGTCCTGGCCATGCATATTGCGGCTTCTCCGTTTCCTGACGAAGCGGTCATTGTGGTGGAACGGGAATATGCCAGTGTAATGGGGCTTATTGAGAAGGGGGTTTTATTCGATTGTTCGGTACTTCCACAGAGTTCGGCCGATTGTAATATGACTTGAGGCGATACACTCTGAGGTGATACGTAGATTGGTGGACTTCCCATGGGTGATTTACCCTTCTGTTTCTTCGTCCATCGGGCACCTGCAGTGGGTAGAACCGGGAAATCTCGTGATATTGGCGGGGACGAAGATTTTCCAAGATATATTGTTGGGGGAGCAAGTTTAGGATTTTTCCTCGCCGCATTTCGTGTCACTGGTCCTCTGGTTTTCAGTGTTGATGGACTCGTCATAGATGTTGTGATATTTCGGGCCTTCGACCTTTGGCGTGACACCATGATTCAGTCATTTTTGTTTTCTTGTGCTATTGGAGAGACTGTTACGACTCCAACGGTGATTTGAAACTTGTCTGTTTCGTTCGATGCAAGCTGTTTTTGTCGACCAAGGGTTGGTTATGGGCATATTCCACCACGAATGCTGTGGGTGTGAAGTAGAAGGTCGTTTCGCTTGCAACAGCTGCCATTGATTATAGCTTGGATGTGTATACCATACTATAATTTTGTTGGCACAAACGATATTGATTAGTATATATTTGCGAATATGCTCTATCTCGAAGATGAGAGGAAGGATGTTCCCATCGAGAGTTGCCATTTTGGCATCTAATAAGACACTAAACAATGATGAAATTCTCCAGATTGTTCCTCAGTCAATACTAAGTAAGATAGAAATCCTCAGCAGAGTCGCCATTTTGTTTCGACAAGAAATGAAAAGCATTTGATTCGGGGGATTATCTTACTTAATAATGACAAAGAGAAAGAATAGAGAAAATATTCATCACATTTATTCATTCTAAATTCATTACACCTTTTGATCCTTTGATTTCAGGATAGAGTTTTTATGACAAAAAGTACAAGTGCTGAATGTATTCGAATATAAATTTTGGCAGCATTCAGCTCATATCATTCATGTCTCCATAGGAGATGAGTTGTGCGGATCTACTCCATGCACGCATCTTCCTTCATTGACACAATAAAAGAATCCCAAGACTCCCTAAAGAAATTTGGAAGGACTGGAGATATTCTGGAAAAATGACATAATGTCACTTCACACATCATCGGGGCAACTCCTTGACGAGTTGCATGGGCCCGCGCAACTCACAAGGAGTAGCGCGGTCTGGCCTTTTTTCCTCTTTCCCTCTTCTTTCTCCAGTACCTGTCAGAGGCACTGGTCTTCTGGAAATCTAATCCCTCAAATGAGGGGGTAGGGGGTATTTATAGGCTTCCACACATGTGAGCCATCGAATCCCGTGTTGTGGACCCCACCTCATACCGCTTCACAAACTTCAATCGAACTGTCCCTTTGGAGAGTAGCGTGGGTCAGTGCAACTATCATGAGTTGCGCGGTCCGGCGCAACTCTTGAAATCCGCACAACTTATGGTCCGCGCAACTTGTGATCCACGCAACTTGACTTCTCTTTTCCTTCAATCTTCAACCTTCCTTCTTTGATTCCTTTCCTTAACCAAATTTTATGCTCCAACATCGCATAATGGGCATGATTGCCTATCTTGGATCTTTGATGCGCAACAAACTAAACTCCTACCGACCCATGTATTTTTTGTGCCTCAACACCCTTATTGCAGCACTGTTGAGTCGAAACATGTGTAGGCTTAGGGGATGTCATAATTGGACACCTCATGGACAAGTTTGGCCAATTTTTGAGTGATTCAGTGACTCATCTGAGTGAGAAGAACCAAGGGAGTTGTGATGAAGGAGAACTGGAGGAGAGAAGACTAGGCAAACATCTCTTGAAAAACCTAGAGAGGAAAATACCTTAATTTTCATATAAATTGCAAGTTTTCGGAGAATAGAGAACTCAAGGCTTTTAGGAAAGAGTAGAGAAGAGCAGAGGGAGGAAAGAGTAGATTCAAGAGATGGTGATATGAATGCAATAGGCAGGAAATGTTGAGGGTTTTAAGAGGAACTGTTGGATTTGAGACATGGCTAGAAAATAGGGGTGCTAGAAAATGATGGAATTGAGATGGATTTTTCTTTTTAGAGTGAGAGGTTCAAGCAATCCAATTTTTTGAGGGCAACTTAGTGATAGGGGTTTGCACAGTTTCATTGGATCAATTTGAGTTATATATGCCATGCATACCATTTCTATGTGCCTATGTGTCAAATGTCATAGGCTGCAAAAGTATCAAATTAGTCCCTTCTCGTGGTCTCGTCTTTATTAAACATGACTTGTGGACTTTTTAAGTAATTAGCTCTTGTTAATGTTTATCCATAGTTTATATAATTTTATGATTGTTTGATTAGAAAAAAATGTGACTTGCCCAAGTCGCCACTTTGACACACCCGAGTCAATTTTTGTGGGCCAACTGAGTCAAGTCTGAGTCTTGAGTTTCCAATCTTGCTTCAACCTTGTGCTTTCACTCCTACTTTGAATTGTGTTGTGCTCCCACTCACACTCTTCCTAGCTCATTATATTTTGCTAACATTTTGAAACAGGTGCTTCCCCAATCCCACACTTGAATCTATTGCTGTTTTGCTTGATGCTTTGCACAACTATGGATAGAACTTTTGCTGCATCCAAATTGGTCCTGGAAGGACTTAGATCAACGTGGTGTGAATGGATATGAATGATTGTTCAGTTTCTGGGACAAGGCTATGATGTAGACACAATCTTGACCCAGATCTGAAAATTGTTATTTATGAAAATATAGAAGCATTCTTGTCTTAGATCCAGAAGTTATTATCTTATGGAAACTGCTTTTATTCTCATGCTCAGAACTCAGGGAACATATTCTCCAACATCTGTTGAAATTTCATGCTTCTGTTACATTTTTGAATGATGTCTTAGGCCCTGTTTGGTAGACACTTAAAATTTAAAAAGGAGTTGATCTCATTTTAATTAACAGTAATTGTGTATTAGAAATCAAGATCTAATACATAATTAACTAGTTCGATTCACTAATACTTAATTATTGTTAACTAAAATAGTTTGACTCATTTTTTTAGGTGTCTGCCAAACAGGGCCTTATGTTTCTTTGAGTTGAGCTCTCGAGACAGTTTTGACTTTGTGCTGGCATGTTTTGTTAAATTGCAACATTCAAACATGAAAAAAAAACATTTTTTTTTTTCCATCCAGAATATCTTCAAGTGTAATATTGGGGCTGGCTGGACATTTGCATGTTAATATTCTTGGTTCATGTCTCAGCATCTTCATCCAGATTTTCCAGTTCCAGCACTTGTGTATTCACCATCATTGTCATCATCACTCTCATGTTTTCCTAGCTATTTGGTGTTTGGCTTGTCCAGCATTGTCATCATCATAGCCTTGCCGGACTTATGTTTGCTTACCAAATTTGTCCTCTTCTTGAGTTGCTTGATTATTGTGAAGAACTGCAGTTTCTATTTCTTCACAATAACCCAACCCTTTTCTCTTTAGTACAGGCTCGTGGAATCCTTCGACCCCCTCGCCAAGGTCTGCATCCAAGAAGCTGGCATCAACCCTTCGCAGCCTCTCTTTTAAGAAGCGGGAGGATCTTCAGGAGGATAGTGAGCACTTGCAGCAACTGCAAGATGACCCCTACCAAGATATTGAAACAGCTTATGTGGCACAAATTTGCTTAACATGGGAGGCACTCCATTGTCAGTACATGCAGCTGAGCCAGAAAATCTCATCCCAACCAGAAAATTCCGCCTCTTATGGCCATGCTGCTCAGAAGTTTCAGCAATTCCAGGTTCTATTGCAGAGGTTTATTGAGAACGAGCCCTTTGAGCAAGGTCACAGGGCAGAGATCTATGCCAGAACAAGAAACTCGTTGCCCATGTTGCTTCAGGTTCCAAGCTTTCAAGGTAAATGCCATGAGAGTTATTTAGAAGGGGTTCCAAATTCTGAACAGTTCTGAAACCCTTCAGGGACATGGAGTGATATTGGCTACTCCAATTAAGACATAGTAAACTATAAAAGAAATAAATAGATTTTCATAATTGATCAAATGGTTCCCTAGAAATTTATTGTGAACATGCGGACCTTGGTTTTTAGAAGTTGTGTTTTTTACTTTTTTAACCCCTTCCTGCATGGTTCTCACAGGATCATTTGATTCATTCCCCATCTGTTAATATGCTTACTTTAGATCTATATAGTGTATGAAGTGTGGATATATTTGACTGGGATGTATTGCCTGGTATTGTGAGGCTGTATTTCTCAACTCTCTTTGTTTTGGTTCCCCAGCCAAAGAAATGAACTATCCAAGTGTTTGTGGATGTGTTTGTTTTGCATGAACTGCGACTCATACTCATCCAGTATGCATCACCCAATCTGGCTGACATGCAGAGATGACGGGATGATCCAAATCGATTTGCTTGGCACTTCGCTGATCATGGTGAAAAGATGAAGCTGACCATTGATTGGTTGAGTTGAACGTGTATCACCGACTTTAGTTCAACCATCCATTTCAATGTCACCAATCAAGTGTTTGTGTAATCCATTTCCAAGGTAGCGCCTAGAAGATGAACAATTCTGATCCATTCTACAATCTATGCATGTGGGCCCCATATGGAGACAAATGTTGATTAGCATGGTACTCGCCAAAATGAATTTGGATGTGAAATATATCCCAAGGTTGTTATGCCTGTTTAATATCGTGGCATTTCTGTTGAAATTTGCATGTAAATCCACAAAACTGATTCTTTCTCAATATGATACTTTATCATGTGTTAAGGAAATATGTTCCATGCGAAGGCAACACAGATTTCCTTGTTCTTATAAATTGATGTGAATGCTTTGTGAAAATTTCAGGTTCTGATCAGAAAGAACAGGAAGAAGAAGATTCGGGCATGCTGGTCCTTGCCAATGATTTGATAAAAGTAATCGAGAGCTCAATCATGACCTTTCTGCTTTTCCTGAAGTCTGACAAGAAGAATTCTGGTGGTGTTCTGAATTTATTCAGAGGGAATAACCAGGCTGAAAATTCTCTTCAACAGATACAAGCCTCTCTAGACAAGGTATTTTGTAAGTACAATTCTTTTCATGAACCAAATATTCTCTGAACAGTTTCGACCACCAGCTGACCAAGCAAGTAGAGAATGATGTGTGCACATGAATCTTCCATGATCTATGAATGGGATTGTTACCCCTAGCATTAATACTTCTGCCATTATTTAAGAGGAAGTATAGGTTCTTGATGCATTATAATGCAAATGGTGCGTCAGTGTGCACTGTTGGCTGCTATTTGATGATCCAAATTCCAGAGCAGTCTGATGGCTCCCACTGTAGATGGGGATTCCTTCCCCCCCCCCAAAAAAAAATAAAATAAATAAAGGAAAAAAAAGAAAAGAAAAGAAAACTCTGTTTGGAAGATCCTTGCCATCCAATATTGACAAATCAGTAGGTTTTTATAAATCGTAATGTGAGTAGTGTCTTGATGCTGTGGTACACTTGGGGCCCAACTATTAACCAGATGGGTGCTTTCAAGATGAGGGATCCTTCCAGAATCTCCTGAGTTGGAAGATGTTTGATTGGTGGTCAACAAATGTGGTTAAGAAAGCAAGACAGCAACAATCCAGAAAAGAACAGATGCTGGATGGTTAGTGTCTTCCAATATGTAATGTTTATGGGTGTTGGACATCTGTGGTGGGGCACCTAATGTGGGAGGTTGCATTGGGGTGCTATTCACTTTCTAATGCATCAGGACCCCAATAATTTCTCTCCAATAGTTGTCCTTTCGCTGCTCTGTTTCTTGATTAACGACACTATTTGCAGGCCGCTGATCCAAGGGTTAAGATCTTCGGATCAGGAAGGTTCTTGGGTTATCACCAATCCACAGCGAGGTCCATCAGGTCAATGGTCTCAATCATCAAACGATGGGCCCCCATTTGCATTAATTGGCACATCAGGACACTACTATCAATGTGCTGATGCATCAGTACTCCATAATATTCCCTCATTTGAATATTAATGGCATCCAATCTTCATTGCTCTCCAGTGTATATTTTAGTTTGCACAACCAATTGATGCTATTTACCTTTTGAGGCATTAGGATCCTATGATTTCTCTGTCCTTATCAATCGTTAAGATCTTCCGGTCAGGGACGGTTTTGGATTATCACTAATCCATGGTAGCCCCATCTGCTCAGTAGTCATAATCAAACCCTTGCTTTCGGTTAAAACCTTCCCACGTCCTCTGATAATGTATCATTTGCCACTTGAGAAACTTATGGCCTGGAAAAAACTGCCCCTTGGTGTTCGCATTATGTATAGAAACAATTAATTTACTGCAACTATCCCTGATCCCATTTTGTCATAAATAAGGTGTATGATTCCATGGTTTTTATGTGACAAGAATGATTCAATCTTTCAAAATTTGCCATCTCGGACATCAATACCTCTGTTAGGAGAGAATCTTGACTTGATTTTTTTGGGCATTACTTGTGTGCTATTTATTTGGTGTGCATTACTATGTCTTGGTTCACTTCTTCTTCTTCTTTTTTTTTTTTTTTCTCCTTCTAATATGCATAAATAACTTCTCCTTTAGTAATGCCATTAACTGGAGCACATGTCATTGGAGTCGGGTTTGGTTCAGGCCAAGCTGAACCCATTTACTAAACACGCCTAGAAATCTTGCCCGAGCCCAAACTGTAGCCTGACCCAGGCCTACCCAACTCGAAATCCATCAAGCCCAAGCCAGACCCAACACATTTAACTCGAATTGGACAGACTTGATCGACTCAACCTGGTGTGCCCGCATGTTAGTGAATTGATCAACTCATGCCTATGAAAAGCTTTATTTATGAAAGAAGCAACTACTCTACAAATGCTAGGCTGAGCCTATACACCTATACTCTAGCTAATGCATCCTCTGAATTTGCCTCTGTAAAAATTAGAGAATCACAACCTGGAATCTCCTTCCCAACTCTCATATCTCTTCAATCCAGTTTTACTTGTATCCATGGTTGGGGTGGCAGGTCCTTGCCCAGCCTGCTTTGGGTGGATTTTGGCTGAGGCGAAAAGCATACAAGCTTTAACACCTGAGAACTAATTGGGACCGTCTTGGGTATGTACGAAAGGCTTGGGCTTGAACCTAGATGCTTATGTAGCAGGCCGTTCTGGGCCTGGGCATGGGTTTCTAGCTTGGGGGCTGGGCTTGGTTTTGCTCACTCCATTGGGAGTAAGAATAATTGTTTACATATTGTATTACATTGGACAACCCCCTCGGTGAATGGACTCAGATGTGGGTGCATTGTGGTGACATTTCCTCATGCATCTACTGTAAGTGTTGTCATGCCCGCATGGATAATACTGTTTCATTTTCCATCAGTGGAGTCTGGAAGACATACGTGATTGTTTGTAGAAATGCATTTTTCCATACTCGAGGTGCCATAATCTGCATGTCTCTGCAAGTATTGCTTTTGCTTGTGATAATACTGATAAATGCATGTTTTCTTGATGTTGGGTGTTGTCCTGTGCTTTCTGTTCTTGTTGTAGAAGGAGGTAAAGCTGAAGGAACTGCAAAGAAAGAAGAAAGGATGGAAGAAGAAATCATGGCCCACGAAGCAGGAGCAAGTGGAGCTATTGTTTGGCCTTATTGATGTTAAAGTTGTGTCGAGGGTCCTCAGAATGGTGAAGATTAGCAAAGAACAGCTGCTCTGGTGTGAAGAGAAGATGAGCAAGATTGATGTGTCAGAGAGCAAGCTACTGAGAGATGTGTCTCCTGTCCTGTTTCCTTGTTGAATGGTTAGCTATTGCCCTCCAAGTAGGGAGTCCTCTTATAAAAGAAGACAAGGAAGCTCTTGCCTATCCTGCTTGCCCTTTCTGTCGCACCACCTGATGATCTGGCCGTTCATCCAGAACTCTCACCATACCATAGATCAGCAACATGGAAAGATTCTTACTGTTGATAGATTCTCACTGTCCATACAAAGGCGAATTATTAACAATGGTCCAGATCCTGTCTGGTAGTGAGATATTTTCAATGTATTTGACTACAATGAGACATTCCAGATGCATTGCCTTGAAGATGGTGTGTTGGGGCAGAAGGGGCCAAGCAGCTGGGTTAGCCTCCTTCGCAATTTCACCTCTTATAAATGTTGTTCGCGTTTTGCAAATATAGATACATATGTAGATGGGTGGGTGGATAGATTTACTGTCCAGGTTATGTTCATGGCCAAACAAGGGTAAATTTTGTGGGTCTCTCTGTCGATTCTCCCACCCAAACAGACTATCATTGCAGACATTGCTATTTAGCTGTGTGAAACATTTATTTCCGAGAGTTTTGCTAATCTCAGCAACAATTGGCATCTAGGAGATGATAGGGTAGAACCAGAAAATGGTGGAGCTCTCTTTCTCGGGTCAGTACACCGAGTGGAGCGGTGAGTCTATTGGGACCATCCGGCTAGCTATCCCAATCATGGATGGCTTGAGTTTTGATGAAGCAATACCTATCTGTCAATCCTGGCCACTCAGCCTTCTCCATTTTCCAGCATTTAAATGTTGTGCATTAGTTACTTCCTTTTACGTCCATTGCTTGGATGGTCACCTGGTCAGATGGCTAGGGGCATCCTATGTGTGAATCTTTTAACTATTACCTTATTAGCAGTGCCCCCAGATCAAAGGGTTCTGATTGATGCATCGCCCTGCCTTCTGTGTGCTGTGGAGAGATGGCTCTACCAATGTCCCGGTTCTAATGGCTCTACTGTATCATCTCCTTTGGCATCTACATGGATGTGCTCACCTGTGGGAAGGCTTCCCTTTTGTTTTTTGAATTTCTTGTTTTAATCTGTAGTGGAAAACATTATAATACAGGACATGGCCTACCAGTAGATGTTCTTGCCCTTTTTCTGAAAAAAAAAATTTGTGGAGAAGATGCAAAGGTCATGTATGGCATACATGGGGATGGAGTCATTAGATTAGCGTCCCCAAAACAGGTGACGAATTGGTGCGTTGTGGCAGTCCAGCAGGGAATCTGGGCTGCTCATCCAGTGGGCCAGATTTAAGGTTGGTCGTGTGACACCAATTGAAGAATCTAATCAGAGCTTACTATTCCAAATCAGTCAAAGTTCAAAAAAGTTGTGTCCCATGTCTCACATGGTGCTGATCCCGACTGTTTATCCAAATGCCCGTACTCCTGATGAGGATGACTGGATCTTTGGCTTTCAGTTAGATGTCGCTGTCTTTCTTTAACTCCCTCTTTGCAGGACATCAATTAAATGTCAGGATTGTTTTGGTGAGGAGATGTTTTTTGGGTAGGATTTCTCTGTTGAGGATGTTTTAGGGGCATGGTACATACATGGTCGCGCCCATCAGGCTCTTTGGACTGGGACCGGCTTGGCTACTCCCCCTGACACCAGCCAATGGCTGGTGGTCGGTGCTCTGTGGGCCCCACCATGATGCATGTGTTTCATCCATGCCGTCCACCTATTTTTACAGTATGAGACCAAAAATGAGATATATCAAAATCTCAAGTGGACATTACAGGAAACAGTGTTGAATGAGCGTTGACCATTAAAAACATTTTGGTGGACATAAAAGTTTTGGATCAAGGTGATTTTTGTTTTTTCCCTTCATCTGGGCCTGTATGACCAAATCAACAGATTGGGTGTCAAATAAACAGTACAGTGAACCTTAGGAGGATTTTAATCGTGGATATCCAATCATTATTGTTTTCATGTGGTGTGGATTACCTTAGATTTATATCCCTCTACGTTTTGGGATAAAGCCCTAAAATGATCTTTAAAAATGGATGAACGGAATGGATGAAAAACATACATCATGGAAGGGGCCACAGAGCACCGAGCACCAGCCACGGGGCTGGTGGCAGGGGGAGTAGCCAATCCGTTTCCCTTTGGACTGCCTAATTGTGGGTCCCACTTACAGAAACTGAATTTTGTGCATGATATTGTGCCTCTCTGATGCATTCAGCCTTTTGTACCAGGACAAAGATTGGGTACTGCCCCTGCAGCATTTTCAGCCTTTTGTACCAGGACACTGGATTGGGTACTGCTCCCGTAGGTATAGGTATGATGTGGCGGATTTTTTTTTGGGATGGGAAGGTAGGGCATTGTTAGTGATAGTTCCACACAACATGTTTTAGCGATTCTAATGGTGAGTATGTACCTGACCGTCGAATCTCATAACAGCAGCAAGCTGTCTAATTAAAATTCCTGGGCAGCAGTTCTTGACCGTCCGATCTCGTAACAGTAGCCAGCTGTCTAATTATTCCTGTGCAGGAGCAGTTCCCAATGGACGCAGATTGTGATTGCTGGGATCAAAAGCTAGGTGAGGTTTACCATGATGCTTGTGAGAAATCCACCATCCACATTTTCCTGTTGTGGGTCATTTCTGGGTTCGTCCCAACATGATCTAGGAAATGGATGAACTGGGAGGATTTCTCACATGGGTCTCACCTAGCTTCTCACGGCAGGAGCTTCCTGTCTGTGAAAGTTCCTACAGTCAGAAGCTAAGTGGACCCCACTGTGCTGCCTGTGAGACAACTACACGGTTCATCCATTTTTTCAGATCATGTTACGACATATCCTAAAATTGAAGCAGATCCAAGACTCGAAGTCGATCGCACAACAGGAAAATGTGGGTAAGGAGATCCCTACCGTTGAAACCTTCCTGGGTCTACAATGACGTTTATATGCCATCCAAACCGTTCATAAGGTTCCTAATGGGATGAACTCAAAAGCATAACTATTTCTTACCCCACCAATGTTTCCACCCTGGACGTTCAATCTCACTGTTTCTTACCGCGTGGCCCACATGGGTTTTGGATCTGTCTGGTATTTGCTCACGTTCTATCTGAAAAAAAATGGACGGACGGGTGGATTTCTTACAAATGTGATGGTGACATTTCTTGTGACAGGGAGTCGCAGGCGATCAGTGTCCGTACGCAATACAAGTCCTTTGCACCAGGGCTATTATTATTTTTAATTTCCAGGCTACAGGACGGCCGTACTGTTGATTCGTGTTGGGATGCGGCGGTCCCTATTCTTGTTTTGGATCCGTTTTGGCCACAAGTCTAGGTTGAGAACCGTCCTTTACATTTTCATGGTAGAACGAGCTTATCCTACTTAGTTATTTATCTTCATGTAAAAAGTTATTCAGGCGCCAATTTATATGAATAGTCGCCTGCTTATACGTACAGGACGACGTTTGGCTGTGACCCCAATACCAGCCAGCTAGCTAGTGTGGAAGCTCTGTGGGTCTGTTTTATCCATGCGGTTCATGCAATTCCAGCTCTGCTTATACGCACAGGACGACGTTTGGCTGTGACCCTAATACCAGCCAGCTAGCTAGTGTGGAAGCTCTGTGGGTCTGTTTTATCCATGCTGTTCATGCAATTCCAGCTCATTTTAGGACATGAACCAAAAAATTAGGAAGATTCAAATCTCGAGTAAACTGCACCAATAAAAGCAGTGAGGAGAATGATGTTTCACTGTTGAAACCGGCCTAGGGCTCACTGTGATGTTTATTTGTCATCTTATTTATAAGACTACATGGGATAAGGATGAAAGGAAAAAATAAAATAAAATATCAGCTTAATTCAAAACTTCTGTGAGCAACGAGAAGCTTTCAAAGGTAATCATTTAATCCTCGTTTTTGTGTGTTGTCATACGCTTTAGCTACGGATTTACCCTACTTATGGGATCATGCCCTAAAATGAGTTGGACAAATGTATGGACAACATGTATCAATCACATATATCATAGTGGGGTCAACATATCTTTGACATAAGCTAGCTGGGTGGTGTTGGGGTCACTAGCCAAACCACGTCCATACACAATTGCCTGTATGGCGCCCACCACCACCTGCCTGTTCACATGAATTTTCTCCTGGTCATGCATCACACACCACTTGCCTCTTCATATGAATATCATCCACCTGCTTATATACTACTGCCTGTGTGGGGCCCACCACGCACATTAATTGCCCCACCAGTTGGGATGTATGAGCTTGGCTTGCTGCAGAAGAACTTCCAAATTCACATGGTGGCTCACATGATGGTCACGTCAGTCTGATTTTTGGACACTCCAAACTTTAACAATGAGGTGAGCCTGGTATACAGATTGGTTCTCATACAATGGTGGGCCCATGCCTTACCCTTGTAGAATAAGCTTATTCTGAGATGACTTGTAGAGGAACCGGTCTGTCCTTGTTTTATTATTTTGGGCCTACATTTTCCAAGAGAAATGCTTAGCAGATTTGCTGGGAGGAAAGGCGTGATTTATATTAGAAAACATGTGCGCTTTTTGCCATGCATCGTGGCCCACCAGTTGTTTTGGATGATTTGTCAGATAGTTAGAATTGGGTGAGGTTAGGTGGCCCACCAGTAACAATCTTGGATCATCTAAAGAACAGTCAGATCTGCAGGTGTTCGGTGTTGTGAGTGCCTGGCCATGTTGGACGCGGATTGCCTACTAACTCAGAGTATGATACAACCTACTTAGTAAACTCTGTGGACCCACCATGATGTATGTGTATTATCCACTCCGTCCATCCGTTTTACCATATTATTTTATATAAAGAAGTCAAAATTGAAGTATATCTAAAGGTGAAGTGGCTACACTGGAGAAAACAGTGGGAGTTGAACACCCAGTACTGTTGAAAACTTCTTGGTGGCCATAGAAGTTAGATGTTTTGGATCAAGCTGATATTTGTGTTTTCCTTTCATTCATCTGTGTGACCTTATAAACAGGTTGGATGAGAAAATAAATATCACTGTCAGGCCTAAGAAGGTTTCAACGGCGAGTGTCATTATCCTCACCGTTTCCTGTGGAGTGGCCCACTTGAGATTTTGGATATGCTTGAATTTTAGATACATTCATTAAAATGATTTGGTAAAACAGATGGACGGCGTGGATAATACACAGAGATCACGGTGGGGCCCGTGTAGTTTTCTCTAGCGTACTGAGTTACCCGCTGCGCAATCCGCGTCCGGTGATGTTGGCTTTTAGGACTGGAACGTCCTCTCTCTCTCTCTCTCTCTCTCTGTATAATTATAAAGTAATTATTCCGGTGTTAGACAAGCACGCCTCGCGTGCGACTATATGCCTGTCACCTTATCTGCATTTTTTTAATTCAAAGTGGATGCGCCATACGTGCGAGGCACATGTGCAGAATCCATATGCTCAACCCACTACGGAAGCGGATTGGGTGGTGCTGGGCGCTATGGAGCCCACTGTGATATATGTGTTTTATATCTATGCCATCCATCTGTCTTCTGTATCATTTTAGGGCTTAAGCCCGAAAATAAGAGTATACCGCGCTACGTAAACAGTGGAGATAATGACTACAACTGTACACGAATTGAATTAGCTCGGTCAGGACGCTTTTGACTAGACTCGAAAAAGGTTAGCTCCTCGTGGTAAATTGGATTTTGACTGAGTTAAGTTTTTGAGTTTGAAAATATTTTCAAACCAATCAAATCAGATTATTTGATAAAATGCTTCAACAATTGTTATTTTTTCAATTACTCTCATTTCAAGGTATTCTTCAACTGAATAATGTAAAAAAATAATAATAATAATAAAATTTTTTTTTTTTATTATTATTATATAGAATTGCTCTTATGGCTTGATTTTTGTTGGGAATGAAAAATGACAAGTCCGGAAACTCAATACTAAAAGAAACGAGTTTGCTTACATTGTCCGAATCAATAGAAAAAGTTGAGAATAGAATGCTGAATGAAAGACTTGGATCAGTGTGATTCGATTCCTGATCGAAATTGAAACGTCAGGATCCATATGCATAATATGAAAGACGTATGAAGTTGACTCGGCCAAAGAGTTAGCAATGTCTGAAGAAACTGAGTGAAGTCCTGAAAGCTAAAAGTCACCTAATCGACCATAAAACCGACTCGTGAAAGGGCAGTTAGTATTGACCTCGGATTAAGAAGGGACGTCAGCGCTAATCTAACTCTGTTTCATCCGAAAGTAGGCAAAGCTCCTCCTTTTGTAAGTTAGTCGAAACAATAATATATGCTGAGGCCGAGCCAGACAAAAAAGCTACGGTGTAATATCAAATGTCATATTTATAAATTGTGAAAGGATCCGACCCTGAAAAACTCAGGATCGAAACTTATCCATACACAATCGGAAACCAAATCAAATCTCTCGAAAATACGAGAGAGAATCCCCGTACGCCGGGACTCTTCGTGCTTATATAAAGGAGGTTCTCTAGGAAACAAAGGTAGGCAAAAAGGAACTCTGAAACTCCTTTTTCTGAATCCTTACCGACTTAAGTATCGGAGGTTCTCCGGCTCTAGAAAGGGTTCTTTATTCTCTTTATTTTAGGAAAGAAGCTTGGGAAGAGAGATCCAGTTTTTTGCATCAACAATTTTAATTTTGCTGGCCAAATGTTTGATAAAATATCTTAACATTACTCTTATTGATTTATATTTAAGGTGTGAAAAATTAAAAATATAATTTACACGTTTGAAAATATGTTGAACATACTTAAACTCAGCTTAATCTGGCCCGAGCTTAACTAGACAAGGCTAGCTCACTAATTAAATTGAGAATCAAGCCAAGTTAAGCTCAAGTCGACTTAACTGCTGGCTGAGCCCCGCTAAACAATGCCAGCCTGTTGATCAGGTCATACAGACTAAATGAAAGGGAAGCACGAATATCAGCTTCATCTAAATCTTGTGTCTCCCACCGTGTGCGTCCCATCACCATTGTTTATTGTACTGTGGTTCACTTGAGCTTTTGATCTACTTCATTTTTTAGCTCATGCAAGACGGATAAAATACGCAAGTCATGGTGGCTCCGGACCTCCCAACAGCGGGTCACTGCCCAATTCACTTATAAACCACTGTATGTGTTTATCATAATAAGCAGACCTGACCACCCATCACGTGAGCAGCACGCGAATGGAGATAATCTTAGCTGCTCACTTCTACATACATGCATGGCATGGCTGTTTAATGAACGGTCGAGATCGCCCCACGAACGTTCTGGATCCCCTACATGTGCGTCTTGGCACGTGGGGTGTGTTCGTGCCGCTCTGGAATCATATCGTACCACTAATGGGGGTGAGGAACGCGTGAATGAGGACCATTTATCAGGTAGATAAGTGTGAACGCATCCCAGCCCATGGACGGCCCGGATTCGGGACACGTGTACGTGTTGCCTCTGTTTGCAATGCATTACATACAATCAGATATACATGCAGTTCGTCCGTACGGATATGGCCGACACGCGGCATCCATCCATACAGCACATACAATCGAATCTGCATGTGGTTGGTCGGTACGGATATCGCCGATCCGGTACGTTAGTGATGGAGATTTCCCGGCAAAAAGTCCGAAGTGTCCTCACGTACGTGCGAGGGATTTGCTTGTTTCGTGGAACCACGAAGGGTATTTTGGTCCGATTAATTTTAATATTCCGCTGAGATTCCGGGTTCGTTTTGGATGGTTTTACTGAAATTTCAGGGGCGTTTATCAATGGGCCATCTCCCTTGCAGCATCTGTACAATAAGCTTGATCTGCAAGGTGTCCTGTATTTCCTATCTTGATGTTTTCATGACATCCTATCTGTCCATCATTCGCAGCCCATCTCATTTTCCTTGGATCCAAAAAATCAGGTGGATCCAACTCTAAGATAGGCCACGCCATGTAAATCATTCTGGAAATCTCAGAAATCATGTGGTGTAGGCCACCTGAGTTTTGGATTGCAATGGATGTTTTCGATCGTCCATTCAATATCGTGGGGCACATCTTCGGAATGGATTGGATGGTATATGAAAAACACAGCTACCCCACGCACTATACGGTAGTTTTCTTTTTACGGTGGGCTTCCGCATTGAAATTTGTACCTGTGGCGTGGCCCACATATATGTTTTTTACGTCTGATTTTTGGTTCACTGGATGAACCTTAAGGCATTGTCCTTATGGACGGGTTGGATGTAGGACATAGGTCACGGTGGGCCCTACACACTGCGCTGTAAAATAAACTTATTTTACAAACCTGCGGAGAAACAGGCTTCAAATTATCAAAGCATAAGGTGAGCTTTAACGGGATCAGATTCCTCTTTATCTTTTTCGGCCGACCCAACTTTTGCTTTCTAAAATTCCTTTTATGAAAGCCCCCTGTTACTTGAGTGTGAGGGGAATGTCCGGCATGTGGGCCATGTGGGCCCCACCTCCTCTAGGGTCCATTCACTGATGATCCGAACCATCCAGAAGCGCAGCCTACGAATTGATGGATATTAGTAGGGAAAGGATAATATTTCCCAATTATCTGACAACCCAAAAGATCAAAGGCCTGAAATATTGGACTGATTAGATGATCCCAACCATCCAACCGGTGGATAGTAGCTAGGTGGTAAAAAAAGAGCCCGTGCCATTGTCCACGTTCGATGACCGATAGTAAACCTGGCGATCAACAGTCAGCACAGAATGGCCAACGGTGTGGATGGTCCAGATCACGGTATACCCACCCCAAGTATCAACCATGCTACTGTACCTGAACGTACCTGAATGGGTGATGTACGTTCCTCTACCACGTTTGTATAATATGCTTTTTCTATTTTTTATTTTAATAATTTTATTCTACCACTACATCGGGCCCACCGTCATATAGGGCCCACGTCCTCTTCGTCCATCGGGCACCACCCTTAAAGTCCACCACATATGCCAAAAATTAGGTGGATCCAAGGTACAGGTAAGTCGTGCCACAGGGAACGGTGGGCATTGGGTCCTTCACCGTTAAAACCTTCCATATTATGTGTGGGGCCCACTGTGGTTTTTACATCCCATCCAATCCATTCTTAAGATGAACCCTAAAATAATGGAGTGGTACCCAAAAATTAGGGTATTCCAAAACTCAAGTGGGCCATGCAATATGATTTTAGAGATTTTGGGCATGATTTACGTGGCGTAGCCCATATGAGTTCTAATCATGTTTTATTTTCTGGATCCAATGATAAAATGATGGGTCTCACCTGATGGACGGAGTGGATTTCATGTTGACAAAAAACTGGGCCACCCACATGCACTTATAGGATAAGCTGCTTCTAAAACGGTGCAGAGGAACCGGCTTCATCCGAAAAGGCAGCAAAGTCCGTCACTCAGCGCGAGTTCGTTTTGTGCCGCGATTAAGGATTCTGTTTATCTCTCTATCCGGTCAGGCCCATATGCTGAGATGATCCTTTGATTTGAACCGTTCATATTCTTTTCCCTTCTGAATATATAATCTATCTTCCCCTCACTATGCTTCATCGATGATTCTAGTCATTGATTTTTAGAGATAAAAATTGTTGGAAAAAAATATGTTAAGTCTGGAGATTCGGATTCCAAGTAGGTTGGATCTGCCGGCACTACCCAAAGAGTCCGAGACAACGGTTAGAGCCGAGAAAATAAGAGATAGGCTAAGAGGTATAAGCATAAGACGACTAAACTTACTCTGTCGGAGAGATAACATCGTCTGCATAAGCCTATAAAAGGCCGAGCATGTCATAAGCCACCCGACCGATAGAATAAAACCGACCTAATGAGTTGGTTCTATCGGCCACGGAGTAAGGAAGAACGATAGATAATCGTTAAGATTATTCCACCCGTGAGAAGGCAGAAAAATTATGCTCCTAAGCCGACCGAGACTCTCCTAGAGTCGGTAACGACCGAGCCGAGACAGGAGAAGGCGGTATGAATGCAAATACCGCTCCGAAAATTCAGGAATACGGGTGTCCGATCCAGAGATCCTCGGGATCGGGCGCAATCAGTAAAGAGGATTAAATCTCCGGATAATAAGGAGAAGAATCCTCGTATGATGAGGATTCTTAAGATCTACAAATATCCAAGCTCTTTACAGAGGAAGGTACGCAATACAAAACTCAAGAAGCCCTTTGCCACTGTTCAGAAGACTGACTTAAGCATCGGAGGTTCCCCGGCTCCAGCCAGGGTCCCCTTTGTACTGTGGATTGTGCAGGTGGAAGAAGATCCGACCCATGGGAGCCGTTCCATAAAAATACACCAACAGTTTGACGCTGTCTGTGGAAAACGAGCAAAAAGCCATTTTTCTACAATCCATTGAATGGCGAGAATTACGAGGATGGATCAAGATGAAACGAAGGAGGCTGCTGCCAGCACAGCTCAGGGAGCTCCCCCAATGATACCTGCAGTGGCACCGCCTGCGACATCTGCTCCGACTACCAGCCACCCGAACCGAGGGAACACACAGTTGGATCGAGAAGTCTAAGAGATGCGTTCCAAGATGGCTGTTATGAAGTACATGCTGGAGCGACTGTGTAATCAGCAGATGCAGCAGCGTCATGAGTCAGCACAGGTTCTCCCGCCGCCATCTGTAGCACAGCCTACTGCTCCACGGTCGCCTCGAGAGCCGACTCAGCATCAAGGACGAGTCAGCCAGAGCCGGTTCGCTCTACAACGGCCGCTTTACCTCCCTCTGATTTGCGGCATATAATAGATCAGAGGAGGCGAAGTCGGCTTCCTGTAGAAGAAACGATGGAGAGTGTGGAACCTTGGAAAGTCGATATACAGGACTTCAAAAATGAAGTCTGGGAAAAGATGGAGAGAGAGATGGCAGACATAAAGCACGATCGGAACACAAACCCGACTAAATCCGAGACAAAAGCTTCTCCATTTGTAGACGAAGTAATGCAGGCACGGTTGCCGGAGAGGTTCCCTTACCTCAGATAACTCCTTTTTTCGAAAAAATCGATCCGACAGAGCATATCGAATGCTTCAGAACCTACATGGAGCTGCATGATGCCTCGGACGCCATTATGTGTCGAGCCTTCTCTCTCATGCTAACTGATGTAGCCCGGCTTTAGTTTAAACAATTAAAACCGAAGTCGATTAAGTCATTTGCTGAACTCAGTGACGCTTTCCTCAACAACTTCATCGGCGGAAAGAAAAATCTAAAGCCGCCCGCACATCTGAACAACATAGTTTAGAAGGAAGGAGAGTTGTTGAAAGATTATATCAAGCGTTTTAATTTTGAATCTCTGCAGGTTCGGAAACATTTAGAGGAGACAGCGTTAAACGCACTCATGCAAGGAGTACGAGATAAGCCCTCTTTGGCGTCTTTAGACAAAAATCCGCCCGATACTCTAGGAGAGTTTATGGTTCGTCCGGACAAATACGCTGACGCTGAAGAAACCCGACTCCTGCGCGAGAAGGTTCAGAACGCGAAACCCTCGGCTAAAGAGTCGGCCAAGAAAGAAGACGACTCAGCCGTACGGAAAAAGCGATAAGATGATCGGACACGAGACGATAGCAGGTCGGGCAAACAACCCGATAGAATATTTTCTACATACACCCATATGAACAAGTCTCAGGAGCAAGTGTTGATGGAAATAAAAAATGAGGGTTTCGTCAACTGGCCCGGGAGACTCCGAGGGAACTCGAATCGGCGGAACAAGAACAAGTATTGTCATTATCATCGTGACCACGACCATAATACAAGTGATTGTTATCACTTGAAAGACGAAATCGAGCGGCTCATTAAAGAAGGCCGACTCAGAGAACATTTGGAAGGACCTGGTGCTCCAGCAGAACCAAGTGAAGATCGCCCCACGGAAGAAATTCGGACGATTATCCGAGGGCATCAGTGCGGTGGAGATTCTAACAATGCACGAAAGAATCACGCCAGAAGCATCAACCGTCTGGAATCCAAGATTCTACTGCTGTCCCGACCTTCCAAGGAGTAGAAGAGAGAACGATATTGCATCTCATTCACTGAGGATGACGCCCGAGGCATCCATCATCCCCATGATGATGCACTTGTCGTTGCTCTCACCATCGCCAACAGGAAAGTATTCCGAATACTGGTGGACACTGGGTTGTCAGCGGATGTATTGTTCACCCAAGCATTCGACAAAATGGGAGTTGGACGGTCAGCCTTACGTCCAGTCCGAACCCCGCTTATAAGATTCTCGGGTGAACAAGTACTTCCTGAAGGAGTTGCTTCATTACCACTCACTGCCGGAACTATACCTCACCAGGTAACTGCGATGATCGATTTCCTGGTCGTCGACCAACCATCGGTGTATAACGCTATACTCGGACGGTCATTTCTAAGCCTCCTTCAAGCCGTAGTATCTACCTACCACCTTTTCATGAAATTCTCGACCGAGTTGGGAGTAGGAATTGTGAAAGGAGATCAACAAGACGCCCGACGATGCTATGCGACCGCATTTAAAGCGCCGACGGAGATATCGATGATCGAATCACTGGACCCCCGTATCTGATCTCACAAACCGGGGCAACCGATGGAAGAACTCGTCTCGAAATTCTTGACAGAGACAGACGAGTCGAGAGTAGTGCAAATCGGCTCGTCTTTGATCTCACCTCTTAAAGAAGAACTGATCGCCTTACTTAGGTGGTATGCTGATGTGTTCGCATGGAGCTCCGAAGATATGCCCGGGATCGATCCCTCGATCATAACGCACCGACTCAACATTGATCCGACTTACAAGCCAATCCGATAGAAGAGACGTCCTCTCGGCATAGAAAGGTATGCTGTCATTGAAGAGGAAGTTGGCAAGCTCCTTAAAGCCAAATTCGTTGACGAGATTTACTATCCAGAGTAGATAGCTAATGTCGTGCTAGTGAGAAAAGTCAATGGTAAGTGGCGTCTCTGTATAGATTATACAGATTTGAACAAAGCCTGCCCCAAAGATAGCTTCCCTCTTCCCCGCATTGATCAGTTGGTGGACAGTACTGCAGGCCATAAATTGCTTAGTTTTATGGATGCCTATTCAGGTTACAATCAAATTGTAATGCATGAGATTGATAAATCAAAAACTACATTTGTCACTGACAAAGGCCTTTACTGTTACCGAGTGATGCTGTTTGGTTTGAAGAACGCCGGAGCGACGTATCAAAGGTTAGTGAACAAAATGTTCGCTTGGCAGATCGGCTGAACTATGAAAGTATATATAGATGATATGCTCGTCAAAATTGTACACGCAGCAGACCATGTGGCGAACTTAGAAGAAATGTTTCTGACTTTACGAAATTATAAAATAAAGTTGAATCCTAGCAAATGTGGCTTTGGTATTAGCTCGAAAAATTTCCTCGATTTTCTCGTTAGTCAGCGAGGGATCGAAGCGAATCCCGAGAAAATCAAAGTTCTGCTCGACATGGAATTTTCAAAAACAATTAAAGACATTCAAAGGCTGATAGGGAGAGTAGTCGCGCTTAACCGCTTCCTCTCCCGAGCCACAGACAAATGTCTCCCGTTCTTCAAGCAATTAAAGGGACGACAGACGATAGAATGGACGGAAGAGTGTGAAAAAGTATTTCAAGAATTGAAGTCTTATCTTAGTTCTCCACCGTTGTTGTCCAAACCCGAGTTAGGAGAAACTTTGTTGTTATATCTGGCTGTATCCGAAGCAGCGATTAGCTCGGCCCTCTTACGAGAATGCGAAGGAAAACAATTACCTGTGTACTATGTCAGCAAAGCCTTACTACCGGCAGAGACAAGGTATCCTCAGCTCGAGAAAGTAGCCTTAGCCCTGGTGGTTTCCTCGCGACGACTCAGGCCATATTTTCAAGCTCACACCATCATCGTTGTGACCAACTTACCTTTGCGCTAAATTCTTCAAAAACCAGAGGCTTCCGGCCGACTTACAAAGTGAGCCGTCGAATTGAGCGAGTTCGACATACAGTACAAGCCGAGGATAGCCATTAAAGGACAAGTTGTTGCTGATTTTCTTGTTGAAGTAACCTCCAAACTAACACAATGTCTGACTCTGAAGAGGTTACTAAGGCAACAACTTCTTCTTCTCTCGGCCCATCTCCTGACACAGTTCCTTGGAAGTTATTCGTCGACAGCTCATCTAACTCTAAGGCAAGTGGAGCCGGGGTAGTATTGGAAACTCATGATCAAACCTGTATGTAGTATACCTTACGACTTGAATTTCAAGCGTCGAACAATACAACAGAATACGAGGCCTTATTACTCGGCCTTCGACTTGCCGCAAGTTTAGGTGCAACTCATCTCAGTATTTTCAGCGACTCGCAGCTAGTCGTTAACCAAGTTTCTAGTGTCTATCAAACTCGGAAAGAACAACTAAAGGCATATATGGAAAATACCAAAGAGTTAATTAGCGGATTTCAGAAATGTGAAGTGATTCGAATACCGAGAACCGACAATGCCAAAGCTGACTTGTTAGCAAAGCTCGCCTTGGCCGACGAAGACGACATACCTCGGTTGGTTCCAATCGAATACGTAGCCAAACCGAGTATAAATCAGCCGACAGACTCGGCTATACTCCCTATCGACTCGGAACCTGCTTGGTTCGACCCCATCTTCCGTTATCTCAACGATGGAGAGCTACCGGAAGATCATACTGAGGCACGACGGCTAAAGGTTTGAGCATCGCGTTACACTATCTTGAATGGGGTACTGTACAAGAAAGGGTTTTACGCTTCCTTGCTAAGATGTGTGGATTCCCATGAAGCCGAATATGTCTTACGAGAGATACATGAAGGAATATGTGGGAACCACTAAGGAGGACGTTTGTTCTCCAATAAAGTGTTACGGCAGGGGTATTACTGGCCGACTATACAACACGATTCTAAGAAGTTCGTCCAAAGGTACGACAAGTGTCAGCAATTTGCGGTTATCCCGAGACAACCCCCGAAGGAAATGACTCCGATGTCTGGCCCATGGCCCTTTGCACAGTGGGGGATCGATATCATCGGACCCTTTCCCTTCCCTTTGGGGAAGGGTCAGACAAAGTTAGCTGTGGTTGCAGTAGACTATTTCACGAAGTGGGTTGAAGCCGAGCCATTAGCAAAGATTACCGAGCAAAAAATCACAGGCTTTGTTTGGAAAAATATCATCTGTCGGTTCGGGATACCTCGAATTATCATCACCGATAACGGGAGGCAGTTCGATAACAAGAAATTTCGAAAGATGTGTAGCAATCTCGGGATCCGAAACGTGTACGCCTCACCTCATCATCCTCAGACGAATGGACAGGTCGAGGCCATGAACAAAATTATAAAGCGGCATCTCCGAACGAAGCTCGATGAAGCAAAGGGAGCATGGGCCGAGGAACTTCCAAATAAATTGTGGGCCTATCGAACTACAGCTCAGACTGCCACGGGAGAAACTCCCTTCTTCCTTTCTCATGGCTCGGAAGCAGTTGCCACGGTTGAGATCAGCATTAGCTCGGCCCGAGTCAACACGTTCAGTGAACAAGAAAATGATGAACTCCTATCACTCAGACTCAATTTGCTGAAAAAGAGAAGATAAAGAGCTCGAATACGAATGATGGCTCGATAAAGGCAAGTGTCTCGGTTTTACAACAGCCGAGTCAAAGTCAGACGGTTTCGAGCCAGGGATATAGTCCTCCGAAAGACGTTTCCAAACACGAAAGAAGTTGGGGAGGGCACATTGGGACCCAATTGGGAAGGTCCCTATGTCGTCTCAAGCACCATCCGCCCAGGAACATATCGGCTGGAAGACCTAAATGGGCAATTGTTGCTTCACCCTTGGAATGTAAAACATCTCAAGGTCTATTATCCGTAAAGCGGAATAAAAAGTGCTAAAGAATAATGGGAGAAAGATGTAATTGAAGCCAGTTCAATAAAATCAAAAGTTCCATTTTTTCCAAGTGCTTAACGTCGGATTACACTATAAGAAAGAAAAAGGGATGACATAATTTTCTGACTGAATAAATGACCCCTCTCAGTCGGAGACCACCCCCTAGACTGAGCCAGAAGATCCAGCCTCGTCAGCGACAGCGTCCGCGGCATGAGCTTCTCCATCGGTGGCCTCGACACCAGTAGCCTCGGCTTCAGGACTATCGGCATCGAAAGCAGAGAGATCGAGGTTAGGGAAGGCAGCCTTCATCTCCAAAATGCAGGCCCTATAACCACCTTGATAAAGGCGGTCCCTTTCTTCTGCAAGCTCCGACGACTTAAGGAAGGCGTCCACGGCTCGTTCTTGTGCCTCCTTGGCTCGGCGCGCCTCCTCCTGAGCCTCTTGGATAAGGGCTGCAGCGTTGGCCCTCGACCGAGCGAGAGTGCTGTCGCACGCGCTGTGAATTTGAAGAAGATGCTGATGCCTTTCCTCAGTCTCCTTTAGGAGTGAGGTCAGATGGGCATTGTCAGCTTTAGTCCGTTCAAGGACCATCCGTGCATCCTCGGCCGCTTTCCTGGCGTCTTCGGCTGCCTTCCTGGCAATTGATAAGTCGCCAATCATAATGCCGATGCGACCCTCAGTGATCTCTCGGCGACCCTCTACCTCGGCCGCAATCCTCTTCGCTGTCTCTGTCTCGGTCGCGAGTTTTTTAGCAGCGGTCAGCTCTGATCAGGCCTTAACAATGCAGGGGGCCAACTGCGAACGGGAGATGATAAGTTATGACCAAGAACTTAGTCAAAAATAACAGAGAATTTAAAAAAAAAAAGATTTTACCTCAAAGAGTATCCTCGCCGTGTGCCTGAGAGTCTGCATAATCAGGGCATTGTAGAAGCTGTCGAAGTCCTTCTCTCCCTCATAAGCGATGACACAAGGGATCATCCCCGAGATGACCTTGGAAAAGGGAGACAACTCCTGTTGCGTCATCTCCCCTCTTGAGGATTCCCCGCTTGGTGCCTCTCTGTCTCGGGACCTCTTCTACCACAGATCCTGGCTCGGGAGCCGACTGAGATATCGGAAGGCTCGGCTCCACTTCTTCCACCCTCTCATCAGGGTCAGAGAGCACGACTTCTTGCGGGACAGTGGAGACAGGAGTTGGAGCAGACGGGGCAGCTGGCTCCTTGGCCTTTATAGCGGTCTTCTGTTGCTTCGAAGGCCGAGACCCTGATAAAAGGGCCGACATCGGAGGAGCCATAACCTTAGAGATTGGCTTTAGGGATGGACGAGACCCGGCCATGCTATCAGAAGCCGACCTAAGGTATGGACGAGCCTCGGGAAGATCTGAAAAGAAGAATGGAGATGGATTAGACAGGAAATCGAGAGAATGAAACAGAGAGAGATGAATTACCTGAGATAAACGAGTCTAAACCCGCGAGATGAAGACGCTCGGGTTGTAGCAGCAGTTTTCAAGATCGGTCTTGTAACACACCGAATTTTTGCCAACCTATGATTAGACGTCCTTAGGCAATGGGTCAACCATAACACCTTGGTAACTTCTTAGAACTCAATTCCAAAGCTAAAGAAATCACTTAGGATTAATTCCTTTAAAAATTAAGCGTAAGTTACCTAGCGCTACGCTAGAGTAGCTGTGAAATTGTCCCTGAACACTTTTAATACGTTCTGCAAGACCTAAAACTTGTAGAATCAATGATGCTATAATACCCTGAAATCTAAGATCAAACTCTAAACCCGTTTGCTCTCAGGAACCCTTTGAAACTTCGTATTGGATTTAAACCGCGCGTCGAAAGTCCGATATTTACAATCTTAGACCGTTATGACCGCTTAGCTGGATTTGACAATCATTTCGAAAATCAAGCCCAACCGACGTTCAGAGGCTATTTCATTGAGCATGGAGTGAAGAGAGTGAGAAACGGGTTAAGATTTGAAATTTTAAATCCAAATCTGGCACGAGACTTTGCGCGATATTATTAAGCGTTCTGACCGTCAGAATTCAGCCAAATTTCACCCTCGGATCAGGAAAAATGTCTCTTTCATATCATGAGACTTGTAGACCTGATTAAGGCACGATGACCGCTGAACTGAAACTAGACCGCCATGTGCGATTTGAGAACTCTGCCAGTCTGAAAACTTGGTGTGAGCAACATCCAGTGACCATGAGCTTAAGTCCGATCGCGTTCGGCCAGGGGACCTCTCGAAACGCTCTTTTGGATCGGAACAGTCCCGATTTGGTTATAACTTAAGTATACTTTATTCTCAAGTCTATTTAGGTTATGTTTTAGCCTATATAAGGGCTTTAAACCCTCTTACAACCCTCCCATCCGAATTTGTAACAAACCCTAGATACAAAGAGAGAGAAAGTGAGAGATTTTGAGAGAGGTGGGAGAGATTTTCCTGCCATTTGCTATAGCTATTGTACGTATCGAAGCACCGCACTCCAATCACTTTCCCGGCGATTCCAATGCACTCCTAGGTAAGAAAACCCTAACCTATCGCTGTTTTAGGGATTCCTTTGATTCAATAGTGAAGTAGCTTATATATCTTATGCATTAGGTTGCCTTTACGCCGTTGACGAAGCGTATGCGTTCAAATCGAATCGATACACGTCTAGGGCAAAAGGTGAGGATTTTAGATGCTTTGATTGGCTGATTTCAAAGCTTTCAATGTCATTTAATAGTAGATTATCGACGGCAACGCCGTTTGACATGTATAACATGCTGTCCGTTTTTCGTTTCGTAAACGTATGGAAAATATGAGATTTAGGGCATTTTAGTCATTTGTAGAAAATACTGTTTACATCCACATTTTGCTGAAATGTTTGTCATGGCTATTTGTCATGTTAGGATATTAGGAATGCGTGCATGATCTGTTTGGCGAAGAGATTCGCCCAAATGCACACTTTGAGTTGACATACGCTATGTAGACTAAAGTGTGTAGGCTAAGTATTTGTATAAATGTTTGTATTAGTATGTATTGAGTAGATGGTGTTGTGAATGAGTTTTGAGATTGAATTCTCAAGTAATATGCTGATGTAAATGATTTCCATCATGTTGGCTATATGTATTGATTTCATTATATACATGAAATGCATGTGTTGGATGATTTGCTTAAGTTGTATGTTATAACATGTGTCAACATGCTTACATTGTTGTATTTCATTTCTGTTACTCTCACATGATTACTGATGGTGATATTCAAGTGTTTGGGCTATACATTAGTCTAGGCAGTCGGTAATGGATCAAATTTGTGGTTGACTTCTATTTGCCACGAAGGACGCGTCGATGAACACGAGCCGTGTTTTGAGTTGGCGGTAGTGGTTAGGTCACGCGAAGTGATTTATGCACTTCATGTCGTTTAACCTAAGATGCGCTCGTACTAGTCGAGCCCGTCAAATAACCCGACTGGCCATTGTATGTTCACCCTGTATGAGTCATAACTGCTTGAACCTAAGGTACTGAATTTACCATTGGAAACCCTGTTAACCATGGTACCTTGATCCATAAAGACTTATGAGCCGGGCATGGTGGTATGGGACACCGTGGTCGAGCTGTCGGCCTATGCTGGGGCCACAAACCTCCCCGTAGTGACCAGTGAGCACCCTACTCTAAGCAGATTATGGTGGTATGAGATACTATATTCTTACTGTCGTCCTACACTGATCAGGTGACGAGCCCTTTGTAGTGACCTTGAGTTTATCCTGACACCGCATGGGGGCGACGAGTCCTGATGCAGTCTTAAGGATATAACTAAGCCTGTATTGATAAGGTGATGGGGGAGAGGTGCAACGAGTGCGAGCAACAGCCCTGACAGCCCTTGCAGCGACCTAGAAATATAACATCGTATGAGATTACTAAGAGTGACGACCCTAGACAGGATTTGTGTTGGGATTGATATAAGCAAGGTACCCTAGTTTCCTAATCCTGCTGTATGAAAAAGACTAATAACAACTCGGTAATCATTATTCATATCGCATTGCATGTGCCTGAAAGATGTGGAGCACTGAGGAACGCAAGCATGCCGCGGGCGTAAGATGGTGCCATATTAGGGAGTATGTCGGTGAGGGCATCCATCATGTCATTTCATGCATGCATTAACAATAGTATCTAGGAATGTTTGATTGTTTGCTTTACTATTAACGCGTGATTGATTTGATAACATGTTAATCTTTGCTCTCTATCCCACTGAGTTCATCACTCACTCCCACGTTACGGGATGGTGTTTCGAACACCCACCAGTCCCTATTTTAGTTGCAGGTGATGGCACTGCTTGTGAAGTTGAGACGGACTTATATGATGATGAGGAGAACTTCTCCTCCGTGTTTTGATCGACGGGATTACATGGAGGTTGATTAAACGCCTTGACACTTGTCATTTCATATTTTTGGAGCATTCATGTATATTCATTTCTTTCCATTTTTGGAGTATATATGTATTTAATTAACCTAGTAACATGTTCACACTCTGGAGACTTACAATCAATTATATATTTTATGTATTTATCACAGTCTTCCGCTTGCTAATTTAACTGTCTCTGGAGTATGATATGCTGTTTTAACTTAGTCTCAATCTTGTTTAATGTCAGTCTACAGACAACATGCATTTATCATTATCTATGTTGCATAAGTCACGTTCTGGAACTCGGGTGTTGGGTTTCTACCCGACCCCCGATTTTCGGGTTGTTACAGGTCTCTTACACTCAGCTTCCTCAGTTCTCTGATCCGAGCTAAAGCGCCGGACCCGAGCTTCTCTCTTTTCTTCAAAATATCTGCAAGGCATCATGAGATCAGAATTACCACGAGACAATGAGGAAGAATAAAAATTATCGGGCCGAGTCACCGGGTCACTTGGTTTACGGAACGAGCGAGAAACTCGAGGTTCGTACGGCCACGCATCGGCCGACTCCCATTGTCCGCACGCCCAAAACCACCTCTCCTTCCAGTGTTTGTTAGAAGTGGGTGGGTCAGTTATTAGAGACCCACCTTTGCCTCTCCATGCACTCAGGAAGTATAGGCCAAAAAATTTTGGGCTTGGTCTAACTTGATAGAGGTAGAGGAACTCGTCGACTGTTAACGAAGGTTGCTCTAATTCGGCCCACAGCACGGCGCACCCAAACAAATTCCTCCACCCGTTTGGAACAATCTGATCGGGAGCGAGTTTAACTCGGGACAGGAAATCACGAGCAATGGGTTGAAGTGGTAAGCGCAGGCCACATTGCATCGTGACCTGAAAAATAGCGACCATTCCCTCAGGGGGATGGTCAGGCAAATCGTCCGAACGAGGAAGACGAAAAATGACCGAGTCAGGAACATGGAATCCAGCCCGGATTCGATTTAAGTCGGACTCAGTTAAAATCGAGGCGACCAGACCGCTCGAATCGTCTTTGGCTTCCTCTCCCTTGGAAGAGGATTCAGAAGCTTCTACAGCTGAGTTTGCAGGATCTGGAACATCCACCCCTTCGGCTATAATTATTTCATCTTCTCTCTCTTCCTCCAACTGATCCATCCCAAGATTAGGTCTCCCTGGACGGGTTACCAGAGACACTCCACCACTGGAAGGACCGGCTTGGGCGGGACGCTCAGCTGATGAGTCATCAGACCCCCTTACAAGCCGGAATGCGGCATCCGCGCCAACGGCAAACCTCGTTAATTAAGAGGGTGGTTTCGCAACATTTCAGAGATGTTGGAACACACCCTCATCTCCGGACATTCCCTCCTGGGGGCTCTGAGATCCACGCGCAGCCATTTACGTCTATAGGAGTGGGAGGAAAGAATTCACCAGGAAAGATAGCAGCGGACGCAATAGGAGTTGACGGAGGAGGAAACGACAGCGGAGGGAAGGAAGAAGAAGAGAAAAGAAAGCTTGAAAGAGGATACAGAGGTGGAAGGAAGGCGAAAATAAAATTCATACGTTCCTCCCGCCCAGCCGTTTTATAGCCGTGCCACGTGGTAGAGATAATTAATTAAAAAGCGAAACGACGCTCGTCTCGACTCTCCCACTCGACACGTGGCGCACACCGATTGACCGCAGTAACGCCGTCGCCATGCGTCCAACTCCCATAAGCGGACGAAACGACCTGACGGCTAGCCGCACGTGCGGCCTCAGGAGACGCACCGTCACGCGTTAGGGACGACACAAAGGGCTGCCTCATCATGACCTCGGACTCTAATACGAACCGACCTAAAAACTCATTACCCCTTGATGCCGTGAACGACACAAGGCGTAAGCGGGGCTAATTGTTGGGGGAAAATATGTTAAGTCCGGAGACTCGGATTTCAAGTAGGTCGGCTCTGCCGGCACTGCCCGAAGAGTCCGAGACAACGGTCAGAGCCGAGAGAATAAGGGATAGGCTAAGAGGCATAAGCATAAGACGACTAAAGTTACTCTATCGGAGAGATAACCTCGTCTGCATAAGCCTATAAAAGGCGGAGGATGTCATAAGCCACCCGACCGATAGAATAAAACCGACCTAATGAGTTGGTTCTATCGGCCACGGAGTAAGAAAGGACGGCAGATAATCGTCGAGATTATTCCACCCGTGAGAAGGCAGAAAACTTATGCTCCTAAGCCGGTCGAGACTCTCCTAGAGTCGGCAACGACCGAGCCGAGACAGGAGAAAGCGGTATGAATGCAAATACCGCTCCGAAAATTCAGGAATACAGGTGTCCGATCCCGAGATCCTCGGGATCGGGTGCAATCAGTAAAGAGGATTAAATCTCCGGATAATCAGGAGAAGAATCCTCGTATGATGAGGATTCTTAAGATCTATAAATATCCAAGCTCTTTGCAGAGGAAGGGACATAATACAAAACTCAAGAAACCCTTTGCCACTGTTCAGAAGACTGACTTAAGTATTGGAGGTTCTCCGGCTCCAGCCAGGATCTCCTTTGTACCGTGGATTGTGCAGGTGGAAGAAAGTCCAACCCAGGAAGCCGTTCTATAAAAATACACCAACAAAAATGATCAATAAAAAAATCATCCGTTAAGAATTAGTTTTTAAAATGTAGAATAGAACATAGACCCACAACCTGGACGACTCAGATCATCGGATCACTTATCATGTGGGCCCCAGTGAGTGGCGACACACGCTGCGTTTAAGTCGCGACAGAGGTAAAACGAACTCATCCCCACTGCTGGAGGGGCATTTCTGTCAATATAGTGAAAGTAAAGCGAGTTTTGCAGCAATCCAAGTCTAATCAGCTGTGCATGGGGATGTGAAAAAGGTCTCAAGGGCATTTCGGTCATCTATACGCCTCATTACAAAATCACGCGCTAATAGTAGCATGTGCGTCTGCCACGGCTCAAAAGCTGTGTCAAATCATCTTCCGCACACGTTTCAGACGTGCATGCTAATCCCGACCGTCCAACACGTGGGCCTCATTCTTAGTGGAGCACAACCGGAGAGTCGTAATGATCAGATAACCTAAGTCTCTGAATAATCATTTCAATTTGGCGATTCGGACGGACGGATCAGTGAGGATTTCGGTATATCCTCCGTCCAGAACGGGTCTATAGTTTGGACGGTTCGGATTAAGGCGTGTATGTTTGTACGTTACCATCGAATCGTTTGCCATGGACCCCACAACATCGAGAATTGTGGCCAACGCACATTGTGACTGATGGGCAGTTTCGTAAATAAGGATTGTTTTGGGGGTATTCTGCTCGAGCGCATTTATTATCTTTTTCACTTTCTTCCTTTTCTTCTCCTTCTGTAATTCTGTCTTCACTCATTTTGACCGTTGCTTCTATCATCGTCTCTCTCCACCCTCGCCCTTCTTCTTCCCGCCTTTGAAAAAACAGGTCTCAGCTCTCTCTCTCTCTCTCAACGCCATTTCTTGCAATTTGTAGATTTCATCACACGAATTCAATAGCCGTTGCCTAATCATGCTTTATGTTTTTGTGCCTTTTTTCTGCTTTAGATTCTCAGTCTTTTGTTTTTTTAGAAATTTCAGCTGTAGATTTCATCATAAAATTTCTTTCTGCAAATGGTTCTTTTTCCAAGTTTTGATTAATTTCAACGACAGATTTTTATCAAATAAGTGTTCTCCCCCCAAAGGGTTCTGTTTTCTGTGCGAATCTTTCTTTTTAAGTTCTGAGAAATTTCTTGAATTTATTGGAACTTTTTAGTAATAGAGATTGAATGCCCATTGCCTTCTCAAAATGGTGGTTGGAACCTCTCTCTCTCTCTCTGTGTTGTAGTTTTTTAGAATTTTCACAACTTAATCTCACCATAACAGTTACTTTTTCATATGGGTTTTCAAATTTTTTTTTTCTCTTTTCTGAATTTTAATACTCATATTCTTTAAAGTTTGAGAAGTTTCTTGTATTTATTGGAGGTTTTAGTCGAAAATTTCGTTAATAATTTTTTCTTTTGCTTTTTAGAATTTTCATCTGTTGATTTCATCATAACAATTTCTTTTTCATATGGGACCACTCACTCTCTCTCTCGCTCTCTCTCTCTCTCTCATGCATTCTAATATTCATATTCTTTAAAATTCGAGAAATTTTCTTGTATTTATTGGAGGTTTTAGTACCCCATCAAACATGGTCTTTTGAATTTCTCTACTCTTCATTTTCATCTCCTTCTGTTTTTCAGAAAATTTCAGCTGTTGTTTCATCATAACATTGCCTTGTGAAAAAAGAAGAAGCTCAGTTTGAAGTGAATGGTAGATTCGAGCATATCGGTGTTTGCTTCAAATAGGGTTCTCCCCTGCATTTCAATCTTCATCTCCCTCTAATTTTCAGGAATTTCTTGAAGTTATTGGTATCTTTCTAGTCACAGGAATTCAACAACCATTGCTTTCCCATGTAGTGTCTTTGTACTTTGTTCTGCTTTTTGTTCTCATCTTCTTTTGCTTCTTTTTTTTTTTTGTTTTTTAAATAATTTTTTCTTCATATTTTGACTGTTGATTTCATCATCGCATTTCCTTATGCATAATGGCTTTTCCTCCTCTTATTTCCAACCTTGAATTCCCTTTTTCCCACTTCTGAGAGAGACTGAAATCATTGTTTTATCATATCAATGTTGTCTTTCATCAGATTTACATTTCTCTCTCTCCATTTTTCTCTTCATCTTCTTCTATATTTTACAAAATTTCTTCAACTGATTTGAGATTTTAGTAACAGGAATTCAATAAACATCACCTTCACAAGGAGGGTTTTATATATATATATATATAACTTTTTTCTTCTCTGCTTTTGATTCTCATCTTCTTTTGCTTTTTAGACATCAGACAGTTTTAACTGTAGATGACATCAGAACATATTCTCTCAAGCAAATAGGTTTCATTTTTATTTTCTTAAATATATTTTATGAATTTAACTATTCAATTTTCCCCAGTTTTGAGAAATGTTTACAATGTGTGTGTGTGTGATTGAATCTTCATCCTTGTCTTTCCTTTTTCTCTTACGAAAATTAACCCACTGAGCATAGATTCATCCTCGTTGTTTTCAATGACTCGATCTTTGGACTATTTGTATTTCAATCTTTTGAAATTTACAGCTTCCTACATATTCACCTGCATTTTTTGGATAATTTTCTTAGCTTTTTTTTCCCCCTTTCAAAATTCAACTTCCATGCACAAACTATTCTTTCTAATCTCTACTAATTTCCAATTCTTGGAAACTCTATCAGTTTCATCTTCTTATGCGCAATTTCTCCTCTTTTTTGTTTAGATAGCTTTGTTCAGATGACTTGATCCATTTTTCTTTCTTTTGTAAGGCTTGTTGCTTCTGTATGTGGTCTTGGAGTCGGGAGATTTGGGCTTCCAAAGAATTTCGCAACAGCAGGTTAGAAGGAATCCCAACTGCTTTCTTCTTGAGGTAGGTTTCTCCTGTTTCTAAGTCTCCTATGCAGTTTGTATGACTTGTGATTTAAGAAAAGAACCCACCTTTCTTGAATCTTTTTTCTCAGTAGTTTAAATCACCCAAAATTACTGATTCTCTGTATTAAGATGTTAAGCTCGATTTCTTAAGAAAAATGTTGATGTGGTCCTTTTCTGTTTTTCTTTTTTAAATTGTGGTTATGATCATCTATGTTTTGGTGCAGTCCTACAAGCTCTTATGAATGTGGGGAGGAATCGACAGTTTCTCTGGTTTTGATTCGAGGTTTAGTGAATTTGTTGGAGAGTAGAGAGTGACAGAGAGAGAGAGAGACAGAGAGATGGGATGTTCTTCTTCAAAGCTGGAAGACGAGGAGCCTGTCCAGCTATGTAAGGATCGGAGGAAATTCATCAAACAGGCCGTCGAGTATAGAATCCACTTTGCTACCGGGCATGCTGCCTACATTCAGTCTCTAAGGCGTGTTTCCCTTGCGCTTCGGACGTATGTCGAGGGAGACGAGCACCGCGAATTCCTCTCTGATCCGTATACAACTCCCTCTTTCACACCCTTAAAGAAAACGGCCCCTGAAATCATCACCATTCCTATTCCCTTGAAATCCTTACCTGCGACACCAGTTCAATCCCATACCCGTTCTTCTCATGTCGTCAACTATCTAAGGTCAGGTGGAAATCCATCAGTTTCCATCGAGGAGAGGCCCCAGTCACCGGAGACCATGAGAGTTGAATCTTATTCGTCCCCAGTACACCATTTTGGTATTGATGGGTTTTTCGCCATGCAATCATCGCCTATGAACTCTTCTTCACTCTACTCTTCGCCCCACAACAGGGCGGTCATTCCTCCACCGTCACCTCAAACGTCCCAATGGGACTTCTTTTGGAACCCCTTTTCTTCTCTGGACAGGTATGGCTACCCCACCCGAGCCAGCTTTGATCAGATGATCATCGATGACGAAGTGAGTGGGCTAAGGCAGGTTCGGGAAGAGGAAGGGATTCCTGATTTAGAGGAAGAAGATGAAGATGATTTCGAATTCACAGTGGGAGAGAAGAGGGAAGAGCAGGCTAATGTCGACTCAAGCTGCGATTGTGAAGACAGTTTTCCAGAGGATGGTGCAGAAACTGATGTGGAAACTGATTCTGAGCACGAAACAAAGGTATTCAAATCACAAACTACAGAACGCGTCGAAGTATCGGAAGCAAGGAATGCAGTAGAACTTGAGGTTGGTAATGGGGAACAGGTGGCTGTGAGTGATCGAGCGGCACCGTCGGAAGAAACACCTGGTTTTACTGCTTACGTAAACCGAAGGCCGACGAGTATGGCAGAGGTTGTTACAGAACTCGAGAATCAGTTCACGATCGTCTGTGATTCTGCTAAAGAGGTTTCGACGATGTTGGAGGCCAGCAAAGCACAGTATGCTACCACTGGAAATGAGCTGACAGGTATGTGCATGGTCATTAACAGATGAGTAATTTGGAAGTTCCTTGTGAAAGTAGAAACTTGAGTTCCACTCTGTGTACAAGATCAATCCTTTCATCAGTTGGGTCGAATGTGTATTTCCAGTGTGGACTGCTGGTTTGTTCCTCTTAACCTTTCATTCTTCATACACATATGGGCCACCCGATGGAAAGACCATCCTAATTTATGGACCATCACACATGAACAGAGGAGCCCACCTGATGAATGGCCCGGATCTTGCACACTTGTGTCCTATTGGTGCATGTGCAGAGAGTAGATTCAGAAATTCCATTGCACTTCTCCTATCTGATAGAGATGGGCTTTCTTCTAATGACTCTTGAATTTGAACTATAAGCATATGCAAGCAATGTATTCTCAGTCACATGATTGCTCAATCAGTCATAGTGACATTCATCTCGTGCCCATCTCGTGGTGGGCCAGGCTGTTCATCTGGCGGAGGTCGGTAATTACCAAAAGTCTACTCCACTGGACAATCGTGACCACCGAATTGGTGGCTGCAAATGGGAAGCTCATCCAATGGTCTAAATTCACCAAGACTGAAAATCCATCAATTGTATGGGTAACATTTCCCAATGGGGGAGATTTTTTAGTGAGATGTCCCACCAAATGAACAACCCAGATCACGAAAAAAGTCATTGATTTCAAATGAGTGATGCTTTGGCTTTGACACTAACCACATTCATAAATCCATTGATGTACTGTGGATTGATGCAGCTATTAAAATGTTGAATCCGGTAGCCTTATTCCGCTCAGCATCCTCCCGTTCGACATCTTCTAGATTCTTCCATGCATCCTCCAGCTCAAGAGACATGGATGGCTACGAAAGCAGCAGCGACGTCTCTGAGGATTCTTGTATGTTTTTCGGCAGCCACCAAACTACGTTAGATAGACTGTATGCATGGGAGAAGAAGTTGTATGAGGAAGTCAAGGTAATTCAGCTAATTCCACACAACCAATGCACGGGCGGGCCGCACGGACCAATGTACATGTCGTGGCCCACCTTACGATTGGACCATAGGGATACGGAATGTGAATTCACATGGTGAATCAGTTTGTTTGGTCTTCTTTGACAGTCGGGAGAACGCATTCGGATGGCATATGAGAAGAAGTGTAAGCAGCTCAGGGGCCAGGATGTGCAGGGTGAAGATCCTTCCTCGCTCGATAAAACAAGGGCTGCAATTAGAGATCTGCACACCCGGATCAAGGTTTCCATACATTCAGTGGAATCTGTGTCGAAGAGAATTGAGACGTTGAGGGATGAAGAATTGCAGCCTCAGCTCATGGAGCTGATACAGGGGTAAGCCTTTTTTTTTTGGTGGATCTCCATCAGCTAATGCATTTTATTTCTAGGATTTGATCCAAAAAAAATCCAAAATGTGGGCCCCACCCCACTGTGTTTGGGGACACAGATTTATGAGATTTTTTGATGATTCGTCTTTCCTTCTGATTGGTGGTGGCCTAGAAATGGATGATTGAGATGAAAAAGATTATCAATGGCCTAAAATGGCTGTTGGATTGATGGCTAGGATCCTCAGATCACTGCAATTGTCCTATAATGTCTGTGGTCCGGCCCACAAGTTAGCCGGTTTGGATTGAAAGCATGTACACAACATGTCCGGCGGTTTAATGCCTGCAAAGCTCACAAATGTTTCAATTGATGACGGATTATCTACGGTGGAGATTTTGCACTTGATGGTGGGCCAATCATCTACGGTGGAGAATTTGCACTTGATGGTGGGCCACGCCCTTGAGATTTGTGTTCCATCGGACAAGTGGTTCCCATCATGGATTGCAAATGCCAACCCAGAAACCATGGGATTGGATAATCCTAATCATCAGATTTAGAGCCCACAGAATGTTTCAAGGGAGGAGGATGAAGATGGATGATCCACTGTGGAGACTTTGCACTTGATGGTGGGTCCGACCCCAACCTTTGAGAATCGAGTTCCGTTGGATGAGTGGGTCCCATCATTTGATTTAGAGCCCACGAAACTGGCTCTTGATCACATGGCAACAGTCATCCGATCCGGGTGATTTCTGGGTCATCTGATTGGGATGATCCACCGTGGAGACTTTGCATTTGATGGTGGGCCCCACCTTTCCGAATTATGTTCCGTTGGACAGGTGGGTCCCAACATGCATTGCACGGGCCCATTAATCACAGCTGCAGATGATCCTGACCATCTCTGATTTAGAGCCCACGAAATTGGCTCTTGATCACACATGGCAACGGTCATCCGATCGGCGTGATTTCTGGGCTACTGTAATCCAGTGGGTCTCACCTATACAATATGGATATTGCCCATCTAGGTCGGACTCGGATCGCCCGGAGACCCGGTCACTGGTGATCCGACTGATGTTTGTTTTTTATCCACGCCGTCCATCAAAGTCGAGGTAAACAGCTAACCAAAGCGTGCGCATCTTAGCCTGGCCTGTTAGTAACGAGCTGCTTCCTGCGCAGGTTAGCGAAGATGTGGAGAGTCATGGCGGAGTGCCACCGGTCTCAAAAGCGCACGATAGACGCGGCCAAGCTCCTCCTCGCCGGCACGCCTCCGAAACACCCCGACGTATCTGGGGATCTTGAACCGAGCCGGCTCGCTCGGGCCGCAGCGAGCCTCGAGTCCGAGCTCCGAAACTGGCGCGCCTGCTTCGAGTCCTGGATTGCCTATCAGCGATCATACGTGCGGGCCCTCACCGGGTGGGCCATGCGCTGCGCCCGGTCCGAACCCGAACCCGATCCCGATACCGACACGCCGAAACCCCCGCTCTCTCCCCGCCGGTCCTCGGGCACCCCGCCGCCCATCTTCGGGATCTGCGTCCAGTGGTCCCGGTTTCTCGACGCCATCCGCGAGGCCCCTGTGATTGACGGCCTGGATTTCTTCGCGGCCGGCGTCGGGTCGGTGTACGGACGGGAGGAGGCGGCGAAGCGGTCGAAGCGCTCCGGTGTCGGGTTTTCCGCCGACTCGGAAGGGAAGATGGAGATCGTGGAGGTGGAGAGGGAAGAGGAAGCGACGGCCGTTAAGACGGCGGACCTGGCAGTTAGGGTTTTATGTGCCGGGATGGGTGTTGCCGTTAGCTCGCTGACGGAGTTCGCCATTAGCTCGGCGGAGGGCTACGAGGAGCTGGTGAAGCAATGGGAGAAAGACACGTGGGCACAAATACGGGTAGGGGTGTAATTATGGGGGTTGCCGGGGGTAGATTTGTAACTGTGTAAATATAAGCTTCTCGGGCGGAGAGGTTTTTGGTAGTTGTTTGGGCTTGTGGTGATTGGAATGGGCAACATGGACATTCTCCTAAAAGGTTAAAGACATAAATGCCCTCTTTGTTTCCAAAGAATGCCTTTTTCCGTGTTTGCGGAGGTACATTAGCTTCGCGTGCATATTCACACGTGGCACACGTGCCATCGTAGCAAGCGTGCGGGTCATCTGTACCACGTGTAATATCAATCTCACAGTGAAATTTGACACGGCAGCACAAATCGGGGCCAGTCCACTCATCAGGTGTTAACGAATTTTCAATCCCTTTTAAAACATCCATTGTTTTCTACATGAATGGCCCACCTTATGGTCAAACGGGCCTCTGCATGGAGGGCCTCATCCGACGGCCACTGAGGGGCCACCGTGATGTGTGAATTTTATCCACACCGTCCATCCATTTTTCCATATTATTTTTGTTTTTTATCCCAATAATAGAGAAGATCCAAAGCTCAAATGAAGCACACGGTGGGGATTAAATTTCTACCGTTGACAATATCCTAGGGACTACAGAAGTTTTGGATCAAGATTAAATTTGTTTTTTCACTTCATCCATCTGTATATGACCATATCAACAGGTTTGATGACAAATAAACGACACGATGGACCCTACGAAGGTTTCAATGGTGGACGTCCTTAGCACCGCTTCTTCCTGTAGTGTGGTCCACTTTAGGATTGGATCTGCTTATTTTTCATCAAGTTTCTCTAAAATTATAACAAAAAATGGATGGACGGTGTGGATAAAATTCATACATCACAGTGGCCCCTCAGTGGCTGTCCCGGCTGTCCCGAGCTCCGAACAGGTGGGGGTGGTACTAATCCGCGCTCCACCCCTACTGCCGAAATCGGATCGCGTACTCAGTTACTCGGTACGCTTTGATCGTACTGAATAAACTCAATTGGGCCCACTGGGAATGTACGTGGTTTATCCACACCGTCCATCCATTTTCCTGCTAATTTTAGGGGTTGATCACAAAATCGAAGTAAATTCAAAGCTCAAGTAGACCATTCCACAGTAAACAGCGTGGAATAATGATTTCCACCGTTGAAACCTTCCTAGGGCCCACAGTAATGTTTATTTGTCATCTAACCACCTGTTCTCTTCGTAAGATCACAAAGTCATGGATGATAAGAAATCACAAACATCATCTTGATCCAAAACTTCTGTAACCAGAAAGGAATTTTTATTAGTAGAGGTTCAATCGCACTGTTTCTGTGGTGTGTGGTACACCAGTCAATCCGCTTCCTTATTTATCCATGCTGTACATCCGTTTTGCCAGCTCATTTCAGGGAATGAGCCAAGAAGGACCACACGATAGGAGTCATTAGCGATAACGAAGTCCACCGTCGAAGCCTAGGGTCGACAGTGACGTTTTTGGGCTCGCCTTTCAAGAGAGGTCGCGGATTAAGTGAGGGATGAGGCCGAGTTGGTCGGCTACTGACCAGATCCGTAGCCAAATCGCTACTGAAGTGACGTCATCAGCTCTGTGGACCCCACCATGATGCACGTACTGTATACATACCGTCCAAAAACTCTTAGAGATCATTTTATGTATTAAAAAAAGAATGAGATAATCTAAAATTCAAGTGGACCCACCACAGAAAACTGTGGGAACCGTCACACCCATGGTTGAAACATTTATAGGGCCACAGTGATGTATTTTTGAGATCCATCCTATTCATAAGTTAATATAGAGATAGATGAAGTGAAAGAAAAAATATCAGCTTCATCGGAAACTACTGTGGCCCCTAAGAAGTTTTGAACGGTGGATGTCATTGTCCGCACTATTTTCTATGGTGGGGTCCACTTGAACTTTAGATCTATCTCATTCTCTTTGAAATTCCATAAAATGATCTGTAAAAATGTTTGGACGGTATGAATATAACACATGCATCATGGTGGGGTCCACAGAGCTCGGTGACGTCACTTCAGTGGCGATTTGGCTACTCAGTATCCAACCCGCGCCCAGGGATGAGGCCCATGACAGTGTGCCTACTTGATGTATTTGTAATATATCCATGCCATCCATCCCCGTCATTCTAGCTCATTTACGGCATAGCCCAAAAATGCTAAGCATTTCCAAATATCAAGTGGACCACGAACAGAAAAATACGGTGATTGACTATTAAAAGCTTTTTATGGGCCAAAAAAGTTTTGGATCGCCTAAGCCCATGGGACCTTATCAGCAGGTTTGATGGCAAATAAAAATTACAGTGGGCCTAAGAATGTTTTTAACGGTGGGCATTCAATCTCCACGATTTCTAGTGGTGTGGTCCACTTGATATTTGGGCTCATTCTCACCTGGAATAACGGATGGATGGCGTGGATATACAGCACGTGTATCAAGGTGGGTTCCACATGGTCAGTGGCCTCATCACATTCTGCTAGAGTATCAAAATTTTGTCTTCTGGTAATTAGCAATAAACCGAAAGGTTATTTTGGGATAAGCGCTTAATCCCCCAACCGTCAATAACCGCTATTTGAAAAACCCCATTTTTCCCCCCATTGCCGTGAAATGACACTTCACAGAAGGTGTGCAATCACAGCTTCAAAAACCTACCATCATTCAAAAAATCTCTCGCCATCTGCCCATGAATTCAAGCGACTGCATGCCCAAAAACTGAAGTCCAAATCTAACGGATCAGATGCTGCCACGTGGGATGAACTGATCAGGGCCTATTACACCCAAGACCATCCCTTAGCCAAGCTCCCCTTCCTAGTTTACAAGCAAATGCAATCCCAAGGAATCAGGCCCACCCAATTCACCTTCCCTCCCCTCCTCAAGTCCTTGGCTGCATGCACGGCCCACTCCGAAGGCATGCAAATCCATGCCCAAGCGGTCGCATCTGCCCTAATCAGCAATGTCTTTATCGTGCACAGCTTGATCGCTCTATATGGTAGGTCAGCTGCCATTGAGGCCGCACGCCAACTGTTCGATGAAATGTCTCAAAGAAACTGTGTCTCGTGGAATGTCATGATTTCGTCTTACTGTCAGAATGGGCTTTTCAAGGAGGCGTTGGTGTTGTTTCAGCAGATGGCCGGATCAGAATTCAGGTTGGATAGAGTGACCATGGTCAGCATCCTTCCTGCTTGTGCTCACTTGGGTGCGATTGGGATGGGGGAGTGGATCCATGGAAGGGCGAAGGAGGGCGGAGTTGTAAATTGTGTCTTCCTTGGGACTGCTCTCGTAGACATGTATTGCAAATGTGGGTTTGTTGAGAAGGCAAAGGAAGTCTTTGATGAAATGCCCGAGAAAAATATAGTGACGTGGAATGTGATGATTGGAGGGTTTGCCATGTATGGGCACTCGGACTCTGCATTTGAGCTTTTCAATACCTTGACAACAATGTCAATTCGGCCCAATTACGTGACATTTATTGGTGTTTTGTGTGCTTGCACGCATTCAGGCCTTGTTGAGGAAGGCTGGAGGTATTTTGCACTTATGAGGGAAGATTATCTGATTGAGCCCACCATCCAACATTATGCTTGCTTGGTAGACCTCTTGGGCCGGGCCGGGCGATTAGTCGAGGCACTAGATCTAGTACAAACAATGCCATTCCCGCCCGATGCAGTCATTTGGGGGGCCCTACTTGGGGCATGTAGAATGCATAACAACATTGAGCTGGGTGAAAGGGTCATGGGCCATTTGGTTGAGCTTGAGCCAAGGAACTGTGGTAATTATATGATTCTTTCCAACATGTATGCAGATGTTGGACGATGGGATGATGCAGCCGGTGTGGCGTCGAAGATGAGAAAACATGGTATTAGGAAGACGCCTGGTTGTAGTTGGATCGAGGTGGATTTTGAAGTTCATCAGTTCTTCGTTGGAGATAGGTCCCACCCCCAAATCAAAAGTATCTACATTAAGCTGGAGGAATTGCAAAGGCAGCTTAAGGTTGTTGGCTATGTTCCTAACACTGGCTTGGCACTTAGGGACATGGAGGAAGAAGACAAGGAAGACGCTCTCAAAATTCACAGTGAGAAGTTGGCAGTCGCCTTTGGGCTCATCAGCCTGGACCCATGTGCCGCCATTCGCATTGTCAAGAACCTTCGTGTGTGCATTGATTGCCACACCATGATGAAGTTTGTTTCGAAGATTGTTGGTAGAGATATCATCGTTCGAGACAATAGTCGCTTCCATCACTTCAAGGATGGTTCGTGTTCTTGCGTAGATTACTGGTGAGCATCGTCTTTTTCCGGTGAGTCACATTATGTAATCGGACTGGCTGAAATGGATTTGAGAAGGGCTCAATGTAGTCCATCCTCAGATTCATGCTTGTTGTCTTGAATGCACGCACGTTGTGTCAGAGGAGGAGAAAGCACAAACCTTGGACATGGTGAGGCCAATATCCAGTCTGTATTGGGTACCTAGAACACTTCAAGTGAGATTCCCATAAACTGCATCAATTGCATGGCCATGGTCAACCAAACCAACCTTCTTAAAAGCTGGCTTTTGCTGAAAGACGTGTTCGATTAAATAAACAAGTCAGCCTCAAGTGGCGGTAAAAGCTCAACATGATAATGCTCCGTTGATGCTTGGATTGACAAAGAATGCTTCAAGACTCATTCACAAGTATGGCTTTCAGGACTCCAAAATTGCAGTTTGGAATGTTTCCCGAGAGGCCAACCAAACAGGCCTGATTTGAGAAAAAGACCAGGAGATGTCCCAAACCCAACACGAATTGAGATAGGATAGTGTAAAGTGCCCCATTTGAGAAAAAGGCCCATACTATCAATGGTGTATAGATGGGCTAGGAGATGTCTGGTTTTGAGGTGGAGGCGATGGCTTTCTAGTGTTGGAGCTACAGGAGTTGGAAGCGAATGGAGCATAGAACCAATAGCGTCTTTGGAGCGATGTGCCCATTCAATCATGCCATGAGAAAATGTGGGTAGGAATAAATAGCTTCTTTGGAGGGGCATATAGAGAAGAGCAAGGAACAAATAACAATTTTATGTGGCGGACTTGTATCCATTGCCTTGTTCGATCTTTTTTGCAGTCTCTGCAGGGTTTAACAGTATGTTATTATCAATGACAAAAGCATCATTGGAGGGGCACTAATTACTTAGGCCTTGTTTGGATGGGAATAATCCGAAACATGGATATAGAAATCATGAAGGAATCCTCTGGGTAGGGAAAATTGTGGATATGAATCCAATATGTGTTATTTGTTTTGCAACTTTGATTTCCATGAAAATGTTGAAAGGTCAATGATCAACAGCTGGAGACATTTATTATTACTATGAAAATGCCTATGAGTTAGATTTTTTTTTTCTTCTTCTCTCAGGAGAAATCAATTTACTTATTTTTTGAGGGAAAGTATAATAATGACCGTCAATTTCCACAACTACTTATAATACGAACTGCAGAAACACTATATCTGTGGAAATCGATTCACTTCCAACCATTTCAATTTCCTTAATGATCAAGCCCAAAGTCCTTACAAAAGGAGCAAGAAACCAACTCATGTTCACAGTTTTGTAACCCTTGATTTCCCCACAAGCCATTACCACTCATAGTCTAGATGGAACAGGCCAAATGTCAATTAGTGCATGTTCATCCATGAGGTGAATATTATCGTTTTGCGGCATGCTTTGGACATGTGTGGTGGGGCAATGGAGATATAATCTTTTATAGATCCTCACACAAATTACAACCATGACTAGGAAAATGGACAATGTAAATTGATTATATGGAAATGGTAAACAAACGACAAGTGAGAAGAAAACTTTGAAATTTGCAAACCTTGAACTGTTAGATCTTGCTAAGAGTGATCTAATTCCTATTGTTGGTTTATATCCACAACAGTGCATATATATCCAATGGTCTGATCTATGGTGCAACATTGTGGGTCCCATACAAACGATTCCTCCTGCTAGAAGGCCTTGCCATTGCAGAGAACAGTGGGCCCCAAGTTATCTACATGTCTCTGGACAAGAACCAACTGTTGTTTGTTGGGTTTAATCCCAGCCGTAGAACCAGAACTTCAAACTGAATTCCACTACTGATCTGAGGGTCCATATCTTGTCAGGTTGGCATACCTTGACTGATAGAGGTATTTGGTGATATTTGCTCTGTATCCTAGTATGAGGACTAATGCTGTTTAATTACAAATTGCGTGATTTGTACATTGACCTACCCTAAAATAGTCTGAAGCTTTCAGAGGTATTTTCTACCATTTGTCTCCTAAAATGAGGCTGCCAAGTTATAGCATCCATATTGCTAACCGGGTTCGGTTCTAGATCCTCGACACCTAGACCGGAGCTGATTGGGTTCGGCTGCGTGTTGGGTACTCATTAGGTCTTAAGATTTAGATTTTGAGTTGGGTTCAGGACAATCAAGAGCATTTACATGGTTGGGTCCACCCGATGAATGGATTATATCACATTCACATGTTCCACTTTGACACATGCATGATGTATAAACGAGCTGTTTTACATGTGTTCAGTTTAGGACCGCCTCGTTTCTTTTGGTAGTATGATCAATGCATGTTAAATATATATAATTTTACTATTAAAACTAGTGGACCCAACTAGACTTAACTTCAATCAGGGCCATGTGATGAACCTGAGTCGACCAGACCTGATTTTAAAAGGTGAGACCTGAATACAACCTGAACCTGTTAGAATCTGAGTTAAGTTCATCGGGTACATGCAATATGGGTACCCATTAACAGATCTACTATTTAATTAAGAAATTTTAATGTTTTTACTCTAATTTCACCGTGAATTTCCAATCCCCCTCACAAATATGGAGGCTAGTTCCTCCACAAACCCTTGTATGTGGTGCATGTATGTCGTCTTGAAGGATTGTTGGGGACCACACGGAAGTAAATCTAAATTCAATTAAACGAGACGAAATAAAATGTAAACCAAACATGTAGAGAACACACGAATTTTATGTAGAAAAATCCTCATGGGAAAAAACCACGGCACAAAGTGACAAGTAATTTACCATGAAACGATATTTACAATGATGAGAACCCCATTAAAATCTCTCAAAACTCTACATTTTCTTCTTTAGAACTCTTAGGAACGTCTTAGAATTCACCCTAATCCTGATTACACCTAATATGTATACTATCACAATCGAAATAGTAAACAAATCGTGCACTTACGCAGTTCTGCGCACTCACCGTCAATCTCAGTGTTAATTGATCGACATTGATCGAGCACCTTTGATCGATTTAGCAAACCAAAGCTTGAGCGATTGAACTAGTCAAAAACTATCTAGAGAGTAAATAAGGATTTTTCTGAATATTGTTAATGGATTGCCGATCAGCCTGAAGGTTTGATTGGCCGAATATGGTCCAAAACTATCCAACGAGCAATCTATTTAATTCTAAAGAGATTTGATCAATCATTTTTTATTCTACATAGATTGAAGACATCCATTCAACAAGGATCACCTTAACAGTGAAGTCATGCAACCACAAAAATCATTCTAATCCATCCATCATGTGGCCCACGAAAATTTGTGGGTTTTTAGTTAGTTGTCATTATTTTCTATGGTATGATCCGTAGACATTTAACTTGACTCGATGCCCATATGGTTTCGGATGACTTGAATGCTCAATTGACTCAATATCAAATGATTAAGTCCATTTATATTAGGGATAACCATGAAATTCGCGTAATGTTTTAAACTACTTAGTGACTTTGCTGAGTCATAGTGAGTTGACTCAACCGAGTTATCAAGTTGACTCGTTGAGTCTTTTCAATTCTGTAACAAGTTAGCGAGTTTTACTCTATGGGTTGTTCCACATTGTGTACATACCACATTGTAGACGTCCCTGGAGCCAGATTGCCTGCGAGCTGGTCAGAACCATGGTGGGGCCCTCCATGATGTTTATGAGAAATCCACCCCGTCCATCCATTTTTTCAGCTCTTGTTAGGTCATGAGCCCAAGAATGAAGCAGATCCAAAACTCAAGTGAAGCACATGGAAGAAAAATTAGGGAGGGAAATGCTTACCTTTTAAACTTTCCCAAGGTCCATCATGATGTTTATACTAAAGCATTCATTAGGTCATTCCACTTAGATGAATTGAAAACACAAATATTAGCCTGATCCAAACTTTGGTGGCCCCACTAATGTTTCAACATTGGTGTTCAATCCACATTGTTCCTAATTGTATGGCCCACTTGAGCTTTGATCCTACTCTATTTTTGGGCTTATATCCATAACATGCTCTGAAAAAAAAAATGAATGGATGGGATGGATTCACAAACATCATGGTGGCCCCACCTAGGCTCAACATTGAAAATGCAAGGCAAGAGGATAATGTCCATGCGTACTTACTCACGCTTAAGTGGCAGACTTACAAGAGTTTCAACAAATGGTCACCGGTTAGAATGGTGAAATTCCATTGAGGTGATGTTTGAAATATTAGTTTCAAATTAAGTATAATGCTCTTGGGATATAAATACACATGAGTCACCGCATTAGATATATCGTTTGTACTGGGTGGTTCATTATATTTTTTAAAAGAAAATGGAGAAATTTTTTTAATAAAACTCTAGAAATTATTAGAAAAACCTTAATACATACTTTTAAATTAAAATTTCTCAAAAAAGAAGTGCACATAATAGATTTTCTTTGCACAGAGCCTTAAGCTATGCGTTATTTAACTGAAGTAATGCAACTATATTTAAATTGAATGTCTAACATTAAGGGCCCGTTTGGGAGTGTGGATTTAAAACCCCTTGTATTCAGAACTCCTTGGATTTGAAATACTCTTATTGTGTTTGGCACCCTGGATTCAGAATCAACTTTAATCCAAAATAGTAATGCGTAGTATATTTATAAGGGTTTGAATTTAATTATTAAATTAACTTTAATATCTCTAATTAGTGAACGTATGTAATGTTTGACACAATAGTTGTAATATGCCCACTGAAATATATACTTCACCTGAAAATGATCAAATTCCAAGTCTCAGATGGGCCACAAGTATAAGATCATGTCCAAGTGACTAATTAATTATCTTTAACCATTAATTTACATGGACAATGTTTGGACGACGCTTATCATCATATTAAAGTAATTACAGTGATGCAATTGATAATTTAATTATTTCGGGATATCATTAGTGGGCCATGTGTCCACTAGATTAATAGCCTAGTGACACACAAGCAATTCTTCGAATGATTTTAGATGTAATCTAAGATTACAAAGTGGATTTCAAACCCCTTGTTTGAGAGGATTTGAAACCCTCTATCATTCTAGGGTGCCAAAGAACTATGGGATTTGAAACTGTTGGGGATTTTAACCTGCGGAATCACACAGATCTAGATCTAGGATAGCAATTCAATGGCACCAAGCACACAAGAGAACACAAAGAACACCCAAATTTAACGTGGAAACCCTTGCGGAAAAAAAACCACGGCACAAAGCGACAGATCTCCACTATGAAAATAAAAATTACAAAGAGAGAGGACTTACCCTATTCAAACAACCTCGAGTCTCACTCTTGCTACACCCTTTAAAAATCCTAGCATACCCTTGGAACCCCTTTAAAAAGCCTTGGCATATCATCTCACATCCCTAAAAAAGCCCTAGGAACACCTATTTATAGTTTAGGCAACTTCTCTTCCGCATCCCAGTTGCGAAAAGACTCAAAATTCACAAAATCTGCGTTTTCGCAATCGCATCTGCGGAACTCTTTGATGATATTGAAGGACTCTCGATAACAGCGTCGATATGATCTGAAGGTCTCTTAATCATATCGACAGAACCAAGAAAACTGTCCAGCGACCAATAGTGAAAATTCTGTGAATTATCGATGTCATCGAGCCTCTCTCGATAACAACCTCGATCCCATGAAACCCCGTCGATATCATCGACAGACCACCAGACAGATTTAAGACATCTGTCCATAACAATCTCCACCATGTCTTCAATCTTCATCCATGTAGCTTCTTATCCTTTCCTCTTATCTCTACATCACATTATAGCTTCTCTTGCACACTCCGTCTTCTTTTTACGCCATCTCCAAGCCCAGAGAAGTTGCACAGAACTTGAACTTCTCGGTAGGAACGATCTAGGTGAGCATGTCTGCTGGATCAAAATTCACGTGCTCAACTATCCTTACTCTTGTCTTCCCAAAAGAAAAGACGTAGTCTTCTTACCATCTCACCGCTACCCAATATTGCTTGTCGGGGTACTTGCTACAACATTAATAGCCTGTGAAATAACCGGTCTAATCCAAACCCTAGCATACACTGTTAACCGTATTCAAATAAGGCTCATGAGATATCCTGTTTTTTCTCATCTGTTTTGGGACATGTCCTGAGGAAAACTTGAGGAGAGACGCGTAGGGAACGCTCTCCGGCTTTACCTAGCCCATCACATCCTTGATCAATACCTACACACAAGGTATTCCTTCTGTGATTACCAAAGCCTACTCCTCCTTCAGTCTTAATGCTGAGAACCATCTTTACAGCCCCCTGATCGTTCATCTTGAATGTCTCACTTAACCGAGTCTTCAGTACATTGATTTCAGACATGTCATAATTGGCGATCTACATGTCATCAATTCTTGACTCACCATGAAGGAATCAAATCACTGCCTAGGCGACAGGTCAAACAACGACCTCCTGAAAAAGTCTTTTCTCAGCCCCTTTCACTTCGAACCGCAGTGGTTACTTCATGTAGATCTGCTCTTCACTTTCCCTTGTAGAAGTGCAGACTTCACATCCTTTCTTCCAGCTCAAGATCACATTGGTCAACCAGTATCAATCACTGATCTAATAGACACTTGTTATACCGTCGGCGCAAATATCTCTGAGAAGTCGATCCCTTCTCTCTGAGCATAATCCATCGCCACCAACCTCGCTCTGTATTTATGTCGTATCCTCCTAAAGATCCACCTGCATCCAACTGCTTTCCAGCACACTGGAAGCTCCACCCGCTCTCATATGTCGGTCTGTATAACGAATCCATCACGTCGCCCATAGTCACCTTTCACCTTTCAGCATCAGGCTCACATAGAGCCATCTGAATAGAAGATAAATACTCTTACGATATTAAAGTCGTTCATGTACTTCGCCGATATCCCGTGATCATGCCATGTATTTCTTCTCACAGGTGGCTGCTCCACCTGCTCTTTATCCTTGTCCGCGCGTCTCAGCCTTCCTACCCTGCTCGCTCATATGGCCATGCCGCTCATATGGCCATGCCCAACATGTCACACACGTGCAGAGGTGGAATCCACTACATCCACTGCAGCTCCACCTTTTGAAGTGCTCCTGATCAACCTGTACAAGTTACCGAGTCGTTGCGCTTTCATGATTACCCGTGCCCCCTTGGATACATTAAGAGCATCATCAATACATGTGTACTTGCATCCTTTTGCCTCAAGCACACTGAGAGAAATCAGATTCCGCTTCAAATCAGGAACGTGCCTCACATCTGTCAAGGTACGCTCCACCTCATCAAACATCCTGATGCGCACAGAACCAACGGTCATAACATTACAAGCAATGTCATTGCCTCATAAATACCTGTCCACCATCGCACTCCCTGTAGCTGGTGAACCAACTCCGATGAGGAGTCATGTAAAAAGATGCCCCTGTGTCTAACATCCACTCGTCCTTACGATCATCGTATAACCTTCTGAGCGAAAACATAGATAAAACATTACCATCACATCCACTCGATCCATCTGACATGACAACATTGGCCTCCCTGTATGAAGCCTCAGAATCTTCCCTCTTCGAATTAGAATTTTCACAATCCCTCTTCACATGTTCTTCCTTCCCACAATTTCAGCACTTTACCTTTCCTTTGCCCTTGCCCCTGGATTTGGATCTAGAACCAAAAGAACCTGTACCTTGTCCAGAATTCCTACCCATTGTAAACAGTGCATCAGAAGATATCTCCATGTCGCTGTTTAGTTGTCGCATAGCCTTTCCTTGAAGGGCTAAGATAATTGTGTCGACATTTAGGGTTTTATTCATGCTGCACGTAGTGTCCTTGAATGATTCATAAGACGCTGGGAGAGAATTCAGCAACATACATGCTTGTTTTTCATCTTTCATCACTTCCTTCATATCTAGCAATTTGCAAACTAATTTATTAAAGTTGCTGATGTGAGCTTTCAGATCTCCACCCTCTGCCATCTTGAAGTTATACCACTGCCGCTTCAAGTGCAGGCGATTTTTTGAGAATTTTTTCGCATAGACATCCTCTAACTTCGCCCATAACTTAGCCGCAGTTTTCTCCCTCATGACATTGTAGAGAACCTCATCCGTGAGACAATGGATCAATGATAATGCCTTCTTATCAAGAGTATTCCAAGCATCATCAGTCATAGTAGACTTCCGCTCCTCAAGAGCACCATCTTCGCCTTACTTGGTTAACAGGCTAATCATCTTAACCTTCCATAACTCAAAATTATTTTTTTCTGAGTACTTCTCAATCTCATACTTAGTGCTCGCCATTATTACTAATCGCTCAGATTCAGATCTGTGCCCCAACTATAGCTCTGATACCACTTGTTGAGGATTTTTGACCTGCGGAATCACATAGATCTAGATCTAGGATAGCAATTCAATGGCACCAAGCACACAAGAGAACACAGAGAACACCCAAATTTAACGTGAAAAACCCTTGCGGGAAAAAAAATTACGACACAAAGTGACAGATCTCCACTATGAAAATAAAAATTACAAAGAGAGAGGACTTACCCGATTCGAACAACCTCGAATCTCACCCTTGCTACACCCTTTAAAAACCCTGGCATACCCTTGGAACCCCTTTAAAAAGCCTTAGCATATCATCTCACATCCCTAGAAAAGCCCTAGGAACACCTATTTATAGTTTAGGCAACTTCCCTTCTACATCCTAGTTGCGAAAGGACTCAAAATCCGTAAAATCTGCATTTTTGCAATCGCATTTGCGGAACTCTTCGATGATATCGAAAGACTCTTGATAACAGCGTCGATATGATATGAAGGTCTCTCGATCATATCGACAGAACCAAGAAAACTGTCCAGCGACCAATGGTGAAAATTCTGTAAATTATCGATGTCATCGAGTCTCTCTCGATAACAACCTCGATCCCATCTGAAACCCTGTCGATATCATCGACAGACCACCAAACAGATTTAAGACATCCGCCTATAACAGAAACCCCCTCGAATCCTTCCAAATCCATGGTGCAAAACGATGGATTAATAAAATTTATAAACACTTCAAAATTAATTTCAATTTACAGCTAGTTAAAGGAAAATTTCAAAAGTAAAAATATGTTAATAAATTTTAATTTAAAATAATTTTTTATTTTTTGAAAATTGATAAAGACTTAACAAATCGATTTTGATTTTTTCTTTTTTCAAAAATTTTCAAACCAGAATACTTGTAATTTTTGGAATTAGAGTATATGTGATAATTATTTAATCAAATATTTCAAAATTAGTCTCAATTAACAATTGGTTAAATAATAATTTAAAAAAACATGAAAAAATATGAAGAACCAATGAATATCAAAATCAAAACCAAGACTTTACAATTTTTCATGCAAAATATGAAAAACTAATAAATTTATAATCATTTAATACCGATTTAATATAATTTCAATAAAAAATAATTGAAAATTAAAAATAATTGCCAAATCAAATATATAAAATATATAGATACTACGTGTACATATCATATTCCACAAGTGAGATACGAAATATACAGTATGATATATCACCCGAGATCATCTATATTTGAAATATTAAGTAGCGCGTGCTAACGGTATAATGCCCCAGTCCTCCCGCGTGAAAAAAGAGACGTACAATACAGCAGACGCGGATTCGCTACTCCCCTGCCAGCATCCCCGTGGCTGATGGTCGGTGCTCTGTGCGCCATCATGATGTATGTGTTTCATCCAATCTGTTCATCCATTTTTACCGGTCATTTTATGACATCATACCAAAAATTAGATGGATATAAATCTCAGGTGGACCACATCACATGAAAACAATAGTGATTGGATATCCGACATTAAAATCCTCCTAAGGCCCGGAGTACTGTTTATTTGACATCCAATATATTGATTAGGTCATACAGGCCCAGATGAAGGGAAAAAACGAAAATCATCTTGATCCAAAACTTTTATGCCCTCAAAATGTTTTTAATGGTCGATGCTCATTCAAAACTGCTTTATGTAATGTGGTCCACTTAAGATTGGTATACCTCATTTTTTATCTCATACATTAAAATGATCTGTAAAAAAGGATTGACAGTATAGATGAAACATATACATCATGGTGGGGCCCACATAGCACCGACCACAAGCCATTGGCTGGTGTCGGGGGAGTAGCCAATCCGTTTCCCCGTAGAGCAGCCAAACCGTACAACCATCTCTCCACATGACATATGACAGCGTGAGGTAGAAATCATATCCTTCCATATCCTAGGACCAGGATGAATGGTTTATATTTAAAAAGTAAAATCTGCGATGCAATCATCTCCGTTACTTTTATCTACAGTTTTTCTAACACATTTGACCGTTGAATCTTCTCTTCCCCACCGTCACTATACTGGCCACGAATTGGACGGACATGATTGTCTCCTAATTTCAAAATTGAGACGTAAACATCAGCGCTAGGGCCATGCATATGGACGGACGTCATTTTTTCATCACCCTCCCACGTATACTTTAGAGAGATGGGAAACGGATTGGCTGCTCCCCAGCCAATGGCTGATGGTCGGTTCTCTGTGGGCCCCACCATGATGTATGTGTTTCATCCATACCGTTCATATATTTTAATAAATCATTTTACAAAATGAACCCAAAAATTAGGTATATCCCAATATCAAATGGACCACATTATAGGAAACAGTGTTTAATGAGTGTCGACCATTAAAAACATTTTGGGGGCCCTAGAAGTTTTGGATCAAGATTATTTTTGTTTTTTTCATTCATCTACGCCTGTATGACCTAATCAAAAGATTAGATGTCAAATAAACAGTACATTGGGGCTTAGGAGGATTTTAATGGTGGATATCAAATCAATATTGTTTTCATGTGGTGTGGTCCATCTGAGATTTATATACCTCTAATTTTTGGGTTCAAGTACTAAAATGATTTTTAAAAATGAATGAACGGAATGGATGAAACACATACATCATTGTGGGGCCCACATAACACCGACCATCAGCCACGGGGCTGTGGCAGAGGGAGTAGCCAATCCCTTTCCAGAGAGTTGGCTCGACCGGGCGCGGATTAGCTACTGACAGGTTGAGCAGCGAGACTAGCTACTAAAGTGACGTCACCAAGTTCCATGGGCCCACCATGATGTATGTTTTGTATCCACGCCTTCCATCCATTTGGAGAGATCATTTTAGGGCAATATCCAAAGAATGAGTTAAATCCAAAGCTCCAGTGGAACCCAGCATAGAAAACAGTAGGGATAGTGACGCCGACCATTAAAAACTTTTAAAGGCCAAAAAAGTTTTAGATCAAGCTGATATTTGTGTTATCTCTTATTTCATATCTTTTTTAACTTTTGAATAGGTTAGATTTCAAATAAACATTACGGTGGGCCTTAGGATAGTTTCAATGGTGGGAATCACTCTCCCCATTGTTTTCTGTGGTGGGGTCCACTACAAATTTTTATCTACCTCATTCTTTGTCTCATGACTTAAACTGATATCTCAAAATGGATAGTCGGTGTAGATATAACACATACATTGTCACGCCCTAAAAATTCGGGTATTCAAATATGGTGTTCAGACCCGAATTTCAAACCCGTGACCTATATAAAATAAATAAATAAATAAATAAAAAGATAAAGTATGATAACTTCATACACATTTCATTTTCTCTCACCATATTCTAAAACTTTAAAATCCAAACACATACTAAGATAACTAATTACACAATTTATTATTACATCAATACATAATTATTTAACTTGAAGTAATAAAATCAAATCAAACATCACTATATTCAGAGTTCTAAAATAAAATAAAATTGATCTTATGTATAATGACATGCCACGTGCATCAAATCACATTTCATGCTCTACTACTAATAGAAGTACCCTACATCTTCAAAATATTCATAATCTGTAACGGTTAAAACATAATGAGTTGACAATTCAATAAGATCACATCAATCTCAAGTTGAAGATCTCACAAACGTTATCAAATTTAATATCGACATATTAATCAAAATAAAACGATCGTTGGATGTAAAATCATAGCAAATAATTTAACATTCATGAATATGGAATGAATAAATTATTTAACATAACTTTTCTAAAAATGCTAAGATTTGGAGTGAGCAAAACATGTGTTGATCCTTCTAGGGGATGACCCACAACAGAGCACTGGTGTTGATCCTTTCAGGGTATGACCCTCGGCAGAGCACCGGTATAACGTTTTAGGTACTGATCCTTTTAAGAAATCACCTAGGGCAGAGCACCTGTGCCGATTCTTTTGGGAATAACCCTGAGCAGAACACCCGTGTCGTACTGATAATTTCGAGAATGACCTTGGGCGGAGTACCCGTAAGAATCATTGCATAAAAGAATAATTGTTCACATACGATACATCTAACTTATAAGAAAACATTGTAACAAATAATATCAGAGCACCCATAACAAATGATATAGTGATCCTTTTAGGGCAGAGCACTTGTAAGAATCATTGTGTAAAAAAAAATAAAAATTCACATAATAAATATTTATCATCATCAATAGATAATATTAAATGCAAATAATAATAATAATAATAATAGTGATAATATTTGCATTGGTTCAATAGTCAAATAAAGAACATCCTTTAATAGGGAATTACTTATAAATTTTTCAATGTCTAGATTATATAAGATAATTTCTTATGAATCCTTCAATAAGGTTTGATCACCTACCCGCTGTGAAAAAATTATATGATAAGAGAGAAATAATCCGAAACAATGCTGATTTTTACATGTACTAGCTTAAATTGATCAACTCTGAACTCGATATAGAATCCTCATGGATACTCTCTCTCTCTCTCTCTCTCTCTCTCTCTCTCTCTCTCTCTTTTCTCATAGATTTTCTCTATGATTTTCTCTCGATGACATGAGAAATAGGGTATAAAAATGATGTCAGGTGAGTTGGTGGGTTTTGAGTTTAATGGAGGGTTTAGATGGAGGAGTGTGTCCCACCATGATGATAGCAATCATGAGTGATGAGTTCCCATCCACAACTTTACTACAGAGAAGTGGGAAAGAGAGAGAGTCGTGAAGGAGTTGTTGTGGGGTGATGCACGTCGTCATCAATTGTAGAGAACTGGAAAGCAAGTGACGTGATTTGTTTTATATACATGTATATATATTTTTTCGTGTATAGGTCCAACACGAGTGATGTGACAAATTCACTCCATTCATCCATTTTGTCCATCAAAATAAGACTTGGGTCAAAAAATGAGGACAATTCACATCTCAGGTAGGCCACACCAAAACAAAATATATATTACATACATCATAGTGGGACCCAGAACTTTGTGGCGTCACTTCAGTAGCCGACCCGCTGCTCATCCTGCTCATCCTGTTGGTATCTAATCCGCGTGCGGCTCGACCATATTCCGGGAAATAGATGCCCTACTCTCCCTAGTGCTCTGTGGGCCTACTATGATGTATATGTTTCATCCATGCTGTCCATATATTTTTCTAGATCATTTTATAGTATTACATCAAAAATGAGATATATCCCTATCTCAATTGGACCACATTATAGGAAACTGTGTCGAATGAGCATAGACCATTAAAAATTTTTTAGAGGCCATAAAAGTTTTGGATCAAGATGATATTTATTTATTCCCTTCATCTGGGTCTATGTGACCTAATCAATATATTAGATGTCAAATAAATACATTGAGCCTTAGGAGGATTTAAATAGTGGATATCCAATCACTATTGTTTTCCTGTGGTATGGTCCACCTCAGACTTATAGCCCTCTCATTTTTGGCATGTAATTTAAATTTATCTTTAAAAATGGATTAACCGAATGGATGAAACATATACATCATGGTGGGGCCCACGTAGCACCGACCATCAGCCACAGGGCTGGTGGCTTGGGAAGCAGCCAATCCGTTTCCATATTCTGGTTCTTCCGGCCCCACCGTCTCTTGTACGGGTTAATGGATTCGGCGTTGACCCCTCCGGTACCGACGTCGGTGCTTGAAAAGCTTGTAGGATCCACCATATTGTATAAATTTTATCCATTCCGTCCATCATAATTTCCAGCTCGTTTTACATTACGGTCCAAAAAATGAGGCAGATCTAAATCTCAGGTGGACCACACAATAGGAAAGGGTGGTGATTGTGGGGGCCACTGTAATGACCTGGACCAAGGAATAAAGCAAATTCATCCAAAACTTTTGTGACACTTAAAAAGTTTTTAATGGTGGGTATAATCACCACTCTTTCCCATGGTGTGTTCCAACTGAGATTTGGATCTGCCTCGTTCTTGCATTTATGTTCTGAAATTATCTTTAGAAAGGGATGGACGGCTTGGATAAAACGATTACCTCAGGTATCATTGTAGGGGCCACGGAGCTTTTCAAGCATGGACGCGGGTCGGGGTCACTACCGAATCCGAGTCCAGTTATTGAGAAATTTCCAACTGTACGACCAGTATATGGCCCACAACCTTTTTACGCCCACTCGCTTTTTACCTTCCACGAATACTCCCCAGCTGTACGGCCCCATTTCTCAGGTCGAAAATGCCCCTACTTTCTTTTCTGAGGCGGATCGCCTGGTGCTCGAAGACGAGCGCTTACGCTCCTCGAACTCCGAGTTGTACGAACGGTTCAAAAGATATCAACGTTGCATGCGCCCCACAGTTATGTATTTATTATATCTACAACGTTCATCCGTATTTCGAGATCATTTCAGAGCATTATCAAAAACAAAAAATCATACCCAAAGATCTACTGGACCACACCACAACGAGCAGCGGGGAAATAGACCTGGATGAAGAGGAAAAACAAATTTCATAATGATTCAAAACTTCCGTGACCAATGAAAGAATTTCAATAGTAGACGTTCAATCCTCCACTGCCTTTTACGGTGTGGTTCACTTGATAGCTAGATTTGACTTATTTTTCGTCTCAAGCCTTAATAAGAGTTCGTCAAATAGATGAACGACTTGAATATAACACATACATTATAATGAGACCCATAAACAGTAATAAAATTACAACAAGAAAAAAAAAAAAAAAAACCATCCTGGCCGGTCGACTGGGTCGTCGACCCCAACTCGCTGTCCCACTCATCCGGTCGACCGGGTTTGGACCCGGTCGACCCCAAATCGCTGTTCCACCTTTGTATTTTTATTTTTATTTTTATTTTTTTTTCTGGAGAGAACTTTTTCTCCCTTAAATTTTTCTCGAATACATAATTATGTAAATATGTATATATAAGTATATAATTTTTTTTTTCTATCTAATAATTCATTTCTTTGTCTATTAATTTAACAAGCATATCTCCTAAACTATAATGAGTTACTTAACGTACCATCTATGATTTTGGGGTAAGAGAAGCTAATTTAGCCAACCAACATAGTAATTTTTCAAGATTCCATTGGGTCGATGGTTAAAAATCCACTTCACAGTTAATTCACTTCACTTCACGGCGATTTCCACGCACTTCGCGATTATTTCACTTCACTTCACCGTCATTTCCATGCATTTCACGGTCATTCCCGGTGATTCTGTGTTGATTCACGGTCAATTCGACGCACTTCACGGTCAATTCACTTCACTTCACGGCCATTTCCATGCACTTCGCAGTCAATTCACTTCACTTCACCATCATTTTCATGCATTTCACGGTCATTCTCAGTGATTCCGTGTTGATTCATGGTCAATTCGACGCACTTCACGATCAATTACTTCACTACACGGCCATTTTCACGCACTTCGCGGTCATTTCACTTAACTTCACCATCATTTCCATGCATTTCACGGTCATTCCCGGCGATTCCGTGTTGATTCACGGTCAATTCGACGCACTTCACGGTCAATTCACTTCACTTCACAGCCATTTCCACGCACTTCGCGGTCATTTCACTTCACTTCACCATCATTTCCATGCATTTCACGGTCATTCCCGACGATTCCGTGTTGATTCATGGTCAAATCGACGCACTTCACGGTCATTTCACTTCACTTCACGACCATTTCCACGCACTTCGCGGTCATTTCACTTAACTTCACCGTCATTTCCATGCATTTCACGGTTATTCCCGGCGATTTCGTGTTGATTCACGGTCAATTCGACGCACTTCACGGTCAATTCACTTCACTTCACGGCCATTTTCACGCACTTCGTGGTCATTTCACTTCACTTCACCGTCATTTCCATGCATTTCACGGTCATTCCCGGCGATTCTGTGTTGATTCACGGTCAATTCGATGCACTTCACAGTCAATTCACTTCACTTCACGGCCATTTCCCCGCACTTCGCGGTCATTTCACTTCACTTCACCGTCATTTCCATGCATTTCACGGTCATTCCCGGTGATCCCGTGTTGATTCATGGTCAATTCGACGCACTTCACGGTCAATTCACTTCACTTCACCATCATTTTCATGCATTTCACGGTCATTCTCAGTGATTCCGTGTTGATTCACGGTCAATTCGACGCACTTCAAGGTCAATTCACTTCACTACACGGCCATTTTCACGCACTTCGCGGTCATTTCACTTAACTTCACCGTCATTTCCATGCATTTCACGGTCATTCGCGGTGATTCCGTGTTGATTCACGGTCAAATCGATGCACTTCACGGTCATTTCACTTCACTTCACGACCATTTCCACGCACTTCGCGGTCATTTCACTTAACTTCACCATCATTTCCATGCATTTCATGGTTATTCCCGGCGATTCCGTGTTGATTCAAGGTCAATTCGATGCACTTCACGGTCAATTCACTTCACTTCACGGCCATTTCCATGTACTTCGCGGTCATTTCACTTAACTTCACCGTCATTTCCATGCATTTCACGGTTATTCCCGACGATTTCGTGTTGATTCATGGTCAATTCGACGCACTTCACGGTCAATTCACTTCACTTCACGGCCATTTCCACGCACTTCGCGGTCATTTCACTTTACTTCACCGTCATTTCCATGCATTTCACGGTCATTCCCGGCGATTCCGTGTTGATTCACGGTCAATTCGACGCACTTCACGGTCAATTCACTTCACTTCACAGCCATTTCCATGCACTTCACGGTCAATTCACTTCACTTCACCATCATTTTCATGCATTTCACGGTCATTCTCAGTGATTCCGTGTTGATTCACGGTCAATTCGACGCACTTCAAGGTCAATTCACTTCACTACACGGCCATTTTCACGCACTTCGCGGTCATTTCACTTAACTTCACCGTCATTTCCATGCATTTCACGGTCATTCCCGGCGATTCCGTGTTGATTCACGATCAATTCGACGCACTTCACGGTCAATTCACTTCACTTCACGGCCATTTCCACGCACTTCGCGGTCATTTCACTTCACTTCACCGTCATTTCCATGCATTTCACGGTCATTCCCGACGATTCTGTGTTGATTCACGGTCAAATCGATGCACTTCACGTCATTTCACTTCACTTCACGACCATTTCCACGCACTTCGCGGTCATTTCACTTCACTTCACCGTCATTTCCATGCATTTCACGGTCATTCCCGGCGATTCCGTGTTGATTCACGGTCAAATCGACGCACTTCACGGTCATTTCACTTCACTTCACGGCCATTTCCACGCGCTTCGCGGTCATTTCACTTAACTTCACCGTCATTTCCATGCATTTCAAGGTCATTTTCGGCGATTCTGTGTTGATTCACGGTCAATTCGACGCACTTCACGGTCAATTCACTTCACGGCCATTTCCACGCACTTCGTGGTCAATTCACTTAACTTCATCGTCATTTCCATGCATTTCACGGTCATTCTCGGCGATTCCGTGTTGATTCACCGTCAATTCGACGCACTTCACGGTCAATTCACTTCACTTCACGGCCATTTCCACGCACTTCACGGTCATTTCACTTCACTTCACCGTCATTTCCATGCATTTCATGATCATTCCCGGCAATTCAGTGTTGATTCACGGTCAATTCGACGCACTTCATGGTCAATTCACTTCACTTCACGGCCATTTTCACGCACTTCGGGGTCAATTCACTTCACTTCACCATCATTTCCATGCATTTCACGGTCATTCCCGGTGATTCCATGTTGATTCACGGTCAATTCAATGCACTTCACGGTCAATTCACTTCACTTCACGGCCATTTCCACGCACTTCGCGGTCATTTCACTTCACCATCATTTCCATGCACTTCACGGTCATTCCCGGCGATTCCGTGTTGATTCACGGTCAATTCGACGCACTTCACGGTCAATTCACTTCACTTCACGGCCATTTCCATGCACTTCGTGGTCATTTCACTTCATTTCACCGTCATTTCCATGCATTTCACGGTCATTCCCAGCGATTCCGTGTTGATTCACAGTCAATTCGACGCACTTCACGGTCAATTCACTTCACTTCACGGCCATTTCCACGCACTTAGCAGTAATTTCACTTCACTTCACAGCCATTTCCACGCACCGTGAAAGTGAAGGGAATTGACCGTGAAATGCATGGAATTGGCCGTGAAATGAAATGAATGAAATTGACCGTGAAATGAAATGAATGAAATTGACCACAAACTGATTGAAATTGGCCAGGAAGTGAATGAAATGAATTTTCAACCATCAACCTGATGGAATCTTGGAAAATAAGTAGGTTGTTTAGCTAAAGTAGCATCTCTTACCCCCAAATCTTTGTACGTCAAGTAGCTCATTGTGGTTTAAGAGATATATTTATTAAATGAATAAAGAACGAAATGAATAAAAAAAGAGAATTTTTTTTTATATGCTTATATATACATATTTATATATGTATTAGAGAAAATTGTAGGGGAGAAAAAGTTCTTGTCAAAAATAAAAAGAAAAAAGAAAAAAAAGTACAAAGGTGAAAAAAAAGTACAGAGATTTGCATGAATACATTTTAACATACTGCAATGTGATAAGTCAGGTCTTTTTTCCTTTAAATCTGGATTGCCTTCCAGTTGATCCAAACCATTTATATGATGAGTCCAGACTTAAGTTACGGATAAGCTATAAATAAAATATCATAAATTTAATCATTTTAACCATTTGAAATTTGGTTCTTTTGCTTTGAAAATGGACGGTCACCATCGTTTATATAATCAAAGGGTCGAAAACATTTAATATAGAATTCCGTTTACGTTCACGGTCATTTCGATGCACTTCACGGTCAATGCACTTCACTTCACGGCCAGTTCGATGCACTTCACGATCAATTCTCTTCACTTCACGGCCATTTTCATGCATTTCACGATCATATCCGGTAATTTCGTTTACGTTCACGGTCATTTCGATGCACTTCACGGTCAATGCACTTCACTTCATGGCCATTTCGATGCACTTCACGATCAATTCTCTTCACTTCACGGCCATCTCCATGCATTTCACGATCATATCCGGCAATTTCGTTTACGTTCATGGTCATTTCGATGCACTTCACGGTCAATGCACTTCACTTCACGGCCATTTCGATGCACTTCACGATCAATTATCTTCACTTCACGGCCATTTCCATGCATTTCACGATCATATTCGGCAATTTCGTTTACGTTCACGGTCATTTCGATGCACTTTACGGTCAATGCACTTCACTTCACGGTCATTTCGATGCACTTCACAATCAATTCTCTTCACTTTACGGCCATTTTTATGCATTTCACGATCATATCCGGCAATTCCGTTTACGTTCATGGTCATTTCGATGCACTTCACGGTCAATGCACTTTACTTCACGGCCATTTCGATGCACTTCACAATCAATTCTCTTCACTTCTCGGCCATTTCCATGCATTTCACGATCATATCTGGCAATTCCGTTTACGTTCACGGTCATTTTGATGCACTTCACGGTCAATGCACTTCACTTCACGGCCATTTCGATGCACTTCACGATCAATTCTCTTCACTTCACGGCCATTTCCATGCATTTCACGATCATATTCGGCAATTCCGTTTACGTTCACGGTCATTTCGATGCACTTCACTTCACGGCTATTTCGATGCACTTCACAATCAATTCTCTTCACTTCTCGGCCATTTCCATGCATTTCACGATCATATCCGACAATTCCGTTTACGTTCACGGTCATTTCGATGCACTTCACGGTCAATGCACTTCACTTCACGGTCATTTCGATGCACTTCACGATCAATTCTCTTCACTTCACGGCCATTTCCATGCATTTCACGATCATATCTAGCAATTTCGTTTACATTCACGGCCATTTCGATGCACTTCATGGTCAATGCACTTCACTTCATAGCTATTTTGATGCACTTCACGATCAACTCACTTCACTTCACGGCCATTTTCATGCATTTCACGATCATATCTGGCAATTTTGTTTACATTCACGGTCATTTCGATGCACTTCACGGTCAATGGACTTCACTTCACGACCATTTTGATGCACTTCACAATCAATTCTCTTCACTTCACGGTCATTTCCATGCATTTCACGATTATATTCGGCAATTTCGTTTACGTTCATGGTCATTTCAATGCACTTCACGGTCAATGCACTTCACTTCACGGCCATTTCGATGCACTTCACGATTAATTATCTTCACTTCACGGCCATTTCCATGCATTTCACGATCATATCCGGCAATTCCGTTTACGTTCACGGTCATTTCGATGCACTTCATGGTCAATGCACTTCACTTCACGGCCATTTCGATGCACTTCACAATCAATTCTCTTCACTTCACGGCCATTTTCATGCATTTCACAATCATATCCGGCAATTCTGTTTACGTTCACGGTCATTTCGATGTACTTCACAGTCAATGCACTTCACTTCACGGCCATTTCGATGCACTTCACAATCAATTCTCTTCACTTCTCGGCCATTTCCATGCATTTCACGATCAGATCCGGCAATTCCGTTTATGTTTACGGTCATTTCGATGCACTTCACGGTCAATACACTTCACTTCACGGCCATTTCGATGCACTTCACGATCAATTATCTTCACTTCACGGCCATTTCCATGCATTTCACGATCATATCCGGCAATTCCGTTTACGTTCACGGTCATTTCGATGCACTTCACGGTCAATGCACTTCACTTCATGGCCATTTCGATGCACTTCTAAATCCTCTTCACTTCACGGCCATTTCCATGCATTTCACGATCATATCCGGCAATTCCGTTTACGTTCACGGTCATTTCGATACACTTCACGGTCAATGCACTTCACTTCACTGCCATTTCGATGCACTTCACAATCAATTCTCTTCATTTCTCGACCATTTCCATGCATTTCACGATCATATCCGGCAATTTCGTTTACGTTCACGGTCATTTCGATGCACTTCCCGGTCAATGCACTTCACTTCATGGCCATTTCGATGCTCTTCACGATCAATTCTCTTCACTTCACGGCCATTTCCATGCATTTCACGATCATATCCCGCAATTTCATTTACGTTTACGGTCATTTCGATGCACTTCACGGTCAATGCACTTCACTTCATGCCCGTTTCGATGCACTTCACGATCAATTCTCTTCACTTCACGGCCATTTCCATGCATTTCACGATCATATCCAGCAATTTCGTTTACGTTCACGGTCATTTCGATGCACTTCACGGTCAATGCACTTCACTTCACGGCCATTTTGATGCACTTCACAATCAATTCTCTTCACTTCACGGTTATTTCCATGCATTTCACGATCATATCCGGCATTTTTGTTTACGTTTACGGTCATTTTGATGCACTTCACGGTCAATGCACTTCACTTCACAGCCATTTCGATGCACTTCACGATCAATTATCTTCACTTCACGGCCATTTCCATGCATTTCAAGATCATATCTGGCAATTCCGTTTACTTTCACGGTCATTTCGATGCACTTCACGGTCAATGCACTTCACTTCACGGCCATTTTGATGCACTTCACAATCAATTTTCTTCACTTCTTGGCCATTTCCATGCATTTCACGATCTTATCTGGAATTCAGTTTACGTTCACGGTCATTTCGATGCACTTCACTTCACGGCCATTTCGATGCACTTCACAATCAATTCTCTTCACTTCTCGGCCATTTCCATGCATTTCATGATCAGATCCGGCAATTCCGTTTACGTTCACAGTCATTTCGATGCACTTCACGGTCAATGCACTTCACTTCACGGCCATTTCGATGCACTTCACGATAAATTATCTTCACTTCACGGCCATTTCCATGCATTTCACGATCATATCCGGCAATTCCGTTTACGTTTACGGTCATTTCGATGCACTTCACAGTCAATGCACTTCACTTCACGGCCATTTCGATGCACTTCTAAATCCTCTTCACTTCACGGCCATTTCCATGCATTTCACGATCATATCCGGCAATTTCGTTTACGTTCACGGTCATTTCGATACACTTCACGGTCAATGCACTTCACTTCACTGCCATTTCGATGCACTTCACAATCAATTCTCTTCATTTCTCGGCCATTTCTATGCATTTCACGATCATATCCGGCAATTCCGTTTACGTTCACGGTCATTTCGATGCACTTCCCGATCAATGCACTTCACTTCACGGCCATTTCGATGCTCTTCACGATCAATTCTCTTCACTTCACGGCCATTTCCATGCATTTCACGATCATATCCCGCAATTTCGTTTACGTTTACGGTCATTTCGATGCACTTCACGGTCAATGCACTTCACTTCATGCCCATTTCGATGCACTTCACGATCAATTCTCTTCACTTCACGGCCATTTCCATGCATTTCACGATCATAACCAGCAATTTCGTTTACGTTCACGGTCATTTCGATGCACTTCACGGTCAATGCACTTCACTTCACGGCCATTTTGATGCACTTCACAATCAATTCTCTTCACTTCACGGTCATTTCCATGCATTTCACGATCATATCCGGCATTTTTGTTTACGTTCACGGTCATTTCGATGCACTTCACGGTTAATGCACTTCACTTCACAGCCATTTCGATGCACTTCACGATCAATTATCTTCACTTCACGGCCATTTCCATGCATTTCACGATCATATTCGGCAATTTCGTTTACGTTCACGGTCATTTCGATGCACTTTACGGTCAATGCACTTCACTTCACGGTCATTTCGATGCACTTCACAATCAATTCTCTTCACTTTACGACCATTTTTATGCATTTCACGATCATATCCGGCAATTCCGTTTACGTTCATGGTCATTTCGATGCACTTCACGGTCAATGCACTTCACTTCACGGCCATTTTGATGCACTTCACAATCAATTTTCTTCACTTCACGGCCATTTCCATGCATTTCATGATCTTATTTGGAAATTCAGTTTACGTTCACGGTCATTTCGATGCACTTCACTTCACGGCCATTTCGATGCACTTCACAATCAATTCTCTTCACTTCTCGGCCATTTCCATGCATTTCACGATCATATCCGGCAATTCCGTTTACGTTCACGGTCATTTCGATGCACTTCACTTCACGGCCATTTCGATGCACTTCACGATCAATTCTCTTCACTTCACGGCCATTTCCATGCATTTCACGATCATATCCGGCAATTCCATTTACGTTCACGGTCATTTCGATGCACTTCACAGTCGATGCACTTCACTTCACGGCCATTTTGATGCACTTCACGATCAATTCTCTTCACTTCACGGCCATTTTCATGCATTTCACGATCATATCCGGTAATTCCATTTACGTTCACGGTTATTTCGATGCACTTCACGGTCAATGCACTTCACGGCCATTTCGATGCACTTCACGATCAATTCTCTTCACTTCACGGCCATTTCCATGCACTTCACGATTATATCCGGCAATTCCGTTTACGTTCACGGTCATTTCGATGCACTTCACGGTCAATGTACTTCACTTCACGGCCATTTCGATGCACTTCACGATCAATTCTCTTCACTTCATGGCTATTTCCATGCATTTCACGATCATATCCGGCAATTTCGTTTATGTTCACAGTCATTTCGATGAACTTCACGGTCAATGCACTTCACTTGACGGTCATTTCCAAGCACTTCACGATCAATTCTCTGCATATAACGCAATGACAATTTGAAATATGCATGAACAAAATGATGGTGATAAATTTATGAACTCAAACCTGCTCCTGTAGTGCTTCTTTCAACTGAGAAACCAGAGTGATCCTGGATTCTTCAATTGACTTTAGTGCTTCTTTCAACTAAGAAACCTTCTCCTGTAATGCTTTTTTACTCACTGGATTTGCAGGGATTACAATCTTAAGGGTGGAGGGCAATCTGTAAAATGCACAACGTAGAAGCAAATAAATAAGCTGAAAAAGAGAACAGGAATATAAACAAAGACTATGATAGGAGATACTGACCCTGAATATGACTTTGATGAATCCGGGGAAATCAATCCATATCCATTCTCCCCACCCTTCATATAGTTCAAATTCCAAAAAAAGAAAAGGAAAGAAAGCTCATCAAGGGATTGAAATATTTTATTGGAAAATATATATAAATGCAGCATTTCACATGCAGAAATAAAACCAGCCATAGTAGTTCTACTATTTATGACCACACTGAGTAGTCGTATTTAAAGAAAATGTTGGAAATATGCCTATCAATTTTCTGAGCATAAATCAATTACTAAAATTTACCAATTTTTGGAGAAAAAAGTATAATGAATCCCCTTTTCTTCTTTTAAGAAAAAATTGGTGGTGTATGTGTGTCATGTGCGTAAGTGATCCAGATTCTAGGGTTCAATCCCTGGTAGTGTTGCCTTTTTCGGAAAAAATAAAAAAAACATTGGTTGAGGAATGCTAGGCAGAACTGATGGCGCAGAGAGATTGCCTAAGTACAGGGAATCAGCACCAGGAGCACTGCGAGCACCTTCCCTATCTTTTAAAACATAATCTCTAAGCCTCAAAACAATCTGAACAAGTGCAACTCTCATACAACTAACCTCTCCAATCACCTGAATGGGCAAGATCAAAAGCAAATTAAGTAATCATTAAATGCATGGAAATGGCCGTGAAGTGGAAACAGACCTCCACTAGTTCACCACCCTCTTCAGCACATCTTGGCTTTTCATGTTTTGAGATGAGAACATCAGCTTTTGTACTCTTGCGCATCTCATTTATAATAGCACCGTTCTTACCAATGAGACAGCCAATAGTCTTGGATGGAATAAGAATGCGAATGTTGACAGTGTCATCATCATCATTGTCATTGATCTTTCCTTGAGTAGAACAGCTTAAACAGCAGTAGATAAGCAACGTGATCAGCACAAATAAATTTTTTTTTAAAAAAAGTATGGAAAATAAATTTTTTTCTTAAAAAAAAAAAAACTATGGAAGTTTAAGTGGATAAGCTATTCACTTTTTAGAATCTGATGATAACTTTGCAAATACTCAAGGCCTTAAGAAACCAAGTAAGCTATTCACCAAACTCAAAACTTATTGGATCAAGCACTTCATCCCAGATAACCCACATACCTTCTAACATAGTTGTATAACTCATTGACTCAACTCAAAACTTGTATGAGTTGAGTACAAGTGAACTTGACTCGGTAAAATTTCAAGCTGAGTCATTAGAAAACTCAATCATAAGAAAATAGTGGATTCATGAATGCCTATACAAGTGGGCCGCATGGCAGAAAACAGTGGATATTGAATGCTTAAATAAAGGTAAACAGTCGGGGTCGACTCCGACTCTCTGGACAGTTACTCGGTCGATCCCATTTTTTTGAATTTTAGTAAAATGGGGTCGACCGGGTCCAAACTCGGTCGACCGTGTAACTGTCCAGAGAGTTGGGGTCGACCGAGAATGACCCGGTCGACCCGACTATTTACCTTGGCACCACTTGCCACCACATCAGATGTGGACTGTGGGTTGTAATTCCCCACAATTATCAATTGATAGTATCATTCAATGGGGAGTTTTTGAGGCATGCCCATCAGATGAATGAATTAGGTTGCCAAAGACAGCCCCCGCCTATACAATTGCTAGGTAAAAAAAAAAAAAAACCATTTCTTTCAATCAAGCGTCATCTGATACTCCATTCAATTATACATGGTGAAATACAAAGAAGTGAAAGTTTTTATTTTAAGAGTACCTTGGTGTGAAACACGTTCTTTGGAGACAAGTCTTCAGGATCTCAAATTTATCAATGCATCCACGTCCTCTTAGAAAAACGAAAACCGCTCACCTTGAGTAATGGATGATAGAAGATGTAATGTGATGGTCGGATGGGGATTCTACGGAGTTTTTATGGAGATTTCACGAAGAAAATGGGTGAAAATAGGGATTAGGGATGGCGGGGGAGAGTTCGGACGTGTATTTGCGTGTAAGGGAGTACATGCAGTCATATTTTTAGAGTAAGGGCATTTTCGTCATGTACAGAGGCGTCCGTACAGAAGAGACTTATTTTTGGAAGCTTAAAAAGCAGTGGGCTTCAAAAGGCTGGTGGGCCATATATGGGTCGTAAAGTTGGAAATTTCTCCCGGTTATTCCCGTCACTCCGTTAGGAAGAAATTATATGGTACACGTCGCATCTTTGCACAGTGGTATACAGGACATTTGATTCTAACAACTGAGGCCCATAATTCAGTAATTTAGACCGTTTTTCTGATTTTTCACGCTGTGTATATGGTCATGCATGAAAAGAAAATCAAAATAGAGAAATATAACCTGTTAGATCTTGGATTAAATATAAACGGTTAAGAAGGCGAATATAACAGTGGCATTCAAGTGAGATCTTTAAAGAAATTCTCAATCAACGGTGGGAATGAACAAACCAGTAGTCTGGATCAACGAAGCATTGGCCCACCTGTCCAAAAGACAGCACGTGTATACCATACGAATATGTCGGTCACGTATCACATAATTCCCAAAACGGAACCGATTCTTCTATGTCCTTTTTTGTCTTCTTATCATGGCCCGGGTACGATTTCATCCCAAAGACAACGGGAGGGTATTTTTGTCTTCTTAAAAAGGAAGGGTATTTTCGTCATTTTATCTCCTTGCTATATAAGTGTCTTGAACCCCCGGTGTTTCTGTTCTTTCGAGCTGACATTTTCGGTTTTTCAAGCGAAGCACCTCTGCCTGAGCTGAAAATTCCAGGAATCGCTAACTTCCGAACTTCGAATTCGAGATCTAGGTTTTTCGATTGCTAGAATCAGGTGAGAATCTTTACTTCTCATCTCCATTTGATGATCTTCTCTGCCGAAAACATAGGGTTTTTGAATCAGAGTGCTGCGTGCTGACATTCGGGCGATTTTCTTTCTGATTATCCTTTTCTGTTGAAAATTAGGTTCTGGTTGGATTTGAATCGACTTAGGTGTTTTTTTTTAAAAAATTAAATTAAATTTTTTTGTGGAATGATGGCTGAGGAAGTTATGCTGCTTTTCAAAAAGAAAAAAGAGAGAGAGAGAGAGAGAAAAGAAGAAGGAAGTTATGCTTCGAGAAATGGCGTTTTTTAGGGTTTCTGTTTTGTGTGAATTTGTAGTTTTGAATGTGTTTTGTGCAGAATCAAGGAGTTCGGTTTGTAATGGAAGTATCTTGATTGCGGAATGGCAGTTTTTTGAGTTCGTTTGTATTTCCCACCCTGTAATTGTTGGTTTCTGCTTCTGTCATGGGTATAACTGCCGTGTGAGTTTTCTCTACTGTTGAGTGTTGGTGACAGATGAGCAGTACGCGCAGCAAGGACTTACTCAATCCTTGCCATGGGTCGCATTGATAAGAGCATCACTTGTGAACTACACTGATTGAATGATCCTAAGCATTTGGTAGTGGTCATCGAATGTACTGTTGGTGTTGGGGATCGTGCGGAAGCAAACTCGAATTCAATCAAACAAGACAGAATCAAACGTAAACAAAACACACAGAGAACACACGGATTTTAAGTGGAAAAACCCCCACGGGAAAAAACCATGGCACAAAGCGACATGCAATCTACTATGAAACGATATTACAAGAGATGATGTACTTACAATGATGAGAACTCCCTTTGAATCTCCCAAAACCCCAACTTTTCTTCTCTAGAACCCTTAGGAATGTTTTAAAAATCCCTTATAATACCCTAATCCCAATTACACCTGATATATGTAGCATCACAACCAGAATAAGAAACAAATTGCGCACTTATGCAGTTCCGCACGAATCGTCGATCTGAGCATCGATCGATCGACACTGATCGAGCACCCTTCGATCGATCGAGCAGACCAAAGCTCGAGCGACCAAACTAGTCCAAAAATGTCCAGAGAGTAAAGCGATTTTTTCGAATTTTGTCGATCGATTGAACATGGTTCAAACTGTCTAGTGAGCAATTTGTCTAATTTCGGGGTGGTTCGATCGATCGAGCAAGGCTGTTGATCAATCGATGCCCTTGTTTCTGCACAGATTGAAAACATCCAATCAACGATCTCCACCATGGATTCAATCTTCATATTCCATTGCTTTGCTGCCATCATCATCTCTAATCGCCTTTCATTATAACTTCATTGTCACATCTCGTGCACACTCCTTTATCAAACTTTCGCCAAGTCTAGAGAAGTCGAATAGAATCAGAACTTTTTTATAGGAACCACCTTTGTAAGCATGTCGGCCGAATTCACGCTTATATGAATCTTCTATAGAGTCACGCTGTCTTCCTTTAACATTTGTCGGACAAAATGATGACGGACATCAATATGCTTAGTACGTGAGTGATAAACCGAGTTCTTTGTCAAATTCATCGCGCTTTCGCTATTACAATTAACCAGTACGACTTTCTGTTGAAGACCAAACTGATTTACCATTCTTCTCAACCAAACACTTTGAACGCCTCTGTCACTGCCATATACTCATCTTCAGTTGTGGAAAGAGCAACCACAAATTGAAGCTTTAACATCCAACTGATCACTCCACCCAATAGAACAAATGAGTAACCGGAAGTTAACTTTCTATTGTCCACATTTCATGCATAATCGGCATCCACATAGCCTACTAGTTTTCTTCTTTTTTTCTCAAATGTCAAGACATAGTCTAATATACCTCGGGTCTAATGTACCTCGTATATGCCGAAATAACTATTTCACTACCTCCCAATGTTGCTTGTCGGGGTTAGCCATGTATCTGCTTACAACACCCACTGTATGTGAAATATCCGGTATCGTAGAGACCATGACATACATTAACTGCCAACTGCGCTCGAATAGGGCACATGAGACATAACTTACTTTTCTTCATCTGTAATAGGACATTGCTATGAAGAAAGTGTAAAGTGAGCAACATGGGATATGCTAACCGGTTTCACTTTGTCCATACTGAACTTAACCAATACATTCTTAAGGTATTTAACTTGTGATAACTGTAGCCTGCTCCTCTGTCCATCTCTATGAATATCTATGCCGAGAATTTTCTTTGAAGCCCCCGAATCTTTCATTTCTAATGTCCTTGATAATTGAGTCTTCATTGTATCGATCTTAGACATGCTATGGTTGATGATAAGCATATCATCTACGTATAAAATCGGTACAATGAACTATCTATCACATAAACACATCTATCATATTCACTTTTAGTAAATCACTGACCCATTATGAAAGTATCAAACCTTTTGTACAATTGTCTAGGCGACTATATCAGGCTGTATAACGACCTTCTTAACCTGTAAACTTTGTTTTTTGACCCATTTCCCTCAAATCCTTCTAGTTGCTTCATGTAAATCTGCTCTTTCAGCTCCCCATGTATGAAAGCGATCTTCACATTCATTTGCTCCAATTCTAGGTTGTATTTGGCAACCAACGCCCACACAAATCTGATAGATACCTGCTTGACAACCAGTGTGAATATCTAACTGAAGTCAACGTCTTCTTTTTTAGTACATCCCTTCGCAACCAATCTTGCTTTGTACTTATCTTGTTTCTTCTTCTAAATTCACTTGGACCCGATCGCTTTACGCTTAACGGGAAACTTCACCAATTCCCACATCTCATTCTTTTACAAATACTCCATCTCGTCTTGCATTGCCACCATCCACTTCTTAGTATCTGGGTCATCCAGTGTTTCTTGGAAGGTAGACGGATCTCCCTTATCCATAATGAGGGCGAATAAACATTCGAGTCGTCTTTGTATCTGGTCGGTAATTTGTGATCTCTTTGTGAATTTTTTTTGAGAGGTGGCTGCTCTACTTGCTCCTGTACCTCTGTTTGCGGCTCAGGCGGATCCTGTGTATCAAACTTTTCATTCTTGACATCAATAACTGCTAATTTCTCTAGTTGATTGTGTTCATTTTTACGGAACAATGAATCTTCATTAAACATGACATCTCGGATAATTATGATTTTCTAAGTAATCCGTTTATATAGCATGTATCCCTTTACTCCATCAATATAGCCTACAAAAGTACACTTCTTTGCCCTTTGGTCTAGCAAATACGAATTCAATAAAAAAAGACAAAATCAAGTGTAAACAAAACATGCAAAGAACACATGAATTTTAAAAGCTCAAACTGCTAGAGTATGGCGAATTAATCCCTTTATCTCATAGCTTAGGCCTCACATCTCATGGGTTTAGGACCTCAGCTGAACCCCTTTCATGCACCCCAAATCACATGGGCCGCCCACCCCGAGTGTGTCACCGCATCCCACGGGCTACCCCACTCGAGCCCAGTGTGACCCTACATTAATCACCCCTGGTGAGGAGTCTCGAACATGAGACTTCCTGCTCTGATACCAATTTAATCAGGAAAATTAACCACTTACTCTAAAAGCTCGAACTGTTAGAGTATGGCGAATTAATCCATTTATCTCATAGACTAGGCCCCACATCTCATGGGTTTAGGACTTCGGACGAACCCCCTTTGTGGGCCCCAAATCACATGGGCCGCCCACCCCGGTGTGTCACCGCATCCCACAGGCTACCCCACTCGAGCCCGGTGTGAAATGAGCCTTAATCACCCCTAGTGAGGAGTCTTGAACACGAGACCTCCCCTGTGGGCCCCAAATCACATGGGTCACCCATCCCAAGTGTGCCCCTGCATCCCATAGGCGACCCCACTCGAGCCCAGTGTGAAAATGCCCCTGCATTAATCACCCCCAGTGAGGAGTCTCGAACACGAGACCTCTCGCTCTAATACCAATTTGATGCAGGACAATTAATCACTTGCTCTAAAAGCTCGAACTGTTAGAGTATGACGAATTAATCCCTTTATCTCATAGCCCAGGCCTCACATCTCATGGGTTTAGGACCTCGGCCAAACTCCCTTCGTGGGCCCCAAATCACAAAGGCCGCCCTCCCCAAGTGTGTCCCCGCATCCCACGGGTTACCCTACTCGAGCTTGGTGTGAAATGTGCATTTAATCACCCCTAGTGAGGAGTCTTAAACACGAGATCTCCCCCGTGGGCCCCAAATCACATGGGTCACCCAGCCCGAGTATGGCCCTGCATCCCACAGGCGACCCCACTTGAGCTTAGTGTGAAAATGCCCCTGCATTACAACCATTCAACAGTTGGAAAGTCACAAAGTTGGATGGTTAGGATCATTTGATCAATGTAATGTTTGGATGATTGTCCACCAACAGTGGGTCTCATGTTTCGAATGTTGTGGATCAATTTACATGTGTTCTGCAGGTACTCATTATATCTTGCTAACCCTTGGTGTAGCAAACTCATGTGTGGTCCAGCCCCTTTTTTAATGACAGGTGGTTTTCGGTGTGTATGGATGGCTAGCTTTTAGGATCTGCGTTAATCTTGATGTCCTTTCACTAGAAATAGTGCTTTCAGTTTTGGTCACGAAGATTTTTTTTGCCACACTAATCTTTCAAAAATAAAATAAAAATGTAGTACTAATGTTTAAGGTAGTTGTTTCGTTGAAATTGATGCATGCAGCTTTGTTTTGTCGAATCTAGGTTGTAGAAGTGTCTGTTCTTTGGTTCAAGCCCATAGCTCCGGTATTCAGTCTTTTATTCAGCATCAAGGTCTCAGGTACGAGCTCAGCTTAGCTACCAAAAGAAGTGGCTGTTCTTTGAGGTTTGTGCTAACTGGTAAAGATGGTGGGTGTGGTTTTATTTTCAGCTGCAGGGGATATGTTACAGTAGATGGAAGAGTACGTCGTTGACAATGTTGTGGTGGATAATTCAAGGGGACCCGCCTATTCATAGTGTACTAGCATTGGTATGGAACTCTAAGATTGGCTGTGGAGTATTCACAGGATCTACAAGTCCAGTTTTGTATCAGCTGTTTCTATAGTTTAATTGATCTTCCCTTGAAAACGTGTTTTTAGTGACTGTACACTTTTGGACCGCCATTTTTTTTCTCTGGGCCAGTGATTTTTATGAATACCATAGCCATCTTTGTGTGGGTTGCAGATCTCCTATGCAACTCAACTGCAACTGCAAATTATATTTCAGAAAGAGTGACCAGCTTTTACCAGCGGGGTTTCAAGGTAAATGTGTTTATTAACTATATTCTACATGAGATAGCAATATAGCATTACCAATCAGACCATCTTTTTGGTTTCCAGCGTTACAGTTTAGTGACTATTTTAATTGTGTTCTTGTCGCTTATCTTGGGATGAACATTCTGTGGGCCTGTCTTCTTGTCTTTTTGCTTGGTAATCTGTTTTTTCCTGCTGCTGTTGTTGTTGTTGTTTTTTTTTTTTTTCCTTGTGTGTGCGCGCGCCCGCGTGTGAAGTTTTGCCACAGATCTTCCCATCATGTCATGTAGCAGATCGAACTTCAATACGAGTACTGTGGTTGAGTTGCCTGCAAATACGTGAAATTAGTATCAATATAAAAGGATTTTTACGTTGTCTTTCTTTCTTTCAAGGTAGAATGGCAACCGAAAGTCCAATGTTATTGGTGGGAAGCAGTGGAGCTAGTAAGTGGCCCTCATCTAAGGAGGCCATGGCATTCACGTCATCATCAAATAATGTGGCACCACAAGATTTGGGTTTGCTTTTGAGGAGGCATAGGATTAGTGGGAATGGGAGGGATGTGGTCCCCAATAGGACTGGAAGTGCACCACCAAGCATAGAAGGATCATTTGCAGCTATTAGGAACCTTATTAGTCAGCAGAACTCCAATCTGGAAGGAAGTGTGGCGAGTTTAAACAGTGCAACTGAAAATTGCGAGTCTGAGGAGCAACTCCGTGCCGATCCAGCCTACCTAGCATACTACTGGGCTAATATTAATTTGAATCCAAGGCTTCCTCCACCTCTTATTTCAAGGGAGAAGCAGCGGCTAGTTCACCATATTGGTGGTTTTGGGGATAATTGGAAATTGACTTCCTTTGATGACAGCAGCAGTGGATCCTTTTACTTGCCTCGAGCTGCCCTCTCTACTCATAGAGAGGAGCCTGAGGATGAGAGGTCACCTAGACAGGCTTCTGAAGATTGGGCAGAAAGGAATGCCAAGTTTTTGTCTGGACACTTCACAACTTCCTTGGCAGGGCGTCACAAAAGTCTGGTGGATTTGATTCAGGTAAATAATTCCATCTTGAGACAATTCATACCAATTCGCTAGTAATAGTATATTATTTGCAATTGTGATGGCCTTGTTCTTATTATGGATGAAAATGTAGTTTCTATGATGCATTTCTTTGCTTTTCAAATAAATCTGCTCTTATTCTTGAATACAACAATTTTTTTTAGAGAGAGAGAGAGAGAGAGAGAGAGAGAGAGATCTTGCATACAGAAGAATTTATCATTCATGTTTTCAGGAGATTGTTCTGCTTTGGATCATTCATGTTTTGAGGAGGTTGTTCTGCTTCTCTCTTTCTCTCTCTCTCTCTCTCTCTCTCTCTCTCTCTCTCTCTCTCACACACACACACACACACACACACACACACACACAGCTTATGATGTCTGGTACCGTGTTATTAGCAATGGTTTGTTTAGTCTTTTTGTCCACCTCTGCCCGTGATGGATTTCTAAATCACAAGTCGACTCAAGGTAAGAGCTGCCAGTACTAAATGGTGAATGAAAGAATCTCTATCAGATGGCTTTCATGGAAGTTTCTTTTCTAATTTTGTGTCTATCTATTTCTCCAATCTTCAAATATTCAGTTGTATTTTGTTCAAATCTCAGGAAGACTTTCCTCGCACCCCATCTCCTGTATATAATCAGCTGTGTTCCTCTAGTCATGCAGCAGAAGAGGAAATAGGTGATCCGGATGATTTTGTCAACCCTTTAAATGATTATTCTACCAGTAAAACTAAAGTACAGGAATCGAACATGACTTCTATAGGTGTCCTTGCAAGTACATCTACTCTGGGTGACATGACAGGAAGCTCACATCTTGGCCTTAAAGGAGAATCAAACAGTCTTGATGTTCATGTGGATGTTGATATCAACGCTATTCAATCTGAAATGAAGGTTTTTAGTATATCTGACCTGCCCGATGCAGACGGTCATAGAAGTCAACCAGAATGGAAACATCCCCAACTGCATAATTTTCCGCGACACCAATTGCATTCGCAACGCGGCACTGCATGTCAACTTCAGGGTGCCCTCTCTCAGATGACTTCCCAAGGAATGCACCATTTCTATGATGGCATGGATCATATATCGCATGGTCAATCCAAGCATTCCACAGTTGAGGTATGGCCAGTACTTCAGACTTCTGGAATATCAACCCCTTTGTATGCAACTACAACTGCAACTTCTTATATGGCCTCTGGAAGTCCTTTTTACCCTAATTTCGAACCTTCAAGCCTATTTACTCCCCAGTATAGCATAGGTGGATATGCTTTGAATGCCACACTTCTGCCTCCATTTGTTGCTGGATACCCACCTCCTAGTGCTATTCCCATGGCTTTCAACAACTCTGCTGGTCCAAGATTTAGTTCTCGTTCTGCCAATCAATTGGTTGGGGAAAGTGTTGCACCTGGCGTTGATCTGCAACACCCGTACAAGTTTTATGGACAGTTTGGGTTGGCTCCACCTTTTGTTAATCCTTTTCATATGCATTACTTTCAGCATCCTTCTGAGGATGCATACAGTGCTGCAGGTCAGTATGATTCATTGGCACCAAGGATCGATATTGTAGAAAGTCATGATGCTTTTGATTTGCAGAAAGGGCCTCCCCTAGCTGCAATTGCAGCTGGTCGGACATCCCAATTTCCAAGAACTGGAGCTCTGAGCATTCCAAGCGTGAGAAAAGCAGGAATGGCCAGTTCAAATTCTTATGAAAGTCCCCCAGGCATGGGTGTTCTGATGCAATACCCTGCTTCTCCTCTTTTAAGTCCTGTACTACCAGGATCACCAATGGCTGCAGTGAGGCTTCCAGGGAGGACAACTGACAATTTCAGGTTTCCGATAGGCTTGAATAGAAGTATCGGAGAATATTCAGGATGGCAAAGACAGAAAGGAATTGAAAAGTTTGACGACCCAAAATCATATTCATTTCCTGAAGACTTTAAATCCAGTAAAGCCCACAAATTTGAGCTGTCTGATATTGCCGGACGTATTGTTGAATTCAGGCAAGAATCTCTATTGATTTCTTACCCATGAAATCACATATTTCAGTGCACTTGGATATCATCATCATTACCTAAGCCTTGTACCAACTAATTTGGGTACTTTGATATAAAAGAAATTAATTATCTGGTCATGTTTGATATCAGTGCTGACCAACATGGGAGTCGGTTTATTCAGCAGAAGTTGGAAAACTGTAGTGCTGAAGAGAAGGCATCTGTTTTGGAAGAAGTTCTACCACATGCTTCAATGTTGATGACTGACGTTTTCGGAAATTATGTTATTCAGAAGGTATGGATTTTCAAAGTTCTCTTCTTTTTCTTTCCTTTTTTCCCCGTCTTACCTGTTTAATTAATTGTCTTGAATGTGGTCCAGTGGCCTGTTAATTAGTGCGTTCGTACTTGCAGTTTGCTTATGTGCTTTCTCCCCACCCCCTTTTTGGTGAATAACAATCATTTATTAAGAAAATAGAGGGGAAACAACAACAACAACATATATATATATATATATATATATATATATATATATATATATATATATATATATATCACCTCATGGGAGAGTAACATGAACAAAAAGCTTAACCCTCTGCACACTAAAAGAGGCTAGTGTAGAGGCCTTAGGATCAACAAGGCACATGAGATACGTAAACATCGGTATTGCATGGGAAATATCGGATGTATTGCGGTTTTTGGGAAACATTGGGAAATTGGTTGAATTTTTCATTGAAACTTCAGAGGATGTTAAAAAAAGTCATCATTACACACTTAGAAATCAAATTATCACTAATAATTTTCCTTTATATAGGTTCCTAGATTATGCATTGTCTGATAGAAGTGATACAACTGTATTCAAAATCAGTTCGTATCATTTAAAAATCTAAGAAGACATGTATGAACACACACACACACACACACCCCAAAAAAACCACTTGAATATTAAGGCCAAATAACCGTTGATCAGTCTGGATTTTTTTTTTTTAAAAATAATTTTTAATTGATTTTTGATATTTTAAAATTTCAAAAACTTCTGTCATTCTATAGATCGGCCTCCAACCACTCTAACACGATTTTTTACACTGTAATTGCAAGTTAAATGGGTGAAATTGCGAAATTTTCGAATTTTCCCAAATTTACAAATTGGAGGTTGAAATCCTTGATTGAGCATGCAAAACATGCAAGATCATGGATTTTCATCTTTTTTGTACTGATTGTAACTGATTTACAAAAAAAAAGAAAAAAAAAAAGGAAAGAACACAGCTTACAATTTTGGCCCACCTGTTCTCCAATCTCGATTTCTGCACCCAAAAGCCACTTGTTTCTCCAAAAAAATTCAAAGATGGTTGGTTGAAATTAACTTAGGAATGAATTAGAAGCAAAAGATTTTAGAGCAAATCTGATTTTAGATAGTTTTCTGGGATTTTCCTTTTCCTGAAAAGATTGAGGGGGTCTGGAATGTATTGATGATACTAGCGAATGGTATCGTCAATACACGGAAGAATATTATGGTGGTATTTTCAATATATTATGTTGTATCAATATTTTGCTAATACAATGCAATATAATGTGAATATCATGTGATACCTGGAAGTCCTGTGACTTCTAGGCTGTTTCATGTCAGTCTATGTAACACCCCGAAAATCGGGGGTCGGGTAGAAACCCAACTCCCGAGTTCCAGAACATCACTTATGTAACATAGATGATGATAAATGCATGTTGTCTGTAGAATGGCATTAAACAAGATTGAGATTAAGCCAAAACAGTATATCATACTCCAGAGACAGTTAAATTTAGCAAGCGGAAGACTGTGATAAATACATAAATTATATAATTAATTGTAAGTCTCCAGATTGTGAATATGCTACTAGGTTAATTAAATACATGTATACTCTAAAAATGGAAAGAAAAGAATATACATGAGTGCTCCAATAATATAAAATGGCAAGTGTCAAGGCATCTAATCAACCTCCCTGTAATCCCGTCGATCAGAACACGCATAAAGGAGCGATCCTCCTTAACATCATCAAGTCCGGCTCCGCTTCACCAGCAGCGCCATCATTTGCAACTAAAATAGGAACTGGTGGGTGTTCGGAACACCATCCCGTAACGTGGGAGTGAGTAGCTAACTCAGTGGAATAATAGAGCAAGGATTAGTATATTCTCAAATCAATCACGCGATAATAGTAAAGCAATGAAACAAACATTCCTAGATTCTGTTGTTAATGTATGTATGAAATGACATGATGGATGCCCTCACCGACATACTCCCTCATACGGCACCATCTGCGTCTGCGGCATGCTTTCTTCCCGCAGTGCTCCACATCTTCCCGGCACATGCAATGTGATATGGATAATGATTACTAAGTTGTTATTAGTCATTTTCATACAACAGGATTGGGAAACTAGGGTACCTTGCTTATATCAATCCCAACACAGATCCTGTCTAGGGTCGTCACTCTTAGTAATCTCATATGATGTTATATGTGCAGGTCGCTGCACGGGCTGCCAGGGCTGTTGCTCGCACTCGTTGCACCGCTCCCCATTACCTTATCAATACATGCCTAATTATCCTTAAGACTGCATCAGGACTCGTCGCCCCCATGCGGTGTCAGGATAAACTTAAGGTCACTACAAAGGGCTCGTCACCTGATCAGTGTAGGCCGACAGCAAGAATATAGTGTCCCATACCACCATAATCTGCTCAGAGTAGGGTGCTCACTGGTCACTACGAGGAGGTTTGTGGCCTCAGCGTAGGCCGACAGCTCGACCACGGTGTCCCATACCACCATACCCGGCTCATGAGTCTTTATGGATCAAGGTACCATGGTTAACAGGGTTTTCAATGGTAAGTTCAGTACCTTAGGTTCAAGCAGTTATGACTCATACATGGTGAACATACAATGGCCAGTCGGGTTACTTCACGGGCTCGACTAGCACGAGCGCATCTCAAGTTGAACGACATGAAGTGCATGAAACACTTCGTGTGGCCTGACCACTGCCGCCAACCCAAAACACGACTCGCGTTCATCGACGCGTCCTCTGTGGTACATAGAAACCAACCAGGAATTCAATCCATTAGGACTAGGTCATAGCCCCAAGCATTTATGCAAAGCATATGTGAGTAACAGAAATGAAGTACAACATTGTAAGCATGTTGACACATGTTATAACATACAACTTAAGCAAATCATCTCACACATGCATTTCATGTATATAATGAAATCAATACATATAGCCAACATGATGGAAATCATTTACATCAGCATATTACTTGAGAATTCAATCTCAAAACTCATACACAACACCATTTACTCAATACATACTAATACAAACATTTATACAAACACTTAGACTACACACTTTAGTCTACATAGCGTATGTCGACTCAAAGTGCGCTTAAGGGCGAATCTCTTCGCCAAACCAATCATGCACGCATTCCTAATATTCTAACACGATAAATAGCCATGACAAACATTTTATCAAAATATGGACGTAAGCAGTATTTCCTACAAATGACTAAAATACCCTAAATCTCATATTTACCGTACGTTTACGAAACGGAAAATGGACAGCATGTTGTACATGTCAAATGGCGTTGCCGTCGATAATTTACTATTAAACGACATTGAAAGCTTTGAAATCAGTCAATCAAAGCGTCTAAAATCCTCACCTTTTGCCCTAGACGTGTATCGATTCGAATCGAACGCATACGCTTCGTCAACGGCGTCAATACGACCTAATGTACAAGTACATTAGCTACTTTGCTATTTGAATCGAAGAAATTCCCAAATCAGCAAGTGGTTAGGGTTTTCCTTACCTAGAAGTGCGTTGGAATCGCCGGGAAAGTGATTGGAGTGCGTTGCTTTAGCACGTGTAGCAGCAACAGCAAGTGGCGGGAAGATCTCTCCCACACTCTCTCACAATCTCTCACTTTTTCTCTCTCTTTAGCTAGGGTTTCTAGCAAATTCGGATGGGTGAGATAAGTGAGCGTTTAAAGCCCTTATATAGGCTAAAACCTTCCCAAATTAGGCTTGGGAACAAGGTATACTTATTTTATGTCCAAATACGGACTGTTCCGTCTCAACGGAGCATTTCTGGAGGTCTACTAGCCGAATGCGGTCGGACTTAAGCTCAAGGATACTGGATGTTGCTCACACAAAGTTTTCAGTCCGGCAGAGTTCGCAGATCGCACGTAGCGGTCCAATTTCAGTTCAGCGGTCATCGCACTTAGATCAGGTCTACAAGTCTCATGATATGAAAGAGAAATTTTTCCTGATCCGAGGGTATAATTTGGCTGAATTCTGACGGTCAGAACGCTTAATAATAACGCGCCAAGTCACGTGCCAGATTTGAATTAAAATTTTCAAATCTAACCCCATTCTTACTCTCTTCACTCCAGGCTCAATGAAATAGCCTCTGAACGTCGGTTGGCCTTGATTTTCAAAACGGTTGTCAAGTCCAGCTAAGCGGTCATAACTGTCTAAGATTGTAGGTATCGGACTTTCGACGCGCGGTCTAGATCCAATACAAAGTTTCAAAGGGTTCCCGAGAACAAACCGGTTTAAAGTTTGATCCTGGATTTTAGGGTAACGTAGCATCAACGATTTTACAAGTTTTGGGTCTTGTAAAACGTATTTAAAGCGATCAGGGACAATTTCACAGCGACTCTAGCGTAGCGCTAGCTAACTTACGCTTAATTTCTAAAGGAATTTGGTTCTAAGTGATTTCTTTGGCTTTGGAATTGATTCCTAAGAGTGATGAGGTTGACCCATTGCCTAAGGACGTATAACGCCAGGTTGGCAAAAATCCGGGGTGTTACAGTCTACCTTGATAACAATAATATTGGCCGATACTATTGATATTGCAAACAATGTTTCCTTTCTCATCTAAAAGAAGGCTTCCAATACCAGATAAACCTGAATAGTCAGTTTGATACTTGATGTGAAGGACCCACATCTTTGACCAAGTATTCTTGAGGGTCATCTTAGTAGAAATATCTACCTGCACCTCAAAATTGGGTTGGAAACTAATCTCCTAATCACTAAAATGTTCTTTCCTGTCATTCTTGACCATTTAGCAAATGATTGAACTTTTACTTTTGTCAAAAACTCTCAAAAACTCAATCCTTTGAGAGTGACTTCTCAAGAATATTCCTCTCCGTATATTCCAAAATGTAGTGGAACTGAATAAAGACTACATAAGTCTCCCTACTTCAAGGTTTTTGTACTTATTTTTTCCTGAGGATTTGTGTTTGGATGATTGCTGTTCTTTTTTGCAGTTTCTTGAGCATGGAAACCATAACCACAGGAGAGAACTTGCTGATCAACTTGCTGGCCGTATTTTGCCTTTGAGCCTTCAGATGTACGGGTGTCGTGTAATTCAGAAGGTATTATAGCTTCTTGTAGTACTTATGATGTGCAAGTATAATTCATGTAGAAGAAAGAATCTTCAGAGATTTCAGGTTGGGGTTTCAAGATCATTCAGAACCTCAAGACATGAGCATAACCTAACAGCTCATTCCTGTCAGCCTCTACGGATATAAAATACTAGATCTCTCAAGTTTGACTGAATTTTTCCTTGTGGGAAATAATTGCTGATTCATCAAATTGGTTTAAGACGGGGATGCTTCTTCTTTGTTTACCTTTCCCAAATTATCCCACTGAATCTAGAGGCTGGTTCCTCTACACGCCTTTGGATAACAAGCTTGTTCTGATAGTGCTGTGCATGGGGCCCACAAGTCTGGTGTACGGCATCCAACCTGTCAGCTGGATCGTCCTATCATGATAGTTGGAGCATCCAAAAATCAGGCCAATCCAACAATCGTGTGGGCTCCTGGGTGAATTTAGACATTTTTGGATGGTTTTCCACTGTTTTCTGTGGTGTGGCTCACCTAATAATTGTATAGGACTGATTTTTGGGGCTCCCATCATCTTGGTGGGGTTCATGTAATGCACGTGTTGGATGGCATACACCACAACATTGTAGGCCCCACTACAGAAAAGATGGACAACCATCCAAAAACATCCAACTTCATCTGGTGACTTACATGATGTTTGGATCGGCCTGATTTTTTGCGCGTCCAAATTTCATGGTTGGGAGATCCTGGTGGACAGATTGGATGTCATGCACACACCTCAGTGGGCCCCACATGCAGCTGTTGTAGAATAAGCTTATCCTATAGGGACTTGTGGAGGAACCGGCCTCTTGAATCTATTGCTTTATTCATTATGGATGGTCTACCACCCCAAATTTTTTTCCTGTTCAGATGTTTTTATATTTATATTTTAGGAAGGATTTCCCTGCTGCAAATTCTGAAGCACAGTGGTATTATGTCTGATTGTGGGCCTCTACTAGCCTAAAGAGGATATGTAGTTTTCTTGAAACACTATAGACATTCTTAGTCAGGCTTCTTCAACTTACATAAGCTCCTTTGTGGATTTTATTATGATGTGGAGGATCTTTGGTATTCACATTTAAATCGTTTTAAGATTATCAATTCTAATGCCATGCTTTGTTGTTCCTATTCTCACTAGTTGAAAGTTAACATACCCTTGCTTTGAATTCTCATCCTCCGCTCATACTTTGTTATAGGCACTTGAAGTTATTGAGATCGATCAGAAAATAAACCTTGTTCTTGAACTTGATGGACATGTTATGCAATGTGTGCATGATCAAAACGGAAACCATGTAATACAGAAATGCATTGAATGCATGCCAACAGAGAAAATTGGGTTTATCATTTCTGCTTTCCATAGTCAAGTTGCAACTCTGTCCACACATCCTTATGGTTGCCGAGTTATCCAGGTATCATTATGGAAATATTTGAAAGGGCTTTATTCTGGTTTTGCCTATCATATACTAATGCAATTGCATTTTGGGATAGAGAATTCTGGAGCATTGCACTGATGAGAAGCAAACTCAATACATAGTGGATGAGATCTTGCAATCTGCTGGTTCTCTTGCCCAGGACCAGTATGGCAATTATGTTACCCAGGTGATGTGCTGTTTATCTTTCCACCGTTGTAGCATCTACTTTTCCCTTTATTGTGGATGCCCAGAACTCTTCATTCTAAGAACTTAATTTCCATGGAACTTGAGGTTTCCATGGCTTGGCTGTCTCGAGTTCAATGGAACTTGACTTCCCATGGAAAGAGAGTTCTTCAGAAAAAACAAAGAAATCGAATTCTTTGAAGGCTTGGATCTACCTCTCCATGGAAAGAGGGTTACATGGAATTGGAGCCTCACTTGGTCCATGGCCCAGATACCGCACAAGCATGCCAGGTTGGTGCATTTTATGCCATTAATCTTTTCAATCTCTAGTCACACGAATCACCTTTGCATGTTGTTAACATTAAGATGAGTTCCATGAACTTTTCATCCAAACACCACAACTGGAGTTGCATGGCACTTAGGGTTCACCTACCAGCATCACTGGAGTCAAAAGAACTCTTCTGTGGGAACTAGACTTTGTCCTGGAACTCCAGCTTCATGCATCTAAATGAGCCCTTGGTGACTTCCATGGTGTTACGCCCATCAAACTTGAACTTGATTCTCGTATAGGCAATATCAAATGCTAATAATTCCTTCATTGCACCTTTTGATGCATGCACACTTCATTTTAAGGTTATGTATTTCTTTTTTCCAACTTATAACCTTCTGCAGGGTATTGCCTTTTTTATGTGCTCTTCACCTGATAAAAATAGAAGAATTTGATGTTTCTAGCAAACAATATTTTCTGCCTCTTTTTTTTAGGTTGTCACCTCTTGATGTTTGGATGGACTAAACATGAATATACTTGGTGTGAAAGTCTAAAAACTCAAACTGCATGCAGCATGTTCTAGAGAAGGGGAAACCTCATGAAAGAAGCCAGATTATTACCAAATTGGCTGGGCATGTTGTACACATGAGCCAGCATAAATTTGCATCGAATGTAATTGAGAAGTGTTTGGAGCATGGTGATTCAACAGAAAGAGAACTCTTGATTGAGGAAATTGTTGGACAAACAGAGGGAAACGATAATTTATTGGTACGTAGGAATCTGAAGTAATTGTTGTTTTAATCTTTCAGCGACTATGATTGCTCATATTCTCTGCATATTTCATAATACCAAGACATTCCCAACATGGATTCCATAGATGCCATACATGGAAGTTTTTTGAGCTGGTTGTGAGAAAAAAATTTCTGTTGAGTTTCAATTTGCATTTGACTTGTATTTAGCTACACAAGGTTGGCTTTTTTCTCCCACGGTTGCAAAAGATATTCGGGAGGGCAACAAGTTTTTGACTGTCCTTTGCTGTCTTTGAAATGTTGCTTGTGTGTCCAATGGGCTTCGGAGCAAGTTCATGGTATAGTCGTTTATGATGAACACATTGGAAGAGTTCCTGATGGAAAATGCAGTTCATGCTTGGTAGAATAATAAAAAACATATTGACTTACTGTCATATCTGTATTTAGCAAGGCCAAGCCATGGTTCCAAAATATGAAAACTTGGCTTGACTTGAAAGTCCATCAGGTCAAGTCAGCTTGAAGATGGCCAAAAACTTGACTAGCAAGTGAAAACTCAATAACTTATATTCTAAAAAAAAAAAGAAAAGAATTACACAGTCAGTAGATGTGGTAATAATTTTACAAAAAAAATCTGAAAAACTGAGAAAATTTAAGAATTAAAATGTCAAAATTTTCATTTCATTTGCCAAATATTTTCATAAATTAAAAAAAATAAAATACAACCATTCATCACATCTGACTTTAAATGTCAAAATTTTCATTTCATTTGCCAAATATTTTTGTAAATTAAAAAAATAAAATAAAAATACAACCATTCATCACATCTGAGTTTAATCTTGCCTAAACTAAAAGAAAGATGAAGAAGAAAGAGAGGAGAAAGAAGAACATAGTCGTGATCAACACAAGAGAGGAGAAAGAAGAACATTGTCATAATCAACACAGGATACCGCCTAAGGTTACATATTGGAGTTGACAGAATCTTAATATTGGTTTCTTTACTCCACCATTAGTATATTTAATCTACAATCTCTTGTTTATTCTGAAGATAAGATAGAGTTTGTGTTGAGTTCATTGTCAGAGATCTATTGAAAGTCTCTGAAGCTGTACAACAAATCTTGTGCTTCTTTTCACATCTTGACACCCAGTTGGTTTTGCTTGCTCGGTGCTCAATCTGACTTATAGTTTGGCGACAATGTTTGTTGTGAACTTCCGGTTTTTATCATGGCAATAAGTTATGTTCTTTTTATTCTGACAATCTGGCTTCCCACATTCTCTGAGCATCATAAGATCTTTATGCAACACTATTGATGTTATGCTATATAATCACATAAGTCTAGGGGATTGTTCTAATTTTGTCTATTGTACTACTATGCCTTTTCGGAATTTGTAAACCATTGAGTTGATCATATCTGTGTGATATTTTTGTAGACAATGATGAAGGACCAGTTTGCAAATTATGTGGTCCAGAAGATTCTTGAGACATGTACTGATAAGCAAAGAGAAATATTGCTTAATCGTATAAGAGTCCACCTTCATGCATTGAAGAAATACACATATGGGAAACATATTGTTGCTCGGGCTGAACAATTGTTTGTAGGTACATACTCTATTCTTGGGAAAGTAATGATCCTTCTTTCACAGTTGGCACAGTTTCTGTTTGTGTTTCGGATTTCCATGATTGCTATTTTAGTTTTTGGAAAAATAAATTATCAGTGCAATTTACTTTTCGTTAGCCTCAATTGATGAATTACCCATATTTTGTTAATGTGATATGTGCCTGCCTTGTAATTCATTTATCCAAATCACATTCTCCTATGATTAATTCATACGTGACGAATTAATTGACCATGCCTTTGGTGTACCTAATTGAAGAGAGACTAGAATAGGATTTTTCTGTGATTATTTTCAACAATGCAACTTTTATTCAGTGTTTGTACCCTAGGAATTTTATGCATACACTGTAAAATGAATTTTGTCCTGGTACTGTTATATAGTTCTAGGTGGCGAAAGGATCATGTATGGCTGCTTAATGAGCTTATGAAAATTCGCGTGAAATGCTTTCTTGTCTCTCTTGATAAGCTAGTCAAAATTTGTGCGAAATGCTTTCTTGTCTAACCAGTTAGTTTTGGGTGTACTCCTATTCAGATGAGTTAACACATTGTACTGTCAGGCTTCTTGTATGGCATATTTATTTTGTAGACATTACATTTTAAAAAATACTACAAAAATCGAGTAGGTTCTCATTCCAGACAATTAGGGTACCATAATCTTTTCCTTCTGAAATGATGAGGTATATCTGCATGAAGAGCAAATCTTTTAAGAAAATTGTCTCCACGATTGACTAACAGGGGGAAATGCTTCCCTGCAACTGCCCTAACTTACATGCAATCATTTGGAAATGTCTGTACAAGGATAACAGTATGCCAAGGAGGCTAAGTGGTGGTAGCTCTAACCTTTCATTCTCCTTCGGAGGGACAACCATCCCATCATCTGTTGGTCTATGTTCTATCTCAGGTCATCATGTCAGGAAAAACACCTAATTCCAGATTATTTAAGTCATGATGTTTTTCTAGATGATGATGGATTATCATGACATTGAACTCTGCAGAAGATAGGAAATGTAACCACCTGTGTGAGAAGAAGGGGAAAAAAGCCCCTACTGTAAAAAGCAGAAAAGCAATTTGACTTGCGGGATGTTGGTTATGTGAGACCTGGACAGTCACATCCATGCTTAACAGTTAGTCTAGAGTGTTAGCTTGGTCATCTGGTAATGAACCCAATCACATAATAGTGAGGAAGTATAGTTAGATCATTGGGGAAGTAGCAAAATCATTGAACTTTCATTTGGTTGCTTAAAGTTTGAGGTTATGCAAATGTATTTAGTTTGAGATTTGAAGGATGAACTAAGATGTTTATTATACTCTGGGATATTGTGACTGAGTGATTTATCCATTAGCATTTGATGTTTTGATCTGCTACATATCGGAGATTCTTTTGACTGCTCAACTGAAGGTACCTTGCTGGGATTTTGTGAAGCCAATCCTTGTCATCTCAAGGAAGTTGGAAGACATCAGCACTTTGTGGAGTTCATGTGAAGAGAGTACAAAAAATGAGTTTTCATTCTGGTATTCCTACAAAAAGAGTAGGCTGCACTCCCTCCATAATTGCTACTCCTAATTGCTGCTTTTTTCATGAGAAGTGCAGGCTGTTCAGCACAGACGAGTTACTGCAAGAAGCTAGTTGTTGGTTATACAAAACTGGAAGTCCGTGTTTAAGATTGCCAAATCCATGTGCAGCCATTTTCCGCTGTGCAGCACAGATAAGTTACTGCAAGAAAGTAGTTGTTGGTTGTACAACAACTGGAAGTCCATTTTTAATATTGCCAAATCCATGTGTAGCCATTTTCCATGATTTTGCAAAGATATTCTTTAGTAAATGGAGAGTTACATGGTATGGCCTGTCTTTGCACAGTATGTGATAGTTTTCGATTATGATGAGTTGGGCCTGTGGTGTGGTGATGTAGACAATCAGTCTGTTGCATTTCACTGTCGATGGGCCATGCCCCAAAAATATCCTGAAAGGAAAAATCTTCACCTTTAGATTTGGAAGACTTTGAGATATAGCCCATCCATAGTTTGCACTTGTTTTGATGGAAAGCTGATTGTGGACACGTAAAACGAGATGGAACCCGTGGGAAATAGACAACTGTGGATTCCAACAATAGTTCTGTTGTTTGTTTTGGTGTGATTTTTATGAGAAACTAGGGGGAAAGGAAACCAAAACAAGAAGGCAGTTAGCTTGTAAAATATAATGAGCTGAGTTCTGAACTACACCATTTCAATTAAACTGGAATGTAAAATATAATGAGCTGAGTTCTGAACTAGAATTAGTTTGCCAAATTAACAAAAATAAAAAATAAAAATAAAAATGAAAGTGCAAGGAGTCATAAGGATTCTATGTAGCTTGTGATTCAAGGACTCTCTACATGTACAGCTGATGCACTTCTATAGCATTTCTGGGGGCTATCTTTGTTTCCCAACTTGTATGTGGTATGATTTGATTCAATCCAGTATATCATGATCCAGTTTGATCTTTGGAACATTTACTACATTTGTATTGAGATGGTAAGCTCAAAAAAGAAGCACAATGAAGACCAAGTCCAAATGGGCCAGCAGAAATTTAAAGGTGTGTTTGGTTGCACCGACCATGAAATTTCATTATATTTTGCACCAAATTAGGCTAATAATGAAATTTCATGATATATGGTTAGAGCAAAAGAGAAAATGCTCGTATTTCTTTTACTTGTTTCGATACTATTTGTATTCCATTTATATAATTCTTATGAATGAATTCAAGTTTGAGCTGACATCTTGCTACCATAATAACCACACAGAGAGACATTCAGCTATACTATCCTTGTTCTAGTATATAACATTCAAGCAGCTGTTTGTTTTCATGGCCTTTTCTGTCATTAAGCACATCCAAGCTGATTATCTTCACTTTTCGAAACAGAAGCCCACACTTCAGAACCATGAGGACATGACAGGAAAGATCAACTTAAAATTTCAACACTGGAAAAGCAAAGGAATCTCTAAGATGCAGTATACCTGTACAGGCCAGAACTTGTGTTAGTCCCACATGGACGTTGATAGTAAATATGTATTTTGTATATGTTTCTTGGAAATTGTTGTACTGTATGTAATGTATGGAGATTGCAGCGTGCTGGTGTTTGGCAACATCCTCCTTGATTTTTATAAGAGAGTTATTGCTTACAAATGGTTGTTGTGTGCAGACATTATTGCCTTTTGGGTCTCGGATTCACACACCCTGATATGTACCATAGTTTGAAAACTCGAAAACCCGAGTCGAACCAATTTCTGGTCAGATCAGGTCAACTTGAAGATTCGACCGTGTCTTTTCGAAACTCAACTCAATATCTTAATAATTAATTTAAAGTATTTTGTTTTGTGAAAAGTAAATTAGTTTGGATATATATATATATATATATATATATATATATATATATATATATATATATATATATATATATATATCTATCGGAAAAGGTAATATGCGCTTGTGCGCACGATAAGCTTGTCGTGAGGTTGAGCTGTGTGGGCCCAACCGTGATGCATGTCGACCATCAACACCGTGCATTTGATGGTTCCCCTTTAAATAATGGATATCCCAAAAATCAGCCGTATACGGAACTCAGGTGGGCCATACCATCTAAAATCATGTGAAGAAACCGTTAAAACATATAAAAGCACTTGGTGGGGCCCACCTGAATTTTGAATGCTGCTGAAACTTGGTCTGAACCCTCGTACAAGTGGGAGACGCATAATGGATGGGCTGGATTTGCAAACTACATCTTTTGTGGGCCCCAAAAATGATTATGAATGTTTTAATGGTTGCACGGCCCCTCTCCACTTCTGTATGTGGTGTGGCCCACACAAGTCACGAATTGACTTTCTTTTTGAGATCTAGGTCCACAGTGGAATGACGCATCTGACTGATGGGGTAGATGTTTGAAAGGCATCACAGCGGGGCCCACACAGCTCGACCGCATGGGACGGAGCCGTGAGCTGGAGGCATTGTACCTTTTCCCGATATATATATATATATATATATATATATATATATATATATATATATAAAGTAACGAAAAAGATATATTAGAAAAGAGGAAGGTATACAAACGGTTCTGCTGAGATAGCAGACAAAACAGCTAACTAAGCGCGTAAGAAAGCTAGATCATGGTCCTTTAGACCCATTACATTAAACACCCATTCAACCATCAGCTTTTTGGCAAAGGATCCCACTTCTTTTGCAGTAGACTGGGTATTATTGAAGCATCGATCATTCTTTTCTTTTCAGACTGCCTACCAGATTGCAATAATGGCCATTCTCCATATTCTCTAGGCTGCCAGAAGGGAGGCTACGGTATTGGGGGTTACAGCCAACTATCTTAAATCTAGGCTAGAAATCCCTCCAAATCTGGGTAATGGACAAAGAGATGGTCGACTGACTCCTCACTACGCATACAACAGAGACATATATTAACAATATGCATTCCACGCTTTCTGAGATTGTCAATAGTGAGGATCCGGTTCTTTGCTGCGAGCCAACCAAAACAAATATATTTGGAGGGGGGGGGGGGGGGGGGGGCGCAGAATATTTCAAGATAAAAGGCAGACTTGTCCTGGGAGAAGAACCGAATATAAAGATTTAACAGTGAAGTTGCCTGACTTACGACGCAGCCACTTCAGGGTATCTGGCGAAGAAGGATCCAGAAAAACAGAAGAAGGACAATGGAGCAAATATATATATATATATATATATATATATATATATATATATATATATAAAAGCAAGAGAAAAGACAATGTCAGTGATTGGTGCACTGGTAGTAGATTCTGAGCCGTGCAACCTTTTTTTCTTTAAATAAAAGCTGGCGGCTGACTGAGCAAGCAAGTCTCCAAGAGATGTCAAGTCGCCTGAGTTTTCGAGCTAACGAGTCTTCTCGAGTCCTGACCGAGTCAGACTTGCTAGTGAGTTTCCAAGAGACTCGGATTGAAATCTGGCCACGTTGAGTTGACTCGACCAAGTCTTGAGTTGAGTCACTGAGTTCAAGAAATATGATATAAACTAGAAGGGGAAAGGTAACATCATATTGTTATAGTGTTGATGCCGTTTTCAATGTTGAAAGGCCTTGGTCGCAACCCCGCATGCAGGCAGATGTGTGATTGTTGGTTGGAACTTGGAATATTCAAAACATCACAGCAAGCACACCTGCCTTTGTAAGGATCGTCCACATTATAATAGAATCCATACTTCCCCCAGAAGGCGAGGCCATGGGTTTGCGACTGAGTCGTGCTGGGCCAGGCCAATGGCTGGTCTAATTTACAGTAGCCTTTCTTCAATGAAATCCAGGTTGGGGAAAACTATCGCATACGCGCTTGTTCCCAACTTCAATCCTGGGAGGAAAAGGTTCAGAAACGGAGAGGGCAATCAATCTTCAGGCTCTAGTCGGTTTTCTGCAAGGTCTAATGCGTTCTTCATACCCTTGCAAGGCTCTACATATTGCAATCTGCAGACACGTGCAAGATCTAGACTCGTAAAATTATCCACATTCACTTTATGTGGCTCCTGTGTGAGTTTTGGAATGTTCTTATCTTCCTGCTGCCCCTTTGTCTTAGTGCGGTAATGTCAGATGAATGGATTGGATGGCATTCGTACACCACGGCAGAACCCATCCACAGCTTGGAAGATTTTTAACCTGGGCTTGTGCATCTATAACTGATCCTGTGGTGTAGCCCATCTGAGCTTTGGATTGGCCGGGTTTTTGACCCATGACCAAATACAGGGCACCTCACCTCATGGACAGCGTGGGAACCAGGGTGGCTTGGACTAAATCACACCCCATGGTGCTCCGAGAGCAGAAATCGCAGCCCACACTCACACTAGTGGAGTCCTTTTTTGGTTCATGGACCATACGGAGAAGGGCACATGGACTCCATACCATTGACCATTACTCGCATTAACTGAAAACTGGATATATAAACTCACAGCTGGAACGTTAAAACCACAAGCTAAAAATTTCTAGCAAAACACATCACAACCGAGAATTCATTCTTCTCTATTACTGCAAAATCACAGCCAACGCTCACCCTCTGCTGACATGGTTCGTATGGAGATCTTAAATTGAAGAACTAAAACTAGCATAACTCAGCTGGGACGAATATTATAAATTAAACTAATCAAAGAGGGAGAATCCCATGTCCTCATCGCTCTCCTCTTTCTCTTCCTTCTTCTCCTCCGCTGGAGGTGCCTCAGCAGCTGCTGCTCCGCCTGCAGAACTTGTAGCAGTAGCAGCTCCACCACCAATGAAAGCGCCACCCCCACCACCTCCACCAATAATCACCTACAGCAAAACACCATTGCCACATCACTCACCATAAGGAAATATAAACAGAACAGAGAATATAGAAACTTGGGAGAAGAGTAAGGAAATGAACTCAAACAAATCTATATGGGTGCATTTGGGGCAAGGTACAGTTTATGTTATAGAAGAAAACCGGACTGAAAGCCTAATGAACAAATGAATGGATTAGAAAAGCAACAAATGCCAACTCAGTTGGGAAAAAAGGATAGGCTAATCAATCATGATCTTGCTGATGATTTTTGCTGTCCATTGAACAGAAACAAGGTTTTAAATTGGTGTATCGGATATTGGCTATGTATCAGGCTGATACAGGCTCATACAAGCATATTTGTTCAAGGTCATTACCAGTTCTCACCTCCGGTTTTACAATGTGCTAAGCTATCATAGCACTTATTGGACATGTGACTATCTTCCAATTGAATGACAAGTTATATTCTCATCGAGATGTTTTCTCCCTTGTGCATGTGTTGCTTTAGATAGGCATGTGTTGCCATTGAATCACAGCATTTCTTGTTACATGTCTTCACCGCCATGCATTCAACAACTTCCAGTGTGTTACCATTGAATCCTAAGTAGAGACATGGAGCCTGAAGCGTGAGCAGCACTTGGGAAGAAGATTCTACCAATGTCAGGTGTGAGCAGCTGGGTAGAAGATTTCTGCAACAACCACGAGAGCCCTATTTCCAGAGCTCATGAGTGAGAGTAAGAGAGTTCAGAGGAGAGAATGAGAGAATGAGCAAGACAGTAATTAACTAATACGAGAGAATGACTGGGACAGCATGTGAGAAATTAACTAATAAGAGAGAATGAGAGAATAAGTGAGTGAGAGAGAGAGAGAGAGTAAGAGAGAATGAGTGATTTAATATTGACTCTTGAATCTTCTTGAGTCTTGACTCTTGATCTTGAGACTTGAAGTTGATAGAGTGAGCCTTGAACTTGATCTTGAGATTTGAAGTTGATAGAGTGAGCCTTGAACTTGATCTTGAGATTTGAAGTTGATAGAGTGTATATGAGAAAGAGATTAATAACAAGACTAACAGAGTTTAGAGCAAGAGAGGAAGAGTGAGAGAGAAAGGGCTTAAGAGTAGTGAAAATGAAGAGGTAGGAGTGCCTATTTATAGGCAAAAAGGGAGAGATTTTTTTTTGAGAGATAACAATCACTTTCATTAAAATTAGAAAAAAGAAAACAAAAGAGAGCGAACCCGCTGAGATAGCGAGACATTACTCTCCCTCAGAGAACAGATTACATGCTGAGGAATGATTAAAAACAGCCCATTCAGTGATGTAATAGTGAATTCTGGACACTATGAATCCCACCGAATTAGAAACTCCCTTGAAACATCTGTCGTTTCTTTCTTTCCAAACTGCCCACCAAACTGCCATGAGGGCCATTCTCCAAATGATAGTTTTTTTTCTTTCCGATGGACACACCATGCCATGCTTTTAACAACTTTCCTGTTGATTGGGGGAGAGACCAAGATAAATTGAACCAAGATAGCACAATCGGCCAAATCTCATTAAGGAAGGGGCAGTGAATGTATAGATGATTAACAGATTCAGCATTTCACATGCAGCAAAGGCAGATGGCCGTGAGCGTCATTCCTTTTTTTCTCATATTGTCAACTGTCAACACTTTCTCCTTTCCAACCAGCCAACCGAAAGCAGCAATCTTCGGGGGCAGCTTGTATTTCCAGATTTTGTCAGTCATAATCTCTTCCGAATCAGCACTTGATTTGCAAATGGAGTTGTATAAAATACCTGATTTGTTGAATCTCCACAGCAATGAATCAGCAGAAGACTGATCGGGTTTGCCGCTGCTGATACGACTGAGAAGGGAGAGAATTGCAAAAAAAAAAAAAGAAAAGCCCCAACGATCATAAATTTGACTGTTGGGTGACTATGTGGTCGCATGGTTTTCGTGACTATGCCATCGCATATGCGGTCGCGCAATCGCATAAGCAGTCGCATAACCCAAAAAACCCCTTGTTTTCGCATATACGGTCCACCTGGATGAAATCGCATATGACAATGTAATTGCAGTTTTATCCTCTAAGAGAGAACCCTTAAAAAGGACTTAAGAAATGAATGGAAGAAAAAAAGTGAAAAACGAAGGGAAGAGATGAGAAATGTGACCTGGAAAACGGCAGAGGACGGGGTGATCATGGAGAAAGAGGACTGGACCCCACCAGAGGAATCGGTAGAGAGGGCAGCTTTGACGAGACTCCTCTGCAGCTCAAAGGTGGAAGAAGCAGAAGCTTCCAGATCTCCCGACAGCTGCTTTCCGTTCCATTTCTCGCCCGAGCTCCGGCACACGAACGTGAATACTCCCATTTCTACCTTCTTTTTCCTTCTTCTTTCCAAGTTGGATGGAGAGAGAGAGAGAGCAGAACAGCAAACCCAAATGGCTCCAAATGTACAAAACCCTAACTCTAGAAGGTATTAGATATCCAAACGGCGAATTGTTTGGAGGACAGAAATACCCCTGGTTAACTGGGAAATCACGCCTAGCGGTAGAGGCGGCAAAGGGCGGGCTTTGATACTCCAGCAGCGTATGATGGATGATATTCTATAGTGCAACAGTATCAGTAACATATACTTTAGAATCCATTCTATATCCCATACTAGCGTGTCATATGAAGAACTTTGATACTCCAGCAGAGTATGATGGATGATATACAGACATTTTATATACTATTCAAATACAGTTTAGATCGGTGATATATATATATATATATATATATATATATATATATATATATATATATATATATATATATTCATTTAAGTCCATATAATAGATGATTACTTGAGGCATATGCTTGGTTGATGAATAATCTTCTTTAACATAGCCTCTTTGGACCGTGGGATTAAATGGTATTGAATTGCATTAGAGGAGTTAAAGCTAGGAAATATCATGGTATTTTCACCACCCAATCCTGCGTTTGATATCAAATTCTTCCCTTGAGAAATACACGTCACCTGTACACAACCAACTTGAATATCACTTGTAAAGAACACATCTAGATGGACGGTGTGGATAAAACACACGCATCAACGTAGGTCCATAGATGTGGTGGACTTTAAAATCTACAAAAAAATCCAGCAACATCTACCATTGGCTTGAGATGATACGATATTGGGATTAATCCAATCCTTTATATTGTTTCCAAACACCGGACAGAATTTGCATAAGACCAAATGCAATTCCATACCACATGATCCCACCTAATACTACACCCCAATCAGGCCTCAATAACTTGGAAGTGCACAATGATTCATGAACACGAGCCAATTCTGAATAAATTATACCCGTTGAATATATGCAAATCGACTCTTAACTTGTTGGGTCAGCTCTACCCAGCCCATGAGGACCGGGCTGTGGCTCTTAGAACGTTAAGGCTTCAAACAGGCTAGGGTCAGGGCAGCCCGACTCTAGCCCAGTGCCACCCCTACCTAACTGTGGCAAATGGAATGGATGTTCCCGTTTTACTTGTCTAAGTTCACCCTGTCTCTAGATGGATCCGTGAGTTGGATATGGGCCTCTAAATGGGCTTGGATCTATTTACAGGCCCAAGCAACAGCGCGGCCTTGATTTGAGGGCCTCCTCTCATCAGCTGGAATGGAAATGCTTGAGTCTGGCCCGGACAGTGCATTTTCCACCACAATTCTAACAGGAACAAGGAGAAACACGAGTAATGCGCCCCAGCAAGAGGATCTCGATACCAACCGTGGATGGAGAGAAGTTTGTGGGCCCCTCAAATCACACAAATAGGTAGGATCATAATCTAACTGTCGAAATCAGATGGTCTGGCAAGTTGGACAGCCAAGATGGCTTAAAACTTGCCATGGTCTTATAAACACCCCAGGAAAGGGTACGTTGTGGTTCTCTTCTGGAGGCTAATTCATATGTAGTATCCTGGGACCCAAGACGGGGAAGACCATGGTTGATTTTGACCATTGATTGACTGATGGATGTACCATGCACTATTTAAGAAGGGATGGTGATTCTTCAACCATATACCTGGCGCAGCTGTAGGTCAAACCAGATTGTCCAAATCACCAACCCAACTGTACATGAGCATAACCAAAGAATTGCAGTGGAAATAATGCTGTCTGAATTTTCCCTATGAATTTGGACCACTCACTATTTTATTTTGAACCAGGGCTGATTAGTGTGATTTTAGAGATACACTACCCACAACCACAATTTGTATCATCATGATAGCCGTACATAAGTGCCAGATGCGAGGAAGGTTAGTGGCCACCATGTTCAAATTTGGTGTGATGGATGATACACAGGCACTTAGAAATTACTTGGAAATTGCATACGTGGATTCAAATTAAACTGTCCAAATTATGTGTCCCGGTTTTAGATGTATCAAAATCATGAACCAAAAATAACACTTATTTGATTAATCTGACCATCGGTTTAATGGGCATTGATTGGAAGGTTGACAATGAAAAATATCTAAACGTCCTACTTCAATAAACAAGGGTAGGATTGTTCAAACCACATGATTTTGAGACTTCCACCAAAAACAAACATATCCGGGCTCTTCTATCCATTTCAATCAAGATTCAAAACAAATCCAAATGGGCCCTTGATTCTGGAGCCAGATTTTGATCTATAGCGAGATAGAGATGGTGCAAATTATGCAACTTTGTATCACTTTCAGCAATTCACGCAAAAAATACAGTGGACAGTTTTTTGTCGGGCTGATGGTTCAACATAAATAGAACTGATATTTTCAGCTATATTAAAATAAAACAAAATTTTCATAGTTATTCCAGCAGGAAAAAAAAAACCAATTTAAAAAATCACAACAACACAAAAAATAAATAAATCTACCTGCAAAACCTTCCTCAGGGATTCCGCTGCTGCAACAAGTTCCCCATGGCAATGTTTCTATTGCACCTGTTTCAGTTTCAGCAGAAAATGAAGATGTCCTTGGTGGATGACAGCATCCTTTTCGCGGCAGGAGTCCCGACAATTCTCTCAAGCTGAAACATTATGAGTTTTTTTCAGTCACATAAATTTCACTGAATTTAATGAAACTAAAACATATGCACTTCTGAATTGTGTAATTCCTTTTTAAAGCGAAGATTCCATTTCACACTCACTCTGACAGTGATTCTGAGATTCATTTGGACTGAGTGGTTCCAGAATGTAAAGAGAGGTGATCAGGCATTCATTGATAGAGGGAGAAGTATCAGGTTATCTTACCCGTAGCTGATCAAAGTGGGAAAAAAGTACGGTGCAGTCCATGTTTTCAGGTCCTTCAAGCATATTTAGAATCTGCAATAACAGAACAAGAGAAGGGCATTGTAAATTGGTTAAGCTCACCTGACCCAACAGTCTACTGGAGAGGAGATACAGAGGCGGAGAACCCTGGAATTGGAGGCTTGTCCTTCTCCAGGCTCCAGCATCTCGATTCATAGTATCACATCCAGAGGAATTGGAAGTGTTAATATAACAGGTAACCTTGCAGACTGGCTGTAGCCCAAGAATAATGGTGATCTGAAAATCCCATTCAATTCGCCACGTTCCCTACAATTTGGGCCACACATACTGTGGAGATGCAAGAGATTGGCTGATCCTCCACTTCCAATGGGTTTAGCAGATTGAGCGATTTACCTCAGGGTAGAATTCCTTTCTCTCTGGAAGAGAGTAGATGATTAAATTCTTTATGCCTCGAATCTGCACCCGCCAAAAGAAGAAATAAAATTGATGATTTGGTAAGTTCTCCATACAGAAACCATGTTAATCACCTCAATTCTTTTCATGGTAAATGCAAGGTCTCAATTCCAGCTCAACGTAATGACACGTTGACCTGTTAACGTGGGACCCCAAAAGCAGTGGAGGTAGCAGCAAATGCAATATTAAAACACAAGATGCTTCCTAGCTGATTGTAGTGTTGGGTGTGCACGGTCAAGAAAGGTGTCGACATCCAGTCAGAAAGAACTATCCTAACTTTCAGTTCCTATGTGACAAGGACACGCCACAATTTCAAAAGAAGAAGAAGAGAAATGAAAAGAAAGAAAAAGAAAAGGTGTTGTCTAATGCATGTTGCATGTGCAATATACTGGCCACTATGAAACCCTCAACATCTGTCCCTTTCATGTTTTAAGTCATTAGCCACTGGTTATGAGAAACTCTTTTGCTTCCTGATGGCTTCCCTTTGGCTGTTGTTTTGTCATTGTTTCGCTTTTGCATTAATAAATTCTAGTTATCTTTCAAAAATCAAGTCCTAGTCATACAAGGTAGCAGTCCCCCACAAAAAAATAATTTATTTTTTATTTTTATGAGGTACAATCTTTCTATCCATAGGCATTTTCCAATATTGTATGTGCTACTTTACTAACTTATGCAGTGATGCTTTCTTCTTTTTTTTTTAAAATTAAAATTATCATATGATTGTAAAAACACGGAGTGTCGGGTTTACCAGGATCCTATCATCTAACAGTTATGTTTTGGTGTGTGTGTGTGTGTGTGTGTGTTGCACATCTTCAGCATCTACTTATGATAAATACACAAGCATATCATCATCAGCACATATTAAAAGGGAACCACAGGTATGGTTTCTTCATCATTTCATAAAGGAAAAACAGCTCCTGGAAGGACACAATGGAGCCCGTGGGAAAACAGCTCCTGGAAGGGCACAGATATGGTTCCTTCATCATTTCATAAAGGAAAAATAGGTGTACATGGATTGAAACTGATCAGGTGAACCCATCCACAATGGGGCCCCTGGCTGTGTGGTTCAAATGACTGGACCATCGTGTCAGTATGGTTGTAACAGGTAAGTGTCTTTCCGGATCATTACATATTTAAAAAGAAAAAAAAAAGAGGCACCATTGTAAGTTTGTGTATAAGCAGTAGCCATAACCTTGTATCTACGATAGAAGTGAGCCCGCTCAGTGTAAAGCATGATTTTCCGACTTCCTTCAAAAAAGCGAACCCGTGCACGAGATATATCTTGGGGCTTTGTGTACCTACAACAAGAGAAAATGATGAGAAAATATGAATCCTGATTAAGAAACTTATCATTTTGCTCGCCATGTGAATAAATGGCACACTATTTTAACTCCAAAGGTGTCCAAATTAAACATTGATATTTGAGATTCTAATATAGATTAACATGGAAGTGAAAGCTTCTTACTCCCCAAGCAAACAGAAGGAGGCATTTTGTGATTTCAAGAAATTTCGTAGCCGAACAAATTCAAAGTAGGAACTGATGAATAGCATAGTTCCGCCCTGCATGAAAATGACAACAAAGGATTCATATAACACAATGGATATAAGTACACCAAGGTAAGAATACACGCAATGAGCAAGAGTAGATACTGACTGCAAGATACAATGGAACTACTACAAGGCCCTTCTTGGAAAGCAAAAATACCTGAATAGAATCCTTTATCTTGGGGAAAACCTGTAAAAAGATTTTTTTTTTTTTTAAAAAACAGCTATATATTTTTTAAAATCTGAAACGGAAGCAAGACAAATGCCTAATTCCATTTGGAAATGAAAATATTAAGAAGGGTAATAGGGTGCAGTGTCAGGAAGCTCATGCGTCTTTTTTTTTTCACTGTACATGTGTATAGGTATGCTTGAGATCATCTCAATCCTTTTAGGTTATAGAGAAATGCTTCGATGCTCTCAGAGAACTACACATTCGGACATTAGACAGTCCAATACATTGATACAGACCATTCATTATATCCATTGAACATCTCATGGGCTACCATGCAAACATCGCACCAACCCAACAAATATTAAACATTTGAGAGGTGGACATCAGTGCAGATGATCAAGATTGTTTACAAAAAAATAGTTCCAATCAACAATTTGATCAATCTATTTTTTTAGGATCCATCATGGATTGCTTATGATTTTAAGAATCAGTTTTGTTAGGCAATCATAACCATCCTCTCCATCGATTGGAAAAGGGATACCTATAGACGATAAGGCCAAATCAAGGATCAATTGGTTCATCCAATCGGTGCAATTTTTTCATGGTAGTCCACAAAATGTGTTCTGGAGTAAAGAGAGAGTTTAGATCAATCAATTGGATTGTCCAAGTGAATGGATGCAACAACGAGCACTGGAGCATTTTTCTAGGTTATATAGCATTAAGTCAAAACATCCCATATCGTATGCAATTCAAACTGTTTGCACCATGTGACACAGAATGGGTGCCCTCTCATTCATTCCTATCCTGGTTAAAGCATTACATGCCCAAGGTAGAAACTGAATTTTTAAGCAAACCTTCTTTGCAAAATAATCAAGGCGGGCGTCATCAGCATCAACAATGGAAGTGGCCTCAAAACACTGATAAACCTGCGACTCATCAAAATGCAGGATATGATCATAAATCAAGTAAAATTCATTTAAGAACTCAAGTAAAATGTGTCTGCCACTCATAGTATACATAAGAGCAAAGATCTATGCATTAACATGCTGGCATACAGAACGAGGCAAAGGAATATCTGAAGCAGTCCAATGAATGAATTGGAAAATAGTGTGTCAGAGTCAGACTAGCTCTAATCACAGGAGCAGATCATTTCTATAATGCTAATGCACAATGACTCGACCAACCTAAAACTAGCTAATTCAATATAGACATTGAAGAGGCTACAATAAATATGAAAAAAGGAAAAAAATAATGCATAATCAAACATGTGGTATGTTGCATAGCTTATAAAAAGGACAGTCCAAGATGCAAAGGACTGGAACTCAAATTCATGGAGCGACAAGCTCCTGCAACATTGTATGTTCAATTCATAACATAATATCACATGACAGCTCTTTTGCAATAACCAACTTGATACGATGAACTACATCGAGGTTTTTGACAAACTTTTCAGGTGCCGATTCATGTGGCAGCTTTTACAGTGTGGATCTACCAAATATACTAGAGTGCAATGAACAATAGAGGAAATGGATTTTAACAGCTGTATTTCAACTAACATCCATTTCAATACCAAAGAACCAGCAGATATACATGAAAAGGCTAACATACCTGCCGCACTTGAAGTAGTACTTTTGGAAGAACACCCTTCCATTCAGATATCAACTTCACCTAGAAGAAGAAACAAAAAAGAAAAATGACAAACTAAGTTTTCTTCAAGGTTATTGGGGGGAAAAACCCAAAGAAAAAGGAAATTGAAGCTACAGTACCTTCCCTTGGTAGTTAACACAAAGGTGATTGAACAGTGCATTTATGTCTGCAACAAGAAAATATCAAGACCAAATCAATCCCGTTTAATCACACATACATGGCGCAAAGGTACACAATGCAAGAATACACCACAAGAGATAAGATGGTGGGCACAACAAATCAATACTGTGCTGAGAAAAATGGTAGATAACTCTTCCAAAGATGTTACACGTCTTCCTTTTTTTATTGGCATTAATTAAGGCTGTGAACAAGAGGTGAATCCATATGAAGAATTCCCAGGACCTCATGTAGAGAGTTGAACTGAAAGGGGCAACTCACTCAGATTATACAAAGCATGAAACAAGTGGTATGACAACGTTGGAATAGAAAGAAAAAAAAAAAAAAAAAACAAGCGACTTCTTTTCTTTTCTTTTTCTTTTTTTTTTTTTTTTTTTGGGGGGGGGGGGGGGGGGGGTAATTTCCTACATACCAAATCAGATTTTATGATATGAGGCTTTAGAATAGAATATTGAGTCCTTAGAAACAAATGATATGGCATCACAATGAGAATATCCTAGGAACAGCCAACTAGCCCAATGAGCACTTAGTTGAATGGTGCAAATGGCTTATGATAAAGTGTGGAAGGTAAGAAAATGGTTATTACACCAGTCAGCATCATGGAGGATAATTAGGAAAAAGAGAAGCAACAGAGAGCACTAATTTCAGGATACAAACTCAATATGGTCATGCATTGAGCATGATGGCTCTGCTTTCACGAAAAACTTGTTTTCTCCATGATACGCTGTATTCCTAATTAATTATTATGTGATCGCTGAATTTGACACATTATTTGTGTTTATCACAATCTCTTGTTGTTAAATTGATTTTAGAGGAAGAGGTCAAAGCTGTAGTGGATGCATTAGAGAGTGATAAAGCCCTAGGTCCGACGGCTTTCCAATTGCCTTCTATCAAGAATTCTGGGGGAAGGGAGATGCGGTGAGCTTCATTGTTGAGTTCTTTCAAAAGGGCCAGCATCTGGATTGGGAGCTCCTTCATAGCTATTATTCTGAAGAAAGAGGGGGTTGACAGCTTGAAGGATTTCAAACAGATAAGCCTTATCAGGAGCCCATACAAGATTCTAGCAAAGATTTTGGCATAAAAGTTCCAGGCAGTCCTGTCAAATATAATATCCAACGCACAAAGTGCCTTTGTTTCGGAGCGCGAAATGTGGACTGTGTGCCTATTGCTCATGAGTGTGTGGATTTGCTCCGGAAGTTTGGGAGAAGGGCATAAGTCTACAAATTAGACATAGAGAAGGCTAATGATCATGTAGTCTAGGGCTTCCTAGATTATATGCTTGATCGGCTCGGGTGTGGCAATAGGTGGAGAGGATGGATTCAGGAATGTGTAAGATCGACAAAATTTTCGGTTATGGTTAATAGACCACTTGAAACCGTTAAGGGGTCTTCGCCAAGGAGATCCTTTGTCTCCCTTTTTGTTTGTTGTTGTCATTGAAGCTTTAAGCAGAATGTTGGTGAAGGGAAGGAGGCTGGTCTCATCAAGGGGTTTCTAGTCGGGAATTCAGGTCTTCGTATTTCTCACCTCCTATTCGCCAATGATGCTATAATTTTTTATGACGCAAAGGAAAGCATGGTGGATAATCTGACAAAAAATTTATGGTGTTTTAAAACAGTCCCTGGCTTGAGAATTAATTTCACAAGACTAAAATGGTGAGGATTCACGTGCAGAGGTGGTGGAAAGGTTAGCAGGCGTGTTTGACTCCAATGTTGAGCCATTTCCATCCACCTATCTTGGTTGTCTACTTTGTGTGGGGATGCTAGTGAAGCACCTATGGAACCGGGTAACAGAGAAAATGGAAAAGAAATTGCCATCACGGAAGAGCAGACACTTATCACTAGGTGGTAGAATATCAAAGTCACCATGACAAATATGCCCTTATATTTCATATCTTTATTCAGATGTCCAGACTCGGTATTCGATAGGTTAGAAAAGTTAATACAAGATTTTTTGTGGCAGGGTGCTGCAAACTCTCACAAGTTCCGCCTCATGAAGTGGGAAGAAGTATGTTTGCCTTACGGGAAAGGTGGTGCGGGCATTAGAAGCCTAGGCTCAATGAATCTTGCCTTGATAGGGAAGTGATATGGAGAGATTTGGTGTAATGATCCACATGCAGGACTTGAGTACAAATCCTCTAGCAAAGTCACCTAGAAATTTTAACCACCATCTAACTTAGCATGAGTCCTAACAAAAGCTAATGAAATGATGGAACGGAGTGGACTTTCTCTAAACCACACATGGATCCCACACATGATGCATGTGTGTAATGAATACATGCACGCATCGCAAACTGGGATAAGAACAGTCACCTAAGACCCGTACTTCCTCCATATTCTAGGGAGAACCCTTGCACGAACACGTAAGAAAGATGGAGAGAACAAATTTTCTTGAAACGTCACCACAGACCCCACAATGATAGTGCACGTGCACCAGCCGCACGCAACCATGGAGCATCGGAATTAGAGTCTGATGAAACAAACTCTGACCCGCAAGAAGACGAACCATCTCCCTCTTGTCCGCTTTTCCCGCCGTGAGAATTTCAAACGGCCGACCATGGGATTCACTCATGGCCCACCAATAGGGTCAATATGAATGATCCGAGCTGTCCATCAGGAGTGGACGAGACCTCCGACCAGGACTCAACAAGTTCCATCAAGGAAGGGTCAAAAATTGTTCTCCACCCTGATGCACGATTTAGTTGTTACCACAAGATCAACAGGGTGGGCCACGCTGATCGAAAACCGAAGGTGCCTCCTCCTAGGTCAAGAGATTACAATGAAGCTAATGGATAGTATGGATTTTCCCAGGCGTTGGTGATGTGGGCCCCATTGATTTCGCGGTATCAACCCATCCGTGGAAAACGCTACCAGCGACGATTCCGGGACAAAACCGGGAGATGGACGTCTCGCCGATGGATCTTAGGGTCGATCCAGGCAGTCCAAATCAAGGAAGAGGGGATTCTGACCCCTTCTAAGGAGCCGAATTGGAAGGGTTGGATCAAATACCAATCCATTATCAGATCGAATGCAGGATGCACTCCCTGATTTCGCTGCACAAGAAACGGACTGCGTAAGCTAGGCGTGCGTAAGCCTTTGCAAGAAGAGTCTGGAAGACTCACTGCACGGTTATAAAAGGGCATCCTTGCCGAGTAGTCTGAGAAGCACCGCAAGAAGAGAGAAAGAAAGAAAGGAGAGAGAGAAAAAGAGAAGAAAGATCAGGGAGATGGAGGAGAGATTGGTCAGCGCTACTGAAGTCCAGCAGAACTTGGTTCTGACTAGAGCAATTCCAGTCGTTGCTGGCAGTAAGGAAGGAGGAGACTCACGTCAGGTTCAAGTCCGATCTTCCCTTTGAACTTGTAGATTTTCGTCTTTCTTTTTCTTAACAATGGTGTTGGAGATTTCCCACAAAGACCAACAAGGCTGATTCAAGTATAATATGAGTCATACCTCAATCAAAAATTCTACTTAATTTACTTAGGATTAATGTTAACATAGGTCAGAACTTAGCCTAATCTTGACAATGCTTAAAATATCTGAATTAGGATAAGATTGGACTGGCATCCAACACTAGTAATAGGTGAACAAGATAACAAAAAGGTGAAGATTTTATCCTTCAAGCTTACAGTAATGTAAGTCGTTATATTTATCCTGCCTTTTACATGCCTTCGTGTGATTTTATCTTGCCTTCATATGCCTTTATATGCCTTCATATTACTTTGAATTTTTCTTACAATTACATGTTTTACCATCAGTTATTTGCCTTTGGCTTACAGTATAATGTTGATTATAAGTGATCTTTCTGGATTTATGTGGAGGCATGGTTACAAACCTTGCCCTTGCCTTATCAAATTTATTGAGTTGGCCCCGCCACTCGTCTCTTTATTTGAGTGGGCCCTGCCACTCATCTCTTTATTGAGTTGTCCATTGTCACTCTCCTTATTATTGAATCGGCCATTGCCGCTCTTTTATTTGTTGAGTTAGTCATTGCTACTCTTCTTTTATTGAGTTCACCATTGTCACTCTCCTATTTGTTATGTTGACCATTTTCACTATTTGAGTTGACCATTGTCACTCTTCTCTTTATTATATTGGCCTTCTGCTAGTTATCTTTAAGGCTTGGCCATGTGTCTTGATATTCCAGAACCTCCATGATTCAATTTATATTCTCTATAAGTGCAAGCGAGGTGGTCAGATGTATCACGACTAGTGATTCAAATAATCTATCATGGACGTAATGCACTCTGGGTAGAGACCCTCTTGGTCGTCACGTAAATCCATGAGTTTTGGGTAGTGGTGCACAAATCGATGTGTGTAATTCGCAAATGCAGTGTCACGTTACTTCCAGAATTCGATGTCGCAAATAGTCGCTCTATGAATAAATCGTGTCACGTAAATCATCTGACTCATTTGTTGTGTGCCTTGAGGTGTTCAAATAAATCCACAGTAGCGTTGGCCATGCCGACGAATATCCGTATAATGAGAGTGCGGGTCGAGCCATATATTATAAAACTGTTTTCCACATTATGATGATCAATACGTATGATGGGCCGCACACGCTTTGCTAGGCGTGCATCTCATGTAGGCTGTTTGTGCATGCTGATACCCTTGTATTAGTGAAGCACGGGACGTATCAGACCCTTACTTTATTTATATGAATCTCTTGAATTATTGTTAATATTAAAGGATAACCATCACTATGAGTGGGGCATTGACCCGCTCCAACCGTACAAATGATGCAAGTGACATACATGATGAATACCCAGAAGATCAGCCTCTGATGGAAGATCCTGTGGAATAGAGTGAAATTTTAGATTTGGTTTCTTTTATTTATGTTTCCGTTATGAAACTATGAGTCTTGTAATAAGCTCCCTTTGCATGAGCATTTGACAATTTAATTGGATATGAAATAATAAATGCAGTTAATTTATTTCTTGCGAGTGAATACCATTACGAAGGTGACTGGAGGTAATTTAGATGAGAGAAATCTTAAGGCGAGCCCTGAGGATCATCCACTTCTTATAATAATAACACCCGATTTCCTCGGGCACGAGTATGAACTCAGGCCATAAAATTCGAGGCGTTACAGTTGGGACAGAGGAAGGAAATTTGTATAGGTCGATGATTACTAGTAAGCATGGAGCTAATGAAGGGGGGTGGTGGGTTAGAGGGAAATCTCTTTATAGGGCCTCTAGTCTGTGGAAGGGGGTGGCAAGTGTAGCCCACAAGTTCAAGGAGCGAGTGTTGTTCTCCGTTGGGGATATAGGGAAAGATTGGTTATGGGTGGATGTCTGGTTAGGAGATGTTTTGCTTCAAGCTGAATTCCCAAGGATGGCAAGGATCATTATGCAAGCAAACATTGTAGTTTCTTGATGTTTTCCACGGAGGGAGGGAGAGGGTGTAGGTCCCTCCTTGTAGGAGGAATCTAATGGAGGAGGAGCTAGATGAGTTCACTCGAGCTCTTCAGCGTCTCCATGAAGTTCTCCCTCTACCCGAGAAGAAAGATACCTTGAAGTGGAGGATATATAAGATGGGAAGATTCTCCATTCAGTCCTATAGTTTGCTTGCCAAGGCCTTGCCAGGTTCGCGCTCAAGTTGCACGATGCATGGTTGGAGTTACTGAACCCCCCTGAAGGTTGCGATTTTCACTTGAGTTAGTGGGAAGGAATGAAATCTGAACCATTGACAGCCTCCAAAAGTGATCGATGGCCATTTCTAATGCGTGTCCCATGTGGCTAAGGGACACGAAATTGGTAAATCTCTTGTTTATCCATTGTCCATTCGCGAGATTGATGTGGGAGAGATCTTTCATCTCTGTCAAGTTCTTTGGGTGTTGCTTGGGTCCATCAGTGGCATGTTCTCAACGTGGCATGGGGATGGTTTCGGCAAAAGAGGTAATGCCTTGTGGAGGTCAGCATTGCTAGATAGGTTATGGGCAGGTGGGGGAAGAAACTGTCAATGTTTTAGAAATGAGAGTGGTTTGGTGTTTAAGGTTTTCTCGAAAGCAAAAGCGGATTTGAGCTTCGGCCTCAAGGGATACAGTCAACTCTTTCTTTTCTCTTAGGGTTGTGCTCCGGTTGTAGTCACCTTCCAGCATTTTCTAATAAAATTGATCTTTATCTCTCAAAATAAAATAAAATTAAGCCAATGTTAGGTCAAGCACATCCCTGAGTTATGAGGCATCCTTGGATTGCCATGCTTGAAAACATATATCATTTAAGAAACAGGGTGAGGGATGTCAAGGTCACACAAAGGTATCCAATCAAGTAAGGTAACAGATAATGTTAAGGCCTCACAAATATTTTGTACAATCAAGCCAAAGCAATAGCTTGGGAGTACCAAGAATAGAGTTAACCTGAAGCAAGGATACAACTCAAGCGGGTTGGGTCAGGTTGAGGGCCAACCCAAGCCCGACCCAACCTCAAGAGGACCCAAACTGCAACCTAACCCAACCTAGAGTGCCCAACCCAATCTATACTCTAACCCAAACTGATCCAACCCAATAGAAATGCATTCGATTATTTCCAACCCAACCTAAATTTGCTCAACTTGAAGCCAACCCAAGAACCTTGACAACCCAACCCAAACTCAGGTCGGGTTTTAGTTGACTCGAACCCAACTTGCAACTCTAAGCTAAAGTCAGGAACCCTAGCACTTCTGACTGAAGGCCTAGTAGTGCCTTGTGCTGATGACGAAACATTGCTGCATGGCAGGGCCCAGTATCCTAACTATGAAAACATGGATTCATCTAGAAAACGAGTATAGCAGGCGATGACATTGATAACCTTAACAAATCTAATTCAAGGCCCAATACTGCCTGGTTCTGTTCCATGGTGTCAATGTCCATGCATTTTTGGCACAGGAAGAAAATACATCTTGCAAATTGCTAGATAATTACATTTAGAACCATTCAACTCAACCAGTGTAGAGAACACATTGGTTTCATGTGGTACCATTATTTTACCTATTGATAGATTACTAGATCAACAACTTGGTTTGATGCATAAACACTGGGTCTTCATCCATGGTTACTTAGATGCATTCGTGTATTACATCACCAAAATAAAAACTCGTAAAAGAAGCCTAAACCTTTTTAAGCCCTAGTCAAAATATATAAAGAGATTAGGTAGCACTAGCATTAATAATATAACCATGGGAAGCCTACTAGGGATTTTTCATACCTGGGTTAAGAAAAGAACCTAAGACTATAGTTTGCCGATAAAACCGAGCATGTCCATTCAGATACCTAACCACAAAACAAAGTCAAGAAGAAAAAGAATAATCAAAATGATTTTTAATGAAATTGAAGATGCCCATTCAAAGTGATTTTTAAGAAGACATGAATAAAAGCAAATAGCTTCCTGCATCTTAAGTCCAATAATCAACATAGAAAGGTATGAAACCAGATTTGAAAAAGATCGTAACATCCATCAACAATTTCTAGGTCGCCCCAAGCCCTTCTAATCACCTAGGCACCTAGGGTAGCACCTTATAGCCAAAATTGAAAACCAACAAGCAATATCTTGTTTTTGTCTACATTTGTATTAATCCACATAAGTTTACTACTAAAAATGCATATGTATCAGGCCTAGCAAATCATTTGCTTGCCTTAGTTAATATGCATTCAGGATGACAAGTATTTATATCTTTGTAATAAATAAAGTGTTCTAGAGTTTAGGGGGTTTATAAACCACCATTTATATTCAATTTTTACCCTAACAAAGGGGAAATGCCTATTCCACTTCTAGAGGGGCTCTTAGAGGTGAGCGCTTGGAAACCTAAACAGTTGTGTACGCCTAGGCCACTAGGCATCAAAACCCCCTTGGGTATCTAGACAAGACAAGTGCCTTTGACAATTGTGTTCTGATTAAATCAACACATCAAAAGGATGGCACGTGGTTGAATCAGTGGATAACACGAGAAGCTAGTCAGATGTTTCAAGGCAATATCTGGTTTGAAAAGTGTATGTGGCTAGGGGCATGTTTGATTTTCAGTGGCTGGGTAAATACCTGTGAAAATATGTAATAATTACTTCCTCCGTATTTACCTCCCTTTTTTCGATGTTTGATTTGACAAGATGCATTTTTGACACAAAATCCAAGAACGTCACAATATATTTGTGGGTCCCACCGTGATACGTATTGCTTATCCACACCGTTAATTTATTATGCCTGATGAATTTATGGCATGAGCCAAAAAACAAGGCATATCGGAAGCTCAAGTGGACCACGCCACAAGAAAAAGGGAATCAAACACTTACCATTAAAAACCTCTCAGGCCCACTGTTTCTTTTGGTGTGGGCCATTTGAGTATTCAATCTGCCTCATTTCTCGGCTCATTGCTTAGAATATTGTGTTAAAAGGACTGGACGGAATGGATTTATCATATACATCACCTTGGGGTCCACAAACTTAAAATAATTCTTTTAAACCGGTTTTCGAGTGAAAAGTGCGGTGAATTTTCAAAGGAAAATCAAACGGGTGAAATGGTAATAATTACCAATTTCATGGGTATTTACACCACCACTGAAAAATCAAACATGCCCTAAGAGCGAGATGTTGGGAGTGGTTACTTCCAAGGAGAAGATGGAGAATCTCACTCAGGTATTCGGGTGCCATGCCGGTGCCTTCCTATCAACATACCTTGGGCTCTCGCTTTGCATTTGCAAGCCAACAAAGAGTTTATGGAATAAAGTAATAGAAAAAGTTGAGAGAAAGCTTTCGAAGTAGAAAATCCAGCACTTGCCTTCAGGGGTTAGGCTCATCTTGATCAAGGTTGCATTATCCAACCTTCCCCTGTACTATATGACCATGTTCAAGAGTCCAGCGGCAGTTCTAAATAGATTGGATGGATTGAGGAGGGGTTTCTTATGGCAAAGGATGGAAAAGAAGCATAAGTTCATTTGCTAACTTGGGAAGAGGTGTGTAAGCCGTGCTGGGAAGGTAGAGTGGGGTTGAAGAGGCTAGAGACTATGAATTTTGCACTTCTCGACAAATAGATGTTGAAGTTTGGTACAGAGGAAGGCAAGCTATGGAAGGAGGTGATGGCTAGCAAATACAGAGTGCAGAAAGGGGAGTGGTGGGTGGCGGTTCTTCTGTGGGGATTGCAAGCGATTTCAGTTTTGGGAGGACTAATGGTTCAGGGACTGCCCCCTTAAGGAAGTCTTCCCGAAGCTAGCTAGCATAGCCCCGAACTTGGGAATATCCATAGACCAATGTTTCTCCTGTGCAGGCAGCAGTGTGAGCCCCTCCTTGCAGAAGGAACTTAATAGATAACAAGGCTGAAGAGCTTACTCAGTTGCTGGAGAGTCTTCATGGAGTTTGTCCTCTTTCTGCAGATAGAGACTTGATGGTCTGTTTGATGGACAAAACAGGTCGCTTCACAGTTCAATCCTTCTATACTATACTTCAGCCACCTTCGTCGGATGTGAATGGTGGCTTTTCACTGTTTGTTTGGTTTTATGGGGCTCTGGCTAAAGTCACTGCGTTGTGTGGCTAGTGAGAAGGATCCAGATGCTGACAATAGATAATTTCCACAAGAGGCTGTTAGTCTTGCCTCAATGTTGTGTGTTGTGTTGGATGGATCCGGAGACGGTGGATCATTTGTTTATTCATTCCCCTTTCATTCCAAAGGAGTGGGAGATAGCATCCTCTGGCATACCACGAGTGATGGTAGGGTGCATTTCCGGCCTCTTTTTTTAAAATAATTATTTTTTTTTTTTGGGGGGGGGGGGGGGGGGACAACTGGAGTTTCCGAAACAAGAGTGGGCCAGAGCAAAATGTTTTTGATAGAGTAGGTTTGATGTAATCAGTTGGGTCTCTTGTCTTAGGGATTTCAGCCAGGATGATTAGCTGACGCTTTTAGGGTCGTAAAGGTTGTAAATTTTGTAATTCTTTGAGCTTTTGCTCCTTTTGGATAAAATCCATTTATCTTCCAAAAGAAAAAAGGAAAAAAAAATGATGGCAGTGGTGCAGTTGCTATGCTCATATTTTGCAATTCATAAATCAAGACTCACCATTGTCTAATGCGCATAAAATCAGTTCCATGCTGCTTAGATGGTAAATGATTCAGTTGTTCGACCACCGAATTCGCATGGGACCAATTCTGCAAGGTTGTTACAACAAGAATCAGCGAATAGATATTTTAGAGCATTGAACTTAAAAACAAACTAAATATAGCCATACCTGCATTGCTATTACATCCACATGATCAATTATTAGAACCTGAACATACAGCCCAGACCATCCTAATTATATATGTGACCATGAACAAAAACTGCTCAGAAGACAAGGCTAAGAACAATAGAATAAACACATTGGCTGTAGTCCTAGAATTTAAATTTAAAAAAAAATATAAAAAAATCATAAAACTACATACCTCGATTGATGAGAGATAATCAACATCTTTCTCCTTCTCAACTTCAGCCTCACCGATTTTCTAACAAGAGTCAATAATGAATCCCAACATCAATTATGAGACCGCAATGCTTCCATAAAAGAAGCACTTAATTTTCTATGAGAGTTTTTCAAACCAAACCAAGTGCTCAACAAAATTTGATGGTATTATTAAAGCATAGCACCATAACCAATCTTAATAACTGAAAATATATGATGGAGGCACTTACAGTAACTAGTCCAAGAGGAGATGCAACAATCACGTCCGAAGAATAGAAGTCACTGTAGAGCTTTATGCTTCTCCTGCAAAACAAACAAACCAGCATAAGGGACATCTTTTCTCTGACTTCCAGATATCCAATTTATCAATAAATTCTAACCACTAGTTCCTCTCCAGCAATGCAGAAAAAGAAGTTTGATCTGCAGGGAAGTTGACCCAGCGGCCGACTCTATGGCATATAAGGGAGTTGTCTACTGGCTTATGTATGCAGAATCATGTTTATCTTTACAGGGTCTTCAACATTAATATTGCATTTATAGACCCCACAAAATAAAGCACTTGGACTAGGAAATATGGTGGAATAAGTCACTTTTCACCTATTGAGTCATGACAACCCAATTAACCAACAGTAGGAGGAAAATATTTTATTTTTTTATTTTTTGAAAGGCAGAAGGAAAATATTTTATAATAGGGTTTTTTTACAAATCAGTACATCAGGAATTGGGTTTTGCATACCAGTACCTTTTCTCAATGGAGTTTGCAATAAGGTACTTCGATTATTCAGGTTTTTTGCATCCCCAGTACCTTCTGTTAGATTTCTCTAATTAGTTTGAGTGCCTTTTTAATAAATGAGGAAAATCCCCTAATGTAGATAGCATAAATAACAACCCTACCATCCATTAAATATCAACTAATCAATTGGTATCAGGAACACTCCAGAAAGTGTTGTTGTATTTATAAACAACCTGGAGTGGGTCCCACTACCTGTTGAACTAGAGCCATAATTACAGCGTGTACGTCTTGTGTGCCTGTGTGTGAGGAACTCTGATAGATTATAAAAGTTCTTCTCTTATATATCATCGCTTTTCTAGGTCTGCACGTATGTAAGAAATCTCTTGTACAAGAAAGGCATGCCAGCGTGGTAACATAGGTAGGATCCAATTCATTCATTAGAGGGGTGCCACTATGTAGTTGCTCTGGCCCAAGAATCAGGTTGGTCCAATAGTCAGGGCTCAGGTGGACCACAGTTTTTTAAGAAAACGTACAGTTGGAAAAAAATATGGCTTTAGTTTCCTCAATTGTTCAACTGTTCTAACACGGTGGCCCATCTGCTACACATACTACATCTATAATTGGGTGACAAGATCTAAATAGTCAGATCCACCTGATGAGCGGCTTGGATATGGCATGGGTCCGAGCTTGAAGATGGTGTCCTTTTACACACGTGTGACTTACAAAACCCTTTCCCATGTGAGAAAAAGTTTGATACTCTGGCAGTGTGATGGGTGATACACAGGAACTAAAACAAGCTGTCTACATCTCTGGCCCAAATTAGCACATCATCATCAACTATGCCACCTCATTACTTGCCCTTTTTATGAGGCTACCAACAATCAGTGCATGCTTGTCCCTTTTTTGCTTACACACTTGCTCTTACAACTAATGCAAAGGACACTTCTAGACTGTTTGCACACCTTCCAACGACAGGCATGCATCAAATTCGAGTCATTTCATCAAGATGGATCCCACCTTGCATATACTGTGTCCAAAAATTAAGAAAGTGGTCAGCTAAGGAGACTACACTGTCAATCTAAGCCAGCCAAACACTTAAGAGTGTTTTGGTCATTTACTAGAAACAGTCGCTTAAACTAACAGATGTTAGAGAACTCCAGCAGAATATACTAGGATGCAAAAAATAAAAATAAAAAAACAAAAAAGAGGACCTCTTGAATTACCAAGGTGCCTTATTGCAAAATCAACTAAAAAGGTATTGGAATGCCAAAAAAAGAAAAAAGACCAAGGTACTGATTTGTTGTTTTATATATATATATATATATATATATATATATATATATATATATATATATATATATATATAATAGTATGGATAATAAATACATTAATAATGAAGATACGAATATCAGTGAGAGTGTAGAGCTGGGAAAGCTATCTAGAGCCTCCTCATAATGGAGGTTTTATGGGCCATATGGGGAGCTAGGAATAGGCATTGCTTCAGGAATATCTGTGAGAGCATAGAGAAGGTCATTAGTAAAATCATAGGTCTTGTTACAAGCAGGGCTGTCCATGTAAAGGCCATTTCGGCTTATCCTTTTTGTTGATTGTTTTGTGGTCGTTGTATTCTTTTCCCACTTTTGGCAGGCTTTCCAATAAAGTTGCTGTTACGGTTACATCTCAAAAATAGAAATAAAAATAAAAAACAATGAAGATACCATCTTACTTGGTAAACTTGATGCCTATCATAAAGTGGTCATCATCATTCCCACTAAAAAGGGCTTCGAAGTCTGCAGGCTTTGATGATTTTTGAGATTTTTTATCTTCATGATCATGAACATTGTTTGATAACTTGTCATTATCATCATCATCTTTCTCCATTCCAAACTCTTTGGAAAAACGATCAATGTGCTCCACATTCACCTGGAAAACCATCAAATAGGCATCAAATAATAGAATAAGCATTGTCAAAGAAGCATGACAATTAACAAACTGGTGTGGCTATATCCATTCGCAGGATACATGCTAGGGACAAACAAAATGGGCCATTATAAATAATTTGACTTGCACTGAGATTGACACGGAATATTGCTTCTCCAATCATCTGTCACATGATATATTGTCCACATAACTTTTTAGACACAAACCTATAATTCTGTCAGGTCAAGTCCAAAATATCCCCCTTGTTAAGCCATTGTGATGCAGGACAATTAACCACTTGCTCTAAAAGCTCGAACTGTTAAAGTATGGCGAATTAATCCCTTTATCTCATAGCCCAGGCCGCACATCTCATGGGTTAGGACCTCGGCCGAACCCCCCTCGTGGGCCCCAAATCACATGGGTACCGCCTCACACGAGCCGCCCACCCCGGATGTGTCCCTGCATCCTACAGGCTACCCCACTCTAGCCACGTGTGAAATGCGCATTAATCACCCCCGGTGAGGAGTCTCGAACACGAGACCTCCTCCGTGAGCCCCGCCCACCTCGAGCGTGCCACTGCATCCCACAGGGGGGCCCCACTCGAGTTCGGTGTGAAAATGCCCATGCATTAATCACCCCCAATGAGGAGTCTCAAACACAAGACCTCCTGCTCTGATACCAATTTGATGCAGGACAATTAACCACTTGCTCTAAAAGCTCTAACTGTTAGAGTATGGCGAATTAATCCCTTTATCTCATAGCCCATGCCCCTACATTACATTGATCTTAATACCATAGTCCATTCTAGCACTGGAAAGGTGTATGTTTATTATGGGCAAATCTATTAAAGAAAGACAATTCAGTTTTAAAGAATTCACATGTCATCCGAACCAGTTGGTATCGCCCAATACAATCCAGTTTTGTCCATATACAAAACAGCTTATCAGCCTGATATAGGGTGATAGAGAGCAATACAACCTGGCTTCATGGTGATCGATACAGTACCACCGAAACCGATTTCCAAAGATTGGTAGGTACCATCTCCACATAGAATTATCATGCCAAAATCATCTTTCAACAGATCTTTAGGCTGAGGCGTGACACAGGACAAAATACATAGGAGCCACTTTCGATAGGGCAGCTAAAATTACTAACACTTCCACCCAAAACAACCGTAAGTCCCTGGTTTTCCCAGTTCATTCTCATTGCCCTTGGTTAATGTAAATATCTTGAGTTGTGAACCCAATATTTGTGTTTTTTACACCAATGGTATCCGGCCCAAAGGCAAGCATACGGCAGCATCATTTCCCCCTAAGCTATAAATGAAGAGTATGAAAATTATCCAGTCTTGCACTGGAAATCAAGTTAGAGTGGAAAGCGTCCATTATATGACAAAAGAGATAATGATTCATACCCTGTGTGATGATGGGGTTAGTTGTATTAGTCTCTTAACGACACGCAGGGCAATGCTCCGAAGTGGCAATAGGATCAGAACCTGCAACAAACCATAATTGTGAAATTTTAATTACGATTTGTGGATCTAAGAAGAAATAACACAATTATGGCAAGCCACAGGTGCAGGTAGTTTGCATTAAACAAGGCAAAAGAAAAACTGCACAAAAGTGAGATTAGTAGAAGAGTCCACACAATAGCTCAAAGTATGAACATATATAACAAACATGCAAACCAAATACGGCACATCTTGTACCTCCAAGGCTACAACAACAACAACAACAATAATAATAATAATATTGAGTAGTTAAAAAGTGCTCTTCTAAAACAGTCAGATTCACAGAATTCATGCACCAGTTTCAAGAAACAATATCAGTATGCATATGTGATACAGGTACCTGTAACACTAAGAAATTATTTAAATAAAATTTACTGGAGTCCAGTATTATGCCCGAAGCATAGTGGAAGGTTCATGTTTCATGCTCAGCACATGCTGATGTGAAGAAAATCAGTCTTTATGACTATCAACAGGGAGCAGCTTCATAGAAGTCATTGCTCAAGTAGAGGGCTTGGTCTTGGACTGGGCAATGTATGCTAAATAAGCATCATCGGCCTGTCTTTGTTTTGTTCTTTTCTCTCTTATATGCTTTCTCCTCGCTTTTCGTGAGTTTCTAATAAATTGTTGTTATCTCTCCCAAAAAATAAATAAGGGTATCAGCAGTCCATCAGGTATTCTGGTGGAACAAGACAACTATAACTTATCCAAAAGAGTAACCATGCGCTACTATCCACAAGAATAGGCACAGCTTAGCAGAAGGCAGTCACATTTTATTTGAAACCATTGAAGTTCACAATGGGTTTCTAGAACAACATGGCAAGGACTAATGCTGAGATGGGAAAAGAGTAGTTTACGATCATTCGGGGCTTACAATCATCCTAAACATCTGATCAATAGCATAAAAAATGGACAGTCAATATTAAGCAGAGAAACAAAATAGGTCCAATCATCATCTTGACACATCCATTCAATAGATCCCACTTTTTATTACTTATGATTCCAGAGTAGCACTTTGGTTTGATGATTCTAATTATGTGATCTATGGCTCGCAAACTAATGGATGGTTCTAAAAATTGGCCCCATTCAAAGGGTTAGGATCATCAAATCAGCGTGATTCTTTCACCATCACTTGCTCCCAATAGTACTATTGAATGAACTGTCCCGATCAATGATTGAGCATCCACATGTCATTTAAAACCTTTGGGGACAATAGCAAAACCCTTTAGATGTATAATAGTTCTCAGTAATGGCCATTGCTGGTACAACACATTGTTAGTCATCACTCGTCAGTGATAATAATAACCTATTGACGACATTTGTTTTTATTTCCTATACTGAAATTTTTGAGGGACATGAGTGCAGAAGGTGGTCGGTTTTGCTTTTCCACAAATTATAACACATGCTCCACCACTCATTCAGGTGCTTGTCAAATTCCTTGGAGTTTCATTCTTGTGACTGTGCTCCCCAATGTGATACTTGACATGTTACCTACAGCATTGCACAATCGATGCCATCAAGATGCAAGTGAAAACATGAACAAAAGTAGTTTAAATGTCATTTTATTGTAACTTTTTTGGTGATCAGCTGCCCACCTGATATCTACCCTCCTTTACACAGTCTCGGGACCAGCTAGCCTGTTGTCACCAGGCAGAGGTTTTAAAAAAATGGTAACTCTAAAGTCTAAAGGTGCTAGTACTAGAGAAAATTTGCCAGCTTTGACGCTGACAAAAAGGATGGAGCAATTGTTGATCCTTACTCTTGCTTCAGTGGTAGACTCTCAGGAGTTTCGACACCCGGTCAAGGATTCGAGCATCCATAGGTGGTGAAATCCCACTACGGCGTGAGTGTGTGGGGGTGTGTTAAAATAATAATAATAATAATTTTAAAAAAAAATAAAAAAATTGCTGCAGAACAAATTTGAGTTTGTCAAGTTAAATATGATGCTTAGTTAGCACAGTCAGCTTATTTGGATAGTACATAAAATTACTATTACAAAACAGGAATAGCAAGCTTTTTAAGTTTTACAAGAGCAAGCATAATCTCCAATAAACTTCGGTTTCCTCACAATCATGGGAAACAAATAAAAAAGCTTGGAATTTAAGTACCAAATGGAAACTCCAGATTTCATACAGAACCTTGCTAACTCTTCACATAATTAAGATTAAAAGATTTTCTAACTTTGTAGTCCAACAAAACCCAAGCCCATAACAACATAAAAATCAGCACAACCTTAGGACGAGTAAACCCGTGATCAAGGAACTTGTCAGCATTAATTATCTCCTCTTTAATACTATCTCCATGCTTGGCTACCTTCGCATCATTCTTTGTCACAAGATCTCTAGTCCTAAAAACATGATTCAACTGAAGAAATAAACATCAGAGAACTTAGAAGAAAATTCAAATTCCCAAACCTCCAAAGTGCCACATTGAAAAGGTTAGTCGGCAGCAAAGTAACAAATACTTAATGCAATGAGATGAGAAGGATCTATACATACAACATGCATAATGTACGCGTCCATGATACTTGAGTCATCTTCCAGACCTTTGAGATAAAAGGGCTTCTTGTTACAGTGCATTATATCACGATAAGTATTGCCTATAACAGGTAGATATTAAGCATGTTACTACTCAATTGATCTAATGTGCAACTTGTGCATCAATGAAATAGATGAAACCAAATCAAATGAAATCCAATTGATTCCCAACTGCAGCATCCACTAATCACAATATGTAAAACTTGCTCGATTTCATGACAAAAATAAAGTGATGGTTGGTTCCCAAACAAGTGATAGGAATAGCAGGATCTTAGCAGTGGATTTGCAAAACAACATCCAGAAGACGCATATAATTTAGCAGCTACCTAAGAACTAAAGAAAGGGCAATGTGATGCTACCAGCTTAGGTGATTTCAAATTTACCACTCAAAGATCCGTGTGCACACACGCACAGAATTTGATTTTTTTCCCATTGAATTTGGACCTCTCTATTTTTACTTTTAACCAGCCATCGGTAGCCACCAGCTGGACGTTTAAGATTGCTCAATCAGTGTGATTTCAAGCTATGCTCCATCCATGATGTGCTAATGGTCAGGATAGTTGTACATGTCTGCCACATATAAGAAGCATGAGTCGACACCATGTTCTACCACCAGAGTCATCATCATCTAACACGATGGTCTACCACTGGAGTCCTGTCCTCAAAAAGGAAAAATGCCAAAGCAATTCGTGCAAGGAGAGATTGAACAGATAAATAGAACCACACATGCCAATGTGGCAGATGTGTGTGAGATCTGGGTATTTACTGTGGTGGTACCAACATGAACAAACCAACCTATCTTGAGATCTACATTGCTCCACTAATCAGATGGATCTCATGTGTAAATTGAATATAAGCCACACTGGTCATTTTCTTTCTCCATTTTCTTCATAAGAGTGCAGCCCACCTGACGAATGGATTGGCCTGATTTATGAGAAAGGACATGTTCATGGTATAGTTGCACGAGGCATGAAGCAAAGAAGCAACAGGTTCAGGTGCAAGAGAGAGGAAGTGTTTGTTTCAAATGCTAGCAAGTACAAAAAGCAAGGAAGTGGAAGTGGGAGTCCAAAGTATGATTGAAAGTGGGAGCAGCATCTGCTTAGGACAGGCAAATAAGGTTCACAATATAGTTTTGATTGGAATGAAGCAGACATTAAAGCTCTTCACACCAAAGCCTTCACCTTCTAGTGCTTCCTCCTCCAAGCATTTCATCTTGATGGAGGTACCAATAATGTTTATTGATGAGGCATCCCTTCAAACTGAGAGCCACAGCACTTCTCTTTGTTATTCCCTGCACCTATCGTTTAGGATGATGAAAGATTTGTTCTACCGGGTGCACTTCATGAACTCCATGATACACAGTCTGCAACTTTGAAAGGAAGGGATGCATGTCAGGCTAAATTAGATTCTAAAAAAGGGGTGTGCAACTACCTATGGTGTGTGGATGGGACTTCTATATTATCCAGTTATCTTTTGGGACTTGACGAAATCAAGCATCAAGTATGAAGAGAGACTCTCAAAAGTAGTGAGTACTGAGTATGAATGAGCATCTTGACCACCCATTAGTGGTTGTTTCCTTGTGCATAGATAATTCAGAGGACATGAAGATGTCTCGACCATAGTTCAAGGGCCATTTGGCATTGCAAAAATCAGCACATTTGGGCAATTGGAGTTCTGAAAAGCAATAGGTTTAAGCATTAAATGCGTTCATGTTAGGGGCTTCCATTGATTAATTATTATGAAAAAATCACCTAAAATAGTTCTTTCCTAAGCACTTTCCTAAGCACCATGGCCAGCATTTCTAATAAGGCCTTTTTGCTCTAGACAACAATTCTTCAAGTATTGTCAAGAATCATCGACCTCCGTGGCCCACTGCCCACCTAATAAGAGGACTAGATTGATTTTTGGGAAAGAGCATCTACATAGTTGGATCCATTTGATAGATGGTTTGGATATTGCACCCATATGCCCGCTAGCACATGTAATGGTGTTGATGAGGATATCCGAGCACCATTCATATTTGGGGTCTAGATCGAGTACGTAGCCACATTGGAAGACCCAACATGCATGTTCATGCATATTTGAAGACACCATACTGAGAAGATGCATGTGGGTTGCATATAGGAGCTTATTAGATACATCTAGACCATTGGATTGAGTGGACGCTTTCATCGGACCATTGGATTTTGAGTGTTGGATCATCTGGACAGTTGATCATTGGACCATCTTGGCCATAGACATCATGAGACATTAGTTTGGTTATTTCCTTAATTATTTTAATTATTTTGTGGGTTGTTTTCTATTTTAATTGATTCGGAAGGAATTTTGAATATTTTAGAATCATACGGGTGTTTTTGTAGAAACACCCCAATTAGTCTATAAATGGGTGGGCGTGTGAACCGTGGAGTATTATTATGAATTGAATATATATGTGTTGTGTGTGTGTGTGTGTGTGTATAAACTCTCTTCTTGCTTGAGCAAAGAAAACCTCTTGTGCTGCAGGATTGTTTTGGCTTTGAACTAGAACATATTTGTTGCTGGGATTCTTTAAATTTGTGATAGAGTAGTTTTATTTTGTGTTTTTGATTGCTTTAATTAATCCGTTATTTATTTTCAGCATATCATTCTAGGTTAGACCATCCGTCCTACATCAGGCATGTAGATAGTGCCTTATAGATGAGTGGGCTAAGCAAATATCCCCATAATGATTCATCTGAGCATTTGGCAGAAAAACCTCAAGTCGAGGTGCCAGATTTGAGTTCCAAGCTGTATTTCAGTTTTGAGGTTTGGTCGTTCCAGATGCATGTGATAGCCATGCCCAACTACATGCAGGTATGTCTGCCTATTTGAACACATGAACCAGATTTGGGCTCTCCATCTAGTTGGAGACGGATATTTTGCGTAAAATATCATGCCATTTAACTCCTTAGATGAGTGGCACTGTACCAAGTAAACTGACAATTAAAACTTGGCCTTCCACTCATTTTGTGTACTCTAGCCCACCTGTGGTGTGAAACGGCCTTATTTTTAGCCTAGAAGATCTACACAGTGTAGAGCACCAGAAAGACAGCTCAAATCATGCATGTCTATATTGACACATGTTGTGTATAGATGGCAAGGTTTTTCACACAGGTGCAATGAGCAAGCTCAACTCGCAAAGGCTTGCAGCACTATGTCAGCAGATTGCTATAGGATTTTACCCAAAAAAGGGTGTCAAGAAATAGGTAGGATACACAAATAAATTAATTTGTCTTGTATGTTTACCAAACATGTTTTTCTGCACAAGAGATTCTCAATAAATGATTCCCAAAAAAAAAGAGTCTATTGTGAACTAATTCTGCATGAACTTCCTAAAAGCAATGCCAAAAATACCCTAAGACTCAGTGGTTCATCTCAAATCTCAGCTGAGTCAACTGAACTCATTCAAGCCGAGTCACTAGGAAATTTGTTCATGAGTGTGACTTGGTCCTGAATCAACAAGACTCATGGTGACACACTTGGTCAACTATTTCTTATAGAAGTTAAAAAGAGACTCAAGTTTCAAGCTCGCAACCTTCAGCCGTTCACGAAGGAAGCCACCATCCACAATCAACATCCCATATTTTGTGCATTTATTTTAGCTATTTCAACTAAAGATTACTATTTTAAACATTTTCTAATCTTTAAGTATTTCTTCAAGTTAATTATCAAATACCAAGTCAAGTCAAGCAAAAAACCAGTCTAGTCTTCGATCAACCTAACCCAGTTGGACATCCAGTCAAGTTTAGTTTGGGATTTCCGAACCATGGTTTCTATCGCTTCCTTTTTGCTAGTGAGCAAGAGCCTCGTTTTCCGGCAACATTTTAGCTGGCATTTGGTCACAATGGCCATATCCCAAGCATGATAATTAGGCCTAAATATGTGGTTGAAGAAGTTGTGATTTCTTGGTTCAACTGGAGAATGGTGGGATAGAGGACAGCAAGGAACCAATTGGCCATTTTGTAATTTCACTGCAAATAAGGGATACAGTTGTAATATTAACAAATATAGTTTAGTGGCAATGTTCATACCCTTCCACTCTCCAGTCTCCGTAGAGTATTTTGGGTACCAGCTTGTAAAAGATCAAAACTAAAGAAAAAAAATTGGCCTATTTAAAGAATCAAGCATGCTTCTGAACAACTATAAAGTGGTTATTAAAAAAAGTTCATATTCCCAATAAAAGTTAACCAGCCAAATGATAGGTGTCTTTAACTAAATAATCTTCTAAAACCCCTTAATGTTGAAGGATGTCAATCACTTGTTGAAATACAATAGTGTCCATTTTGTGGCAATCGAATAACGAAGAGTATGAAGCAGCAAACAAATCAAGAGAAAGGGAGAGTACGAACCATAAAAACCAAGGAGCTTTTGGTAAAGCTAGAATGCAAAATGCAATCATGAAAAAAGATACGTAGTCATGAAGAAAATAGAAGTCTACGTATGTTAATGGTGTTAAAAAAGCAGCTTCGTAGACAAAAAAAAATAAAATGCAATTGATGGGAATAGCATGAACTTACAAAGTGAGAAGAATTGTCTTTGCTTAGAAGAGTGAAAATCTTTGCCCCCTGAAGTTTTGTAAACATCTTGCCAATGCTTATATAGCCTTAGTTTAAGATCATATGCAGAATCATTATCAATCTCCTACAAAGAAAAATTATTTAAAATGCACAATCAAATTCTATATAGACTAATATTAATATCAAACTGCCAACACAAATATCCATTGATGTAAGCCAGTTCTTAGAGAAAGGGAATAAGACATGGTTTCAACTCAAAAAATGAAAAAAGGATAGACAGTGGCCCAATGCTGTGACTAGCACAGGACATCCACATGTGGCATCTATAAAGAAATGTGTTGTATAGATATCCAAATCTATACATTAGACAGCATTACATCAAATTCATGAAGGAAGAATACATTTATTCTATGAATTTCTTACTTCATAACAAAGGCACTTTCCACAAATTGAGATATTTGTTAATAATTAGCACTATAGGAATTCAGTCTTCTTCAATTTTGTCTCCACAGAGACTTTGCAAACTAAGCCATACCTGCCTGACTAGCGAAATCATGAAGCAATTTGTACAACTAAATAGTAGAAAGAATTACAAAGAAATACCAAATGCAAAGAATTACAAAGAAATACCAAATGCCATTAAATTATCTTTACTGAGAATAAGTAGAATGTTATCCTTAAGTATGAGAGGAAGAAAACAGAGTTCTGGTTTTAACTTTTAAGGGGGAAAAAGTCCCCTTGAGACAAGTGACAACCGTTTCCTTTTCCTTTTGAGAATGACATTTTTTTTATAAGGAGAAACTTATTGAATCATTCATTCAATTACAGATCCAATAACGTTGAGGACAATGATTAAAAACAACTATGATCACGCACTCTAAAAGCCGTACCTTCAAACAACATTGTCCTGTTCCTACCCACTTTGACATTGACATGTTAATGGCAGGCGCCGCCCATTTGAACTTCCATTTGCTTTTAATCAAATCATCCACCTCTGCATCTGATAACATGCGTCCTAGGTGATCATTGAAGGAACTGCACAAAGATATTGCACTCAAGAGTTAAGAACAATACAGGTCATTACAAAGTAAGAAAAAAGTCACAGGCAAGGAAAAGTAGAAGACAAGAAGACTAAATCCACGTAAAAAATTACTTCCCATTTTAATTGAGTATAGCACCACATCTGAAGTTGACAATTGTGAAATACATAATTCTAACTATTGGTTGGTGGGAAGAAACAGAGTGCACACTATGGATAATCTGCAATGGAGATCTCTTATTCACCCCAGTATATGTCTGATGTGCATGGAGAATCCGGAGAATTGATCACTTATTTATCCATTGCTCTTTTGCTCAGCGAGTGTGAGAGTTTTTCCTTGCTACATTTCACATGGTTTGGTCATGCTGGAGTCAGTGGAGGAGTTGGGAAAGCTGGAAAAGCTGTTTACGGGCTTCTCGTTAGGCTATTTGAAAGGAACAGAATGAGCGATGTTTCAGAAATGGAAGGTCCTCAGTGGATGGAGTGATATGTGTGGTTAAAGGTTTTGTAAAAGGCCAGCCTCTTCATGTAAATGCAGCTAAAGCTGCTTCCTTTTCTTCTCTTTTTGAAGCATTAGTGTTGCATTATATTCTTTTAATTTTTTCCTACCTTTCAGTGGGTGTTCTAATGAATTTCAATTATCTCTATAAAAAAAATTTCTAAGATTGTGAAGATTAGTGATTGGTGACTTCTGCCATGCTATACTAGTGGCTACCAAATCGTACGTCTATTGACTCTCAGCGCATGCTATTCACCCAAGTGGCCTGAATGAATATGCAAACATCAGTTTAAGTATTTCTTCAGTACTTACATTTCTGCAGTTGTGCTTTTGCTCTGAGTTGTGCTGCCAGTCAAAATACTCAGCATTGAGCCCACAGATTGACTAGTTGGCTAAGTGGCACGTAAAATGCCACACGAGGCAATCTAGGACCTAGAACTCATGGATAGCAGATGGCTATCCTGGGAGGCTTCAAAATCATTTGTTGGCACATATATCCAACTATCAATGCACATGATCTAAGGTCGAATCAGGACAAAGTGAATTTGGCTGCTTCTCTTCTCAAAGTAGGCTGTTTATTGTGTCAGTCATAGTAATATCTCTTTATATGTGGTGTTCAACATCTCTTCTATGATGAGATTATGTTTGAGGAAGTCTGAAGATATTTTCTTCCTTACATCCATGATTTAAAATAGGATTTGAGTTAAAGAGCAGTTTTGCATCTTGAGACTCCTACATCTTAGATTGTTGGTGACACAGTTTTGAAGTAGCAATCCATATGCCCAAGTTTATAAATAAAGCAATCCTACTACACAACCTACATATAGGCATATGATCAATTACCCCACTGGACAAAAACAACCAAATCACCACCAACATTTTTTATAGGTAAAAACAACTTTAATAGACAGAAAAAGGCCCAAGGACAGCCCCAGAATTAGAGCATCACAACAAATGCCTGACCAATCAAGAAAAGAAACCTCAGTTCTACCATTCAAAAAGGGGAGAAAACAGAAAACAGTGCCAAGTGCTAACATGACGTTTAACTCTTCCACAGCTTGGAAGGCCACTGCACATTTATTATTGAAGGTTTGACTATTCAAATCCTTCCATGTAGCCCAAAGAATATTGTCAGGAAACAGAAACTCTATAAAGCCTTCCCCTTATGGGCCTCTATAGCTTCTCCCACAGGCAGCCACAAAGAGATCAATGGTCCTCAGCATCATCCTTGCAACGCTAAACTGGCTAAAGCACCATCCCCACAATTCAAAAAAAAAGAAAAAAGAAACAAGGGACGACTAAATGATTGACATTTTCAGTATTCAAACACAAGCAGATCCATTTACCAGAATTATATTCCTCTGCTGAAAATGATCAATCGTTAAAACCCTATCATGACCGACCACCCATCCAAATGCAATCAACGATTTAAGTATCCATATCGGCGCATGTATCACACACTTGGGATACAGAAACATATCGGTATCGTGTAAGAAATATTGCATGTATCACGGAATGTATCACTTTTCTGGAAAACATTGGAAAATTGGTCTAATTTTTCATTGAAACTTCATGGGATGTTAAAAAAAGACATTCTTATACACTTAGAACATAAAAGATGACAAAAAACAAGTACACTACACATAATAAGTCTCCTTCGTACAGGATCCTAAACTATGTTGTCTATCCGATGTGATGTAATTATATCCAAAACCAGTTCATGTCCTTTATAAATCATACGTGTATGAAAAAATATTAAAAAAAGTGGTTTCCAATGTAAGGTGCATTTATTTAAAAGATGTATCTTTTTTTAAAAAAAAACTATATTTATTTTTTGAAATAAATAAATGAGTGTTGCTTATGTTCAGATCAGCATACACTCATAAATACATAAATATAATGAACAAATAACATATGGTCAATGTAATCTTTTAAAAAAATATTTATCTTTCGATATTTTTAATTTAAAAAAAAAAATCAAAAAAACTTCCGTCAATCTATAGATTAGCCTCCAAGCACTCTCACATGATTTTTCACACTAATTGCAAGTTAGATGAGTAAAATCAAGAATTTTTGGAATATCCCCAAATTCCCCCATTTTTCCTAAAGTGAAAAATCGGAGGTTAAATTCAATGATCAAGCATGCAAAACATGCAAAATCATGGATTATTAACTTCGTTCCACAAATTCTAAGCAATTTAAACAAGAGAAAATAGCTTAAATTAACAAAAAGTCATTAATTGGGTTTTCGGAACCACGCTCTCCGATCTCAATTTCCCCTCTCAGATCCCCTTTTCTCTCCAAACAAATGACATGAATGGTTGAACGTAATCCCAGAAGAACAGAGGGAGAGAGAGAGAGAGAGAGAGAGAGAGAGAGAGAGAGAGAGAGAGAGAGAGAGAGAGAGAGAGAGAGTGGGCTTTTTGGATTTTTGGCTATTTTCCTTTTTTCACAATGGGGCTGACGTAGCATCGATACCGTCAATACGTATCGCATGTATCGATGATTTTATAATGGCAATATATTGAATATATAGTAATATCAATATTGTAAGTACATTATAATATATCGCAATATTTTGAATGACAAGGGGGAGTTTTTCAACTTTCCCCGGTTATGTATCAGCAAACTGCGATATCGATAGTGTTGGCTGATACTATTGATATTTGAATTATTGAAACAATGACCCTCAAAGAAACTTTCGATTTTAAAATCCAAATTGTAAGGGCGACGCCACCTCCCAAACCAAGAAGTTTGTGATTAAACAAATTTAACAAAACATTTCTGGGATGGATCCTACAACCACAATCTACCATCCTCCCTAAGATGACCACGAAGTTAAAGCGATCCCATAAGATTTGGAAACTCTTCCTCCTCATCCTCAACTAAATTGCGCCTAGAAACCAGACCCATACAACTTGGTCTCATACTCTCTCGAAATATTTGGCAACACTCACCTTGCATAACAGCTTGTAGAGCCTGCCAAAGGTTATGGAGTGGAATATCACCTTACAATCGATCTACTGAAAACCCTGATTAACGAAGCCACCCTTGCAGAATAATATTTTCCAATGACAAAATAGCTCTCCAAATTCCCGAACTCAAACATCTTGACAATCTAGGAGCGCACCTCTCATCTTCCCAAATGCCATACTTTGTCACTATAACTCTTCTCCATAGATCCATGAACCATCTTTTGCCATAACCATTTGTCTGAAGAGCTTCGGTCATAACCTTAATGGACTTTATCCCATCACCTTCTTGAGAAGTAGGTATGCACACGGAGTAATGCAAGCACACGGTCCACTTAAGCCCACAACCCACCACAAGGCCCAACGTGTGCTAATTTTGGATTGTTTATTTATAGATTTAGGGCCTAAATATCAAGATTTGCAAATTACTATTTGTGAAAATTATGGAGGCTAATTTGAAATTGTGATTGGGAGATGTGATTGAAGATATAGGGGCTAATTTGAAGATGTGATTGAAGATTTGGAGGATTATTTCCCAAATTTGCTTTCACCATCTTAGGTAGATTAGATTGATTTGAAATCAATGATGATTTATTCGAAATCTATCTCTTAGTTGGGGGGATTCTCATTGAGGTCTATAAAAGGAGGGATGGTGCAGGAGGTAAACATTCCAAAATTTTCAAGTGCGCATTTTTCTTAAGATTGTAAGAAGTTTAATATCAATAAAGTATTTCTCCCTCCCTATTCAAATATTTTGGTGGGTGTACTCTTGTCCATCTTTTTACAATTCGGGTGTTGGTGTCTCATTGACTCAATAACCAGGTTGCACTATGGAATATGTCTAACAACCAAAGTGTGCCAAATTGGTTATGTAACGGTCATAACGCCATTACATGATAACAAAGTGACCCATTACACGATATGGGGGCATAATGGAACACCCTAAAAAATGCTCTGTAACAAATCGTTACGGTCCATCGTGATGGGGTAATGGCGTAATGGCACCACATAAAACACATTTCATGAAAAAAATGAAAGAAAAATCCAATTTTCAAAGGAAAAAAAAAAAAAGAAGAAGCTTGCCTCTCTCTCTCTCTCTCTCTCTCTCTCTCTCTCTCTCTCTCTCTCTCTCTCCGTTTGAAGAGCAATGGGCATACGTGGCTTCTTTATCCATATTTTTAGAAAGAAGGTCCGTCCAACGAGCTAGACTATAAGTTACATTCCATCAATAGATAATTTCCAACCTTTTGTGTGTGAGACATCCAATTCATTCAATAAGTTGACCCCCATCACAAGGAACATCTTTTGCATAACTTAGATACATCCACTTATTAAGTGGACCAAACTTGTTTTTATTATTTATATCAATGGCTAAAAAAATTATATATGGTGTTGCCCACTTGATTAGTAGATATGGATAATGTTGCACCAGGTGACCCTCATTTTAAGGCCAATCTATTGTAAAGGTTGGATTTCACATACAGTTAACCAGTTGCAAGTTATATGCTAGGTGGACTATACCTTGTGGTCCAAGTACTGTAACAATAATGTTGACCGTTACTCGTATTCGAAATATCGGTATCGCATTATACATCGCATCCTTGGGATACAAATATGTATCAATTATCGCAGGGATATATCATTCCTATTAGGTAATTTCTCGCACTTTTTGGGTAACATGGGGAAACATTGGGAAAATGGTTGAATTTTTCAATGAAACTTTAACAATTATTTAAAAAGACCTTAATACACACTTTTAAATCATAACAACTCAAAAAAGAAGTGCGCATAATAGGTTCCCTTTGTATAGGGTCTTAAGTTATGCGGTGTTGTCTGATGGAACTAATGCAACTATATTCAAAATGCATAACATTTAGAATGTATGTGATGATCACTTCATCAGACACTCCTAAATACTTTGAAATTAATCTCAATTGACAGCTGGTTGAAGGGGAAATTTCAAAAAAACAAAAAATTTAAAAAAATAACAATTTTTAATTAAAAAACTTTTTATTTCTTGAAAATTGACAAGGATATAACAAATCAGTAGATCAGCCCTCATACATGATTGATTTCATGTTTGGAGTGCAACATTGCAATTTGGGAGAAATTGGAAAATTTTCGAATTTTCCCTAATTTTCTCCAAATCAGACCACCTACACTCAAATTTTAAAATTAGAGTATATGTGATTATCATTTCATTAAATACTTCTAAATACTTCGAAAAAAAAACATGGAGAATGTGAAGAACCAATGGATATCGAAATCAAAGCTCCAACTCCATGATTTTTCATGCAAAACATAAAGAATCAATGGATTTGTAACCATTTAACATTAATTTAACATAGTTTCAACAAAAAAAAAAGGATTGGAAATTGAAAACACTCACTGGATCGAACATGTGGGATATATTGGCACTACCTGTGCATTTCGTATTGCATAGGTGGGATACAAGATATATCGTGAGATATATTGGCCGATATCGTCGATATTTAAAACATTGTCTGTGCGTTTCGTATTGCATAGGCGGGATACAAGATATATCATAGGAAATATCAAGCCGATATCGTCAATATTTAAAACATTAACCGTAACGGCCACCGCCATTTCCATTACAATACGGACCATAACAGCCGTTACAATTTTTCTTTTTTCTTTTTTCTTTTTTAAATTTATTTAAAAATTAAAAAATTAAAAAAAATTAAAAAAAAACTGCGTCGGCCCCTTAACAACCGTTATGGCCATTACGGGGCCGTTACGGGACCATTATGGGTCAATTTTTCCGTAACGGCCATTGCGACCCCTTAACAGGTAACGTTGCCTCCATTACCATTACGTGATGGCCATTATGGCACACCTTGTGTCCAACCAATTTCACTTGAGACATCCTCAGTTTCCTTATATTGTACTTTGGTGACATATGACCCTTTATATAGTTGCATGCATAGATAGTATACACATGGGAGTATTGAATCAAACTAAGCCAATGACAATGTGGGACCCACTATTGCTAAATCGCAATCCCAAAATCAGATTTGTTTAAGCCATCCTAACTGTTGATTTGTGAACAATTGTTTGTCGAAATAGGACCACTGGATATTTTTAATTTTTCACTATCCAATAAATGCCCACGTTTATTGGATAGGGTCAGATTTCCTCTGTTTTCTGGTCCTGCAGGTCTCTTCCAAAGTCTCAGCTTTTGCTTCCTTACCCTTGATAACTTGAGAGATCGGGGTTTAGTCCTGGTTAATGCCTGCCCTTTGTGTTTGAGAAGTGAGGAATCGGCAGACCATCTATTTCTCCTTTGCCCTTTCGCCAAGGCAGTTTGGGACAATTTCTGCATGATTTTCGAGGTGGCGTGGGTGCTGCCCACCTCTGTGGTTGACTTCCTTTAAAAGGGTTTGGAGACTATCACTTCACACGGGTTTATGGTGTATCTAGCATGAAAGAAACAACAGATGTTTCAACAATTCTTCCGGGAGCCCGGTCAGTGTGTTTCAAAAGGCGAAATCCCTTGTAATTAGCTGGGCAGTTGTTTCCCCTAAGCTCAGATATTGTAATCTTTTAAGCCTGGATTGGTCTTCTCTTTAATTGTTTCTGTTGTTTTTTTTTTAGCAGCTTTGCTGCTTTCTTTAATAAATCTTAGTTATCCTCCAAAAGAAAAAGCCCATCGATCTTATAGTCGGATGATGAAATCAGTATAATTTGAGGCCAATTGCATTTGTGACATGAGTGCCATAAATTGCATGAATTTTGGACCGATTTGGGGCTATTCAAGTGATCCCCCAAATCCATGAACATTATTCATCCAAATTTAATTTCGGTTTTTTTCTTAAATTTTCTTTTGGGGTCCATCTAAGGCTGTCAAGTCAATAAAATCATCAAACAAGCTGAGACAGCATTCTCACCACAAAGTGGAGCATTGGAACATCATAAACATGGTTAAAACCAAAAAAGAATACATATTTGAGATTTTTTTTCCATTTTTTCGGAAATTTTTTTTTTTGGAAAAAAAATTTGACCGTTACAGAAATGATGGTGACCATTGTACGCCCTCCTTTACGATTACGACATACCTTGCTAACAACCATTGCACTTCATCACACCCAACTTATGCAATACTTAACAATCCTAACCACCATTTATCCAATGGCCACACACATAATAGCATTCATGCCCACAAAGGTTGCATCTTTGGTTTGGTTGGCAGGCAGGAACCAGATATTAACCATGGATAATCTCCGCAAGAGGGGTTTGATGCCACCTAACGTATGTATTGTGTGCTTGAGAGACGCTGAGTTGGTGGATCATTTGTTCTTGCATTCTTTTGCAAAGAAGATTTGGGATAGGTTTCGTACGACTCTCAATGTCATGTGGGTGATGGTAGGTTCACTCCCCTCTTTCTTGGCTTTGTCGCATGGTGGTGGCATTCGTAAAAATGGTAAGGTGATTTGGCATCTGGCAGGGATGGTGTCTCTGTGGGCTATATGAGGGGAGAGAAACATGCGTTGCTTCGAAAATAAATTGGAGACAGAAGATAAGATTTATCACAAGGTGGTGCATTGGGTGCTAGAATGGTCTTCCGGGTTTAAGGACTTAGATGCCTGCATCATTTTAGCCATTTTGGGGTTGAAGTTTTCTTTTCTTTTTTTCTCCTTTTTTGTATTTTGTTCCACCTTTGGGCAGTCTTCTTAATAAAACCAGTTACCTTTCAAAAAAAAATAATAATAATAGCATTCATGCCTGCATGTTGATTTTTAACCATAAATTTGATGGATGGCTAAGACATGCTTAACAAGAAGAAAGAAAGATACATAGAAATCTCAACAAGTGAAACCAAATGTACAAACCTTGTGCTTTTAGATGCATCAGCATCTTGACCATTGACTTCCAAATCATTTGCATGATCCTCATCAGAGGCTTCATCGTCTTCTTCCATTTCAGCTTCTTCCACAAGATCAATTGGACTATGTTCACTTCGTTCATTTTCTATTTGATGGAACTTAGACTCATCATCAGATCCTAGGAAATGATGAAGTGGAGGAAAGAGAAGTTCAACTTTAGGGCACATACGAATGTCATTTAGAAAATTATGCATTCAAAAAGCAAACAAAGCCAGTAATCAGACAGTTCCAAGTTTAGGAAACGGTACATCATTGCACTGAAAATTACACGTTCATAAAGCAAGTGCACAAAAATGTCAAAGCAAGGTTTAGCAAAAGTGTTTGTGCCCATGCTCCATACAAATTGCACAACAAACGTTTCCAAATTATGAAATACCATCAAGTTCTGACCAAGGGTTGATATATCAATGTCATAGCCAAAACTAGCATTTCCATTCAACAAGTTCTTACTTCCCCATGTAATGGGTTTAATTGATGGGTGTTTACTAGGACCTGAAAATTGCCATAAAAAAGAGTTCTGCAATGCAGGACACATTAAGGAGGTGGTTGAAATTTTAGATTTTGAGTTAGATAAAGAGGGATCTATGTGGTGGTTGATAAATTAGAACGTTAAAGAAAATACAAGAATAAGAAAGAAGGATAATTGATTGAGTCACACGGCTTGAACTACGGTCCTCAGAGTCTCACCTTAGGCCTCTCCTTCAAGATTGGAGTTGCACCAATCAAGCAGAGATGTCACACCTCATAGGGGGGCTGGAGTCACACCACCAAGGAAGCAAGTGCTGGATATTTTTCTTTCATTCGCTTTTCATAGAAGAGAAAAACTTGCTAAAGAAGATGCATGCAATTAACAGTCAATCTAGAAAATCTACTATATATTTCCCATATAATCAAATCATCTTCCTATGAAACTATCTTAATTTCCAAGGCCACTTTGTTACTGGAAAACCACCTTCATAAGTTCCCATGCATTTTCATCTTTCTCAAGCCAACACCTTCTTTAGAGGCTTAAATACCTTAGTCCCAGGCACTTGGGCTGCATTTTGATTATGGACGTGTTCTTGGCATAGGCTTGGACCTAGGCCTGGCTCGTGGGCTTGGGCGTGGCATAGGCTTGGAACAGTTGCCATCACCCTACCCATAGTTACCTAGTCCATGTGTTAGTTGCTGCATTATAGGGGGTGAAAACAAAGGAATCAACAAACTAAAATCTAAGGAGCATTCTGTTATTTATGATGGAGTCAAAGACAAGTGCGCTTACTTCCACAAAATATGTAGAGATTGGAATAAAATGACCGAACCTGATTTTTACTGATATCAAATATATACAACCCCAACAAGAGTGGAAAGGCAGAACAGGTTCATGCAGCTTACCCCAATTAGTTGAGATAAGCTTGGATGATGATGATGAAATATATAAAAGCCAAAGGGTATGAGACTGAAATAGCCATGAGAAAAGCAATAATCAAAAGACTTGTCCCCCAATGAAGTAAAATTATCAGTTGCTAATTCTTATGTTCCACTTGGTGAGATGCATTATCTCCAACCCAGGTTCTCTACTATATATAACACCAGCAGCAATCGACAATTCTGCCCACGCAATTAGTTTCTAGGATGGTCCTAAAACTAAAGATTTCAAAAGCATATAGGGGGATTTCCAACATAGGGAAGTTATCCAGGGCATCTAAAATTGAGCATGCTCAACTGAGGGCATTTTTGTCATTCCAAAATGCCTTTAGCGCGACTTTCTCGATTTCTCTCCAATCTCTCGCTTCCTCTCTCCACATGTAGAAAGCTAATAATTGGAATTTTGCCAAGCAATAATCAGAATTCATGTTTCGAGTGTTGATGATCGGATAAACAGGATTCATAAATTCAACCCTAAATAGCAAGGACAAGGCTATGATAGTGATGGTGGTGGTCAAATTAATAATGCGTATGAACAGAACTGACTTGTGGCCATGGGCGGTGTTAATTTGACAAACATACTAAAACAGTAAATAAACAGTTGCTTCCAATCTCTGAGGGGAATATATTTTGAACATGAGGTTGTGAATTCAAAACCAATTTTATATGTTAGAGGTAATCAATTCACCACATTCATGGAAAAATTACTTGACCTGCTCACATGATTATAAAAGGATTAGATCTTTCTAGGCTTTAACCAAAGAATTAAAAAGTAGGTCAAAAGAAGAAAAAAATCAAAAGCAGGTGAAATCTCTTAAAAATGGGAAAAAGAAAACAAGGAAAATAAATAAAGTAACACAAAGAAGAATTCGTTAATGAAAATTGAAATAACTCAATGGAATATATGTACCTTCTTCGTCACCAGCTTCTTCTACAGAAGCACTAGGGGATTCAGAATCACCATCTTCATCTTCCTCTGTGTCACTTCTACCCTCTTGTTCTCTCTGTCTGAACAAAATAAGGTACAAGTTACTAATCAATCTATAAGATTGCTAGTTGAAGTTATTCAAAGTGATTAAGAAATTCTAAAAGAAGCCAACAATTTTCAGAAACATATCTTTCAGCAAGAGGACCACTAAATGCCAACATGGTAGAGATTAGTCATTCATGGGCCATCAATCTAGGAGACATGTCCAGTTTAACATCAAATAAAGGCATCATTTGATAAACTCCAAATGCAACATAGTATTTCAACCATAGCTTCTTTTGGTAGTAAAGATTTGGATACCATTTTCACACCATATACACTATTATTTCACTAGAGCCCACCATCTATGTGGATATACTTTGTTTTGCAAAAAGCTATCTCTTAGATTGAAGTCATACAACTAATCCTTTGTGAGAGAAATAGACGAGCATCGGATTCCTTGAGGATGATGCCACTCTTTCAGTCTCTACAATTTTTTTATGTAATCATGAGGTCAAAAGGAAGCCATTTCCCCACCATTGAGACTAGCATCAACTACAGTGCGAGATTTCCTTATGCTTGCTCGTCACGGTGTTATATGTGTGTGTGTGAGTGAGAAGGTCTCAAGTCCAACCGGTTGGACTATAATTTAAGGTCTAGTCCAACCAGCTGATAACTTCTAACCTTTTATGTGTATTCAACATCCAACCTATCCAATAGGTTGGCCCCATTACAAGGATAAACTTTTGAAAAGCTCAGCAACATCCACTCATTAAGTAGACCACACTTTTTTTAGAAGGGCAATTAAACCACAATTGTGTTTTGCTATTTATCAATGGCTGGATGTTGTTTTATACAGTGGCCTACTTGATGAGTAGATAGGGCTGATTTTTGCACTATGTGATCTTTATGGTGTGGCAAACTTAGTGGAAGGGTTTGATGTCACATGCACCCGATAGCTTGGAAGTTATCATCTGGGTAGACTATAACATGTGGTCCAACCAGTTGGACTTGAGACCTCCACTATATGTCTCTGTGTGTGTGTCTCTGTGTGTGAGTAAATGGGCTCAAACCCGGGACCTCAATGTTGACATGCAACTGTCTAACATTGAGCTAAGGGCTCAAGAATTGTTCATAATGCTTACTTGTAATGATTAAACAATTAATTCAGACAGACCAATTCAGTACCAGCAAAACTATTCCAACAGTTTCCATCTTTCTGCATTATCAAAATTATAAAATTGACAGAAGTTTGTTTGTTGTTCATGCAGGCTGAAAGATTTATTTATTATTTTATTTTTTTTAAATCCACATACACAACAAGAGAGTTACCTCCTCTTATACAAGTCAGCAAAAGATCCACTACCAGATCCAAGCGCCATTAGCAAGCCGTCATACATTGAAGGTTCCTTACAAACCACCTCTTCCTCAGAAGTCACAATCCCTGAGAGTTCCTCAGATGAATTTTGCCCTGTATTTTGCATGAGTGAAACTTTAGGAAAGAAGGTTTCTCCACCATGGATAGCCAAAAAGACAATCTACACCAAAAAGATCTTATTAATTTTAAGGGAGTGTTTGAAGGCTGTTTATTTTGAAGCCTTGTTCACTTGTCAAGGATAAGGCCTTGTATAGGAATGGGGGGGGGGAACTGGATATGTAAAATCTAGAGCAAGTTTATGATGATGATCAAGATGATTTGAATCATTTTAGTTTCAGTTGATTGAGCATATAGATAAACATGAAGGGTCACTCATAGTGTTGTTAGAGGCAACAGGTGGAACCAAGGGATATCTGCCCCGAGAACGCCCAAAACACCTAGGTGCATGCCTGGAGATTCTGGATGTAATTTTTTTCAGAACCTCATTTTAATATAATACATGTTGTATACAGATACATGTTGATTTTTCAATAGTTTTAACTGTAAAACTAATTTTAAGTTTTTAACACAATGAGAGAAAACTAATCATAGAATAATTACATACCCATACTATATATAACATGAGTAGTGGGGGCATTTTTGCCCCTGCAATTAGTTTCCAACAGCAGATAACTTTGTGTATTTAAGAGACAGGAAAAGACATTTTAGAGTTATGGGTATTTTAGGCATTCGAAAATGTACATGCTGTGGAATGTGGGTTATGATTTTTACCTGCAAATACTGCTCAACAGTTGGTTTTTTTTTTTCAAGGTAACGACTTTATTAAGAACCAAGCCAAAGGCCCAGAAAAAAACAAAAAACAAAAAACAAAAAATAATAAATAAATAAATAAAGCAAACAAACAAACGAGATTACAAATCCAGCAAAGAAAGAAGCACGCAGACCTCATTGGAACTAGAAGCTGAAGCCCACTCGACAACTAAGGATTTTGCCTTCCGAATCACCTGAGTGGCCAGCTCCACCTTATTCTCAAAACAGAGCCGGTTCCGCTCGGCCCAGATGATCCATGGAACAGCCATAGCCGCAAGCTACGAAAACAACTTCACTTCTTTTCGAAACTCGCAACCGTGCCAAGACGCCAACAAAGAAGAAAAAATGGCTGGCATAACCCAGGAGACTTGAAGAGAGGAGAGGAGGGCATCCCAAATCGATTTGGTGAAAGGGCAGTGAATGAAGATATGATTCACTAATTCAGCACTTCTCATGCACAGTAAACATGCATTAGGCAGGATCATACCTCTTTTGCAAAGGTTATCCACCGCGCATGCAGTTGATATTTCTAGGGGGAAGGCAAAAACCTCAACACACACACAGACTTTCTATCTCACCAAAGCCAACATTTCCAAATGCGGCTAGCTAGGTACCTACCAGGGCTATGCAAATAGAAAACCACACGGATGGAACTTTCATGATCCTCCAACACCCTGTCCATCAGGTACATTGCCCCATTCTAACCATTGAACCAAAAAACTCATGATCATCTAAAACTCAGGTAGACCACACCATAGGAAACACATGGGAAAGAATGCCTGCCATTAGTTTTGTGCAGGACTATAATGGTGTTTATGTGCCATCCAATGCATTCATCTAGTGTGTCTCATTGTGAAGAAAGAATAACCCAAAATTCAAAGTATTCCAAGACTTATGTGGACCATACCATGTAAATGCAGAGGTTTTAGGGTATAATTTTATAGGGTCGCCCACCTGGGAGTAAAATCAGCCTGATTTTTCGAATCAAGGCCAAACAAGGTGTGGTTTACATGGGAGTTGGAGGACCAATATCCTCTACAACACCTGTTTTATGGGAACTGTGTAAAACACCAAAGCTCTTTGGATCATGTTGTATATGTTATGTCCACTAATCCATCAGGTACACTCCTTGATGCTAGGCCATGGGCCAAAAATCAACCAGATCCACAACTCAGGTGGGCCACACCACAGGAAAAATGGGGATGGAACACTATCGATAAGTTTGCTTGTGGGCCGCCATGGTGTTTATCTTTCATCATCAGGTTGGACTTACCATGAGGAAGGGAAGATACAATAATCACCTTCATCTAAAACTCAAGCAGGGTACAACGGTGGAATTCAGACACTTAATTTTCTATCAGGCTGATCTTTTGTATGTACAGTGAAGATAATAAGGGTTATCACCTGATGGACAGTGGATTTCACACATGCAACATGGTGAGCCCCAAAATTCAAGCGGGGCACAACGGGCAAAATTCAAGCGGGGCACAACGGGCAAACTCAGACACTTAATTCTCTATGAGGCTGATCTTTTGTATGTACAGTGAAGATAATAAGGGTTATCACCTGATGGACAGAGTGGATTTCACATATGCACCATGGTGGGGCCCAAAGAGCTAGTGTTGAGTGATCCTTAATATGTGTGTGCAGTTATGTTCGTGTCTATTATATGTGTGTGTGTGTGTCATTGTGGTTTGTGTGTGTATACATATCATTGTGGTTTATCAGCTATGTTCAAACACTCATTGATCCGAAAATCAGGCGGTTATGTGGCATCCTGGTGAGCTGAATGGCCCATTTTCTGGACCAGGCCATCTACACTGTAGGACCCACTTTTTACTATGGCATATAGAGGTTCTCGTATTCTTGTACCTGAGGACAGGCTTGGTGATGGGCTTTGAGCATGCTTGTTATTGGCACGACGCTTCACCCTCGAACGCTGACTAATATCATCCGAATCCGGCCTTTTGGGCCTCTTCATGCCTGTTTATGAAATGCAAAATTCCTCATCAAAATAATAAAATAACACCTACTCCCAGACAATCAACGAACAAACTAAAATAAACATTTCCAACTCACTACCTCTACTTCTCCTCAAACTCAAAAAGAATGAATCGAATACAAATAAATAACTTAAACTGAAGTATCAAAGATCCATGGTCTGGATTACTTATGCAGTATTTTGTGGCATATCATCCACACGCACTTGGCATGCTACAGTCATAGACCTCGGTCCAAACCATTTAAATTGTGGCCCCCGCTGCAGATGAAACCTTAACCAAAAATCACATGGAACGGATGCCGCCAACCATATGTTATTATGCTTCTGCACCGTGTATAAAGACATAAATAGTTCAAATTTAGGGAGGTGCTTGATCGGATGGTTAGGATTGTCCACTGAACCGGATTTTCCGGCTGTACCCTGTGGACAACTGGACCCAGTGGTTTGGACGGTTTTGATTGATGGGCCACGCATGCCACGTGTTCGGACGATGTAGTAATCGATATTAACCACTAAAACACACTTCAAATTCAACAAAAAATATAGACGAAGAAAAGCCAGATAATTCGAGGATAGATTTCTTCCAAAGAGAACTAGAAAAATAATAATGATAATAATAATTATCTAAAGATGCTTTTGTTACCTTTTCTTTTGATTTGGTATTTTCCCATTCGAGGTCGTTTGGCAGTGAGGATTCGGAGGTATAAGGGGGTATTTGGCTTTTGCTACTTTTGGGAGCGTTGGGGAGGCAGCGGCGGTTGAGGGGAAGAGAGCCTATGACAGCTGGAGAGAGAATGACGAGAGTACCGGGATTCGGTAGGGGCGCGGATTATATACTACCCGCGCGAGGTAGCGGATTGCGTACTGAGTAACTCAATACCCGTAACGTACTGAGTAAACTGTGGGGTCCACCGTTAACAGATAAATTTAGGGCTTTAGCCCAAAATGGAAGCATATACAAAGCTTAAGTGGGCCACACAGCGAGAAACAGCGTGATTGAACTTTTGCCGTTGAAAATTCCTTGGAGGCCACCGAAGTTTTGGATCAAGATGATGTTTGTGGTTTCTATTCGTCTGTCTTTGTGATCTTATGAGCAAGTTGTATGACAAATAAACATTAGGGCAGGGCATTGGAAGGTTTCAATTATGGAAATCATTACTCCAAGTTGTTTCCTATGGCATGGTCCACTTGAGCTTTGGATTTACTTCAATTTTAGGATCAACACTTAAAATTAACAGAAAAAATAGGATGGACGGTGTGGATATACCAAATACATTCATGCCGGGGTTAATTGAGTTTACTGAGTATGACAAGAGCATACTGAGTAACTCATTAGGCAATTTGATTTCCACTTAAGAGACCTTGATGTATGAATCTTATCCACACCATTCATACCTCTTTGAATATCATTATATAATATTAGACAAAAAATAAGATAAATCCAAGGATCAAGTGAACCACACCATAGGAAACAACGGTACTAAGGATGCTTAGCATTAAAACCTTCCTAAGGCCATTGTGTTGTTTAGTTTCCATCCAATCCCTTGATATGGTTATATATACTTGGATGAAGTGAAAAAAGTAAATATAATCATAATCTAAAACTTTTGTTGTCCCTAAGAAGTTTTTAATTTTATAAATTTAATTACCATTGTGGCTCACTCAAGACTTCATTCTTTCATATTTTTTGGATAACATTTTAAAATAATATGAAAAAATAATGAATGCACAATATAGTTAAATTTCATACATGAGAGGGTAGTACCTAATATGTGCGCATTTGGTAGTGAACACTTTCTGAGAGATCATTTTAAGACATGAAATAAAAAAGGAAGCAGATATACATCTCAGGTGTATCATACCATAGGAAATAATAATAATTGAATGCCCACCATTGAAACTTCTTGGTATCTGCAAAATTCTTGAATTAAGCTGATATTTGTTTTTTTGGTGAGTCCCTTCATGTGTGACCGAATCAACAGGTTAGACGGTAAATAAACATTATAGTGGGCCAAAAATGGATGGACAGTATGGATAAAACATGAGGCCGACACAGCACTGACTTGGAGGGTGACTACCAAGTTGGAAAAGGGGTTCGTCTCAAGTTAGCCCACTGCTATCCGATGCGTCCACCCCTGGTTCTGGGACCAAAAATCAGACCTGTCACTAATTCAAGTGTACATGATATTGGAAATAACATCTAGGGCAAAACTCACCCCGAACTGTTTCTCTTGGTGCAGCATATATGAACTATTAATAGGCTTGATTTCTAGAACTCTCACTAAATTTTAGTGTGTCATCTAATAGTTGGAGTGGATTGTATGTGATCGCTACGGTGGGGGCCTTAAAAAATCAAGGGTGTCAATTCTCTCAACTGTTTTCCCACCTGAATCACAGGGCAGCCTGATTTATGATTACATATTTAATGATTATAGTGGATCACATACAAGACTGGTGGGCCTGTGGGCCCATCTAAGTCAAGAGCAGGCCTCTCCCAAAATTCAAGAGGTCTCAAATCCAACCTATTGGACTATGGAGTAAAGTCCAACCAATAAATAACTTCCAACCTTTGATGTGCATACAAAATCCCACCTGTCTACATGTTGTCTATCATGATCATGACCTTTTAAAAAATTTCATAACAAACTTGTTGAGTGGAATACACTTTGGTTTCTCTATTTACCAGTCTTTCAGCATCGCTTCTTTTTTCTTTTTTTCTTTTTCTATGATGTAGTTCACTTGATGTGTAGATAGGACCGACCATTGCATTAAGCAATACTTGGGCTTGTAGTAGGGCCAACCTGTACAAAGAGCTGAATTTCACGTGCACTTAATACTTTAGAAGTCATCACACGCATGTACTAGCAAGTAGTCAAACCGCCAACCGGTTAGATTTAAGAATTCCTCTTTAGTATGTCACTGTTAACAATAACATATAGGAAGCAGATGCCCACCCTCGATTATTTTTTTACGAGGCCCATTGTGATGTGTATACGAGATCTACTCCTCCGTTCATTGATGTGCGATCTCATGTTAGGCCGAATGCCCAAAATCAGGCAGACTTGTGATTCATGTGGGCCACACAAATGAAAGCAGCTGAGAAAGAGACATCCACTCTTTACTTTTACATGGACCACCGTGATGATTATTATTAAATCCGCTCTAATCATTAAATGCCAAATTAAAACTTAAGCTAGTGCCTAAAAGTCAATCCCATCTATGATTCAAGTACGCTAAGGAAACAGTTTGAAAGGTGACCTTTATCTCATACAATGTTTTCAATCATATGGTTTCCCTGAATAAAGTATAGAATGGTTTTTTTTTTACTAAGCCAACACAAAATGGTGCACTTGATGATAATGGGTGGGGTCCAATAAGCTATCCAACCCTTTTCGAAAGTGACATGAAATAGTTCTTATAATTGGGATGCGTGGACATATGTTACTCTTTGAAAAGAAAAAACCTAAACCATCAAGGCTCATAGAAAGGACCTAATCAAGCTTATCAGGGCTAGATCCCCACACATCTGGTTAATTGGTTTCTAAGACTCAATCAAGCCTATTAAGGTAGATTCGCAAATGTCCAGTTGACTAGTTTTTGGGTCGGTTCTTCCACCAAGCTGGCGTCAAGCACTTGTACAAGCTTGGGCGTAATGTAACAAACTTTTCAGAGGACTTTAGTGATAAATTATTTGTAAAAAACTTTTCAAACCCTTTCCTATTTAATATATGATTAAAGTTTTTCCTTTGAAAAATCAATAAAGGTAACACATGTTATATATATATATATATATATATATATATATTATTTATTGGAAATACTTCAAACAATACCTCAGTTATTTCAAAATAAGGAAAAAAATTTGGCAAACGAAATGCCAACGTACATGAATGAAGGTAATGAAATTATCTTGATCCCCACTTGGTGAAACGTGTTTGAGCTATGAGAAAGTAATGAACTATTGGTGAAACATGTTTGAGCTACAAGAAAATAATGAATTGGATCTTGAACTAAATTTCTTTTAACATATATTGTATATAAAACATACATTGTAGTTCAATGGTTTTCTTTTCTTTTCTTTTCTGTAGTGTTTAAAGTTGCACTTTATGGCCATATGCAATATCCCAAAATCATGAACCAACTAGATAATTAGTCTAATTCTCATGAGAAGCAAGCACACTTTTACACTCATATAAATGAGTTTATCAAGTGTCTCAATAAAAATTGTCATCTTATCATGGTTTCGAGTTTAATGGACCTAGATCGCTCAGTCTAGACTTAATTGACTTAGTTGGGTCATTTATGGAATAAACTAACCCTTGAGACTTCTCGCGGATGTCAACTGGTGTTGGATTTACTTAAGTTCATGATGGTATCCATTTGCGATTAGCAAAAATGTGTATTCAACTCTAATTTTTCTAAAGTTGTCGTTCTTAATCAAATTAGGTTATTTGGTTGGACTAGTATGGCCCTTTGACAATTCTACCCGCGTACATAATGGGATTCATGTAAGGAATTTTACAGAACGTTACACCCAGCGCTAGGTGCCTATATAAGCAAGGCTTGTTGGGATCATTTCAAAAGTAGCAAAAGCCAATGCATCTCCTCTTCTCTCCCATTCTAAACATATATCCTCAATAGCTCAGTCGGTGAATCAACTCAACATCAAACTCAATGAGTGAAATCAATAATCTAATTTAGTTAGTTTATAAACTCAATGAAACTTTTTTTCTACTATTTTCACGGGATGTTATGACTAAAAATTAGAATATGCCAAATAAAATGCGTTTAACAAGTTCCTACAGGGGTTTCTTCATTATTGCTACACACAATTTATTAGGCTTTTCAAATCCTAGAAACGGTTTGCCACGTAGCAAGTCAACAATCTTAATGAATAGAGGGCAAAATACTCTTTAAAGGTAGCATATTCAATATGTGCTTCAACTTGATTATTATCAAATTGTAATTTCTCCATTTTTCTAATATTCAGATTAGAAAGTTTTTTCAAACACCACAAACACTATGAACAGACCGGAAACAAAATATAATAAGCTAATAGATCATACTTGCATGGAAAAGAAGAATGGTTCATAAAAAGGTTAGCTGGTCCAAATTCACCCTACATGTGTAGCTTACTTGATGATTGTACTAGCCTGATTTTAGTACACCGTATTTTTGATTGCGACACACCTTATGCATAGCTATCTTAATGAAATGTCTTTAACACTATTTCTTATCAATGTAACAACTTAACTTAATTATAAAATAACAAGGCAAGTCCAATTTGGCCTTTGAGTCAACCTAACCTAGTCGATTATTCAAGTCAAGTTTTTGGGTTTTTAAACTATAACAATAATTGAGTTCTATTGAAATTTTCAGTATTTTAATGATGGAACTTGTTGCATTATACACACCATAAGGGTCTGTCCCTCATTAAATGTGTACTAGCCTAAAATTGTGGCTGGCTTACTTATGAAGTAAGACATATTGGTAACTTGAAAATAGACCATTGGGTGTTACTTTCTAATAGTCTGTTCTTTATAGGGTCCACTTGCTGAATGGATCAAGCAAATTTTTGGGTTAAAACTCTCCACAAGGCATTCTAATGAATGACAATATTTTTCACACTTGTGAAACATTAGCACACATTGCATGCGAATTTGTTGATGAATCTATTACTGCAAATTGCATTTCTTATTGAAACATTTAGAATATCATACTTTTTAGACAACAATGGTAGTTTATAAATGCCATTCATTTGAATATAATCACCAAGGTAAAATTTGTGCAACTCATTATGATCATTTATAAATGATATTGATGTGATTATAAGAACTAATGGATGACTTGTGCACTAAAAGGAAATCATTGTTTTCACATGATTCTTCATTATTTGAAGATTTTTATTCCAATTTTACTTGTTAAGAGATGAGAAAGATTTTTTTTTTCTCAGGTTACCTCATTGAAATTTAGATGTTTATTAATTTATTAATTATCTTTTTAATTTGTTGATAAACATCATGCATATGTAGTTATAAGATATTGGAGTAAATTGATAAAATTTAGTGGTACATAAAAGGGGAATATAAATGGAAATGTACCCATTGTTATATTCTATTGTTTTTTTAAGGAGTGTGGATATGTTATTAAAGATTTTAGAATTTTTCACAATGTTTTAAAATTCTTATAAATGCAATTAAAAAGAAACAACATTTGCTTGGTGTCAACAATAAAACTATATCATTAATGCAATCTTGGGTCAGTTTTCATTGGTTGGACAGTTTAGATTAGGAAAAATGCTTGCCATTAGTAAATTTGGCTCTTTTTTAATAATTCCTTTTTAATTTTCTTATTTAGTAAACTAATTTTTATTTTTTTTCACATGGCTACATAAGTAACTGACAACTACTCCCCGGTTAGCTTTTGGGATTACATTTCCAATTTTCTGCGTTCTTCACGCATGAAGAAGGCCAGTGAACTACAGGGCTGACACCGGCCGGTTCTGAGATTGCTCTCAGCCCAAATTTCGATGAATAACTCAATCCGTACTGTTTCATTTGGTGTGGCCCACTTGAGTTTTGAATCTGTCTACTTTTGATGCTCAGGTCTTAATGTAAGTTGGCCCAACTGATGGATGGAATGGATGCTACATTTAGAAGCGAATTCGTCTTACCCAGACCGTCTCTAACTAGGAAAATGCAGATCTGTGTGGGGCCCACCGTAAATCTGTTTATCCATGCCGTCCATCCATTTTCTTCAATCATTTTAAGATACGAACCTAAAAATGAGCAGATCTAGAGCTCAAGTGGACGGCTCCCTACCATTAGTGCAGTAGGAAATTCACCATACGTCAATCTCCTGACTTATTTTTAGAAAAAGTAAACATACTGTTAAAGTCTCAGAGAGCGGATTTAGTGAGATCTCAGTGTCACCCAGCACGTTGCGAGCACTTACCGTGGGTCCCAATTCGATGTATGTATTATGTATTATGTATCCCAAAAAAAATGAAGCAGATCCAATTATGGGCTGGATCATACCATAATAAACATAGGTGATTGACCATCCTGCCATTAAAAACTCCTTAGGGTGCAGATTAATGTTTCCATAGTATTTATTTACCGTCTAATATTTTAATAAGGTCACATAAGCCTGCATGAAGGTGAAAAAAATATCGGCTTGATCTAAAACTTTTGCGGCCCATTAATGGTCAATCACCACTATTTCTTATGGTATGGTCCACCTTATACCTGCATCTGTTTTGATTTTTGGAATAATGACTTAAAATAATATTTAAAAATGGACAGCGTTTATACATATTACATACAAATTCCATGGTACTGGCTGCACCGTCTTGGGTGTGGCTGGGGCCTCACCTAATCATAAAGTATAGTACTGAGAACGTGGATGGTCTCGATCATCGTACTGTCGTAGCACGTAGGCTGACGATCCCGAGTTGCCCGATGGACTCAGAAGAGAAATTCAACAAATGCCCAGTTTGAACTGGAAAAAAAGTCCAATATTGGTGGCTAGGATCATGCGATGTTGCTTATGGTCCACCTAATCTATGTTTCGTGTCTTTGTCAACGTTGGTTTTGTAAATCACTAGAAATTTGGTACATACCAGGTCAAATATGGAGTAAGCAATGCCTTATGTGTTGACATTATCAGATTGATGTCTATGGATCTTGATTTACTTTTATAAATGTACTTTCAAAAAATTGTACGTGAAATGCTAGTGCGCGGATTGGGTGAGACCTTGGACTCACTCAAGACGGTGCGGCGTCTTACCCTTGGGCCCACCTTAATGTATGTATTCTATATCACACTGTCTATTCATTTTTCTAGCTCATTTTAGAGCATTATATCAAAAACGGAGCAATCCAACTACTAACCATACCATAGGAAACAGTGGTGATTGAATGACCTGCTATTAAAAACTTCTTAGAGTGCAACTTAATGTTTTGGTAGCGTTTATTTTCCATCTAATCTATTGATAAGGTCACGTAAGAATGGATGGAGGGAAAAATGAAATATCAGCTACTAAAAAACTTCGGTGACCCACCAATGGTCAATCACCACTATTTCCTATGGTATAGTCCACCTGATAATTGGATTTTCTTCATTTTTGGGATTATACTCTAAATTGATATCGAAAAATGGATGAACCGTGTGGATACAAAATACATGCATTAAGGTGGGCCCTATGGTAAAGGCTACACCGTCTTGGGTGAGTCAGGGTCTCACCTAATCCACTCACGAAATGCTAACAGGCAAGTCATTGTATATAAATTCTATGCAGTTCCCTTATGGTATGTGTGGCAAACAGGTCTGATAATTAGAACTATTGCTCTAATGGGCCACCACATGAATAGGCTATATACCAAAAGTCGGTGCATGTGACTCTCATAGGTATCCTATTAATAGCCTACATGAGTAGTTAAGAATAATTGTCAACATTCAATTAGTAAATTTCACAAAGACTGGATGATCAAAATTGTCCTTTCATTTGATTTAACAACGGTCTTAATTACAAGATATGTTTGCCGTGTATCCCATGATGGGAACCGCATAGAACTTCACACTGCGGGCTGTATATTCAGCACTCCTTGTTCCCAAAATGGGAAATATGATATAAATTGTCTCCTATTAATATTTGAAATCATCAAGCTAATTTACATTATTTTATCCGTAGGAAAAAAAAAAGCTTAAATTTTTACATTATTTAGATTCTTAGTTTAATTATTAAATGGCGAGTCCAGCCGAATCCATTCTTCGAGTAAACAGGACTTGGCTAATTCTTCAAGTTAAGTTTTTGAGTTTTAAAACTATGACAGTCTCTGTGTTTTATGGATATATATATTCAGTACTATACGACTGAAGTTAAATGTTTCAAGCAGATATTTAAAATAAAACTCATTAAGAAGCCTGCTAATGAATTACAATATCTTACATATTTGTAAAACATTAGCACACATCGCTATGCTTGGTGCATGTGAATATGTTGCTGCAAATAGCATTCCTTATTAAATCATTTAAAATATCATGGTTTTTAGGCAATAATAGCCAATTTATGAATGACACTGTATAAATGACATTCATGTGATTATAAGTATGGTAAACCCTGTGCACCAAAATAAATTCACTGTTTTTACATGACTAGGTGATATTTGAAGATTTTTGTTTCAGTTTCATTTATTTAAGAGCCAAAAAGGAAATTTCTTCAGTATTGACTTATTTAGATTTAGATGTTTATTAATGTTTTTTTTAATTGTTTTTCTTAATTTACTGATAGTTATGGGATACTGGAGTAAATTAAATGTATGAAATTTAACCTTTGATGAAATGGAATATAAATAAAGAGATATGATGAGATAGTTGTTTTAGTGATAATATAAATTGTATAAAAAGACAGAATTTAAGGTGGGGAAGATTTATGATAATTTGTGTAATTTAACACCAACAATTATTTATCAGAAGTCAAAGATAAACAAAGCTACGTTCGTTGATGGCAAGAAAGCTCGCACTTTTTTTAGTGCCGAAAGCTCGCAATATATTAGAATTACAAATGAGTGAGATTTAAAATTTAAATGTACCATGTTACATAAAATAGTGAGTATTCAACGCCTATCATTACAAACTCGGTGTAATATAAATTTTGTATTAGGACATTTTACTACTCAATTATAGTGATCCTGTTAAATTAATGAAGATAGCTTATCTATCACATACATTATTATCATTTTCTTTTGTTTTTAGCCACATATAAAAACTTTTAATTGATTATATAATCACAACGTCTTACCAATTTCTTAAAACAGCATAATACATTTTTATTTATAAATTTATATGTACTTAAATATTCATTAACATTATAATAATATTAGTTTAGTAAAAGAAGTGCCATGCATATGACATTTTTTACTGTTAAAATACACATGACTACATTCCATTGGATGATGATACTCATGGACCATGAAGAATACTATTTTGTTGAATTGATTTATCACAAAATTTTATATTTTTTGTGAAATTTAAAATTTACTAAAAATATAATTAAATGAATGACTTTAGCTTCTGATTAAATATAGAATATTAATATGGGAGCTGTCAGTGGCCGAATTCACCCAATCTGTGATCAAAATAAATGTTTGACATGTGTATAATAGTTATTTGAATGAGCATGGATAACCATACTTTTTTAGTTTTTAATACTTTATTTCTTATTTTTTCAGTAAACTAACGTCTTAGCGTAAGCTGACGCGGTTGGTGGATGGATCGGATGTCACATGGTCATGATGGTAGGTCACGAGTTACTTATTGTAATAAATGGTATGGGAAATTCTGGGAATCAAATTGGTAGGGATACCACACATGCTATGTGACAACTATAATTAATGTATTTTATCCACACTCCTTCCATTTTTCCATATGAACACAACCTGGCTAATTTATCATGAGTTCAATTGACAATGGGTAAGTAGATTTTTGGGCTAAAACTCACTAAAAGACTTGTTGATGATCTAACATATCTTACACTTGTGAAGCATCGCACCAAGGATGCTTTATTGTGTTTGGTGCATGCAAATCTGTTGTTGCAAATAGCATTACTCCATTACAGTATTTAAAATATTATGTTTTATAGGCAACAATGTTCATTCATAACATCATTAATGTAATTATAAAAAGTACGTGAGCCTTATTTAGCGAAAGGAAATCATTGTTTTATATGATTCTTCAGTATTTGAAGATTTTTGCCCCATCTGCATTGTACATTTGTTGATGCGTACTTGAGTTGTTTTTATGCTGCCTGATTTTAAGGCTTACATCGGAACATGAGCCGGTGAAACTCATGAATGGACTGGATGCCACATGGGCATCATGGCCGGCCCATATACCTTTAAGTTACACAGTCTCCCTACAACCAGTGTTACAGGAAATTCATGTCTTCACCATATATGTTGAGTGCAAGTGACTGGTAGATGTACGGATCGTTTCCAAACATACCTTAAGGTCTCATCCGTCTGATCAGTGACCCTTAAAGCGGGCTAGAACTGAATTCATTTTGACCGTCGGTTTTATAATAGATTTAATTTACGAAAAATAAGCTATTCAGGATAGGTTTGAGAAGATGAGCAAGCCAGATTGATTCATCACCCGTGCGTGTAGTGGTCTACCATATTCCGGTCCACCAGGCTCCACCGTATCATTTTACATCAAAGAAAGATGATGGTACCGGTTAAAGCTCTCTATTCTCCTTAATTGTCATCCAAATAAAACCCTAAGGAGCGTTTGGATGGTAAGTTGCTTAAGATATATAAGCTTTTTTTTTTTGGTTAGCTTCTTAGTACACCTCATTGTTAGTTCACACTTCCCTGTTAGCCACCCACCACTAGGGATCGATACCAAGATCGATACCAAGACCTCAGTGTTGAAACGAGGTATCTTTCGCTCTGTCTACCACCTGAGCCATGGATCAGGTAAGATATATAAGCTACTTGTTTCAAAAGTAATTTATTTTAATTTCTACTTAATTAAGAAGATAAGTATGTTTGGCAAACAACATACTTACCAATCTCTCATCTCTCATCTCTCCTATGTTTCTCTTCAGCCACTTATGAAAAAGTAGAAAAGCTAAAAAAAATTAATTGAAGTTATTATGCATTTTTAAGTTAAAATGTTACTTATAACTAATTATAAATCAAACTTACTTATCTGAAATAAGTCACTTATCTACTGCTGTAATATTAAAAAAATAATAATAACTTATTTAGTAGCATCCAAAGGGGCCTTAAACGATTGGTCGTCAAAATCACGGTCTACTAGAGTTTTTCTTTTCGAGAAAATATGAAACTACTGTATACATTTCATTTGCAGGCTGTATGAATTGTGATCCCCATTTATATGGCTCTTAAGATGTACACTTTAATGGAGGTTGAAAGGAAAGACAATCACTGGTCCTAATTCAACAGACATGCGGCCCCATTAATCAAAGATTAAAATTGTTTAATTAATATATATAAGCTTTGGATGATCGAGTTCTAATTTTAGAGTTGGGTCCTCCAATTTTGGCTGCTTAGTTTAAATTAATATATGCCATATGTACAATTTCTATTACCCAAAGCGAATAGTCTTGAAACAAAATATAATAATCTAAAATATCATGTACTTGCACCAAAAAGAAATAAAGTTGGTTGGGAAAAAGAATGGCTAGTCCAAATTCGACTTATATGTGCAACTCACTTGAAACGGTGAAAATAAACGCAAGATGTTGAAAAAGAGCTCTATAAATACTCAGCTCAAGATTAGGCATAAAAAATAGCTATACAAGTAGCAGCCCTTCATTTTTATTTTTATTCAATTGATTTTATGTTATGATAAGGAAGCAAATTTATTATACATGCCAATAATACCATTGTGTTTGGTATTAACAGTTCTTAAAAAGCCCTGTATGCCCCATCATTATTTACGTGCTTTATCCATGTTCTCTATTCATTTTAATAAATCATTTTAGAACATTTGTTGCTTTGTATAGTATGCTTAACCTAAGATTTGGATGTAAGTAAAACACATTCATTACCATGAACAATTGAGCTTGCCAACAGTAATATTGATATGGGAGTCATCATCACTTAAGTAAGTAAATCAGAATATCTATATATTCACATCTTTATATTATTGAATTACATGTTATAATAATTTTGAGTTTGCCTAGTATACAACAAAAAATTCTGATATAACACATAATAATGTACATGATATGATCATGATAATTGGATCTAGTTTAACAATGGTATCCCTTCATTTCAAATTCAAATGATATTTTTTTTATTAAGAGGCATCACCATTCACAAATGAATGGTTACCAACAATCACCAAAGCTACAATCATTTTCTAAAAAATCCTTGATAAATTAAAATTCATTTTCTTTCTTATTTTAATAAAAAAAACCCCAACGAGTGTCACTATTCCCATGGTTTCCTTGGGTGTGGTATAGTTGAACTTTGGATCCGGTTAGTATCATAAAATAAGCTCTCAAAAGGGATGAGCAACGTGGATATAAAACATATATATCATGGTGGGCCCCACAACCCAACACCACCTAGTGGGGTGTTGTTCGGGTCACCACCCAATCTACTTTCAACGTTCACTTTTGGTAGACGTGGGAATTGGTATTCTTTGTAGGTTAACTTGATGCATGGGTATAGACAGATTTTTGGATTAAAACTCTCCACGGGGCGTGCAAAGTGCTAATGAGTGATAATATCTTACACATTTATGAAACATTAACATATATTGTTGTGTTTGGTGCATGCAAGTATGTGTCGTTGCTACAAATAGCATTTCTTATTGCAACATTTGGAATATCATGTCTTTTAGGCACCCATGCTTGTTTATAAATGTCATTCACGTGATCATAAGAAATACCTAACCTTGTACACCAAAAGTAAATCATTATTTTGATGTGATTCCTTAGTATTTAAAGATTTTTATTTTAGTTTCAATTATTCAGAGATAAGAAATAATTTTGTTTTGGTGTTGCCTTATTTAGATTTATATATTTATTAATTTTTATTTTTCTTAATTTATTAATGAATATCATGTCTATATATAGTTATGGGATATTGGAGTAAATTAAATTGATAAAATTTAGGGATAGATGAAAGTGATGGATTAATAAAGAGAGTTAAGCTGGCTATGTTTCTACCTACCCCATAGAATTAAATTAGAATGGAAAGGATTTATGATAATATATTTAATTGAAAATAACACGGATTTTCTAACAAATTCCTGCACAATAAACCTAGTTGGAGTCCACCTTAATGTTTTTGAGATATCTGCCCCTTTCATATGTTTTTTGAGATTATTTAAGTACATGGGTTCAAAAATAAGCCACAATTGAAATATTCATAGGGCCACAAACATATTGAATTAGGTTAATATTTTTGTTTTGAGTTAATCTGAATAAGAACGACATTAAGAACAACATGTATGGCATGTAAACATCACGGTAAATATCGAGTTTTCAACCGTAAGAATTTCAATACCCACCATTTCCTTTAGCACGGCCCACTTGATTCTTGGATACTTTTGATTTTTCGTTTCAAGTCTTAAAATGAGCTCACAAAATGAATGTACAGGTTAAATTTATCAGTAAACTCCACGCATGTTTTCAGATTAAGAAATTTTTGAGAAGAGCGCATTCAATTAATACCAATAATATTTTACCGAAAGTGGAAGAGGTCAGTTTTAACATGATATTAGTAAGAAATTCACACCGTTAATTAGTTATTAAAGCTCAAAATAAATTAAAATTACAAATGATTTATATCCAAAATTCAAATGAGCTCCACCATGTAAAATAACAAGGATTTAACACCTTTTATTACCAATTCAATGTAACAAAAATTTTATATTATAATATCACAAGAACTTTATCATGTAATTTTGTTTGTTAAAATAATTATATGTCATTGGATGATGAGCCTACATGAAGAATACTCTTTTATTTGAATTTTATCAATTTATTTCTTTATTTTTTGTTTTTTCCTTTCAATTGCATATATTTATTTATTTACAGTTGTTGTGCAGCACATTGGATAAAAATTTATAATAAAAAATTCTAATATTTTCATAAAGTTTGAAAATTACAAAAAAAAAAATGCAATTAAAAGTAATGACATTAAATTCTAATTAAAGTTTGCTGTTAATGTGGGAGCAGCTGGTGACCCGAATTCACCTACCCAGTGTAAACAACAAGATCATATGATTAATCTGATCTGAGATCAGTTCTCATCCAATGTGGGCACATGTAGTACAGTTTAAATCAGAGTAAATATTTGCCACGTGCACAATAACTACTTGAATGAGAATGTTCAGTCATATCACGTGAGTGTTCCGTTTTTACCTTTTCTTTTTATTTTTTCTGGTAAACTACTTCTATCTTCTTTTACACGCGGGGCTTGAGAAATCACCGGTTAGAAGTCCTTCGAAAAGGTTTCAACAGTGTGGCAGTAATCTGTCTGATTTTAAGGGTAACGTCATGATGAATGGATTGAAAGTCACATAGGAATGATAGTTGGGCCACTTGGCTTTTTGTCTCACGCGCTCCTTACTGCAACAAGTGGTATGAGAAATTCACCGAAGCAGATTAGGGGGGCCTTCTATAATTTATGTATTTTATCAACACGTTCATTCGTTTTGTAAGGTCATTTTAGGGCACGGGCCTAAAAATGAAGCTTATCTGAAGATCGTGGACCACACGAAGGACATAGTATGATAACAACACCCACTGTTGAAAACATGAGAAAATTATCACTGTAAAAGCCATCTTTTATCCAGCTTGTTTTCTCAACAGCCCAAAACTTACCTTCCCACCTTAGATATAACATCTTTTGTGATTGTCGACCTCAAATGCTACGTCCATACGTAAAAGGTCTAAGTTACGAAGGTAAGTTTTGGACAGTCTCAAAAAAGAAGCCATATAAAAGGTGGAGTCTACAGTGATAATTTTCTCGTTGAAACATTCACATTACCCGCACAATGTTTATTTTCCATTTCCATCAAACCAGTTTATAAGGCCACGCAGATCTCGATGAAGGTAAAACATAAATATTTGCTTGATCCGAAACTTTTGTGGCCCCAAGAGATTTTTAACGGTGAGCATTAAATCACCAGTGTTTCGTGGGGCGTGATCGACTGGAGCATTTGATGTGATTCAATTTTGGGCTCATGCCGAAAATGAGCTGTAAATACGGCTGGACGGCATGGAAATAAAGCAGATAGATCAAGTGTCATTGGGTTCCACCCAATAAGCTTCCGAAACTCACGTCTTTGTCCTCAGTGCAAGTGGCAGGCAGATGTATGAATCGCGTCCGTCAATCTACTGGCCTATAGAGTCCCATCCATCTGATCAATGACTTTCAAAACGACCGTAGAAGTAGAAATCATCTCAACAGTGATTTAATGAGTTGTATGATAGGTTTAATTTACTAAAAATAAGTCATCCAGGTTCGGTATCAGAAGATGAACGGACCAGATTGATACATCACCCTACCACGTGCAGTGGTCTAACATATTCCAGTACACCGGGCCCCACCGTATCATCTTTCCATCGAAGAAAGACTCGGGCGGACTAGGTGAGATCCCGGCCATATCAAAGACGGTGCGGCCCTTAATGTGGAGCCCACCTTGATGAATTTATTATGTATCCATGCCGTCCACACGTTTTTCCAGATCATTTTATGGCTTGTATACAAAAATTAATAATATCTTAATCTCTGGAGGACCATACTCTAAGAAACAGTGCTGATTCAACTGTCTACGATTAAAAATTCTTAGTGCGAAAATTAATGTTTTATAGTGTTTATTTTCAAACCAATCTGTTGATAAGCTCAAATAATAATGGATTAAGGTAATAAATAAATATCAGATTGAACCAAAACTTACATCTCCCATAAATGTTAATCACCAATTTTTCATATGGTTTGGTCCATCTGATAATTGGATCTACTTAATTTTTGGTATTATGATATAAAATGATATGGAAAAAATTATGGACGGCATGGATAAAGAATAGATACATCATGTGGGCCCACGGTAAGAACCGCACCGTGTTAAGTGAGTCGGAGACTCACCTAATCCGCTCCCCGAAAGGACCGGCTAAAGCCTGTTTAAAAAAAAGCGCGCCGAATAAATCCGTCGAAAGTTACTCTCGACTTCCTTCACCATCATCCAAATCAAACCCTAAACGATCGTACGGAAAACGAAGACAAGGAAGGAGGAGGAGTATAGGAGGTATGTACACGCAAAATCCCCCTCTCTGTGGGTGGGGCCCAGTGCTATACGATCGCGACCGTTGATAACTAGCCATGTCGTGTGCCTACAGTCTATGGACAGCACCCCTAAGATCTCCCAACTTGGGTGATCCCAACCCAACTCGACTTTCAATTCATGGCTCGTAGATAGATTGCCTATGCCGCGACTCAGGATCACTGGCGTTTTCGCCCCACTGGGCCCACATGCTGAGACGATCTGATGATCTGAACCGTCCATGTTCTCTGTTCTGAAACTACTGAACTATGATCTTATAATCACGCTTTAACGATGATCCTGATCTTTGATTTCTTGGAGCTGAATGTGAGCCATTGAAAATTCTCTTTTCAATGTTCTAAATTCATCTAATGGTTAGAATCCTCCGATTGAGGTAATTTCTTATGGTAGCCCATGAAGCATAGTACTCAGAACATGGACAGTCCTGATCATTGTACCATCTTAGCATGTGTGACCCAGCTGGGCGACGTAGGCTGGCGATCCTGAGTTGCAGGATGGACTGAGAGGAGAAATTGAACAAATGCCCACATTGAACTGGAAAAAAAAAAAAAAAAGAGCTCAATATTAGTAGCTAGGATCATGCAATATTGCTTATGGTCCACCTAATCTATAGTTTGGTAGCTCTGTCAAAAAATGAAAAATGAAAAAGTAAAGCAGAGAATTAAAGGCCAAGTGCCAATTTTATTTATCTAAATATAAATGCATAATAATTAACACACAAAAGTAAAATGAAAGCAGAATAAATTATTAACAGCTGTTCAAATGGGCAAGACACAAACCAATAGGATGGATTGAGGAGATCAAGACTTGGGAATTTGGGGATCTGATGACTGGGTTGTGAATATTTAACTAAACTAAATAAGACTTGCTATGGCGATGCGACGAATAGAAGTGGTAAACTAAACTAAGCTTTACTAACTGACTTAAACTAGTTACAACATCGTGTTGGATAAAAGTGGAGAGGATAAACTATGCTAAGCTATGCTATGACAGGATTAATAGACAATGTCGAGCTAAAAAAATATTATTTGATTAGATTGGCAAGGACCTGGACCTCTTTGTTCTTTACTATTTTTATACACTTGGATTAGGCGGTGATCTTGTGTATGGTCCCTTGGCTTTTAGGATCCACATTTCGATAGGTTAGCGGGATTAGCTCAATATGCTTCTATTATAAGAGGGGACTGATTACCAATTATGTTGTTGTGTATGATAATATTTCTATTTTAAGACTGCTTTGTTTTTTTTTTCTCGTATTGCACTGCTTAGCAATCCACGAATATATATGGCCAATCAAAGATGGCCATGTGTCACTTTATATAACCGCCTTAACCTTGCACTGAGTTCAGCATGCTCTCTGAGTGTTTTGTGTATAGGTATCTTATACTTGCTTGCCATGTGTGGTCGAGAGGATGATTGCATCTAGAGTTTTGGTTATATGTATATTATACTTGCCATGTGTTATCAAGAGGATGACTGACTCTAGAGTTTTGATTGTGTGTATGCATCTGAACATCCTAACCTTCCTAGTTTGATACATGACTTCTAGCCACAATATCTTTAGAGCTTCATCGGTACCTTTCTTTGCCTGCATACAAGTGTGCCGACATGCAGCGACATCTTGCTCGTTAGATCTGGCTTTAACAGGTGAGGTGTAAACAGCTCTACTCATCAGCTAGTACATAAACCGGATGTGTAACCCATGGTTTGGGTCTTGTAAAGGCATGCACGTGTTCAAATGCTTGTATGTGCACGTGTGAATGTCAGCTCCACCATATAAAGACATGCAAGGACAAACATATATAAGAGAGATGCAAATTTAGGTGCCTAAAATAGTGTTGCATATATGTAGGGCCCATGGTCGATGATCCAAACCGCTGATACAACAGATCAACAACGGATGGTGGAAGCCCTCTAATCTCCCAGATTAAAAGATCCCAACGCTTTGATATTGTGGCCAACAATGCACGATCTAGATTTTTTAAATTTTTTTATTTAAAAAGTAGTGCACATTTATCATGGAAAAAAACAGATCAACGAGGTTCAATCTCCAGATTAGATTTACATGGCAACCACATCAACGGTTATAATCATTGAACCATGGGTCCCCACATTTGCTAATCACAGGGCATTTCATTTTAGTCAGTAGTACTTATGTATTAGATATCATGTTGTTGGTTATCCAGATCATAATCCTTTTTACCAAAACGAGAGATGATTTCTTATATTAGATTACGACCAACTACAATGAGATGAACTCATTTTTTTTAAGTGGCACCCAAACGGGGAGGGGCGTAAGCAAATATTTAGAACTGCTACGAATGCTAGGAAATCATGTGAACTCATTTTATTTAATTTTTTGTTACCATCCGAGCTAAAGAATGCTAGGAAACACCTTGAAATCTTGTCATTTTCTTGAAGTGAACATTAACAATTCGATGTGTATCCAAACACAGCATCAGCCTAACTTTCACAAGAGCTGCAAAAGAGTAAAAAAACTAAGCATGATCCGCTACCATCAGGGAAACATCCACTACTGTTATCGGGTAACACGTGATACACTTCAGTGGTTTCACAGCGACACTAGCCACCTTTTAATTTGCCATGCCAACAAAAAAAAAATGAGGTGGGCCACCGTCATGGTCGGCTGAAATCCACCCTGACCACCGTGTGCATAACCCCATTTTAGACTAAGGGCCCAAAAGTTTTTTGACTCTATATATATATATATATATATATATATATATATATATATATATATATAAAGAGTTCATAAGGTACCTACAGCCCACTAAAGTTTTTCGACTCTTTTGCAGCTCTTTTGAAAGTTGAGGCTGCATTTGGATGCACATAATTGTTAATGTTCACTTCAAGAAAATGACAAGATTTCAAGATGTTTCCTAGCATTTCTAGCTCGGATGTAGCCCCCAAATCACAGTCCTCTCTTTTTCAAGTCCACCTGAGAAGTGATGAAATCACAATTTGGAGCACAGAGTCAATGGGAATGACCATGAAATTACTATATGGTTACTTTCACTTCATTAAACTATATATTGCAATTCAAGTACAGCAAACAGGCTTTGTCATCATCTGGCAAAACAGATATAAGTAGCTCTTTAACACGTCAATCATATGGTAAAAAATGCAGTTCTAAATATTTGCTTATGGCCCATTAGGGTGCCACTTAAAAAAAAGAAGAAGAGTTCATCTCATTGTAGTTAGTCATAGTTATGCATAAGATATCATATCACTTTTTGGCAAGGATTATAATCTCGATAACTAACAACATGATCTCTAATACACAAGTACGCTAAAATGAATTGAACCGATTGGCACCCAAACAGACCCTTATAGAATAAAAAAGGGAACTTCAAAGGGGCATCCTAAAGAGGAATGCACAGCAGCACCATCATATGATAAAACTGAAAACAATCCAAACATTCCAAGCAAGCAAACAGCCCATTCCAATCATCACTGGAAGCCAGAGGATTCCAGGATGGGAAAAACTTTCATTGCGGCAGTGTTCTATTTCATCATCATAGAATCGAAACGTAATACAAAAATCATGTGGGAGGGTTAATAATACAATGCTACTGTGGAACAACTGGATTTTTTCTTATCTAAGTGTATCATTGACAATAATATGCTACATTACAAACAGTCAACAAGGAACTGATGAGAAAAGGAACTGAAAGCCCTACTGAACTGATGAATCAAAGCCCTAGTACAGTGAAAATGAACCCTAACAGAATGATTTCGTAACAAAGTCAGAAATGCTGAATATGAGAGAAACTATCTTGACCAATGAAGTTAATGACAGAAAAAATCTCCCCCCAAAGGCTAGATAATGAGACCATCTTCTCCCCCATCTGCTGTACCCTTGTAAAATGGGTAAGTTAAAAACTTTGTAGTGTACATACAACCACTACACTACTACGTGAGAAAATATACAGAGCACTGAAGAAAAAAAAGACCCAGATCGGTTTAAGAATGAGGGTTGAATGGAATGGCTTGGTGATAGGGATGTTTAGTGTTGTTGCCGCTGCAATTGACTCTCTGGTCTGGCAAATAACAAAGGCAGGAAATCCTCGTCTTGCAACTGACAATTCTATTGGGTTGTCACCGATCTGGAAAAATAATCAAATCCCCCTGTTAAGATATAAATCAACAGCATCACTAGCAATCTCAAAGAAGATTGTGCAGAAATTTAAGGAAAAAAGAAAACAAGCAACCAAAGTGGGGAGGCATCATCTGGTGATACCTTTGTAGATTGACCACTCGGATGAGTTGGATGCAGCTCGTCGGGCAGACCCGATCTGGTTTGAGACAACGAATATACTCACCCAAGTCAGGACAATTCACCCCTGACATGGGTGAGCAGCAACTCAAGACTGGATGAATCGGCCCAAGTCACTGAGTCTAAAATCCATGCCCTTGTTTGCTACTCCATCCATTTCAAATCCAACTTGAAACTATAGTAATTGCAATTGCGGGCTAGTAATTCATTAGCCCCACTCATTTACTCTTTATTGAAATGAATTACAACGAACAATTTGACTGAACATCCAAACATACCTGACATCGTGCAAGTAATTTCTCATTTACTAAAGTACCCAATCAACAGCTTAAAATGAATAAAACTAATACCTTCGGAGTTGTGGCGAAGAGGGCTGATCTGGCGATGAGCGTGCAGGAGAACCTCCCCGGTAAGTGCTGCGTCTCTGCTCATACACACTCCTTGCTGGCCCACTGTCGCCGAGCTGTGATGCTTCATTCACATCCGAATGCACAGGTCCAAGAGACCCAAACTCGAGCTGCTCAGCTGGTGAAGCATAACCAATATTGTTATCATATGAATACAGCATGACAACAGAAGGAATGGTATGTCCATTTGGAGAGATGCCATTCGTATTCACAGCTGGAAATGGATACATGCTGTACGCCATGTTGGCTGAGCTTTGCATGGAGTTGGCCAAGCTGAATGGACCATTCTGAGGTTGTGCCTGGTACGTGGCAAATGGCTCGTGCCTGAAAGAGTCCCACTGCCTGTCAACCCGGCTTTCGGTGGCAGCCAGTCGGTCAGGCCTTGAGCTTGGCTTCTCAGCTTGGCTGCGACTGTGGCCACGGCCTAAAGCTCGTGATTTCGGGTTCATGTTCCAGTTCCCTTCTCTCTCACCATGGTCATGCCGGTCATAGTTGTAACTCCCTCTGTGGTTTCTGGTACTTGAAGACTGTCGGTCTCTGAAAGAAACCTTCTGAAAATTCAAACAGCAACCAGCTGTAAAAAGAGGCTACCAATCTCATGTGTACAAACATGGTGCATAAATCATTTATATCATGGAAGCCAACAATACAATAAATCTTTTGATTCCCAGTGTCAAAGAATAAATTGTATTATTACATGAAAAGCAAGAGGAATTTGGCTATTTCTTTCAAAAACAAAACTACACACACACACACACACACACACACACACACACTATACGCTAGAGCTGATGGGACCGTCCCATGAGGTCGAGCTGTGTGGGCCCCACCGTGATGCATTTCGAACATCTACCCCATCAGTCAGATGCACCATTCCATCATGGGCCTAGGTCTCAAAAATCAAGTCAATCCGTAACTTGTGTGGGCCACACCACATATAGAAGTGGAGAGGGGCCGTGCACCGTTAAAACATTCATAATCATTTTTTGGGCCCACCGAGATGTGGTTTGCAAATCCAGCCCATCCATTATGTGTGTCCCACTTGGATGAGGGTTCAGACCAAGTTTCAGATGCATGAAAATTTCAGGTGGGCCCCACCAAGTGCTTTTATATGTTTTAATGGTATCTTCACATGATTTTAGATGGTATGGCCCACCTGAGTTCCATATACGGCTGATTTTTGGGATATCCCATAATTTAAAGGGGACCCATCAAATGCACGGTGTTGATGGTCAACACGCCTCACGGTGGGGCCTACACAGCTCGACCTCACGGGAGCTTATCGGGAGGTCGAGTGCATGGTACCTTTTCCCTATGTGTGTGTATATATATGTGTGTGTGTGTGTGAATGCTCACCTTTGCACACGTGTCATGGGCACAAAATTTGAATGGTCCATGCGATGCAGCACCCCTTGCCCAATACAAAACTCTGGTGGGCCATAGCAAAGAGAAATGCAAATCAATGGAGGAAAATGTTTCCTTTTTCCATGGCCCACCAGAGTTCTGTATCAGGCTGAAAGTTGGGCTAGTGAGGTTTCAAGGGGTGGCGCATCATGTGGACCATTCAGACTCTATGCCCATGACACATGTGCAAAGGTGAGAACGGGTGCTCACGTAAGAAGGTGCACAGGTGAGCACTCTCTCTCTCTCTCTCTCTCTCTCTCTCTCTCTATATATATATATATATATATATATATATATATATATAAATGCTCAGCTGCACACTAGTTCTCACGAGTTCTCGTGAGAACTTTTTGAGAACTAGTCATACGTGATGTGAGTCCAAAATCTGAATGGTCCATATGATGCAGCATCCCAGGAAAGCCCCAGGACCCAATTTTCACTTTGATCCAAAACTTTGGTGGACCATGGAAAAATAAAACAGTTTCCTCCCTTGATTTGCATCTCTCTTTGCTATGGCCTACCAGATTTTTACATCAGGTGAAAATTGGTCCCTGGGGGTATAATGGGATGCCACATCAAAGAAAATCCAGAATATTGAAGGGCACAATTGGTTGCACCAAAAATAATGAAATTTTATGACAGTTTGAAATATCATGAAATTTCATATTGGTTAAAAGAGACCACCAATTCCATGTCTATGCGCGCACCTGCACCGTCACCTTTTATCATGGAAACTGGTAAAACCATGAATCCTTTTGAGTCCCATAGTGCCAAAGAAGGGATTGTATTTTATTTCTGTTATTCCATGAAAAAGCAAGAAGAATTGGCTACTAAAAAGAAAAGAAAAAAAAAATCCTAGTAACAAAAACCAGAATATTGAGGGGCATATTTTGTTGCACCAAACATAATGAAATTTCATGATAATTAGAAATAACGGGAAATTTCATGACATTTGGTTAAAGGAGGCAACCAATCCCATGCATAAGTACACAGTGCATAATCACTTATGTCATGGAAACTTGCAAGGCCATAAATCTTTTGAGTCCCATATAGCCTCATGATAATTAGAAATAACATGAAATTTCATGACATTTGGTTAAAGGAGGCGACCAAACCCATGTGTAAGTACACGGCACACAATCATGTATGTCATGGAAACTTGCAAGGCCATAAATCCTTTTGAGTCCCATATATCCTGTAAGAACAAATTGTATTTCTCTTATGAGGTGGTCTCAAGTCCAACCAGTTGAACCATAAGTTTTTTTTTTTTTTTAAAGGATACCAGTTGGACCATAAGTCATGGTCCACCCAGTTAATAACTTCCAACCTTTCATGTGTCTACGACATCCAACCCCTCCAACAGGTTGGCCCCATAACAAGTAAAACCTTGGGCAAAAATCAGCCACATCCACTCGTCAAGTGGGCTACACTTGTATTTTGCCATTTATTAATGGCTACACATTGTTTTTATGGTTTCACTCAATAAGTACATGGGGTTGATTTGCACAAAGTGATCCTGATGGTTGGGCCAACCTATTAGGAGGATTAGAGGTCACATGCTCTTATTACGTTGGAAGTCCACTGCATGGACCTTAACTCGTCGTCCAACTGGTTGGACTTGAGACCTCTTTTGTTATACCAGGAAAAAGAAAGAGGAACTTGGCTACTTAAAAAATAATAAAATAAAATAAAAATTCATACCTACAGACTCCAGAATGTTGAAGGGTGTGTTTGGTTGCATCAAATATCATAATACTTGGTGCAACCAAATGCACCCCAAACCAGTGTTTTAAATAGCGGTAGCATGTGGCATAGCGTTCAACCCTCTATAGAGTGTAGCGTAAGCTATGCGATACTTCTATTTTTTAATTTAAAATAGAGAAAAAATGATAAATAGGAAGAAAAAAATATAAAAGACTTTAAAATTTTTCAAGTATAACTTATAAGCATGCTCACACAAGTTATTAATTATCATTTATCGAAAGCTAATCCACATATATAAATCAAATCAAATAATTATCACATCAACAACTTTATAAGCAAACCACTTGGGCTACACCATAGAAAACAATGTACATCCACCCATACGGACACCTCGGTGAGCCCAACATGTGCCACACCATAGAAAACAATGCATATCCACACCCACACAACCTACAGTGGACCCCATGTAGGCTACAACATAGAAAACAGTGCCTACTACCACCTAAAAAAAGAAAAGAAAATGAAAAAATTACATTCCAACCCTATCCTACAAATATCGCATGATAACCGGCATTTTGAAAAAAAAAATCCCAAAATAACTAATAAATATTCATTCTAAATGAAAACGAACTCATTAAGGGACAAGAACATCTCTTACAGGGTGAAGAAGAGATTTAATCAATCAAAAACCTGAAATTTGCAACTTCGTAGCCTTACGGATGTGGAAAGGGGGAAATCTAATTTCTCCTTTGTTTTAGCTCTAATGTTCTTCAACATACTGCAAATGGACTATCTTGTAGGCTCTAATGAGTGGCCAAAAAATCCCCTTCAATGGCCTTTTGGATCGATGGATTCGAAGAAGTGAATGAGTTGTTGCGACAAAGACTAGGGTTTGAAAGAGGGGTTTTCGAAAACCCTCATTCAAACTCTTTTATTTTAAGTTTTCAAGTTATCTTTATGTTGTGAGTTCAACACATGCTTTAATAAAGAAATCACCACTGTTTTAAGTTAAAAACAATAAAGCAATGTTGGTTTCAATTTTACATTATAAGATTTTCTTATAATATGAGTTTTACACCATCGTACATACATAAAACTTAAAAAAAAAAAAAAAAAAAAAGAATAAGAAGAAGAAGAAGAAAGAAATAAAAGAAAAGAAAAGAAAGAAAGAAAGAAAACTATGCAAAGTAGTGTACACTACACACTACGTAGTTGTAGCATGCGCTTCAACCACTGTAGTGTATGCTACAGGGGATTTGTGCTATTTGGGTACGCTACGAAGCGCTACAGCAACGCTACGATATGGGCGCTATTTAATACACTGCCCCAAACCATTGAAAGAAAAATTGTAACAGATTATTCTGATAGATTATCTTACAGGATTTGGTAAATAGGTTCCCGTACCACCACGGTATCTAGGGACCTCATCTCCATAACGCTGATAGGCACCAGCTGGCCGATTAGAACCATGCTGCAGAGGTGTGACAGGAACAAAACGTGGGTGGTAGATGAGGTTCACATTAGCTGGAAGAGGTCTGCCGGGACCGTCCCATGGGAAATGACCTTGTAGATACAACGGTGGCACCATAACAGGTGAAGGATACATCACGGGCCCATGGTACTGTGCGTTTTGGCAGATCCGCCCGTACTGCAGATTTTGCCAATGGCTCGCAAAGTCGCTGTTAAGAATATCAGACTTGTGCTCGTCACTGGGCTCCACAGAAGCACCGCCTCTGATAGAACGACGACTCGTGAAAATCTCCAGCTGGTTGATGCTTTCTGCTGAATCAAAGTTCTGATCAGATTGGTTTATGAGGCTGTTATCCAACCCATCATCCCTATCACAGTGGCTGGTTGATCCATCAGAGTTTCCCGTCTCAGGTGGAAAATTATACACAGGAAGCATTGTTAAGAATGGAACAGGTGGTCCCGTGGGATAAAAAGCAAATGGTACCACCCCAGAGTTACCCATCACCCTCTGTCGTGAACCAGGACCAGCGAGCATTGGGGTGATGGGTATCACTGAATCTGATCCACCTATTTCTGCTTGCTCATAGCCAGGTAATTGGTGGCTTCGAACATGCGCCATAGATGTGGGTTCCGTGCTTCGTTCCACCATCTCAGTTCCCTTGATTGAAAGAGGGGTCCAGTCTCTGTTGTCATCATCTGCCTGAGAAGAAGCATGATCGGATGATGCCCCCTCGTGCTGCCACCCACCCTTAGCTTTTGCATGAGCAGGAGGAACTGCAAAGGGCGCAGATTTTCTACCCCGCTTGTCCCTTGACGACTTGGAGACCTTTGTGGACAATGCTCCATCCCAAGAACTTTCAGAAGCCGGTTTACTTCTGGAAGAACTAGAACTAGATGGGGCTACTGGCAAAAACCTCAAATCCACATTCCTATCTGTGGAGTAAACATCATTTCCCTTGCTGTTTTGACAAGCATCAGTCGAGCCCTCCCTTGGTATCCCTCTATTTTCTTTGGCAAACTTCTGCGGACGGCCTCTGGGAAAAGAACCATCAGAATTACCAATCCGAGAAGGTATGAAGTTGGATTCTCCTGGAGCCGACTGTTTCTGGTCATCCGACTGTGACATCTGAAAACTTCCGCCATCAGGATCGAACCCTCTGCCAGGCTCACCATTCCGTTCGTGCCAAAAACCATCACTGTCGTCCTGGTTTATTTCTGTCAAACCCGAGCTCTCATTACCAGATTCAACCATTTCATCGGGGCCTGAAGTCAATCCGACGCTGGGGAAATAATGAGGTAATGAAGTGGGAACAATGCCATGGGGAAATTGCATGTTTGAGCCCCAAGGAGGTTCGACCAAGGGAATATTAGTGGGAACCATGCCTGCCATGCTTCTTTGAGCATAACCCATTGAAGCTAGAACTGTCGGTGAGAGCGGAAGAGGAAGATGAGAAGAACTCAAATTCAACGGCAACTGAACTGGTCCATTGAAACAAGCAACTCGAGACGATGCCATCATATTGACCAGATCTTGTTCTTCCTGTTGCATCTCCATTGTCTCGGAAACGGAAGCGAGCTCTTCCCCAATGGATCCCAACAAGCCAGCATCATCATGATAACTATTCGAAACACTGTTTGAATCAGCACCAGCATCAAGGCTCTGATGGGACGAACTGTGCCTCACAGATGATGGGTCCTCAGTCGAAGATCTTGAACTGTGACTGGCCGAAACTTCAGATCCCAAGTTCTTCCTTCTGCCACCATGATCTTGTCTTGTAGAAGCGAGCTCACTCTTTCCTGTTTCGGGCACCCTGTTTTGCCTACCTCGAGATGAAACCTCGCCAAATGTGTCAGTGAGCTCAGGACTAGAATGTGTCCTTGCAAAGTGGTACCTGCCCTGCAATCCGCGTTCATGGACTGAATAGTCTGGCTGGGAACCTTTCTGACCCTTCTCAGCATGCACAGTTTGGTTGTCATAATGCTTGTGGCTCTGAGCACGAGAAATTGCAGACGTGTTACTGGTCCAAGACATGTTTTCAGGAGGGTAGCTTGTGGTATTAGCAAGTTGGTGGGATATCCCATGGAACACATGAGCTCCCTCAGCATGACCGCCTTGTAATCTGACATTTTCACCCCTTTTTTTGGTATCTGTTTGGTTCCTGAACTTTGCAGACATGTCGACGGGATCTGGATTCAAAGGTTGTGGAGGCCAGAGGTCTGGGCAAGGAGCATCAGGACGATGACCACTGCCATGCCTGTCCCAAGTGTTCATGAAGAACTGATTGACTTCAGCAGTTAGGTTCTCTTTTGGACACTCAAGTAACCTGGCCAACCTTTTTGCCCCAAATGCAAAGGCGCTGCGTATCCTAAAGAAATTACCTGAAGAAAGCATAAACAAGAAACTGTAAGACGAAAATGCAGGCTGGCGGATAAGGGGTGCATTAAAAAAAATGGACACATGAAAGAATTCCAAAGTCGCATGCAGAGTGCATGCCCATAAACAGTTACATGTGATTCTGTGTGTGTGTCTCGTAGTTGAGCAAGAGACCGGGATGGCAAGGATCATCAGATCTTTCCCTCTCTCCACGTGTCTCTGTTGGTCATTACGCACAGATGCACGCACACCCGTCCACACACACACACACACACACACACACAGAGAGGCATCAAGTAAAACCAATTGGACTATAAGTTATGGTCCACTCAGAAGATAACTTTGAACTTTTCATATGCATGCGACATCCAACCTGTCCAACAGGTTGGGGCCCTGTGATCAGGACCACCTTGTGCAAAAATCAGCTACATCCACTCATAGTGGAGCACACTTGTATTTTCTATTTATCAATGGATAGACATTGTTTTCCACGGTGCGGCCCACTTGATGAGTAGATAGGGCTGCTTTTTGCACTAGGTGATCCTCATTGTGGGGTCAACCAATTGGAAGGGCAGGACATCGCTTGCACTTAATAGGTTGGAAGTTTCCCGATGGGTGGACTGTTAACTTGTGCTCCAACAGGTTGGAAGCTTCCCTATCCCTCATTCAATTGCAACAATAAATAGTGCAACATAAATAAAGTCAAAATACAAGGAAGGCTTATTAATGGATATTGAAAGAATGAAAATAAGAATCACCATTCCTAAGTGAAAGTGGGTGTTTCAGGGAATTTAATAAAAGTGCAGAATAAGATACCTTTACTGACACTGCGTCCAAGGTTGTTGTTTGTTCGTAAAGGATCGATAACATTGAAATGCTTAGACACAAAAGGCTGGCCCTGATTTTCTTGGCCACCAGGGAAGACTGCATATACTGAGCTACAAGCATTGAGAAAGAGTTTGCTGAGCAATAGCTCTCCACTATCCCTTCGAGGAGGTTCAGCTGCACGACATTTTGAGCAAAATTGGAGAAAGTGAATAAGTTGGTGTTTTTCATAGGAGGTCACTTAATCATTAAAACAAGTAGATGAAATATAAATAACGGTGCCAAAGGGCCCACATTGCCCCATTGCGCCTGACCCGAAACTGGTCATGTTTAGCTAAAATCCTAGAGTGGGTTGGACCATATCTAAAATTCAGGCTGAATTATATAGACACAAACACACACACCTTTGCACACATGTCAAGGGCACAAAATCCTAACAGTCCACGTGATGTGGCACCCCATGAAACCCTCAGGGCCCAAATTTGAGCTTGATCCAAAACACTGGTGGATCATCGCAAAGGGAGTGGAAAATCAAGGGAGGAAACCGTTTCCTTTTGTTATGGCCCACCAGAGTTTTGGATCAGGCTAAAATTTGGGCCCTGGGGGTTTCATGGGGTGCCGCATCACATGGACCGTTCGGATTTTGTGCCCAGGAAACAGGTGCGCACAAGTTCCCACCTAAGAAGGTGCACGGGTGATCATCTCTCTCTCTCTCTCTCTCTCTCTCATATATATATATATATATATATATATATATATATATATATATATATATATATATATATATATATATATATATATATATATATATATATGCGCGTAGAAAAATGCATTAGCAGGCCATATGCATTTGGGCCACTATAGCAAAAGAAAAAATACAGGGTCAGGCTTGGGTTTCAGTCCTTGCCCATTGAAACACTATATATTAACCCAATTATACCTGTCATATCCGGAAGTGAACTGATAGGAACTGGACCCCAAAGGCTAATGCAGAAGTTGTCCCAGTCGAAGTTACTGAAGAACTCCAGAAAACGATAAAGGACCTGCTCATGTACACAAGAAAGGATTTCAGACTTAAAATTCAATAAATGCAACTCTACGAGGGAAAACATTCTCTTTTATTGGTACTCCGTGAAGGAAACCACAAACTCCACCGAATAGAAACGTGCTAGCAAGACCCAAGCTGGGTAAAGGTGGAGGTTGATTGAGGTGGCCCGCTGTTGTCAAGCCTTTTCAGTTACCAATCTTGATGATTGGTGAAACAGGATTCGTAAAGCCGATCCCAAATAGCTGGGACACGGCTATTATGATGATAATGACTCTAAGAAGGATATGGATAGCATAAATCATGAAACTGGGAGTACCTCAAGTGGCCCGGCAAAGGAATTGTTAAAAACATGAAATATGTACAGAACCAATGTCTCCAGAGCGTAAGTAGAAATGAGTCCATGATGGGCACCCAAGATACGGCTCTCATAGTAACACCAGGCCTTAATCAGTATGATGCTGCGCTTGAATAAATGATTTTGATTTATCAAATGGTCAACCTACAAAGAATGGACATGGGTATTAGATGCAAACAAGAAAAGGTCAAGGCCTCCAGGGCCATGCAATTGGAAAACCAGCAGCTTACCTCCTCGAGGAAACAAAGGGTACACAACCCACCGAGCTGGTTAAAGGATATGTCTACCACAATGTTTTCAACAAGGCACTTTATGATTTTCACCTGCAAAAAGAAGTGAAACAGGGGATGCAAATCAGCATATAGAAAAAGATCAGATGGAGATGCCAATTGCAGAACACTTGAGAGATAAAGAAATGATGTGGATGGGAACAAGAAATCAAGAGGATGAGAAATATTGTGTTCAAACTTTAAAGACGCTGGGAGACTAGTAGTTCTGGAAAGACGTACTTCGGCCTGAATGTACTGAACTTCTTTTACACGGAATTCAGCATTCTCGCTCTTCTCTTCCTTCTCAAGAACATCACGGACCTCCTGTGCCCATGTATCCTTCAAATTTTGATCATTACTGAAAGCTGTTAGGTCAATGTCCCCATCAGGTAGATACGTCTTGAGAGGTACTGACCCAAAGGTGAAAACCTGTAAATCATCAAGATCGCCAAGAAAAAGAAAGATTGAAGAAATAGCAGTGGAACTTTTGTATCTCAAACTCATGAAATCTGATGGAGAAGCCAAGGCAGAAGAGAATTGATGGAATTGTCATGCAGTAGTGGAAACATTTGAATGCCAGAAATCAAGTCACTTAAGCCTTAAATTCTTCAGAAAAAACTCAGTAGAATACTGGAATGAAGTAAACAAAGACAAGATCAAATATTTAGAGGAACTAAGCCATGTAGGATTCCAACACCAAAGACTAAATCACCTCAGATTCTTTTCTTATCCCACATTTGAAAGCAGAAACCATTGTCTACCCATACAAAACCATTACCCCTTAAAAAAACATTCTACATCCAGAAAGCAAAGAATTGGCTATCATAACTGTAATTAATATTCTAAATCTACAAAACAGCATATTGAACTGAAGCGATAAAACATCGGATAAGCGGAAGAAAAAACCATCAAAGGTTCTCAAGCAGCAGCTCAAATTTGTAGCCGGTTCTTACAAAGTTGAAACTATTCTATTGCAAGAAATTGATGGTTCAAGGTTCAACTACTCTCTTGCCAGAAACTCTAACCCAATATTAGCCAATTAAGAGGTAACACAACTATGTAAATCTTGTGCTTTCTAAAAATGTTCTTTACGGTCATTTATCCAATTCATTCCACTGCAAGTTTAGAGGAAAGTAGGTTTTGCAAACCCACGCAACTTTAATCTCTTTATCAGCTTTTCCACCCCCCTTCATGCCCTTACCTTTTCCTATTTGCTATTTGTGGAACAGTCTGTGTATGGATAGGAATGGTTTAACTAGGACATGGTTCTTGATAAAGAGGAATGGCATAACAGGATTCATGTAGCCAATTCCAATTAGTTGGGATAAGTCTTAGATGATGACGACAATGAGATGTTACCAACAAAGACTGATTTTCAATGCCTTTGCCCAACAAGTTCACCACTGAGCCTCTCTAGGAACTGGGTTAAACAAATGTAAAAGGCCAGAAAGGATATGACAGCCTTTTCATCTAGATTCTCCTGAAATGATGCTTCCAAGGGCACGGATTAGCCCCCAATGCCCACTCTAATGCACCTTTAGAATAACTTTTGATACTTTCTCAGGATAAAAAGGCATACAGGAACACCTACAATCTGGTTTTAATGGCTCCCAGATGGACCCGAATCACGAGCATGGTACGACCAAGGCCATCTCTCACAATTCCTCCCACACAAAACCACCCTGGGCAACCCAACAAGCTTCCATCCACAGGCTTTTTGTAGTCATTCAGCACATAGTTCCAACTTCTGCCCAGCTTGGAGATGGAACTCCCTTAAACAAACCTACCAGCCCTCTCTTCTCCCCCCACAACCAGCCACCATCTCTTTGCCCTGAGCTAGCGCATGGGCTCGGACTTCCCTCTCTGCATGAAAAGGGCTTCAGATTTACCTGGGAGACCATTAGATCGCACTCAGGCCTGAGCATCTATCTCATTTAATACATGGCTGGGTTTGGGAATCCCTTGGACTGGGCCATTAACCGTGCAACCCATTGTTACAGCCATATGGTATCCGTATTGACCTGACATGATCTGTGAGTTGGGTCCATATCAGCCTGTCCCCTAAAAAATGGTATGGATCAAGCTATATTGGCCGATATATGCCATATCAACATTGATATGGACTTGATACGAGCCCATGCAGCCATAAAGCCCAAAAAAAAAAAAAAACTTTTCAATTTTCTCTCATATCCCCCTACTTCTTTTATTTCAACCTTGGAGGAAGCTTAAAAAGTCATTTTAGACTAAATCTAGGCCTATTTCGGGACCAAAACAATTTATTTTAATGGAATCCGACGAATCAAAACGAAATGGACCATTATAAGAAAAATCAGAGAAGTGTAAACATTTCACTCTTCTTCATGTTTTCCTCTTCTTTGTGTTGTATTTCAATGTAATGGGCCTTATAACATGAAATTGAGCTTGATTTATGTTCAATTAAGACCATTTGGTTGAGTCTCAACAAATCAAGTCAACCAACAACATTCTTATCGAAGAATGGTCTACTACACCATTATGTACATATCCATAACACCAAAAAGATAGATTCTTGAATTTCTTTTTTTTCCATTTCCTTATATTTATAAACTAACTTTTGGCTTAAAAAATTCAACCAATACAGTCCAGTATAGGCCCCATGGATATGATATGCCCGTACCTTATCGGTTTACACCAGGCTGATATGCCCTCCGACACTGATGTTTACTATTTAGAACCATGGCGCTACCCACATCCATTAGAAACATGAAGCTAAACTACAATTTTGAACCAGCAGTATTGAGAAATATTGTAGTATCCACTCCTTGAAGGACTACAATACATTATAGATACACCATGAAGCAGAAGTAATGCAACTAGATCAACGATGAACTAATTGCAATAATATTCAACACACCGGATTGAAGTTTGAGCCACAAAGAGAAAAGAATGCAAGACTGTGAGCAAGCTCAACAGTCCTTTAGTCCTAAACTTGATCAATCAGCTTGTGTGGCTGTTTGGTTGCATCAATAAATTGGTGGGGAAAAGGTTAATGCAACAAAAGGCATATCTTACATTGATAGCATCAAAGACTTATATGAGATTCCATAGTACCAAAGTAGAAGATTCTATCTTCCAAAAAAGTAAAGATTCTTCCAACTATACATTGGGCATGAGAATATTGTAGTTAAGCATTTAGAGGAATCATCGGTATAACCAATCATATTTGTCTTTTTAAGTTATGGTTTTTGGGTAGAGATAGATAGATAGAGAGAGAGAGTCTATCTATCTATCTATCTATCAATCTATGCAACTTACACCAAAAACAAGATCCTATAGCCATCTGAGGCCCAAGATTATTCTAATGTTAACCATCTGTTTCAGTGAAACAAGCAATAATCCCGGTTCTCTTAATCATGACTAAAAACAACCTAACTCTAATGGCAGCCCCATACCATGTTTGTCATTTAGGCATAACCATATCAATTCATGGCATGACCGCATGATCTTGAGCCCATTGGAAAGCTAACTCGACGGGTAGTTAAATAGTACCATCTCTATGTCGTCCCAACATTATTTGGACCAAACAAAGCTTAGAATCTAGAATGACATGAATGAGGGCACTGCCCTGCATCAAATTCTCATTGATTGGAAACCTATGGCAAACTATTATACCTACTCAAATGGGTGGACTTGTGCATATAAGGAATAATCCAGAAAAAAAATTTTCCTGTAATAAACCCATGTAACAGAAATAACCCAACTTAATCATTTCGGTGACTATCCAATGACAGGAATAAAAAAGAATATACGGACGCCATGCAGTCAAGCAATCATCTTCCTTTTACTCGTTACGACATGTAAATGATTATGAAGGTCCTGTCCAAGTCCAAATCATTTTAGCAACAACATAAAGAAGGCACTGAGAGCGAAAATAGGACGAAAAAAAAAAAAAATGATGAGAAAGCAAAAGAAAGAGAAGCCACCCAGGTGGGGCCCACCTGACAGGAGAAGCACTTCGTGATGAGCCGCTGCACATAGTCTGCGACAGCGTTCCTGCGCTCCTCGGATGGTTGGTTGGGCTGGATACAGGCGATCAGCTCCGCTGTCCTCTCCTCGGCTTTTGACCATCTCTCCACATCGAGGGCCTGGGTCACGCTGGCCGCTTCATAGGGCAAGAGGCCATTGGGCAGTAGGCCGCTTGGCTGCGCCCAGCCTTCATGATCGCCCATGCAAGACTAACCCGTACCTAACCCGTACTGTCTCAAATGCCTCTCCCTCTTCCACGACAGCACTTCTCCAACAATCTCCTTCTAGAAACCGTACCAACGCAACCAATGCTGTGAGTAAAAAGGCCTTCTCTCCAATCTCCGAAAAACAATCAAAACCTGTCGAATGCCCTCGAATGGGCACTCGTCAAAGACCGTCTGAAACAAACCCAATCCCTCCTCCCATCCACAAACCAGCTTTTCCACTGAAAACCCGAATTTCCAAAACCTCAAAAATCCAATACCAGTGAGCGAAACGAATCCTCTCCTTCGATGTCGGTTGCAAATGACAATAAAACTACAACAAAATCGGATTTTGGGTATTCCCGACACGATAGCAATGAAACCCAGAAACCTAATAAAAAACAAGCGGTTAAAGCCCTAGAATCAGAACGGAACCGTCTCCGATATCACCAAATCAGTCTCAAATTGAGAAATGAAAAAATCCCATTTGGGATTAAGATCAACAGTAGCGAAAATTATAGAGAAATCACAAAAAAAAAAAAAAAAAAAAAAAAAAAAAAAAAAAAACAAGAAAAAACGAGAAAAAAAAATAAATAACGGAGAGAGAGAGGGAAAGGAGCGTCTGACCGTTAAAAAATCGATTTTTCAGACAAGTTAGGGTCGACGGTTTGCGATTTCTATCAATGGGTCTGTTGAAATGAGCGATTTGGAGGGGGATTTTGAGATGAGAGAGATTGGGGAGGGAGAGGGAGAGGGAGAGGGGGAGGGGGGTGAGGGAGGGAGAGGAAGAGTAAAAGGAAAAGAAAAAAGAAAAAAGAAAAAAAGGGGGTTTACTGTATTTTACGGTATTCTGTTAAGGTTTAATGGAAGGTGGTTTCCCTTTGCGAACTGATATTTACACCCTCCATCTTTTATTACACATACACATCTCATGCAGATTGCGGACACATTGTCGTGATCGGCAGATATGGGGCACCCTTTTCTGGGGTTTTCTATCAAAAGTTAGGGTATTAGTACTTGTTTATGTAATTTTTCTCTCCATTTCATCTCTTCATGGGGCGCACTTAAATGCATGATTGGACGGTGTAGGGTCCTGCTGATGAGCAAATGTCCGGTTTGCTCACGCTTGCGGATGCACGTGTGGATCCTATAGTTCGGTGATCTGAACCGTTCATCTGATGGGCCAAAACTTTAATGGGATTACATTACGATTTCCTGGGCTGAAAGATTTCTAGCACCATGATATTTGGCTGCTTTCTAAACTGAGCCGTTGATTCTTCTTTTTATTTTTATTTTTTCTCTTAATCATCCGTTGAGGGTCCCATCAGATTTACGGTTAGGATTAATAAACCATGGGCCCATTTGTGTGCATCTGCGAGATAAATGATTGCTGATTATCAGCACCTTAGTAGACGTAGGGCTTGCACTACCATATATTGCATGTGGGGTCCATCTCTCGATGATTCAAACCTTTGATTTCGTAGATCTAACCATGGATTGAGAATTTACCTGAAATCGTACGGATTGCAGTATCGTAGCCCTTCCATATTTCGCATTTCTCTAATGAATTTGTACGGTTCCAGATTTATGTTCCCTCAACCGTTGACACGGTTTCGCTAGTGACGCTGCCATCAGCAAGGTGGCTAGAGGTCGGTGCTGTGTGGACCCTACCATAATGTATGTGTTTTATCCACGCCGTCCATCCATTTTAAAAGATAATTTTAGGGCTTGATTGCAAAAAAGAGGTAGATATAAATCTCAGGTGAACCACACCATGGGAAAACAGTACCGTAGCCCTTCCATATTTCGCATTTCTCTGATGAATTTGTACAGTCCCAGATTTATGTTCTGTCAACCGCTGACGCGGTTTGGCTAGTGACGCTGCCATCAGCAAGGTGGGTAGAGGTGGGTGCTGTGTGGACCCCAACCTAATGTATGTGTTTTATCCACGCCGTCCATCTATTTTAAAAGATAATTTCAGGCTTGATATGAAAAATGAGGTAGATATAAATCTCAGGTGGACCACACCATGGGAAAACAGTTTTGATTGAATGTCCACCATTAAAAATATCCTAAGGCCCACTGTGATGGTTATTTGACATCTAACCGGTTGATTAGGTCATATAGACTTGGATGAAGCGAATATATATATATATATATATATATATATATATATATATATATATAAATCAGTTTGACCAAAAACTTTTGTGTCCTGACAAATTTTTAATGGTGGGCGTTCAATAAATACTATACGGTCCACATGAGATTCAGGTCAACTTCATTTTTAGGCTCATACCATAAAATGATCAGGAAGAATGGGTGGACGGCATGGATGAAACACACACATCATGGTGGGGCCCATAGAGCACCGACCTCTGGCCATTGGCTGGTGGCAGGGTGAGTAGCCGATCCGTTTCCCTCAACCGTGTATCTATTGGCCACAATGTGAACGGTTTCGATTCAAATCGTGGCCTCCACGTGCGTGAAATCCTACTTGTCAGCGAACTAAGTTTATAGCAAATATACCATTCAGATCACTTTCACCCGAGGAATGATCATATAATACATCCCATCGCATGCTCCAACAAATAACACGTGTCATGCATCCGAGCCGTGAAAAAGGTAGGCCCCGCCATGAAATGTCTCTTGCGCAAAAATACTGTTGATCTACACATTAGGTTGGCCACATCTAAATGTTCGGTCATAATTGCTTATTAGACGGCGATTTTTAAAAATGCGATTTCGATCGTGGGATCCACATTTTCACAACAAGTGTTGCCCGTTTGCAGGGAAAAAACAACAGCGGCATGCTAACCTAGCATCTAAATAAGGGCCATCTGATATCATATATCGAGCATGCAATAAGAGTTTTAAAACAAAAGCGATAGGTGGTCCTCAATCGACGGGAAAATGTTCATCGATCAAACGGCTGAGATTTACTGCTCGATTAGCGGTGCGGATTGTCCACCATCCAACCAAGTGGTCTCCTCCATGGATAGAACAGATGTTGCACCTCAAACGCAACTGACCAAAAAAACACCACAGATTTCTAAATGGTTGGGCAATTGATTAGTCGATGGAAAGGGTATCTGACTCTTTGTTATTAATGTGCCCCGGACGGCTCATTTTAGAACCCCCCTAAATGGGGACTGGGTTTGGTTATTAAAGTGCACCGGACGGTTCATTTTAGATCCTCTCACATTTAAATGCTAAATAGGGACTCTGGCTTTGGTTGTTAAAGTGCGCCCCACGGCTCATTTTAGAGGCTTTCCTTATTCCCACTTGAGGAACGTGGCTTAGCAAGAGTGCTTGCTAAAGTGGGCCTGGGGAATATTGTGCCAGATCAAAATCGGGCTCCACTGTTGCTGCTTCATGGCCATACCCAATCGTGGCTCAGATCGAATGGCTATTGGCCATTGTGGGCCCACTGGCTGTTTCGATGATATCCATCCAACAGATATCAGCTGTAAGTATTGTGAGGCGTCGATCATGGAGCCATAAGAAAACATCCCTGCCATTTGAGGAGGCGGTTTGGCTAGTGAGGCTGCCACCAGCCAGGTGGCCAGTGGTCAGTGCTCCGTGGCCTCACCAGATCATTTCAGGACTTGATCCCAAAATGAGTTAGATCTAAATCTCAGGTGAACGATGACATCGGAAAACAATAGTCACTGAATGTCTGCCATTAAAAACCTCTTAAAGCTTATTACGATGTTTATTTGACATCCCATCAACAGGGAACGAACAGATACGAGTTTGATACAAAAATTTCATGGGATGGTGAGTGCTCAACCAGCAATGTTTCCTGTGGTGGGGTACACTTGAGATTTGCTTGGAAAAAGGGATGAATGGTATGGCAGTAGGAGCAGCTAGAAAACCTTCATTCACCCCGTAATGATATATATGTTTTATCCACATTGTCCTTTCATTCTGCAAGCTTATAATTATAAGGCATAGGCAGGACATATATCATCACGTCAAGTAATGATGACGGAATCCACATTGTCCTTCCATTCTGCGAGCTTATGGAATAGACGTAAAAGGAGGAGGCATACATCATGTGAATTGTGAAGTGATGACAACGAAATGGGAAGCCGTTGAAATCTTCCTATAGCCTATGGAATGTTTATTTGCCATCCAACTTATTGATTAAGAGGTATATCAAAATCTCATATATAATACATCATGTGAAGTGATGATGACTGAATGTTGTCCTTGTAAACTTACTATGGTATATCAGAATGTTTATTTGCCATCCTGATTAGGTCACATATATCTAGATGAAGGGTAAATTAAATTTCAATTTAATTCAAAACTTTTATAGCCTTTGTAACTTTTTAACCGTGGATGTTCAATCATTGATGCTTCCTATGCTGAGGTCCGCCTGAAACTTGGATCTACCTCATTTTTTAGGTCACTCCATTAAATGATTTTTAAAAATAGATGGATGGTGTGGATAAAATATATACACCATGGTGGGGCCCATAACTTTTCCAATAGCACACGATTACCAACATCAATGTTGTGTGCTATGCTACGCCGCAATCTAAGGATGACATTTGTTGCTAAATGAGCCAGGAGTAGGTGGTGCTGGCCCTATTCTAACAAAAAAAGGTTAGTTGATCTGCCTTGGGATTGAAATGTTTGGTTTTGATTGTTGGGCCTAAGATTGAAAGTTTTGGTTTTGATTGTTAGCTCTTGTTTTGTTATGATCACGTACGATATTTACAGGTATGTTAGAATTGATTGTGCGACTTGATTCAAAGCAAACAACTTGACCCCGAACGCAGAGATAGGCAAATACATAAAGTGTGATCATATATAATTGAGACCTAAGAAATTTGACTGCATATTCAACCACTCGCAAGATAATTATTAGATAATCATGCAATTATCAAAAACTAGGGTTCTTATTCTAAAGATGGGTTGCACCATACTTTCTAGAGGAAATGACTTTTGCATGAGGACATAATCAAAAAAAGAAGAAGAAAATATTTATCATTGATCACAAGAAGTAATGAAATATGAATTGCTTGTAGTAAAATTGAGATTAGTCAAACGTGAAATCGAGAATACTCCAACGTAAAAGTGTAAACTTGAATTACAATTGAAGATAATCATTACTAGATTACAACTAAGGATTATCATTATTGGATTAACACTAGTCATGGGATAGAGTTAAGCTAGTGATAATCTAATTGGTATGAGACCTCTTACTTTAATGAATTCCTTGCTATTCATATGTCTCTCTCATGATTATCTTTCATACATTTCTCTATTCATTTAACAATTATGATAGCTGATTCGTAGTTATATTGGTCTTTCAAATCCTTTATTCTCTTCTTGACATGTGTTTTTTCAATAATTCTTTTTGCTCAACCACATGTTGCCTCTAGATGCCTTGATCGTATCCCATCATTAGATGACGTGTATCATCCATATCAACACCAGTTATAATTTAGTAAAAAGCACTCTAAATATCTCTAAAGATCATAGGCATGCTATACATTTTTCATATAATGACACGTGCCACATTTCTGTATGACTTACCTATAATATTTTTACGGATGGTTACAATCATACTGACTTATATGTATTATGGAATGATGTTTGGAAATCAAAATATCCTTTTTCATTGGTATACAGTATCAAATGCTGTTTTTCCACTGTGATCCTATATTCAAGAAAGGTAACAAAAACATAAATTATTAGAAGATCCATGTATATTATTTTTAGGAAAAATTTTTTGAAAGAGAATAAATAAATAAATAAATAAAGCAAAAAGAATCCTTTAACACTATCATGACATGATTTTACTTGGTGCAAATTGATGGTAAAAGGAAGATTGATGATTTTTAGATATATATATATATATATAAAATCAAATACACACACATATATAAATTTTTTTAAAGAAAAAAAAATAAAAAATCTTATGACATACAATATAATTTGTGATTCAATACAATTCAACCCCCATATGATTTGTGATACGATAACAATTTTGACAACATTGCTTGGAAGCTACTTCTAGACAGTTGTTTATTTTGTTAATTTGTTTGAAAGTTGCTAGCAAGCATCTTGTTAGCCACGTCTCATGTGTTGGAGACTTTTAGGACTAGCAGGATCATATAAATAAGGAGTTTGAGTTTTAGGGGTGCACCCAATATGATACTCTACTACCCTACATGCTCTGGTGTAACCTACTGTAAAGGAAGTCAATTAATTCACCTCATTCATGCATATACTCCTAATTCAATCCCTCCACTACCATGGTATATTCACCAATGATTATATTTCATACAAAATAAAAGTGGACCATTAGATATGCATCATCAAAAGGTTACGTAATATTAAAGATATAAATTATATTTTTTAAGGGGACACTAAATCACTCTCAGCAAGGGGTCTCGAATATGAGACCTCCTGCTCTAATATCAATTTGATGTAGTACATTTAATTACTTACTGTAAAAATTTAAATTATTAGAGCATGATGAATTAATCTCTTTATCACATGTTTCAAGCCTCACATGTTGCCTAATGGACAGACTGTGTTTTATCCCACCAAGTTGGGCAACACAATACCCGGGTGCCGGACATGAGCTGCACAACACGTGTTGTATCGGATTCGGGTTCTTCTCCCTAGTGCGTTGCACCCACGCTGACTGGTGCGTACAAATGAATCAAATTACTTCCATGCCTCTACTCTCACCAACCGTCTGTCTACTTCACAGGGAGTATCTGGTAATTTCACTCTCAGGCGAAAATGACGTTGAATCTTTGAAAGGCTTTCGTTAAAGAGAAATGCTCCGGTGGTGTTGTAAGAGCAATATAAGTTATAGTGCTCCTAGTTGCATTGGGACACTAATACAGTCTAATCCATTGATCTGGACTGTTCATTATGTCCAAAAAATATTTCACTAGCTGCTAGGAAAGAATCATACCGTTATGAAAGATAACAACCATTTGATCAAGGGACTTAAACATGGACGGTCAAAATTGTTTACACAGAGATAGGTCTCATCAAGGATTTGATGAATCTATTTGTTAGGAATGATTATGGATTGCTTATAATTCCAAAGTAAAAAAATTTTAAGTCAATCATAACCATCCCATCCATGGCTTAGAAAAGGGATGGCTAGAGAAAATAAATCCAGACTGATGATGATTGAACCATCAAATCAATGCTATATTTTAAGATATCCTTTGAAATGTGTCATTAACTTTATAGACGGTTCAGATCGATAGATCGAATAGTGGAAGTGAACAGATACAATTCGGAGCACTGTAACCTATGGTGCTTCTTGTGTACTCGTGCATTTCTTTTCGTTAAATTACTTCATTATCTTGATTAATTGCCACTTAAGGGAGCTTCGCTCAGCCCAGACGCGTGTGAAATAAAGCTCGTGTACACGTCACATGTGTGACATGCAGCATGACACATACGTGCGATATCTAATCCATCCCTCAGGTTGGTCCGACCATGTACATATTTCCCCCAAACGACAATGGTCCAACGAGCATGTGGACCCCAATATTGCAAACAGGTTGACGGGTTAAAAAACTTAGGCCAAGTTTTTCAGAACCGTACATTATTTTTGCAAACTATGGCCCACTTAAATACTGGATCAATATGTTTGACTGTCAGGGGCATCAGTATGGTGGTTCCTTTCTGATGGATGGCTTGGATCTTAGATCCATAATTCCATGATGGCGCACATGTGGAATGTGCATGAGATCTATTGCACAGGCGCATGGCTTAGCAAGACAAGGGTCCCTTCCGTTGGATTTTTCGTGGGTGGATTAGACATTTAGTGGAGTATTTTTGTAAACGACAAAAATGCCATCGAGAATGTTCTTTTCGTTGTTGCTCCCCCCCCCCCCCCCCCCCCCCTCTCTCTCTCTCTCTCTCTCTCTCTCGTGCTGAACGTTGCCATCGATCGGGTGATCCTAACCAATACAGTAAGGGCCTGTTTGGCCAGCCACATTAGATGGTATTAGATGGGATTGTATTCACAATCTCATGTAATAGATGGTACTGGCGTGTTTGGAAGAACGCCGAATACCTGGATGAAAATTACTTTGAGTTTCGCGCCTAAACCGCGGGATTTGGCTATCCGTCTCCTTGTTTTCCAAATCCCACCCTGGAGTTACAACGGAAGGGTAGAGCCTCTACTTGTGGGTCCTAACATTATGCATATTTTTCATCCAAGCCGTCCATCTGATTTTCCACGCTAGTTTAGCCTTTGAAATCAAAAATAAAGTCAATCCTCATCTCAAGTGGGCTACACCGTGAGGTACAAGTAATGGAAAGCTTCAGCGTCAACAACGACTCTTCCGGTTGCATGCGTAGAGATTTGGAATGGGTTTCCACTCGTGGGATTCATCGTGAGGTATCTGTTAGATCCACACCATCTATCTCTTTATCCCAGTCATTTTAACCCTTGAGCTCAAAAATTAGTCCGATCCAACAATCAGGTGGACCACACTATAGGTGACGGTGGTTGAGAACACCTCACGTGAAAGTCCCTCTGGAGTTTCGCCCACTATTGAAACCTTCCTAAGGTCCAACATGATATTTATCTGCAGATCCCACCTGTACATAAGTTAACACAAAAACTAAAAAAAGGGAAAAAACAAAGATCAGCATGATCGAAAACTTTTGTGGCCCTTGAAATTTTTTAATGGTGGGTATCACTCTCTCCACTGTTCTCTATGGCGTGGTCCACTCGAGATTTAGATGGGACTCATTCTTTGGCTAATGTTCTAAAATGATCTTTCCAAATAGATGGTGGGTGTGGATATAAAACATACATCATGATGGGACCCACAAAACTTGACAACATCACTTACGTAGCATGTGCTGCGACTAACTGCTTTGTAGCTAATCCGCTCCCGTACGGTTGTATACCAAACACTATGCAAATTTACCAACACATCCTAAATCCATGTATTCCCAAACAAGAATACCTGATATCCTTGCCTTTCCAAATTCACTGCAAATCTACGACAACCACTGACAGTAGTCATGATGATATTATTTGTAATTTCATCCCATCTAATACAGGCTAATGCAACTGGCCAAACAGGCCCTAAGAGTACCTTCTCTCGATGAATGTGAACCGCGACAATGGACCCCACCAAATGGATGGTTTAAAATGCTGTCTAGACCTTTTTTTCTATAAACAATCTTGGCTGTCCACTTTATAAGACATTAATCCAATGGTTAGAAGCTTTCGCTAAGTGGGATATTTTTTTTTTTGTTTTTTTTGTTTTTTTTTGCACTGGCCCATGAATACTGGACCTATTGGACGGTTCAGATTGATTTAATAGATTGTCCTCGTGTCCTATACATTCATTATGATACACATGGCAAACATGTACAAGACCCATGTGCGTCCTTCAGCTATTGGGAGAGAAAAAATATACATTGTTCAGGTGATCCTAGGGTACTTTTTATGTATAGACCCAATGGATTACTTTTAATTTTTTATTCTACTCAAAAAATTCTTAATTACCAAATTAGATTATCAATGGTACGAACGATTCTAAAAAGACAAAAATACTATTATTTTTATAATCAACTTTATCCTTACAAGCAAATGTATTTTTATTAAAAAACAAACGTCTGTATCCAAAAAATCCAAATCATTAGGAAACTTTTCCAACTGTGAAAAAAAAAAGCATAATATAAACTCATCAACCATGCTAATTTTTTCAGTGATCCTACCCACTAGATGGAGAACTTCAATAATTAAAATCTGTTAGAATGAGTGTATTCAATGCTTAGAAATTCAATGGAGTGGGATCATTTGACTGGAGGGTTTATGATTTATTGTCCATTATGACACAGCTCAATAGATGAATTGTCTTGATCTCAAATATGCAAATGGAGTGTATGGAAATCCAAACCATTGAAACAGTTGCGCCTATTGCAGATTAAGTATAGCCAACAAGATCATATTAATTGGACGATCTAAAGAGTTAACTAATACATAGTTTCTTATCTCAACAGCTTATTAGAAGTTGATATAATTTCTTTAGTGTCATATTTTTATTTGTAAATTTTTATATATTGAGCCCAGCTTATAATGTCACCGTGCACTGGGCTCACATACTTTCAAAATCATATACACTGGGACTCTATATATACCTTACGCATGAACAAACTTTAATAAAAAGATGAATGTGACCGTTACTATCTCCATATGAATCAAGAGGAATAAAGTAGGAATTTTTACTTGCTCCCATTCTACTCCAAATATACAAGGTCAGAATCATCCTGAAAGATACTCATGGGATGATAATCACATTTATATGGTATAAAGGTACTGTAGGTAACTTCGGGAGTACAAATAAAAGCCGTAGTTGCATAACTATAGCTACATCTTTAAAGATCATGGGATGCTAATCACATATATATGGTATAAAAGTACCATGGTCGGTTCGAATCGTCATAGCCTCTGCATTTGAGCTCGAGTGATTGGCATCATGGCTGGATTGTACAAGAGTCAAAACAGACTCCCAAACTGCAAATGTACAATGAAGTGTCTTTCAAAGTTATATGATTGTAGGAGGATATGCTGGTCGATGCACAAGCACAGTTAGATTGATCAAGTTTCAGGTACTACGCTGGGTCCATGGGACCTAACTAGAGACCCGAGATCTTGTTAGGAGCATGGTGGGGCCTAGTATGATGTATGTGTTTTATCCACACGGATTCATTAATCATTTCAAAAAAACTTTTGAAGTGAGGAGCCTTAAAACGAGGTAACTTAATTGCTAAATTAGACGAAGTTGTAGAAGATTGTAGGGATTGAATGGCTATCGCTGAAAACCTTTTGAAAGCCTACAACAGTTTAGGATTAAGAGAATATGTGTGTTTACACTTTAATCAGGTTCCTATAAACTTATGAAAAACTTGGATGGCAGATAGACATCATGATATATGGACCCTAGGAAGGATTTAACGGTGCAATCATTGTTATAATTGTTTCTAGTGGTGTGGTCGACTCAAGCCATCTACACACACTTTTGAGCTCATGCTTTAAAATGATCTTTCAAGTGGATGGACGGTTGGGATAAAACTCACATATCATGGTGTGGGCCCAATAGAGGGAAATACCCAATCTACCCCTCCTATTAAAGTACTACACTCAATTTCTTAATTTTTCATGATTTGGAAGCAATTTAAAAAAGCGAGTGCTTGATCATTTTTCTCATTAAAAAAAAAAGTATAGAGTTGCATATCAGGCATTATGCAGATAACAACTAATTGGTATTACTCCTACCACGGCCCCCACCTTGACAATATGTTGTATATCCACACTGTCCATTCATTTTTCAATCTCATTTTAGGATATACTACAAAAAATTAAGCACATCTACATCTCAAGTGGCCCACACCACAAAAAAGTGATGATTGAACACTTGCCATTAAAAATCCTAAGATCTATTCTAAAAAGATGCATAATGCTCATTTGTCATCCAATCCAACCTATGGATAAGGTCAACCAGAGCTGCTTAAATGAGCTGAGAAAACGGATGGACGGCGTGGATATAAAACACATTCATCATTGTGGTCCACACAGTAAAGGTAACAACACGCGCTGAGCTATTACCCGGGTAACAACCAATCCCCTTGGAGATAGGGACGTGGATTGGTTGGAGAGGACGTCACTGCCCACCTTAGTGGTTCAGTGGTGAAGAGACGTGGCACGAAGCCATTGGCAGGCCATATGCCATCCGTCAGACGTGAGCCTGAGTACGTACTTGACCACCTGCCTCATCTATTACAGTGTACGGGCCCACCAATTGCAACTCGCCACGTATTCCCATCACCCAATAGTCGTCCACATGAGCCCACCGTCGCTGACGAAACCTTGGATTGGAGGGAATTGGTTGGGGGGGGGGGGGGGGGGGGGGGGGAGGGGGATTAGAGGTTCCCCTTGTGGTTTGGCAGCAAAAAGTAATTGGGAATCGTTAATTCAGGGGTTTTCAATTCTCTCTTTGAGGGGTTTGTAATCCATGGTAAGAACTTGGATTACACTTAAAATCGTTTCAATATAAATGTATGTCACTGTACGCTATCATTTTACTGGGCATACGACTCACTAATGATGATTAATACTGTCTAAACATTGTTCATGTAGATCAACACTGTCCAAATATTGTTCAACACTTTTCAAACGTTATTCATACTAATCAATGATTAAAAATTGTTAGTTAGTCACTCAAACATGATCTTGTGCTTGTGGTCTATCTGAGATTTAGAGTTTTATTATTTTTTAACAAAGCATATATTTTAATGGACTTATTACAACTATAGTACCAAAAATTATATATTTCATTGATTGAAGATATTAAAGTTGATTTAATAATTAAATTCAAATCCCCATAAATACATCAATTATAGATAGTTTTGAATTAAAGTTAATACACACTTCAGGTGCCAAACACAACCTAAGGTTACAAAACGTACATGTATCATGTCATGTCATGGTACTATCAAGTCCAATCAGTTGGACGATGTGGTATTGCTCACTCAGCATATAACTTCCAACATAATAAATTCACGTGAAATCCAACCCTTCGAATAAGTTAACCCTACACAAAGATTACCTGTTGCAAAAAGCAGCCCTATACGCTGATTACATGATTCACACCATAGAAACAACGTGCAGCTACCTATAAATAGCGAAATACAAGTGTGGTCCACAAAAATAGTGGATATGGCATATTTTTTCAAAAAATGATCTTTGTTACTGGCCCAACCTATTAGAGGGGTAGGATTTCGTATAAACATGAAATCTTAAATGCTGTCCATTGGGTGAACTGTAACTAACAGTACAACCGGTTGGATGTGGTCTTTCTAGTTATAAAATTTCTCCCCAAGAAACACGAACACCCCACCCATCTCGGTCTTAACGCCGTTGCCTTCTCCATTTCTGGCTGGCCGCCCTCGCAGTTCTCAATTGAGAGAGAGAGAGAGAGAGAGAGAGAGAGATCTCGATGGATTGGAGGAGCACGGAAATCGGTAGGCCGGTGGTACTACTGATATGCGGAACGCTGGTGTATTACCACTGCGCGTATAGGAAATCGAGCTTGCTCTCGCTTGTATCGGACGTCTTCATAGTTCTTCTCTGCTCCCTCGCCATTCTCGGAATGCTTTTCCGTCAGATGAATATCTCGTAATTTCCTTTTATTTCTCTCTCTCAGGGCAAATTTTGTAAATTATGCTTAAAATTCTGGCAATTTTCTTTGTGGCCTTGTTTTATTTCTATAGATGGTCGATCTTTCCATCATCTTTTTGGTTATTATCAGATTTTTGAATTTTTATTTTTATTTTTCCTGTTTTTGGATCCATTCGGATAGCTGTCAAGACTAGGGTTTTTGGTTGATGGGGTTGGATTTAGGGTGATCATGGCCGGCGATCTTGTGGGCCACCATGTGGATTGGTAATCAATTGAAATTCACAGTGATTGGACGATTCAATCTGGTTGGTGGAAGTTTGTTTGCCCATTGAAATTGGACATTGTTCTTCTTCTTCTTTCGCCCAACCAATTTCTGTCCGTCCATTCGCAGAGCACTAATCTACTGCTAAGATAGTATGATTGCTGTGATTTCGGGCATTGGTTCATCTCTATGGTGGTCCACTAGATGACTGGTCCAGATCACACTGGAAATGTTCCCCTTGGCTGCTGGTGATGGAAGAGAGGGATGGAGAGCAAAATGCTGGGTTTAGAGAGCAAGTATATATAGGAATCCCAAAGGACACATGATGCCGAGGTAGCAGCCAACGTGTGAAAACTGTCACAACACCGTTGCTATAATGAGCGTAGTGGAACCGAGCTTCTTGTCCAAGAATCGGTCAAAGAAGAACAATACGAAAAAACAAAATTGATCATGCAGAAAAGCCCAAGCCCGAGTCCGGCCATGCCGGGGTGGGCAGACGCACGCACACGCATGTGGTGTTCGGAATACCATACCTAAGAGCCAATATAAAACTTACTTTCATGGACTATTCTTAAGAGGCTTGCAAAGGCATTTTTTCAAAGGTGTTTTAAAAACTCTCTCTATTTTTTTCTTTTATTTTAAAAAAACAAAACCAACATCCTCCTCCTATCTTCTTTTTCTTCTTATTTTTTTACTTAGAAGAGACTCAAATTTCATTTCAAAATTCCAAAAGTGTTTTCAAATATCTTAGACTTAGATGGAGTATTTATAGAACAATTCTAACTAACCTCTAACTAATATTGGTGATTAGTGTGGTAATCATCATAACCCTCAACTAACCATAATTATATTGGATACAATTGCATCAATTCTATCAGACAATGCATATTTAGGATCCTATACAAAGAAACTTGTGCATACTTGTGTTACATGATTATTTTTATTTTTATTTGAGTTCTAAGTATGTAATCATGTCTCTTCCAACACATCTTGAAGTTCTATTGAAAAATTCCATCATTTCCCAATGGTTCCCTTAGACAGTGATACATGCAATATTTCCCGTGCGATATCAATGTGTTTCCTTAGCCCAAGGGTGCAGTACATGCATTGATGCTGATATTTAAATCACTGATAGTGGGGCCTATCAATGCAATGGTTTGGATCATTGAGCCATGTACCTGCTAGTACAAACTAATGACCTAAGTGTATTATACATATCCTAAGGCTGAGGGTTGTATAGTGCCTATGATTTTCCAAGTATGCTGGTGTTACATGAGCTTACACTGTAGTTAAGAAAGTAATTTTAATTGCAAGATTCATTATTTGGGCGGAATTGCATGTAGGGTGCCTGTGGATCCTCTTGAGTGGCAGATTTCTCAGGACACTGCCAATGGCATTGTTGCGTGCATGGCTAATACCATAGGAGCGGCTGAATCCGTGCTAAGGGTGGCAGCCACTGGTCACGACAAGAGGCTGTTTCTTAAGGTAATTATATCTGCAACTTTGTATGTCTTTGGACTTGCGGCAATTTGCAGGAACTGCTTTGAAGATGTTACATTTCTCTAGAATATATATAGGCATTTGAAATTGTCCCTTTTTTGGAAATGTTTTGTGTTTTCAGCATTTCCCAAATTCCATATACATCTTGTATAATGGATAGATAATTTAACTTCATCATTAGGTAAGCCTTATCCCAAGTAATTGGGGTTGGCTACATTTCTGTTTAACTTCTTATGTTTCATATTTTCTTTTTGGCAATTGACAATTTATTTATTTCCATGACTCACATTTCATAGGAGAGAGAATTTTGCATGGTTATTTCTTGACTGGTACAAGCTGTGCTGTTCTTTTGGCATTTACTTCTTTATCTTCTAATCACTTTGTTACCGTTTTCTGGACTTGGTTCTTTACAATGATTAGTGAATGATGTTTATCCCTGAGGTTTCATATTTGAATCTTCTGGTGACTGCTCCATCTAAAATCAACAGGGTTAAGCTTCTCATGTTGTTGGCTGCTACTTCCATTTATTTATGATACTGTTGTTGATTTCATGAATTCTGTATAGAATAACTGTAGATGTTTCTTTGAACAAGGTCATGCTGTAAGTGGCATTCATTTAAATGTAGATGGAAGCGCTTTGAGGAATTCTGGTTTGTCCAGAATTGGTGGGGTAATAGGGGATCATCATAGGGAGGTTAAGTTGGCTTTCTTGGGGCTGGCCAGGGTTTGTGATGCTATTTTCACGGAGCTTAGGGCTATTAATGAAGGGTTGTCTCTCTTGAAGGATTGTTTCTTAGGCCCTGTTATCACTGAAGGTGATTCCAGGAATCCTATTGGCTTAGGTTCCCAGAAAGTGCCTTTGTTGAAGCGTGCTTTTAAATGGCATGGTTAATGTTTTGGCCTATATGTCACTTGAGTTTAGTCATGTTCTGAGGGACGTGAATTCTATTATAGATTCGCTTGCAAAGGCACTCCCTGTCCTTGTCTTCTCAATGGGTTCCATTATCCATCATCTTAATGCATAGTTGTGTTTTCTGCCTCCTTTAATTAATAATGTTTCATTATTAATAAGAAAGAAAGCTGTAAATGAGATTTTAACTACTAATTGATCTGGACGTTATTAATGCTATTTCATATCATCATCTTAAGTTTGAGAATGACTGGAGTGTGTTATTGATGGAATCTGATTATCGAATCAAATGAGGTTTTGAATCCCGAATTGTAAGAATGGATGAAAAAAAGAAGAAGAAGAGAAACACCCACAATAATGTTGAGGTAGAGGAATAAACAACTTCATTGAAAATTGAAACTTCTTGTTACAAGGACTTGAACAAAAACTCATAAAACTTTAATGAATCTTTAATTAATATGCACCAACTATTGGATTGTTTTGATATCAATCTAATCTTTCTAACATAGCAACAATTCACTTGCAAACTAACAGTTTTATTACTAAAACAACCAAAACTCTACAAGAATGCCCAAGATACGAACGGAAGGGAGCACTCTCCCATGGCCATGTATTAGAGGCCCAATCCAAAACATTCAATTTTGCCTTCCTGAAAACCTCTGAAATAACCTGCTACAACCAAATGCTTGCCAATAAGGACAATCTCCATGGCATCCTCCATCTCTTCCCAATCACACCCCCATGCAAGAAAAGAAAAGGCTCTCAATAGTCTCCAACATCACCCACGACAAACCGAAATTCCCCAAGAATCTCTCACGAAGTTCACTAACAAAGGAACAATGAATAAAGATATGGTCAACTGACTCGTAATTCTGCAAACATAACATGCAGACAATAGGGATCACCATCTTCCCCTTTTGAAGGTTATGGACCATAAGCACCATATTCCTAACTACCAGCCACACCAATGCTATTACATTGGGGATAAAGGAACATGCAAAAAATCAACCAGATTCATTGTTCCAAACCCCTGCGTCTTTAGCTCCAGCAGAAATGCAAATACTGTCAAGCTGCTCCAATAAGCTGATGAACTCAATATCTTCCTCTTCCTGTAAATTCCTCTGACATGGAGGGGACCAAATCGCCCCATTGCCTAAATCTGAATAGCAACGAGCAATAGTAATGTTAGCTAGCCTTGGGAAATCTTCATGAAGTGTCCTCTTGCCCAACCATGCATCCTCCCAAAACCTAATTCTGTTTCCATCTCCTAGGGAAAAACCAATCCCCTCCTTGAATCTGTCCTCCAATCTGGTAACCGACTTCCATAGCACCAAACCCTTGTACAAAGATGAGTCTTTCGTCCACCACCTCCCTACCTTGACACAATACTTCTTCATTATCCCCTCTCTCTATAGACAATCCTCTTCCATGCCGAACCTCCACAACCACCTACATAGAAGCGTCGAATTCATAGTCTCCAGCTTCTGAATACCTGCACCCCCTTTCCCATAGGCCTGCACACCTCCTTCCACTTCATTAGTTGGAACTTATTTTTCTCTTCTTGTCCCTGGTCGAAGAAAATCACGCCTTAGCCTCTTTGGTTCCAACATTGCCTTCAAGCATCTGAAGAGGGACATGTAATAGAGTGGATGATTCGAAAGTGCCACCTTGATTAATGTCAATTTGCCTCGTATTGAGATATGTCGGCATTTCCATCTCGACAATTTCGTTTTAACTCTTTTAATCATCCTTTCCCATAAATGCTTTGCCTATTCGCGGATGCATAAATGGAGACTTAGATTTGTCAAAGGGAACGGCCCTATCCTGCAGCCAAATACCTCTACTAGCTTCTTCGACTTCTCCTTTGACATGCCAATGTCGACATCTCAGTTTTGAGAATATTCACCTTCAGGCCCGACACTATTACAGAACACCAAATAATCTTCTTTAGATTGTCCACCTTGGACTCTTCCCCATAGTAAAACAACGTACTATTATCGGCAAACTGGTGATGGAAATTTGAAAGTCACCTTTGTCCAACAACCCCTTATCCAACATCTTGCTTAGGACTTCTACCACTACAAACAAAAAGGGTAATAACGAGTCCCCCTACCCGAGTCCTCTGAGCTTTTGGCTCATTCCTTACTTTACTCACCTACAATGCTTTTAGCTCTATTTTAATGACCTAAAATAGAAAAACCAAATCTAGCAAATAATCCCCAAAATCTTCAAAATAATCCACCTATCTTCTGAAAATAGTAAATGGAAATCTCTGGCATTTACCCCTCAAAATTAGCAACAAACAGCTCAAAATTCAACACATTTTGGGCCTCCTGTGGGCCTTTGGTCTACATCAGTTCTTTTATTGGATTAAAATTTCCAGCAAAGTTAGAAGAAATGCCATTTACCTTCTCATCCTTCCAAAAAAAAAATTTGGTGTCATTATTTTCCATTTTAATAGTATTGATGAACAACCAAAATATGTAGTACTTACATGTGGTCTTTTTCCTTTCCTTTTCTTTTCTTTTCTTCTTGTTCTTTTCCAAAGGTGGTCGTTATTCTTTATCTGCTATCAGCTTTGGGAAGAGTGGCCTCCGGTGCTACTGTGGTATATGTTGGTATGTTAAACTGCCTAGAAACTCTCTCTCTCTCTCTCTATATATATATATATATGTGTGTGTGTGTGTGTGTGTGTGTGTGTGTGTGTGTGTGTGTGTGTGTATGTCTGTATGTATAAATGTATATTATGTGTGGCCATATGTGCATGGCTGTTTGTATGTTGCATGCATGTGTGTGTATGTGTGCATGTGTGTCTAATTTTTGGAGTTGGATCGAATGATACCTGAATAAGGTTGGACTATAGGTGTAGTTAATTGAAGTATAATGTCATGGAGAAATCTTTTCTATGCTCAAATTAAACTTTCCAAGTATTCAAATTCCGATTCGCAAAACCCCGCCTTTCAATTTTTCCATATATTTAACAAAATATCCTTGCATTTTCTTCTGTCACTCATCTCAATTGGCTTGTATGGAAGATCACTTATCTTTGTAAGGTTATCGATTGTTTCTTCAAATGAAAGATAGTGCTAATAACTAGAACATCAAATTCATTTTTTAAAAGGTTACTTAAATTTATTAAAGAAAGAGAAAGGGGTTAAGATTAGTGTAGACATGTATATTTCTGCACTGTGGGCCTTCTTTCTTTGGATCGTGGGTCTTCTCTTCTGAGCCATGGGCCGTCTTCTATTCTCCTCTTATTTCTCTTATTATTTTTGTTCTTTTGTTTTTCCTCTTTTGCCTTGGTTCCAATAGTATTTTATGTAATTTGGGTCGTCACTTAATATAAATAAGAAGGGAGCTGGACTTCCAGCTATAGTTAAGAGTCTCTCTCTCTCTCTCTCTCTCTCTCTCTCTCTCTCTCTCTCTCTCTCTCTCTCTCCCCTAAAGGGATCTTGCAACCGTTTCTGATTTTCTTTGAAGGGTTGTTGGACATTTAGTTTTGATTAGGCTTTTGGGGCTTTTTTACTTTCTTTGCTTTTTTCAGAAATTAGTTTGTGGCAACTAGGGTTTGCTGAATATTTTTGTTTGGACATTTTTTTGGGTTCTTTTCGTCCCAATTTATTGTGATTCTTTTGTGCTCATTAATAAGGGACCATCATGAACATGTCCTGGACAAGAAAACAGGCTGGTTGACATATCAGGTGGGCCACAAATGTTCGTAGAAACATGGATGCTCGTCTAGTTTTATAGTCATTCAATACTTCATGTAAGCATCAACCACCAGATCACGTTGTAGTGAGGCCTGTTCACCATCTTTCTTGCGTGAGTCTCGTTAATGAGGCTCGAACAATATCTAAGTTCTGATTACCGTATCTTCTATATCTGCAAAATGTTGCTTATCTTGTTCTCTGGAAACAAATTTTATTTTTGAATATTATTTTTGAAGTGTTAGGGTGATGACAGTTACTCTTTACTAGAGTAATTGGGTATGTTTCACTCCTTTTATTCTGTCATTACAACAAACATTTCCCACAAGGGTATGGGTCAGACCTGGGATTGGTTCAGTGAGTTCAGTCATTGGGTCTGTTGTCTTGACGATTTACGGAAGACGTGAGATCTTCTCCACAAAATTACATACTCCAGTACATATGATGTGTAAAAAGTTTGCATATTTGTAAGGCCCAATCAAATAAACGACCTTTTTTAAAATCAAAAGTTCTACATGAAAATGGTACATGTTGGACCCACATTTCTGTAGTGTGAAAATGCCCGAGCCTAGTGTGAAAATGCTCCTGCATTAATCACTCTCGGTGAGGAGGCTCGAACACGAGACCTCCCACTCTGATACCAATTTGATGTAGGACAATTAACCACTTGCTCTAAAAGCTTGAACTGTTAGAGTATGACGAATTAATCCCTCTATTTTATAGCCCAGGCCCCACATTTCATGGGGTAGGACCTAGGATGAACCCCCCTTCGTGGGCCCCAAATCACATGGGTCACCTACCCCGAGTGTGTCCCCGCATCCCACAGGCTATCCCACTCGAGTCCTGTGTGAAAATGCCCCTGCATTAATGTGATAATCCAGACCGTTCATCGAGGGTTTCCACAACATATGAGCCACCTGGTAAAAAAATTCATTGATCAGAGATCCCGACTGTCCATGTGAAAGTGAGTAGAAAATGCTTTTCCAGACTTTTATTTCTAACCCGCTTTTTACGAACAGAAATGCCATGACTCATCAGTGAGACTGATGTTTAGTTTATCCATGGCTGGGAATTTTATGTGAATGGTTTGGATCATCGTGTGGAGGGGCGGAAGTTGTGGGCCTCTTTACCATTCTGGTCTCCCAAATTGAGTTGCTTATTGGCATTTCACTGAAACAGGGTTATGCTTGTTGTGTTCGTATTTTTTTGTTCAAAGCTCTGGACCAAATGATTCATCCTCTCCTCAGTTTCTGAAAAGGCGCGATTCTACAGGAGGAATGCAAGATAGCATGCAATCTTAAAGGTTAGTAGCAAGCATTCTGTATATCCACCTGTCATTTCTCCAATGAAAACCCTGTGCGCAAAATGACCGCATTGTTCATACTGCTACCAGGAATCAGATGATCCTCTCCCCGAGGATGTCCACACTATACTTGTATTGTCAGTTTGTGCAGGTAGGCTCCAGAGCACATTGATCTGTGACTGTTGGTTGGTTTGTCTCCATTGTGGATGGACCATGACCCACAAAATCTACTCAAGGGAAATTTTTGCCTGAATTATGTGGTTAACGAAGAGATGTAAGGGAATGCTCTACATCAACTGGAAAAACTCTGCCAATGGGTGGGGTAGGATCTTCCAATATGTGAGATTTCAGGGAATGGCCCGTCCATGATGTGACCCAAGAGAACTGTGGTCTGGATCATTGAACCACGGGTCCCATTTGTACGGAGCCTGAAAACATCTAGTATACTATGCACAATGTTTGTGAAACTTACTGCTGAGATGTTTGTATGCAGAAAACAAATGCTGTGTGGTTATTATTAAAGCTGCCGAATTGAATAACGAACCGATGACTCGGTTTCTGCAGTCAAATTTCTGGCTGTACATTGGTGATGGATCTGCTCAACGCATCCAAAATTCGAGAAGTTCTGTTAGTGAGGGTGACGTGCTCACATTTTTCCTTGGATCCCCCGAGTGATATTATACTGATGTATAGGGTTTGTCTGGTAGTTGGACAGAAGAGTTTTAGTAGGAACATTTGCCACAATTTGTAATCATTACACTTTTCCCAGATCCTTAGGCCCTTTTGGAAATTATTGGAACTTTGGAAAAATAAATCAATTTCCATGGAGTGTAGACTCCCAGGAGTTTCAACACCGGGTCAAGGGTGCGTGTGTGTGTGTGCGTGTGTAAAAAAAAAATAAAAAAATCAATTTCCATGGAGAGATCTATTTTCCCTTGTTTGAGAGAAAAAAGTAGGTACTGAAATCGGTTTCCTTCTCAAGGTTTCACTCAAAGGACTTGCATATCATTTTTTTTTTTCCTAAAGAACTACTGAATGTCTATTACCATTGTATCAAGAGAACACTTGCCATTTGACTAATGGACCTTTTAACATTTTCATGGAAAATTACAAGCCAAAGTCACGCAAAGGATTTATCGTTGGATCGCACAGTTTTCCCTTGTCTGAGGATTCGATATAGTGGCTCTCCACATTTTGAATTTAACAGTTACTAGGACAGGAAAAATATGCATGAGAAAATATTGCACAATTGTTTAGTACTATGGTGTGATTTTATTTTTTATTTTTTAATTTTTTTTGAAAGGTTGTACCATGTTGTGATTGCTGAAGGAAAATAAAAATGAAAGAATCTAGTCAAGATCAATTTATAGATTAGTATAGATTTACATTCTAATGCTCGGAGTTGTATATCTGAGGTGCCAATTGCAGACCTTTGCAAATGTCCTGTCTCTAATCCGATATGATATGATCTTTCCTGGTTGTCCACAGTCATTCTCCTTCCATGTGGAAGGAGAGAGATGATTTGCCGCAAGTTTGGTTTTTGGCTGAGGAAGAGGATCTACTCCGTTGGATTGTTAATGTAAACAACGGTCTTTGTTGCTGTTTCTCTTTTCATCATCATCATCACCATCATCATGGCTTTCCATTCCTCTGTCACAAGGAACAAAGGAAATGATTTCTATTCTGGATTTAGCTTCACTTAACTACTCCTGTAGAAAGAGAGACTAGAATCACCCGCACCACCTGATCAAAGCAGCGTCTACCAGTACAACACCCAAGCTCTGTGGGTCCACCATGTCTAGCTGCACTGTGCCTAGCCCAAACTAATGTTTTCCAGGCATGGAATTAGCAGAAGCATGGAATTAACACACAATAATTAACCTTCTACCTGGAATGGGCACTTGGGTGCGTAGCACCCCCACATGAAGGGCCCAAAGAAATCCTTGAGAAAGAGATTCTTAGATTCTGTTGTATTTTGTCCATAGTTAGCAAAATGAAATAAGGTTAAAAAATGATGTGGGAAATGTTTGTCTTTAATTCGGTCTTGATTGTTAAAAATATGGAAAAGAATTCATTCAGAAAACTGGAAATGCCGAAGATTTGGAGAATGAAAATGGGTTTGTACTATAAAAAAAAACAGACTGAAAAAGGGTTATATATGTATGTATTATATATAAAAACTTGGATTAGCATGATTATAATTTATATCTACATGGACAAAACATAACCTAACGTGTGTAGAAATTCAAAGGGTGTTCTTTGCATCTGGCAAACTTTTCTTTTCAAATGATCCACATATAAATTAGCTCCCCTTTACTTACCTTCTATTGAATTTTATCAATGGGACACATCGTGATGAATGTTCCTTACATCCACGCCATCCAACTACTTTGACAGCTCATTTAAGGACGTGATGTCAATAATGAAGTAGTTCGAAACCTTAGGTGGACCGCATCAGGAAACATTTGGTGACAGACTACCCACCATTAAAGACTTCTTGGAGGGACACTGAAATGTTTATTTTCCATCCAAGCTGTTGATAAGATCACAAAGACCTAGATGAAGAGACCACACAAATTTCATCTTTATCCAAAGCTTTGTTGGCTCACAAGAAGTTTTTAATGGTCAAGTACTACTTTTTCTTGTACAAATGGTTCATCTGAGATTTGGTTCTGCTTCATTTTTTGGATCATGCCCTAAAATGAGCGTTCAATGCGGATGAACAGAGTGGATGTAGTCACATACATTACGGTGGGCCCCAAAGTTAGGGGTCCCACCCACCACGGTGGATCCGGGGATCCACCGAAGCCGCGCTCATAATAAAGAGAGTCGGCCGCTCCACATAGCCACGTGCTTATTTGACCATCAATCTAGTTGCTCTGGATGGAAATTGGTCCAAAGAAGCGTTGATTTCATGATCCTATCCATCTGATTAGTGGCCAGTAAAGGGACGGTAGAAAACAAAATGGGTTAAAAAATCAATGTTAAGGGTGTGCAATTGACAAAAAAAAAAGAAGAAAAAAGAGTGAAGAAAGTGACGGCGTAGATTCTCTGATAGGCACGATCTTTGAAAACTGAACCATCTACAGTAGGGCACACTACATGGACGGTGGGATGGATACGTAGCCCTGATACGTGTATGTGAGAGATGCTGACACGTGTATGTGAGAGATGTTCTGCCATTCTACGGTTCTTCCACCTCTAGTGATACTGTAGAGACTGTAGGGCCAGCGGTCTCTCCACGGCACAAGTGGATGGTGATGTATCGATCGGGACCGGCCATCTACTTTCTGGTGCCGTGGGTAGACTATCTGTCACATGATCCTAGCCATTAGATCAGTGGCCTCATATATTACCGGTAGTAAATAAAATATTGAACGGTCATCAGGGTTAGCAACATATACATTATATACAACCAAAACCTACCTATGTTGAAATGACAAAAATATTCTAAGATTATGCGTTCTGTACAAATATACATATACATCATGCCCTGACCTCACGCATCAAAGAGGAGCTAACCTGATGGACGGATTAGATTTCACATATACATCTCGATGGGCCTTAGATTGAGAGTTTTATGCAACGCAAAACAGTAAAATAGGCCGTCAGGCTTTAGTTGCTTTCGACAGCTTTAGCCCGTCGAGAACCCCACATTGCTACACACTATACATTTTGGAACATTCAAAATCAGATTGAGATTTAATAGCAAGAGAACTTTTAACGTCATGGACCGAACCACTGAGATAATCTAAGTATGTTCGCTTCCTGAGCTTTCATATCTCAGTATCAATGTCGGCCCACCAGAGTGCTTTCACTAATGTTCGATGCACTCCCCTACAACCTTTGTAAAATAATCCTATTCTTCTACAAATGGTTGTGTGCAGGGCTCACATTAGCTATGTCCATTACGTGCACCCCTTCAAGTAGGTCATGCCTGGGAGCAGTTGTGATGGGGATACCATAGTACAAAATCCTGGAAATTCAACTCGATATTTAAATGACTCGACTCAATATTTAGCAATAAAAATAAAATATTGGAAAATTTTGTGTGCTTATATATAAATGGACTGCTTGGATTTTAGCAAAGTGAAGGATGACTTGGATTTTACTAGCTCCCTCCTCCTTTTGCATTTACTTGTAACATCCATCCATACATTTGTTAGGCTGCCTCATGTTAAGACATCAATCTAAATTAGAGGTGGATCTAAAATTTGAGTAGGGCCACAAAACAGAAAAATGTATAGATGGCTCACCAATCATTTGCGACTTTCTCTTTATGTTTGTGCTTGTAGCTGCATTCATTTCTTCCATTTTTCTATCATTTTTTTCCTCACCCCCTTTGAAAGTGCTTCTCATCCCATTTCTATTTCTCCCTTCCTCAATTTCATGTGTACTGTTTTACCTGCCAATTCCCTGGTATAAATAATGTCAAGTTATGCCAAATAGAGTTGAGTTTCATTGATTTTTTATTTTTATTTTTATTTTCAAGTTGAGTAGGTTTCTCTAGTCATGGATGGCTAGGATTGAAAACATATCGAGTTAGAAAGCTTGATATGCAGTTTAGTGTGTATTATAGCTTTTGATGACCATAACTTCGAGATTGTTTATCAGTTTTGCATGTACAATATATCATAGGAAAGTTAGATAGTTATTGCTGAGTTTTATGTCCTGGCCGATTACCAAAGGTTTATTGTCTCCCAAATGATTTTACAAAATTAAATTATTGTGAAAGTTAAATTTAAATTTAACTCAAAATTTACTTCTTTTTTTTAAAAAAAAAAATTATTTTACTTTATTTTTTTACGGTTTTATGATTACCAGAATCCAATTGTTGTCCAAATTCTTTGTTCACCTAAGACAACTCAGATTTAGGTAAGATTAAGCATATTTTTTCTATTTTTAGTTGACTGTTGTTTTGAAAAAGTTTTCAAGTTGTTTACAAGTTTGGGTAGGATCACCCGGATCCATAGCTCAACTGGCAGACTGAGTGGAGATACCTCGTTTCAACACTTGAGGTCTTGGTAACGATCTCCAGCAGGGGTGGCTAACATGGAGTGTGTGTACTGACATGGGTGTGTACTAACAAGCTAACCCAAAATAAAAAAATAATAAAAAAATAAAATAAAATAAAATCTCCAACCACATATCTAGCTTCTAAAAATTTAAACTATGAAGTGCATAAATATGGATCATTTATGATGTTGTTGAGTTGAGAGAAGCATTAGGTATTATTGTAGGTAAATTAAATTTAAATTGGAACTCAACCAAAATTAAGAACTTTTTTCTTTCTTTTAAAAAAGAAATAAAGAAATAAAGAAATAAATTAGAGACTTGCCTGACCACATTTCTACGGCGACATTCAAGACGTTGAAATTTAGTGGATCATCAAACATTCTCTCTCTCTCAATGATGCAAATGAGGATGATGAAGGCAGCCAAATAAGAGAGGGGTGAGAAAGTGAGATACTTGAGTGGTCCTCTCCTTTTGTCTTTTTTTACAATTTCCTTCTGACGTTTGGTAGGTAAAAATGCAGTATGAGGAGGGAGGTACCTGAAAATTAATTTACCAAAATTAGTAAAAAATTAGAAAGGGGAAGCCCATCTGTATATTGGGTCAGATTGTACGTGGGTGAATTTGGACAACTGATGATTTTGTTTCTAGCCCTTCATTTGATGGTGACTGCTAATGATTTTGTTTCTAACCATTCATTTCATGACCACCGACATGATAGACATTTCATCAGTAAGACTTTGAGGCCATGCTCCATCCACCAAGGCTTCCATTATCTGCGGTGGATGAGTCACCATTATTTAAGAAATGCCTATCACCACATTTCTGGTCTAAATAAAAACCAGTGGCTATTGACATTTTAACCCACAAATTAGTTTTTTTAGTTGCTAAAACTTTTCATTATTTGAGGACATGAAAAGGGTTTTAGAGAAAAGGAAATGACTTACTATAAATAGTAAAGTTACTATTTAACTATGAATAGTAAAGTAACTAGTAAACTTACTATTTATAGACGGTCTCCATTCCTGCTAGACTAATGGTTTTCGGCAAAAAAATAGTTAAGTGTCCAATTTGGCCTAACCATGTTACTAAGCCCTTTTCATGTTGGGCACGACTCCTACAACTCAAATGATCAAAAGTTATACTCCAACTATAACTTACTAATAATAAAAACGAAAACAAAAGGGATTTTTGACCGTCGATCTGAAGCAATCTCACAAATCCGGCATGGGCAACCTGGCACAGCCGGGTTGGTTGGCTTAAGTAGCATCTCCTACCCCAAAATCAATATATAATATGTCGAAAAACTCATCCCCCGGTTTGCAAGATACAACTGTTTTAAGATTCTGATGGTCCAGATCGTTTCTGCCTCCAATCAGGCCTTCTCTGTGACATCTTTGCCATAAAAGTGTCTGCGAGCCGCTATACATCAACTTCAGGTCACTGAAAAAAAAAAAATGACAACAATTGATTCAAATGCATAAGAGAGGACCCAATTGCCATTTGAATCCATTGTCTAAAGAAGAAAAAAACAAGGGTTTCAAATGGCACATTGCAAAGTAAGCAAAACCAGTGTTTATCCCTCTCAGTACCAACATCAGTCATGTATGCCAGTTTTCTTGAGCTAAAAAAAAAAAGGTCATCTCTTCTAGCATTAGATTACAGGAAATAATGACCCATAAAAACTATAAATTACACTTGAAAAGGGTGCACAAGAATCTAAAACTGCTAATTTTCATAATACCAAACTAGAAATCACAAGAATGCCTATGAAGAGAGCATACAAGAATTGAAAACTGCCCTTTTTTGAGAATTTTTATTAGTAAATGTCCACACTTACAACGAAGAACTCGCTTCCCAATCATAAGTACAGTTTATGGGATTAAAAAATTGTACTCAAGAAGAGCAACACAACAAACAGAAAATAAGAATCGAAAAAAATTTCTCAATTTGGCTTTCCATGAGGTTGCTGAGGGAGGGTATATAAGGATTTTAGCTGCCTGTTGATGAGTTTGCTGTTATGGATAGCTAGTTGGAGTTCCATGTCATCAGACCACCATTGCTGCAACCCATGAGCCTCAAGAAACTTCTGAGGGCCCTTGGACATCACAAACATCTTTGCTGAAACATTTCCTGGAGCTTCCATCTTTGGCTTTTCAACAATGTCACTAGTACTGGCATGGATTTCACCGGTTCCAACCGGATCCGTGTAGTAACAACAGATGTAGTCGCTGTTGTTAACGTATAGATGTGGAACCCACTTCTTAATTTCTACACATACTTTGCCTTCTCCTGTAGGATTCTCTTCTGCACAATTGGATTGAGCCTCACTTCTTGAAGGAAACATTGCTTTGATTCTCTTCCAAACAAACCCAGCTTTCTCTCCAATGTTTCTCAAACTCATAGCTAGTGAAATAGAAGGTGGATTGAATAGATGAGACTCGACAAAGACTCCCTGTTTGGCTAATGCTTTACCCACTTGGAAAGCAAAACCAGCTCCTAATGAATGGCCTGCAATACATACGTTGCAGCTCCCATATCTATCAACCACTGAATTTAGAGCTTCCAAAGCTACCTTGAATCTAACAGACCCCTTCAAGCTTTCCCATGCCAAAAACCGAAGATCGTCTTCCAAATCCCTCCTGATTGTTGTGCTCTTCAGTAAGGTTCCCCTGAGTGCTAGAATAGCCCGTGGAGCACCGCTGGGTGGCATCACTATGAAGTCAGCTAGTGCTGCAAATCGATCCCATTCTATAATCGCTCCAAATATAGAGCCATCTCTTTCATCCACTAATGTCTGGACTAACTTGTACTTGAAGGGCTTCCACCATTTTGGAGCTAGACCATTTTCTTCTGTTCTCTTCTCTTGCCTATCAAGTTCAAGCAAGTATACTGCTTGTATGAAGCAGGCTATTACTGTTCTTTTGTAGTTGTTATCCTTCCTGTAAGAAACAATAACAAGGAAAATTAGGGGTCGTTTCGATAAATGTAAATGGTTTTAAGTGTAAATCATTTACGGTCTGTTCTGTTCATCTATAAGCTGTAATGATTGTCTGTGTTTGGATAGCTTGTAAATTGTTCAAGTCCTGTCAATGGAGAATCAATCTTTCCATTTATAGCCATTAGGCTGTAAATGAAATCACAGCTTTTTGCTCATAAATCAAATGGAGCTGAAAGCTGTAAATGATTTACAGTCTGCAAATCATTAAATGTTTCTCAATGGAGAAGCAATCTTTCCATTTATAGCCATTAGGCTGTAAATGAAATCACAGCTTTTTGCTCATAAATCAAATGGAGCTGAAAGCTGTAAATGATTTACGGTCTGCAAATCATTAAATGTTTCTCGATGTTTGGATAGCCTGTAAATTGTTTTAGTCCTGTAAATGGAGAGTCAATCTTTCCATTTATAGCCATTAAGCGGTAAATGGAGAGTCAATCTTTCCATTTATAGCCATCAAGCTGTGAATGGAAAGCCTGTAAATGAAATCACAGCTTTTTGGCTGTAAATCAAATGGGGCTGAAAGCTGTAAATGATTTACAGCCTGAAAATCATTTACAGGCATTTTCAGCATCCAAACGCAGACTGTAAACCATTTACCGTTAGCCCCATTTACAGGCATCCAAACAACCCTTTAGTACCGTCTACAGACCACTCAAATTTATGTTCTCTTTCATTCTCATGGGAAGTTATATGACCATCATTGTGACGATATGCTTGAGCACTGATTCATACAACCTGAGCCGTTTCTTTGGAGATCCAAGCTATTGATTCGATGGCCACATGGTCATTGGAATATGTCCCAAAAAATGTCTACTTGGACAATTCTAACCTGTCATCAGTGGCTGAAAATAACTGCTAAGAAAATAAAAACCCAATGGGATAATCGTCCTTTTCTTCTTTGAATGGCGAGAATGGCCAACGCTTGGGTGGTTAAAATATTCCAGTATGGGAAATTTCGGGGCACAGTCCACTCATGGCTAGTCCTATCAGATCAATGGTCTAGATCACTGAAAAATGGCACCAGTTGTGGAAGTCAGGAGCAAGAAAGCATTGTAGTATCATCAGTGACAAGGAGCATATAATTCCTATTTTCTCATTACTAGAATACAGAATCCGACTCAATTCAGACTATTATTTCATAGAACAGTCAAAATCCCAAACACCCATATAAGAATTCATTTCAAAATCAAACCATAGAATCTCACTTGGGTCAGAAGCCCCATATAAGAGTTCATTTCAAAAGAAACGCGTTCAGGCACTTGGAAACAGAGAATTTCGAGATGGGTCTTACCAGCTAGAACTGATTATATCTCTCCAATTCGGCAACGAAAGATTGCGGGGACCGGAGACATGGAAATCGTAAGGATGTCCCTCTTCAGCTATCTCTGTGGCGGGGCGCTTCGCCATCAAACTACTTCTTCTCCCTCTATTCTTCTTATTATTAGAGATTTTGCACGAGAAGAAGGCAGGGAGAGATCAGCAGTCAGCAATACAGATGAAATGGATCTTCCTCAATTCTTCCTACTAGAGATTTGCATGAGAAGAAGGGACAGAGAGAAAGATCAACGGTCAGGAAAATCAAAAGAAATGAGGTTAGTGGTGGGAAAGAGGAATGGGAGAAAGGTTCTGCATCGTCTATTTCAGATGCGATCCGATATTTAGTAGAAACGGCACACGCCTTTCCTGTAAACCGGGATTACACAGATCTCCTGTAACCCAAAGCTCTGTGGGGCCCACCACCATGATGTTTGTGTTATATCCAATCGGTCCATCCCTTTATTGAAATTATTTTAGGACATTCAACGAAGAATTAATGAGGTCCAAGGATCAAGTGGGCCATACCACATACAACGGTGGGATGGAGACACGAGCTGTTAAAACCTTCCTGGGGCGAATTGTGATGTTTAAATTCCATCCAACCAGTGCAAAAGGTGATTTGCACACGGATGAAGGGAAAACATAAAAATTACATGATTCAATACTTCTGTGAGCCCCACTAAGGTTTCAACGGATATTTTTCAATCCTCACACGTGTGGACCACTTGAGTATTTTTATCTCGTCATTTTTGGAATCATGTTCTAAAAAAACTTAAAGAAACGGATGGACGGAGTGGATATGATAAAAACATCATATTGGTCCCACGGAGCTTTCAGTTACAGGGGAGCGGTGTATGGGCAAGTCGCTCCGTGGAAATTCCGGATTTTGAATATGGGCACTGCACCGCCAACGGTCATATTTGGGACTCGGATTGGGTACCGGTCAGTGCTCTGTGGGCCTCACAATAATGTATTTATGTCATCCACGCCGACCATTCATTTTTTTAGATAATTTTATGGTAAAAGAACAAAATCGAGGATATAAAAATCTCATGTGGACCAAACCATAGGAAACAATGGTAATTGAACACCCACCATTAAAAACTTCTTGGGGGCCACATAAGTTTCGGTTTAAGCTGATATTTTGTTTTCGCTTCATCCATGTCTTTATGTCCTGATCAGTAGTTTTGATGGAAAATAAATATTCCAGCTGGCCCCAGGAAGTTTTTAACGGTGGCCATTAAATCACCACTCTTTCCTGTGGTGTGGACCGTGTGGTCCACCTGAGGTTCGGATTGGTCTCATTTTTGGTCTCATACCGGAAAATAAGCTGTAAATGTGGATGGACGGCGTTGATAAAACACATACATCATAGTGGAGCCCACAGAGCTTTTCCAACACCGAGCTCGGCACTGGAGGGGTCACTACCGAAACCCAGTACTCATATTTCGATCAGGTAGCCGTTTATTTATTTATTTTTCCTTAACGGCTAAGATCCGTGTGTGGAGACGAGTGAAATTAAATTAACTGTTGATTCTGTTTGACCTGCACAAACAATTTTTTTTTTCTCTGATTGCAAGGGCATTTTCGTAAGATAAAAAATATCTGTACCTTGGAAGTTCAGGTAATTACCATAAATTTACTCTTTTCTTCTAATAAAAAGGGTCAATTTACAATGTTACCATAACTTTACCGTACTGCACCAATTTTCTCACCAATGCATCGCATGTGTGGCACATCCCATCCATGGAAAAGGTCCGGTCCATCATGAAGATCACGTATTGTGAAAATCCGGCTTATCTGTTCATCTGATGGGGCACCATTCATTGATTTTAATAGTATGTTCCATCTGATGGTTGGATCGGCCATTCTCTACTTCTGTTTGCTCCAACAATGGAACTGATGGCTGCGATCACCCAATTACAGTGACTTTTGGTGGGTGGCCCACCTACAATGGTTCTACTGGATGATAGTACAGATAGCCATCCACGTGGCTACAATCGGTGGACGTCGAGCCTATTGCTGTTCACAGTCGATATAGATGGATTCACCTGCGTAGCAGTTGAAAATTGAAATCCACTGTTAAAGTTGAGGTAGCGAAGGCTGGTGGGATCAAGCTATTGTGGGGCCCATGTGATGCCTACATCAGATCCACCTTATCCATTAAGCACGCCTTCAGGATAGGCCATGGGACTAAAAATCAGCCAATGGTAAACTCAGGTGGGCCACACCAGAAAGAGATGTGGGGAGGAGATCCCAACAAATAAAACCTTCCAAATTTATTGGGGGCCAATCAATGCATCTGGGATAACCCACTAAGATGAGAGGGACATACATAGGTAAGATAGTAATAGGTGGTAAACGCAAAAAGCAAGGAGTTTAGGTAGACCACTACATGTGTAATTTCAATTCCCATTACCACAAACTACCATGTATTACATCAGTATGAAAATCACTGTTGGCTTGACTGCAATAATTGGTGGGCCCTACTGTGATGTTTAAGTAAAATCCACCCGATGACCAGGTGTGTCACCCATTTTAGCTCTAGTGGTCAAAAATCAGCTGGGTCTATGATTCAAGCCAGCCATGGAAAGGGAAACAATTTGAAGAGGAAGACCACCCTTGATTTTTCAGGGCCCACCATGATAATTATATGAAATTCCCTCCAACCGTTGGATGCAAAGCTAAAATGTAGGCCTTGGGACAAAAAATCACGCCCTATTTCTGATTTGGGTCGGCCACATTTAAGTTAACAGTTTGGAGGGTAAGCATTACTATTCTCTTTCCATGGCCTGCCTGATTTTTGGGCCATAAAGGTTATATAATGGGTGACAAACCTAGTGATTGGGATGGATTTTTACATAACCATAACAGTGGGCCATGTTTGAGAATTTTTTAAAGTATGCATGGGTCCATGTCGGACAACTTCTGCATGAAAATGATATAAATTTTACTTTGTGAATTGGGTGCCACCCCCCCCAAAAAAAAATAAAAAATAAATCAGTCATCTATTATGTTACATCATTTTCCTCACCACATGTGACCACCCATTATACAAGTGGACTAGCCTGATTTTGCAGTGGCCCCCACGTGATGAGGGTCCTGTATTCCACACGCATGCCACATGAGCACATGGGCTGCAAATCACCTCACCGATCCCTCCTTGGCCAGATTAGACTAGCACATTCCAAATTTTATTTCACATCATAAAAGAATACATGGGTCATGAAACTTCCTGCATTTCAAGTCTACTCAAAACTATAAGAGAAAAATCATGACCTTTGATCAGATAACACGAGCAGAGTCCCCTGCTTCACATATCAATACGGCTGTGTCTGAATTCAGCTGGCTGGCCAGCTTGGGTTGAACCTTACTGTACTCGTCCCTGACGAATGAAGCTGCTTCCTCTGCACGATCGGGATGGACAAATGCAATGCAGCAGCCCCTGAATCCCGCCCCACTGAACCGGGCCCCAAACACACCTGGAGTCCTCAAGAGGATCTCATAGAGTTGTATCAGTGGCTCGCAGCCTGTCATATGAGGAAACATGCAGTAAAATATCATTCGGGAGATTCCTTTTTCATTTGGCAATTGAAGTGTGGTTGATATATATATATATATATATATATATATATATATATATATATATAGCGGAACGCTAACCTGCGAATCGGTTCGTACGTACTACGTACAAACTTTTTTGAAAACCCATCATATGTGATTTGGATCCAAAATCTGAACCATTCATGTGAAATAGCACCTCGTGAAATCCCCCAGGCCGAAGTTTTACTTGTTGTAAAATATTGATTTTAAATAAAATATATTTTAATAAAAATAATATATATTATATAAAAAGTTGTTTGAAAAAAACTACTTTTTGGGTTTTTTGGGAATAATTCCACATGAGAAAGGGAGAAGAAAGTTTTGTGGTTTAAATGAAAAGAGGGGAGTACCTTAATATTTGCTCACATAGTCTAAGGACCATGGGACTTGCGTGTTCCAGCGCACGCGTTCGGGCACGGGCTCGGTGCGAGGGCGTGGGCATGTGAGGCAATGTGGCTGTAGAGGCGCTAGTGGCGCACTTTACACTTCGCACGTGCGCATCGTGTCCCTCCATTCGCGAACCGGAGTGAATCACGGTGCGACTAAGTGGCTATGGCGGGTGACTGGTTGGCAAAGAAACTAGAAGACTAAGAGAGAGAGCCATTAAGTGCAGGGCCCAACTGTAACTGCTGCATGGCTAGCCCAACAGCTAGAAAACGGCTAGCTGTTGTCTCACAACAGTCAGCATGCAGCAGATTAATGGCCCATGCACAACAATAAAAAACGGCCATAAAACGGCTAGTTTTCCAACAGCCAGAAATGGCTTAATGAAGATTAAGTCTCTGGACCATAACCTCCTAGCTACCTTAGCCTATAAAAGGAGAACCTGTTTGGGTTTCCAAACTATCTCAACTCATTCCAGCAAACCCATACGAACTAAGATAGCCAGCATCTCTTCACTCATATATTCTAGTGTTTCTAGTAACATAGCAAGGCTTGAACCTTAGCTTGAAGAATAGACCAGCGGTGTGGTCTAAAACGGTTCAACTGAACCAGTGACTGAAGATTTGAATTGACCAGTGCAGTGTTCGAAACCACTCTTTCTCTTTCTTTTTCTTTCTTTTGAGATTTTTCTCTTACATTGTAATACTGCCAGAAAGTGTGTAATAGAGTTCCATTTGGTGGGCCTTCGTGTTTGCTGAATGCAGACCCACACCAGGCTCGTCGTATCCTATAAGCTGTTTGCCTGTAACCTATCAGCATACTCAATTCACTTGAGTAGAGGCAAATAATGCTTTAATGACAGCGTTTTCAGACGTACTTCAGCATATCCTTAAGTTCTGATCATAGTGATTTTTGGTTTCCACATTATACAGATATTATCTAAATCTGTATAAATTCCTAACAATCTTAAAATGTTATTTTTAAGATGGAAGCCGACAACGTTTCATCCATCAAGTTGATGAATCAGGACTTGATACGTCTTGATCGGTCGATGAAATCAATTTTACAAGATGGCAAGACAAGCTGAAATTTCTCCTTACGGCGCTAAAAATCTACTACATACTAGATCCAAATCTGCAAGCGCTACCTGAAGCAACCGACAACGACACACCTGAACAGGTGGCTGCCCGCGCTAAAAGAGCCGAAGACGAACTCTTGTGTCGTGGACACATTCTGAACGCTCTCTCCGACCGCCTGTATGATCTGTACCAACAGACATCATCAGCAAAGGAGATCTGAGCCGCACTAGAGTTCAAGTACAAGATTGAAGAAGAAGGGACCAACAAATTTCTCATCGCCAGGTATTTTGACTTCAGCATGGTAGATAATAAACCGGTGCTACCCTAAATCCAAGAACTGCAGCTAATAGTAAACAAAATCAAAGCGATCAAAATCGATCTTCCTGAATCATTCCAAGTCGGGGCTATAATCGCTAAATTGCCACCGATGTGGAAAGACTATAGAAAGAAGTTGCTGCATAAAACCGAGGACTACACACTGGAACAAATCCAAAAACACCTCAGGATTGAAGAAGAATCCCGTAACCGTGACAAAAAGAATGATAACGGGAATGCCTCGTCCAAGGTACATGCAGTAGAGAACACCAATAACAAGAATCCCGAGAAGGACGATTCCCTTAAACTCAATAAAGGGATATGCTTGTAACGGAATGGTTAAGTTTTCTCTGAATGAAAGTAGCACTTCCGCGTATATGGTTAAATTCGCTGGACTGTGGCATGATAGACTAGCACATATATGGTATAGTACCTTGAAGTTCATGGCTAAGAATGGTTTAATCTCATACACAGATAATGAAACCGATAAATGTGAAGTGTGCATACGATCCAAAATGAGGAAAAAAACTTTTCCAAGTGTTGAAAGATCGTCTCAAATATCGGATCTTGTGCACAGTGATATATGTGAGTTAAATGACATTCTTACTCGTGGAGGTAAACGGTACTTCATAACCTTTATAGATGATTGCTTTAGATATGTGTATGTTTATCTATTAAAGATCAAAGACGAATTATTGAATATGTTTAAGATATATAAAACAGAAGTAGAGAATCAACTCAGTAAGAAGATAAAAATTCTCCGTAGCGATAGAGGAAGAGAATACTTCTCGAATGAATTCGATAACTTCTGTGAAGAACATGGACTGGTACATCAATGTACAGCTCCATACACGCCTTAACAAAACGGAATAGCTAAAAGAAATAATAGAACATTAGTAGAGATGGTCAACTCCATGCTAATAAGAGCAAAGTTGCCACTAAGTCTATGGGGTGAGACACTGCTTACAGCATGCCATATAATAAACAGAATTCCGTCTAAAAAATATAAAATATCTCCATATGAAATATGGAGAGGTAGAAAACCTAACTTAGGATATCTTAAAGTGTGGGGGTGTCTTGCATACTACAGAATCCCTGATCCAAAAAGAACCAAGTTAGGACCAAGAGCTATTAAGTGCACCTTCGTAGGATATGCACAAAATAGTAAAACTTTTAGACTTTTAGACATGGAGTCTAATATAATAATAGAATTAAGAGATGTTGAATTCTTCGAACATTCACTATCCTTGGAGTCAAAGGATAATGAAATCCAAACTCCTAATAGAGAACCAGATAGCACAGCTCCACAGATTGTGGAAGCTCCTATTGAACCTCGTAGGAGTCAAAGAACAAGAACAGAGAAGAGTCTAGGAGATGACTACATAAACTCACAACGCATCATTTTCCATTTGGTAGAAGCAGATAGAGAAAATGTTATAAGACAAATACCTATAGTAATGACTATAGAAGATGATCCTAAAACATATAAGGAAACTGTATCATCTAGAGACTCAGCTTTTTGAAAAGAAGCTATAAATGATGAAATAGAATCCATTCTATCAAATCAAACATAAGAACTAGTAAACTTACATTCAGGTTCTAGACCCATAGGTTGTAAGTGGGTATTTAGGAAGAAATATCACACTGATGGGATTATCCAAACTTTTAAAGCTCGACTAGTAGCTAAGGATTTTAGACAAAAAGAAGGGATAGATTACTTTGACACATACTCACTTGTAGCTAGGATAACATCTATTAGGATATTATTTGCGCTAGCTTCCAAACATCATCTTCACATCCACCAAATGGATATAAAGACTACTTTCCTGAATGGTGACCTCAATGAGGAGGTATACATGAAACAACCTGAAGGTTTCGTTCTACCAGAAAATGAAAACAAAGTATGTAGATTAGTCAAATCATTGTATGGATTAAAACAAGCACCAAAACAGTGGCATGAGAAGTTTGATTCCAAAATACTATCTCATGGTTTCATGCATAATGTAGCTGACAAATGCATATATTCTAAAGTAGATTGTAATTATATTGTTATTATCTGTCTGTATGTTGATGACATGTTAATAATAAGTAATAAAATGGAAGGTGTGACTGAAACAAAAAAGTTTCTTTCTTCCATATTTAAAATGAAGGATCTTGGATAAGTTGATACCATCTTAGGTATCAAAGTTAAAAAACATTGTGGGGGTTATGCTTTGTGTCAATCTCATTATATTGAGAAGATATTAAATAAGTTTAACCATCTAAATATAAAGGAAGCAAAAACTCTATTTGATCCAAGTATCAAACTAAAAGAAAATACTGGAAGAACAGTTGCACAATTAGAATATGCGAATGCTATAGGAAGTCTTATGTATGCTATGCAATGCACTAGACCTGATATCGCATATGCTGTGAGTAAACTTAGTAGGTTTACTAGTAACCCCAGTAATGAACGCTGGAATGCAATCAGTAGAGTCCTTGGTTACTTAAAAGCAACCAAAAACTTAAGACTATTTTATTCAGAGTTTCCTGCCGTATTGGAAGGATATACCGATGCGAGCTGGATATCGAGTGCAGGGGACAATAAGTTTACTACAGGGTGGGTATTCACCCTAGGAGGTACAGTTGTATCTTAAGAATCCAAGAAACAGACTTGCATAACGCACTCGACTATGAAGTCTGAATTTATACCCCTAGCTGCAACAAACAAAGAAGTTGAGTGGCTAAGGGATCTTCTATTAAAAATTCCTTTTTGTGTAAAGCCTATATCGGCTGTATCACTACATTGTGATAGTGAAGCCACATTAGCTAGAGCCTATAGCGGCACTTATAATGGTAAGTCTAGACATATTAGTCTTCGACATGATTATGTCAGACAGTTGATTCGAGATGAAATCATTGTTATTTCCTATGTGAAATCAAGCAATAACCTAATAGATCCTTTCACTAAACCTCTACAGAGAGAGGTAGTAAAGACTACATCTAGAGGGATGGGGTTGAAACTCTTCAACCAAAGTTCCACCAGGGATGGAAACCCAACCTAAAATCAGAAAATCTCTAATCTTGGGTTTAATAGGTAAGAACAAGTCACTAATATATGAAAAGTTTTCAATACTAAATTATAAAACCTCATCCATAATAGATAAATGTTGAGCGTTACGAAAGAGGGTTGAGTCTTAGAATTCTTAATGAAATCCAGTCTTAAGGAAAAGTGTCTTATAGTAACGGAGACATTGGAAGGATTTCACCTATATGAACATAGAGATAGTGTCATCTCTCATGAGAGTTAGGAGTTTTCTCTCGGGATCGTTTACGAATTAAGATAAGCACATGACCATTAATTGTGCTGAGCAAGATTGTGCGAATTCTAAAAACACATAGCATATATGTGTGTGGTTTCTCCTACTCTGTTATCTAGGAATAACTGGTTTAAAGCTCGGCTACTAGTCATTTCGATAGAGTTTTGAGATACTTACACTAAAAAAAGATTAAAATCAAAAGATATCTTTCTTTATGCATATAAGCTGATTATTCTGGCAGAATGTTTAATCGAGAAAATATATTTTATAAAAAAAATCAAGTGGGGGATTGTTGTAAAATATTGATTTTAAATAAAATATATTTTAATAAAAATAATATATATTATATAAAAAGTTGTTTGAAAAAACTACTTTTTGGGTTTATTGGGAATAGTCCCACATGGGAAAGGGAGAAGAAAGTTTTGTGGTTTAAATGAAAAGAGGGGAGTACCTTAATATTTGCTTACATAGTCTAAGGACCATGGGACTTGCGTGTTCCAGTGCGAAGCACTGGAACACCGCGCTTGGGCTCGAGCTCGGTGCGAAGGCGTGGGCATGTAAGGCAGTGTGGCTGTAAAGGAGCTAGTGGCGCACTTTGCACTTCGCACGTGCGCATCGTGTTTCAGAGGGTCACTCCCTTCGCGAACCGGAGCGAGACGTGTGTGAGTCGCGGTGCGACTAAGTGGCTATGGCGGGTGACTGGTTGGCAGAGAGACTAGAGGACTAAGAGAGAGATCTCTCAGTATATATAGATGGACTGAATAGAGCTGTTGCAGCAGAAATTGTAACAGCTGAGCCATTAAGTGCAGGGTCCAGCTGTAACTGCTGCATGGCTAGCCCAACAGCTAGAAAACAGCTAGCCGCTGTCTCACAACAGTCAGCATGCAACAGATTAATGGCCCATGCACAACAGTAAAAAACGGCTATAAAACAGCTAGTTTTCCAACAGCCAGAAATGACTTAATGGAAATTAAGTATCTGGACCATAACCCCCTAGCCACCTTAGCTTATAAAAGGAGAACCTGGATGGGTTTCCAAACTATCTCAACTCATTCCAGCAAACCCATACGAACTAAGATAGCTAGCCTCTCTCTACTCATATATTCTAGTGTTTCCAGCAACATAGCAAGGCTTGAACATTAGCTTGAAGAACAGACCAGCGGTGTGGTCTAGAACGGTTCAACTGAACCAGTGGCTGAAGATTTGAACTGACCAGTGCAGTGGTCGAAACCACTTTCTCTTTCTTTCTCTTTCTTTTGGAAATTTTCTCTTACATTGTAATACTACCAGAAAGTGTGTAATAGAGTTCCATTTGGTGGGCCTTCATGTTTGCTGAATGCAAACCCACACCAGACTCGTCATATCCTAGAAGCTGTTTGCTTGTAACCTATCAGCATACTCAATTCACTTAAGTAGGGGCAAATAACGCTTTAAGGACAGCATTTTCAGACGTGCTTCAACCTGTCCTTAAGTTCTGATCATAGTGATTTTTGGTTTCCACATTATACAGATATTATTTAAATCTGTATAAATTCCTAACATTACTTTGATCTAAAACTTGATGGGCCATGAAAAATGAAAATAGTTTCCTCCCTTGATTTGCATTTCTCTTTGCTCTGGCCCACCAGAATTTTAGATTGGGGTGAAATTTTGTCACATGGGGTTTCATGGAATTCTGCATCACATGAACCGTTCAGATTAGACACCCATGGCACGTGTGCAAAGGTGCGCACGTGCGTAGGGGAGCATGACTCTCTCTCTCTCTCTCTCTCTCTCTCTCTCTCTCTCTCTCTCTCTTTATATATATATATATATATATATATATATATATATATATATATATATATATATATATATCTCCTACGCACTTACGCATGTGCGCACCTTTCCACACGTGTCATGGGTGTCGAATCTGAACGGTCCATAAGATGTGGAATCCCATGAAACTTTAGGGGGTGAATTTTCACCCTGATCTAAGATTCTGGTGGGCCATAGTAAAGAGAAATTCAAATCAAGGAAAGAAACTGTTTGCATTTTTATGGCCCACCAAAGTTTTGGTTCAAAGTAAAAATTGGTACCAGGGGGTTTCACGAGGTTCTGCTTCATGTGAACCATTTACATTTTCGAGAATCATCAGATATGATGAGTTCTCAAAAAAGTTCGTAGGTAGTCCGTGTGAACTGGTTCGTAGGTGAGCGTGTGTGTGTGTGTGTGTGTGTGTGTGTGTGTGTATAGAGCCAAAAACATTTCACCAAACAAAAGAGATTTTGGGATTTTGAACTTTCTGCTATAACTTCAATCATGAATCTAGACAATATGACAATCTAAACATGCACTAGTGTGTTCCCTATAAGCAACATGCTGCACTGGAAACCAGGTGTCCCCTGCCGGTCTACAAATAGTTATTTAGGAAAAGCAAAAATGATCTTGACAAAAAGGCCAAAGATTAGATGCATGGTTTTTAGAGTTGGCAACTTAGATCGACTCATTCAGTCTCAAGTCTGAGTTATGACTCACCTGAGCCAGGGGGTGTATCGGTCTGACTTCCCCAAGTCGGGGGTGGCTCAGGGAGGCAACTTGTGGTATCAAACCAGATCAGCTAGCACTGAATCTGAGTTGACTTGGAGGATAAGTATGGGACTCGTCTGAGTCTTGGAACCATGATTGGATGTCTAGGATCTTCCAGTCTGGAGACTCCGGTCTTCGGTCATCCACATTGAGTTTCGTAGGTTCAACAGCCTGGATTAATGAATCATGAATCCAGTTTCAGTGAATTGGGACACATGCATCATGAACCTATAATTTCTCTAACTAAAATGGCCATAGTTTCACAAACCATTTACCACTTACATCATGTGTTGATTTATGTCAATATGATTTTCTGTTGTTTCCGTTACCGTAATTACAGAAAATTATATTCTAATACGCAAAATTACACTGAATCACTCCAATTTTTTTAGACTAGATATTTATTATTAGTGGTTATAATTGAGGGATCAATGGCCATGAGGCCTTCTTGATCCTTACCTTTCGTGTTGGAGATCCAGGTAATCCCCACTATGGTTTGCTAAGTGGGTCATATGCCTTTTCTAACATCCCTGAAGTTTCATTGAAAAAATTATCAAATTTCCCAATGTTTTCCAAAAATAGTGATATCTTATGCAATACATCTGATAATTTCTATGCTATACCTAATATGTTTCCATATCCCAAGGGTGTGATACATATATCGATATCGATACTGAAATGTTGGTTGGGATAAGGCTTGGACGATGATGATGAAGTGGGTTCCTTGGATGAACATGCACATTAATTGGAATATCAGTGGTCAACTCACAGAGAATGGAACATACCACATTCATAGTTTTGTACAGAACTAAGTCCCGAAGCTGAAATCAACCTTCCAAAATCTTCCAATTTACCAGAAGCCCAAGCTTTAAGTCCTGCAAGATTTTCAAGTACCAATCCATAAAGTCAGGCAGATTAGTAGTTTTTAACTAGAAGGCTCTGAAAAGTAAAAGTCATAACATTCTTCGACATTTTCATGTAAATTCTTGAAGGTCACACAGAATCAATAAAATTTGTGGCAATCTTCATTAGAAAGAGAGCACACAGTACATGCATACAGGATCCAGGCCACCCACTAGGTGGGGGCAACAGCACCATGAATATGCCTTGGCCCAACAGTCAAGGTCAGCTCATCGAGCGGGCAATGTATAACCATTGATATGGACCATTGATCATCTTTTTTTCTTTTTTAAAATGTTACCATCCATTTTTTTTTCACACCTGCCGCCCACCAGATGAGTGGACTAGCTTGATTTTGGCCAGGGTACGTTCACAATGACCCTGCCCTGATGAATTGGCCAGATCTCTCACAAATATGCCATGTTGCCACACGCCACATATGGCCTCATCAATGTCCCTCCTGTAAAATCAGTAATACCTTCAGTAACCCGCATGTTTTCTGAGAAGTAGTGCTCTGCTCTTCTAGCGAGATTTGGTTCTAACTTGTCCTATGACATGAAAAGATAAAATAATCACATTCATGAAGAAACCGAATCTCTTCATGCTGGTGGCTGATAAAATAGCAAAAAAAAGAACTACTAGAACTAAGATGTGACAGGATCAAGGTGCACATACTTTAATAGTGAAAAATACATAATAGTTGAAGGAGATATAAAAGATGAGCAGAGTTCTGTCCTACTTCCTAGAGCAGAACTAAAATCAAGATGCTGAGTTCCCTATTCATTCTGAACAGGAACTTTTGGTACTTAATTTGTAGATGTGGGGCCCATGAATGGTCTCCAAGACATTGATCTGACAGCCCCCATCATGGATGGACCAGTCCCAGAATATCCTCTCAATTGGTCAACTCTAACCTTCTCCATGTTGGCATGTAAACACATGGTGAAAACTTAAAAATAAATGCACAAACAGACCACGTTCAATGGAAGAAAGATCAGAGATTCGATGGCTAGGATCTTCCAATTTGAGAGTTTTAAGGGAATGGTCCATCCATGACCGGGGCTGTCAGATCAATGGCTTGGATAGACCAACCATGAGCCTCACATCTACAAATTAAGTTATGAACAGGAGAATTCCCTGTTTGGAACAAAAAGAGAACTCGGCCTCTAAAATCCAACACAAAATGGTTACTAGCCTACTATACAAATATGGGGTAGGTGTATGCCTCCTATGAGTATACATGTCTATGTTTTAATGTAACAAAACAAACCACTGTATAATCTTGGAGTGATACTGGATGCAAGCAACATGTCAATGTGAAGTCAACACACATTGGAAAGAAAAGCATTAATGCAGGCATGGATGTAAACGGGAATAAGAACATCATTGCAGCATCACTGTTTCTTCAGAAATCAATGCTTGCATAAGGATGCTCGTCTTGTAAGTAGATGAACAATTACAATTTTACCGTATTTCATGTTTTACGAGTAAAACTGAAATTTATTGTGGGTATGAATATAACAAGCTTTCATAAGCCCACTCATGTATACATGTCAGCTAATCCACATGCCACCGGATATGGCAGCGCACGGCAGAGAGGTGAAATATCCAAGCCAGCCAGCAGGTGGATCCAACAGTGTAGATGTTATTCGCAATGATAATGGTGGTTCATTCGGTGGGTAAGCCATGATGTTAAAAAGGAGGTTGGCGGGTTAGAAAACTTCAGCTCATTTTTTCACAAATGTACATTTGTTCAGTTAATTGTGGCCCACGTCACTGTGGACCAACCTGATTCTTGGGGACAGTGAATCAAAGTGACACCCACTTGGATATTTCACCTGTCTGCCATGCTGGGATATGTGGTGGCGTGTGCATTAGCTGACCTCTACACGCGTGTGGGCTTAACAAAGCTCTGGATATTTCCACAGATTTTCTTCTTCTTCTTCTTCTTCTTCTTCTTTTTTAATGAGAGATGAATACCTTGTGAGCTTCGTACACATCTAGTTCAACTGCCACCATGAGAGAAGAAAGGAATCAGTCCCTACAATGATAAAAGAAAGTATATGTAGTCCAATTGATAAAGAAAATGGACCAAAGTGTAACCATTGCAAAGAAGAGGATCGCATCTTTCATTCCGAGAGACCCTGCAAACATCGAATATCAAGTCAGAAAAACGAATAAAATGAAGAAAAATAATTTAGTTAAGAAAAAAGCGCTAAAGAAAAATTATTTTCACAAAAGAATATTTTTTTTAAAAATAAATTATGATGAATGCAACATTCATTCAAGAAAAATAAAGGATGTTCCTTCCTCCTAACTTTCTAGTTCAGAGGTCTGATCTTATGAAGCATACACATGCCAAAGTAAACATTGAAAAAAAATAAAATCAGACCACCACTTATATATGCAACACTAATGAGTAACCCAAACTGACTTTTGGTTGAGATATCGGTGGGCAATTTCATTTTGAAGCAACTCCACATTTGGATAGCGGGAAAAGTGAAACCCAGATGAGTGATTTTTTTCCCCTGCTCTTTTTCCCGAAAATAATATTTCATTCGTTCCAGATACTACTTGAAACAAGATATTATTTAGGTGGTAACCATCCTCTCTGCACCCCAGTACCCAAGGTACTTCTGATCATACCTTAAGTGAAGCGAGTTGTTTCGGACACAATATATATGGCTTTTGCTACATATCCACCTTCATGGAGACATTAGCAAGGTCTCCAGAGTCCAGACCTTTTTAATGACACGTGAGACACCCAATTGTCAAATTGAACAGTTCACTCTTTCATACAACTAGGGACAAGCCATGGTGCAAAAATCACACCTGTCAGATGATCCTAAGCATCTGATTAATAGAATGGAAAATGGACCATCAAGATTGAGAGGATAAAATAGGTCCAATCATCATCTTGAATCATCTACCGGGTAGATCCCAGCTCATTGCTTATGATTCCAAAGTAGCACTTTGGTTTGTTGATTATAACCATGTGATGTATCATCAATGGCTCATAAAAAACCAATGGTTGTAACAAATTGGCCTCATTCATAGGGTTAGGATCATCCAATTGGCATGATTTTTGCACCATGGCTTGCTCCCAACAGCATCATTGAATGAACAGTTCCGATTGATGATTTTCCACATGTCAGTCAATAGCAACTGATTGACATATTTATAGTCTTGTACTGTGCATTGCTATCTTAATATGATAGTGTAAAAAGAAAAACTTACTGTAAAAGAACTCTAGCTGCTGCTTGGCACTCGGAAACTCGGCAATTATATCCAGGATTGCTTGCCAAAGCATGCTTTAAGCCCGAAAATGCCAACAATATCTTGTATGCTTCCTGTCCCTTAGATTCTTGGTCTCCAAGCAACTTCGGTGGGTGTATAAGCATGTACTCCTTGGTCTACACAAGCTGAACCAAAATTAGAATAAATACTAGAGTTATAAAAAGTCGGTGAGTCACCCAACTTGACGAGAGAGTTCTAATAAAAACGATAGTTCATGCTCGATTGATATTGAAGAACTTTATGAGAGGAGTTTCACAGACAACATTTTTTTTTCATTGGTATTGGATATATGAGAAGATCAGTACTAAGAACAGTGTTTTTTTATAATTAGAACTTTTCCAAGGACCTAGCAATTTAAGAAAGCATGGTTTTCTACTCCTTATCAGCAGGCGTGTGGTTCTGGGCAATGGAAGGCTTAAAAACAGAAATCTTGTATCAGAACGCAAATGAGATAATGCATCATGATCATCAAATATCATAGCCATGCCATTCATCAAGATACACTACCTAATGTTTTGATTATAAAATAAGCAATGTTTTGCTAGATGATTATGTAATAAAGGAGCTTTGCTCAGCCCACACGTGTGTGCAATACAGCCAATGCACCCGCCACACATGCCAAAATGGCATGCTAGGTTCCATCCATCAAAACGGTACCACTAAATTGATATCCTAGTCCAAGAATCACATTGATCCACTGGTCAGGTGGGCCACAGTTTCTTTCTTTCTTTCTTTCTTTCTTTTTTTGTTTTTTTGTGTGTGTGTGTGCTGGGGGGGGGGGGGGACGTCCATTATGTGAATGAATGGCTTGGGCCACAAAAAGAGTAGTCCAATGTTGTATATATGTCTTCAATGTATCCACATGGGAACTCATGTCGAAAGTGTGTGCAAATTATCATTCCTCTAATAAGAACTTGACATCTACATCATAACCAATTCTTGAAAGAACAAAGATATTCTTAATTTAATGGTCCAAATTGCACCATCCGTACAATAAAAAGAGAAAAATCACACATTACCTTGCAGTTCATGCAGGTGAGGCAACCATAGCTTGAAAGTAAGATTGCTGACTGATCTAGAATGCCATTTCGAAGACCTAAATATTCATTTTCAATTATGCTGCACCCCAAAAAAACTGTTAGGATTCTTATTGACATTAGATAAACTTAGGCTGCCAAGTAGACATGCGAATAATAACTACAGTCAGTCCCATTGGAGATAATGACATGTGATGCGGACTGTACTTACCGATCCAATTCAATGTTTTCTGTAGTGGAAATCGTTAAGCTATTTGCACTTTCCAAAGCCAACAGGTAAGCAACTCCAACCTATCAGTCAGAAGCTATAAGCAATTACTACAAAAGGACGTGAAGATGTTCATCATTATTCCAGCTTATTCAGAAGGATTATAAGAAGATGGAAGACAATCAAATCGGTTTTCTTTTTCAAGAAGACTTTATTTCTTCCTCTTTTTTTGTTTTTGTTTTGTTTTTTTTTTTAAAAAAAAAAAAATCAGCAAATAAGAGATTTTCACTAATAAAAGGAGAGCCCAAAGGCCCCCCTGCGTGCGCACACACAAAAAGAAGAAGAAGAAGAAGAAGAAGCTGATCACCATTTGAAAAAGGACAAACAATACCCATCCCTTCCGCCCAAGAACAAACAAGGTGTTTGACTCTCTAGATAACCTCAGGAATAGATATGCAAGTTCTGTTAGACATGCAGTTGTTATGTTCCTTCCAAATCCCTCAAGAAAACCACAGCCAAGCACAGCTCCCAAAATAGTTTACACTTCTTATGAGGATGCCAAATACTCCACTGTAACAAACAAAGGCTGGATGGTACTAGGCATTGTCCATGCCATGTTGAAATGCACTAGGAATAGGTTCATACCTCATGCGTAAACTGACAATGAATGAGGAAATGGTTGATGGATTTGATATCCCAAATGCATAGACAGCAACCATTAACAATGATCATATGATAGTGGCACAACTTGTCCACCAAGAGAATATGATCCTAACAGGCCAACCTGGCAAATACAATTGTTCTTGGGGGAACATCAATTAAATTCACTGTAGAATATTGAAGTCAGCCTAGGTGATGGACAATATGGTTGAGAAATATCCCAAGTTCCCAACATGATGATTGAGAAAATTAGACTTAACTGCTGGAAATGTGCTTCAAATATACAATATAGGCCATAAATGTATCTTGTGTCCTTATTAATAGGTCAAACTTGTATTGTTAAAATATACATGTATCTTTAATAAAGTAGCATACGTGTATCCTCCATAAGGCACATACATGTATTCACCATCAAAGATGAATGGATATACGCACCACATTAATACCATCCACGCATATGACATGATTGTTCAATGCATTTGACCTTTCACCACAAGTCACTTAAAAGGCTAACAATACACCAAACATTGACCCATTTGAGACAGAAAATCTTCTCTTCTTGTTCTTTCATTTTGAGATCCTCCTGTTTATTAAGTTTAAAGACAATAGTCTATCTTCCTAGTTGTACAAACTAGTAATAGACATCATTTTGATACTGAGAACAGATAGACTCTGTAAGGGTTTGGGCTCGGTTGAATCCCAGAGACTGTATGCAAGAGCTCTACTGCACTTTTGGAGATGCATAAACCATCTTCAAGAAGCTGCATTGTTGTGCACCTCTAAGCCGAAATTCTTTAAGTGGGTTACTCCATCACAAAAACTAACACTCTCAATATTCATGATGGATGGGGTTTGGATTTGGAGAAGGACAAGTTTATTTTGTGCTAATCACACATAACAGTGTTGCAAATAAAAGTATATTGTAAAGGAATAATACAGATATAGGCTCAAGGATACATATGCCATCCACAAGCCCTTTGGTATGCAGCTGGAGGTTATGGTTAGGCGATCAAAACCATTATTCTGATGGGACACAGCATGGATGAATATGTACAGGACCATCTGATCATCCAATGGAAGACTATGGGTGGTATCATTGCTAGTAGAGCGAAGATGAGCACATCATAATCCAAATCAGGCCCATCCAAAGGTCCAAATTACAGATCATCCAACTGTCATTTGGACCACCCAACAGCCTAGATAGAAGATCTGGACCACTTCAAGGGTCCAAAGTGACCTGATTGATGAGGTTTAACCCCACAGTTGGTATGTAGAGAAGTTTAATGAAATCTGAACTCCTTTTTTTTATGCAACCAAATGGCCACTCGTGCCGATTGATCAAGATTTGAAGAAAAGGCCCGCATCCCACACGTGCACGCTCTACATGTGTGTACAAGAAAAGGACCACCTTCCCTTTTAGCCATCCTCACTTTCCATTTTTTTCAAATCTCTAAATTAGGAAATCTGCTCTTTCTTTCATATCTTTATTTTTAGGTAGGGAATAATTTTAAATATTTTCTTATCCAAGCATCTTCTTATTTTAGGCATTTTCTTAATTATAAAATGCTTTGTTACTTAGGTGCTTTCCTATTTCATTGATTTTTAGATTTCATATCTTTTATTACAGATTGAAAGGTTGATTATATAAATAGGATCTGTCCTGTGGAATAAGACAAGCTGATTAATATTCTCTTTATGAAATTTCTTATTCTCTATGGTAGCTGTTGAGGGAGGGGGGAGTGATCTCTAGTTCAAGACTAGAGGACTATTGAGCTTTCTCACAGTCTTGCATTTGTGATCTCTAGCATTTGGCTAGAGGATTGTTAGGTCTTTTCCCACAATCCTTTTATTTTCTTATTGATTTATTTGCTTTCCTTTTTGGGTTTGCATCAGTTTTTGTTTTCCTTGTGTAAGTACTTTCTTTTGTTCCAAGTTGAGTAGGATTGCACCTATAAAATGGTCTGGTGAGATGTATGCAACAGAAAATTCTCTACAATTCTTTCAATATTATTCTAAATGGGGTTTGTAGCCTATGGGCCATTCATATGAGACAATGAATGAATGCTTGTTTATTTGAATGATTTGCCTTATTTTCTTGTAGTTTCTTGCAATGGGATTCTAGCCAAGGAGAGATAATCTTCTAAACTGCAATGCCTCTAGATCTGTTTTGTGTGACTCCATAGGATTTCTTTCTAGTGTGATTCCACACAGTTATCCTTTTTCCCTTTATCTTATTTTATTCTATTTCAGGAACTAGTACTTATATTCTTTGGGTTAATTCCTTTGATTGTGCTAAATTAGGACCATATCACCAGAATCTCCTCAACGAGACAACCTAAATCCTTGGATTGGTGGCCCACATTTGATGGTTATGAAACAAGACAGTAACAGGTTAACAGCCCACATTTGATAGGGATACTAAAGATTTGATGGCTAGGATGTTCCGATATGGGAAATATTTTTTTAGTGACAGCCATTCATTGTGGGGCCCATCAGATCAATGATTTGGATCAACAAAACAATGGGCCTACCTGAACAGTCTCAGGCCCTAAGAAAATTACATTATCCTCAGGCTTAGGATCATTGAATCCCCCCATATTATAAGCAATCATCGTCGCAAACCAGTTACAGTTGATTCATTCTCCATTTTTCAATTGGTAAAAAGGAGTTTCAACTTTCAATGCTCTGGCATTGCATGCATACAGTGCCTGATTTCATAACTCCCTACCATAAGTTGGCCACATGAACTTTAAAAATAATAAGATATGATGGTTAACATTCCTCACCACAATCTCTACCTCAATGATATCCAAACTCAATATAATGCGGGGGCATTTTCACACTGGGCTCAAGTGGGGTGGCCTGTGGGATGCAAGCGCACACTGGGGGCGGGCGGCCCACAGAACCCATGTATTTGAGGCCCGTGTGAGGCAGGTGGCTTGTGCGAGGCAGAACCCATGGATTTGGGGCCCACAAGGAGGGTTTGTACGAGGACCTAACCCATGTATTTGGGGCTTGGGCTATGAGATAAAGGGATTAATTTGCCACGCTCTATCAGTTCGAGCTTTTAGAGCAAGTGGTTAATTGTCCTGCATCAAATTGGTATCAGAGTGGGAGGTCTCGTGTTCGAGACTCCTCATTGGGTGTGATTAATGTGGGGGCATTTTAATCATAATATGGTGGCAGTAATTCATCATAATATGCTAAAAACTTTATTTAAAAGATTTACTAATATGATGGCAATGATTCATTATAATATGTTAAAATGATGGCATATTTGAGAGTGGGGGCACATTTGAAGATTTTTGCAGTCAAACCATCACAACACAAAAATGAGTAGATAAATGCACGATGGACTTACTGCAGCTGAAGAGCTTAGCCCTGAACTGTCAAGTCCCTCAGAACCGCATATAAACCCAATGATACCCTACAACCAAAGCAACAGATAAACCAAGACATAAGAATTCTGTAAATTGACCGTCGCAAAAGTTGCAAGTAACATTATAAAACTATACCATTGGAAGATCTGACATGATTGCTCTTCATGGCATTACAAACTTTATCTATGGTAATTACATTTTAGTTATAAACTCGCTACCTCGGAGATCCAATTTGACGGCTGAAGGCTGAGAACAAAGACAACATCTACCTAGGGTTGTCAATGGACTGGATTCGGGCTGGGCCAAGGTCTGTCCAAGCCCATCCTGCAAAATAAAACCCTGGCCCAAGCCCAGCCCATGATGATTATGCATGCCCAGGTCTGAGTCTGACCTGAGCCCAAGCCTGACCACCCTCTTTTGTGCAAGATCAAGGCTGTTGTTAGGTGTGCCCAATCATGCCTTATATGACAACAATGCAAACACCCTTGGAACCTTAAATGGACCAGATTGGGTTGGGTGCGGGCTAGGCTTACAGGCTCTTAGACATAGCCCAAGCCCAACCCAATTAATAAACAGGCTTAAACTTTAGACCCGGATCCAGCCATCGGTCTAAGTATTTCAGCCCAAGCCTGGCCAGAAGAAGGCGCCCAAAAGGCCGACGGACCAGCCCAGCCCATTGACAAGCAAAAATAGATTTCTATCCAATACATAAGTTGGGAATGCAAGACAATCCAATCATCCAATGGGAGAGCACAAGTGGTCCCATTGCTGACTGACTGAAGATCAGACCCATTCAAGGGTCCATGACCAAAGGATCAACAAATTCAACTGCCCACCTTGAAGATCTAGGCCATCTAACTGCCCAGATTGCAGACCTGGACCACACTGGGGGTCTAGATTTAGCTATGGAAGATCAGGACCATATCAATGGCCTTGATGGGCATTTTGGACGAGATCAATGGGCTCATTGGATTGAGGTGCCCACAAATGAATCAAGGGGCCCAAATTAATGACCAGTTGGACAATTGAAGCCCATGGTCCAATCATACAGCAGTTCTAGTGTTTATATACAAACTTAGCCCTATTCTATGGATTTTTACAACCTAGCTCATAAAAGCATATGAATGGACAGGGTCTATTATATAAGAAGCTTTGGAATTTCAGTCTTTATTTAGCTGGATTCTTAGTTGGATGCCTCCAACTTTAGTGGTTTGGAAGGCTCCAACTGGTCGATATTCCTTAAGGCCCTGTTTGAGATCAAGGAAATGAGAATATGAAATTGGTAACCATGAACTTGTCAAATCCATGCTTTGTTTTTTTTTTTTTTACACACACACCCTCACACCCACACACACCACAACGAGTACTCGAACCCATGACCTTAGTGTTGACCTGTGAGTCTACCACTAAGCCATGAGTAAGGACCCAGTTAAAATCCATGCATTTGCATTGTTTTTCATTTGCCAAATCCAGTAGTCAACTGTTCAGTAATCAAGACACAAATTGAACGATTTGGGGAGTATTTATTTCAATGGCAGAGTGTCTAATCCATGGATAGCTTTTGTTGCTTTGGAGAGAATTTCATTTTGTGGATTTTCCAAATCTTCTTCATCTTCCTCTTCTTCTTTTGTTGAGGATTTGGATTTGACCAAAATCAGTGAATTTACGGGGGTATGAATTTGGCAAATCCCCAACAGAATACAAACAAGGAAGATTTTAAATCCATGGATTTCACAAATCCCTATCCCAAATCCCTCACCCCAAACATCCCCTAAAGATTCAGGTTAGATTAGAAAAAGTTAAGAATCAAAAGGTACCAGCCTTGGTTCCTTCTATTTAATAAGGATTTCTATACAAAGCTATAGATATAACCATACATATGGATTTTAGAGATGATGATGATTTCAAAAATCTTAATAAATAGCAATTAGCTTAGTTTCTTCTTGCTTCTTGCGATGGGATTCTCCAGTTATGCAATGCCTCTAGAACCCCTTTGATGCAACTCCATTGGGCTTTGTGTGGACCAATTCCGGAATTTTATCCTTTTATCTTCTTTTATTCAATTTACTAGTTGAACTTTGGATTGCTTGAAATTAATTGTGGCATCCAGATATGGAATCAGTATCAAAAGTGCTACATATTCAAGTCTTTGTGATTCTAGTTTGATTTCATCCACAAGGGTACATTAACTGTGCTGAGGACATTACCACCTAACCAGTATTGCATGAGGCTCAACAGTAAAACTAGAAAATAGGTCCATGTCCATACAACCCAAACATGGAATACTAAAAATAAAGAATAAATATATCGGAAAAGAAAGTACAGAAATGTCTTTCCAACCTTTTTGGAAAGACAGTCATGTCTTGCCATATCCTATTCAAGAGTGGAATAGCAGAAAAGGATTTGTGTAGCCGACCCCAATTAGTTGGGATTAGGCATAAATGATGATGATGATGATGATGACGACAACGATGTCTTTCCAACCTGGGTGAGATGATATCCTCCTCTCTGCAATGCATACAAGGCACCTCTTGCATAATTTCCCCAATCACATTCTTCACGGACTTTAGATGAATCATGTGCATTTTCTGTATTATTTGCTGTAATAGATCCCTTCGGATGCTGAACTTCATCGACTCTGTAAAATCCACCCATTACAGAACAGATCTTATAAAACCCATATAATGTAAGTGGAAAATGTAATATATATATATATATATATATATATATATATATATATATATATATATATATATATATATATATATATATATAAATAACAAGATAAAGGAGATGCCAACATTGTTAATAAGTATAAGAAAGGTAATCTTGTACCTAAACCTCACTTCTCCCTGAAACTGTCCAGATCGTAGTAGAACCTAAACCAAGCAGAAAATAATATGAGAGAAAATAATGCATGGTATGGAACTGGCGTTGGTTTCAACTTCAATGGCCTCTTTCAATGTACCCCAAACTGCAACTTGTTTGGCCCTTCCAGCAGATACAATACAATACATTTGATGTTTATAATGGCACAAAAAACAGAAACCCACATCTGTTTTTGCAGTTTGTACCCTTTGCACACCAAATCATAGTGTGATCAGAACCTGTTCTTAGCATGCGATTTGGACAGAGTGCATCTCCTGCAAAAGCAGGAATATCTAAGCCTCTCTGAAGGTTTTGGATTGACATAAGATACTCTTGACCATTGGTTGTTTATTATTCGACCAAAAACAGCCAGTCTACTTATAACTTAAATAAATAAATAAGAGAAATGCTCCGGTGCTCCTAGTTGCATCTGGCCACTTGGATAGTCCAATCAATCGATCTCTACTATCTATTGAGTCCATAACACATTCTATGGGCTACGCTGCAAAAATCACACTGATCAGATGAGCCAATCCGTTCCAGGTTTGTCCTTGTTTTTGTAGTCATCCTTTTCCAAGACATGTATGGAAAGATTAGGATTGCTAATAGAAGTGACTCTTTAGAATCCGATGGTCCCCAATAAATAGATCCATCAAATTGTGGACCTATTTTGTGTAAATGATCTTGACTGTCCATATTAAAGGCTACTGATCAGATTATTACAATAGTCAGGTTGGTGTGATATATGCATGATACCCTATGAAATCTTTGTTGGACCCAATGGACAGTCAAGATCAATCAATTGGATTGTCTACGTGTCCTGATGACTTATAGTGCTCTAAGAGCACTGTAGCTTTTCTCACTAAATAAATCCTTGAGCACAATAACTTGTAGTACATTAACTCAAAATAAATAATCAAAAGGGAGTTCACAAGTTTCCCATATGTTCAAGAAATCACTCCTTTGCTCTTTTTTTCTTTTTTTTCTTTGTCAAAATTACGGCAAAACATTGACAACTATAGAGTTCCATTTCATAATAGTCTTATATATGTTATTAAGTCCTTAATCAGAAATGAAAACTGAGACTCTACCTGACTGAACAGAAACAAGCATACCTGAGAGTCATCAGAAGGAATAAACACCAAAAGTATTCCCTTATTAATTGTCATGGCTGAAACAGTTCCACCCTTTAAATGCCAAAGAATAGGAAAATGAAGTAAATAAATAATATTAAAAAAAAAAAGACCTTCAACAAATGTGACATCATACTTCAAGCTTGCAAAATAGTAATCAGAACGCATTTGTGTTCATGACCTTCAACAAATGGAAATTGTGATTAAGATTTCAACATTACAGACACTGAAACTGTGCAAAAAGTTACGAAATGAAATTCTGTGATTTCAATTTCCTAATTTAAATTTCTCCATAGGGGTGGCAATGGGCTAGGTTTGGGCTGGGCCAAATTAGGCCTGGGCCCAAGCTCCACATGGGCTGGGCATGGCAGGTCCAAGCCCAAGCAAAAATTTTGATAAAATTCCCAATTCCCCTTCGATTTTTCTTTTCTGTTTTTTGGGTAAGATAATCGAAAAAAGAAAATACAAACTGCCACTCAAGGCACCTAATCCTTGATACACAATTTTGCCCATTTGAAATCCCCTAGAGAAGAACTACTTCTATTACAGAAACAACAATTATTCCTCTTGCTCTAGAGAGTCCAAAGAACGACGAGCAGAGCGACTTTCTACTTGGACCCGCCCTTTCCCCCAACAACACTAGAATGCCAAGTACGGAATAGACCCTCAATAGAGCTTGGCATTGCCTAGGGACAAATGAGAGCAAAATACCAGACTAGACATCCCTAGCCAAGGGGCAGCGGACGAGCAGTTGATCAACTAACTCTACATCTTTGAAGCAGAGGAAGCAAATGTTCGACAACACCATAGCCCTTCTACAACGATCATCTATGGTAAGGACTGCCAACAAGCAAGGGAAAAGCCAAGACTTTAGGAGACACCATAGGATCAGACAAGACCAGTATGGTTGTAGGAGCCAAGATTCTCAAACTAGAAAATGGTAAAATAAAAGGACCTCACTGAGAAAACTCACGATTTATCTTTCAATCAATTCGGAGAATCTTTTACGCTTGGAGAAAGCTGGATCCCTAATAAACGAGAAAGAAACCGTAGCATATCATCAATCTTTGGATTTGACATATACTACCTGCAAGGAAGAACTCACACACACTCCCATCCGCAGAAGCCGAGAAACAACCAACAATGGAAAACACCATCAACAAAATAGAGGCTGGCCAAATTAGGGAAATCCGAGCGAAGCGAGGACTTTGCACTCCAAACATCTTCCTAGCATCTGACCTAAGCCCTATCTCCAAAAAAAAAAAAAACCACCACACCAACAGACACTTTGCTCCCAACCTAGGCAAACCTTCCAAAGATAGGATGCCCGATAAAGAGACGAGTCTTTGGTCTGCCGACCCATGTTGGAGGCGCCATATTTACCAACAATGATGCTCCTCCACGGACTGTCCTCCACCTCAAATCTCCTAACCCACTTAGCCAATAAAGTCGTCTAATACCCGCAGCCCCATCTGCGTATAGCCTACACACCTCCCTCTAATTCAACAAGTGGAATTTGCCCTTAGCAGCTCCGTCTTGCCAAAGTAAATCCCTCATTGCCAATCGACCCTAGTAGGAATAGACTTCGGGCACCCGAATAGCGACATAAAATAGAGAGAGAGATTGGAGAGGGCAGTCTTAAATGAAGTGATTCTACCCCCAAGGGATATAAGTATATATTTCCATGACGAAAGCTTCATCTCTATTCTCTCAATCACCTTGCCCCACAGTGTTCCGCATACTTATTGACACATAGAAGCAATCCAAGGTAAGAAGGGAGAGACCTGGCTCAGCAACCAAAAATGCCATCCAGTCTAAATACGTCCTTCTTAGACAAGAGAATCCTGAGAAGCTCACTATTAGCCAGCTTTACTCTAAGCTTGACATAACTTTAAAACAACTTACAATTTTCCTGACATTGTCCACCATGGACTCATCGGTCTCGTAAAACATAAGGGTATCATCAGCAAATCGTAGGTGGCTTACACGTTAGGGAACTTTTTTACCTTAAAGCCTAGGAAGAGGCCCAAAGATTGACCCTTGACCAAGATCCAATTCAAGGCTTCAGAGATCACTATGAACAAAAACGAAGAAAGGGGATCGCCCTAATGAAGGCCCCTCGAGGCTTTGAAGAAACCAAAAAGAGAGCCGTTAATGAGAATAAAGAACTTCACAATCGAGACATAGGCTTGGATCCATTGTCTCCACTCAGTTCCGCACCCGAGTTGAGCCAGCATATAATCAAGGAAAGATCAATCAACATGATCATAAGCCTTGTTAAGATTTGGTTTCTAGATGACCCCTTGAATTTTCTTAATCTATCCGTTTATCAAGTAAGCCACATATGCATAATGAAATAAACACTTTAGATGAATGAAACCAATGGTCCGCATTTAAGATGGTTGCCTAGTTAAGTATTAGAATGACATATTCGTAGAGTATAACAGATGTGCATATAAAGTCAAGTCTGGTCGGGTCGGGCTAAAATGACTTGAGCCTAAGCCCAACCTGGAAATTGATACGGTTGTGCATGCAAGGCCCAAGCTAGTAGGTCCAAGCTCAGCCCAACGTTGGGTTGGGTTGGGTTCGTCAAGTCAAGCAGGCTTCCTAGCCCATTGCCACCCTTATTTCTCCTTCTGTAAAAAAGTTTGGTTATTTAACTAAAAGGAGAAAGATGAAAGTATGGGGTCCCGAAGACACTCAGATTATTTTTTTTGAGAGATAACACAATATCATTGAAAAAGGATCAACAAGCTACAAGAGAAAAATAAAAATACAGGAAAAACTAAAAGACTACGCTAAGATGGCATAATCCATTAAACAACAAGGAATAAAAAGTCCACATACCTCAAGGAGGTGTCGAACGTGGCCCATTCTATCATCAATTTGAGAGCATTGAAGGCCACTTTCTCCACAGAGGAGGAGTTACGAAAACATCTTTCATTTCTTTCCAGCCACACTGACCACCACATGGCGAGGGTGGCCATTCTCCAAATCTGAGTTTTTGGCTTTCCTAAGCTGACACCATGCCATGCTTTGAGTAGCAAGTCAATGGATCCAGGGATGCACCAATGGATGTTGAATCTTCTGGTGAAGTCTGTCCATATGGAGTAAATAAAGGGCAATGGAGAAGAAGATGATCTACCAATTCCGCTTCCTTCATGCAACAGAGGCATATGTTGGGCAGCACCATCCCTCCTTTCCTCAAGTTGTCTACAGTTAGGATCCTCTTGTTGGCTACCAGCCATGCAAACGCTCAAATTTGGTGGGGGGGGGGGGGGGGGGGGGGGCATCGAGCGGCGACTGCAGGGGGGCGAGGGCATTGTATAAAGATTTGACAGTGAAACGCAAAGACTTGTTGGGTTTCCAAATAATTTTGTCCTTGACACTGGGGTTAGAACTGGCCCTGTAGACACATTCCAGCAGGTTGGCATAGTCTAGAATCTCCCAATCTTTGAGGTGTCTCCTGCAGCAGATGTCCCATGCCAGCTTCCCTTCCAGGAAGGAGAAGCGGTCAGCCACCACGATATCCTAGTTGGGGGCCAATCTGAAAATAGAGGGAATCCTCTCTTTGAGGGGGCTGTCACCTACCCAAATATCCTTCCAGAATCTGATTCTGTTGCCCTTTCCTAGCTCGAACCCAACCTCACTGAGGACCTCTTTTTGCAGACGAATGATCTTCTTCCAAATAATCGAAGCCTTGTGCTTGGACGAGGGATTCGTCCACTAGCCCCCGTGTGAATTGCCCTATTTGCTCTTTATTATCGAGCTCTAAAGGCTACCGTCTTCCGATCCTAACCTCCAGATCCATTTCCCGAGCATGGCCTTGTTCATGCGGCTGAGCTCCTTGATGCCTGCTCCAGCCTCTTTATAATGCTTGCATACTTGCTTCCAGTTCATGAGATGAAATATCTTAGAGTTTTCTTTGCCATGCCATAGAAATTCACGTCTCAGTTTGTCAATAGCTGATAGAACTGAGGGAGGGCATTTGAAAAGAGACATGAAGTAAACCGAAAGATTAGACAGGGCAGATTTGATGAGTGTCAGTCGACCACCGATCGATAGAAAGCGGCATTGCCACTTTGCCAAGCGATTTTCAAGCCTAAGGATAACCTTATTCCAGGCCGCTTTAGGAGGCGCGCCTAGACCCAGCGGCAGCCCCACGTATGTTGTCGGAAAGAAGTCTGCGCAGCACTCGAACCAAATAGCAAAGGCCTGGGTTTCTTCAACGGACAGATTCACCCCAAATAGCTTGGACTTAGCCATGTTAATTCTCAGACTCGAGACCACCTCGAAGCATCGGATGGCCGTGCGGAGGTTGTCCATTTTGCTGGGAGAAGCCTCAGAAAAGATAAGGATGCCATCCGCAAACTGAACGTGCGATATCTGATCAAGCTTTCCTTCAATGCTGATGCTAGAGAGGATACCTTCTACCTGCACTTTGTGAAGCATCCTTGACAACGCCTCGGCAACGATGAGAAAAAAAAATGGGGAAAGAGGATCCCCCTGCCTAATACCCCTGTGACTCTTGAAAAAAACCTTTCGTTGTACCATTGATTAGGATAGGAAAGAAGGGAGATCGAATGCACTTAGCGATCCATCTGCACCACCTGTCTCCGAAGCCCATCCGCTTTAGCATGTATGAAAGAAACTCCCAGTCGACATGATCATACACTTTCTCGATGTCCAGACTGCAGAATATGCTTTTTGAGGCAAATCTAGAAAAGGAATGGAGTCACTCATTGGCAATCAGAGCACAATCAATGATCTGTCTGTCCGGGACGAACGCGCATTAATTAGGGGAGATCACTGATCTGATCACTTTCTTTAGGTGGGACGCAAGAACCTTCGCCAGAATTTTGTAAGGGCCCCCAATCAGACTGATAGATCGGAAATTGCTAAAGGAGGCCGCACTTGCTACCTTGAGAATGAGTGCGATGAATGAGGATCCGATGTCTTTGGACAGTCTGCTTCTCTCATGAAATTCAGCCAAGAATTTCAGGACGACAATTCTTATGGTCTCCAAGAAATGATAAAAAAAAAAAACAAATCGAAAAGCCATCGGAGCCGGGCCCCTTGTCCCCTTGGAGCGAGTTGATAGCGACTTTGACTGCTTCTTTGGAGAACGACAATTCCAGAGAGCTTACCTCAGAAGAGGATAGCATGCTCACATGAAGGTTTTCGAGATGAGGTTTGGCCCACGATCCCCCATTTAGCGAAGCACTGAAATAAGAAACAGCCTCTATTTCGATCAAAGATTGACCTTCCGTGCAGGTTCCTCCGATGATAATACTGGTAATTTTGTTAGCGGTGGCGTGGAAGGAGGTTAAGCTATGGAAAAATTTTGTATTTTTTTTGCCTTCTTTGATCCATTTTGCACGAGACTTTTGCCTCTAGGAAATTTCATTTTCACGAATTCTTGCTAACAGATTCTGAATGAGCTGAATTCTCCTAGCCAGGCATTCCAGTGTCATTGGGGACTCTTCGACATTTGAGTCGATCTCCTGAATTTCAGATAGAATTGCTTCCGTTTCACCTTCTCTGGCGTTCCAAACAGTAGACTTCCACTGCCTTAGATTAGCTTTGAGAGCCCTGAGTTTTGAGCAGAGTGAGTGGCCCGCAAAACCTTTATCCTGGAAGCCTTTCCACCAGTCGGAAACCATTGAGTTAAAGCCTGGGATTTCAAGCTAGGAGATATCGAACTTGAACGGTTTAGGGCCCCAGTTGAGTTCCTCTCTAGAGAGGAGAATTGGCCAATGATTAGAAGTTGTTCGCGGGAGAATGCTCTGAGACGAGTGAGGGAAGAGATCCATCCATTTGGGTGAAAGTAAGAACCGATCCAACCTTGATTGAGAAGGATTGAGCCGCCCACTAGTCCAAGTAAACCGCGCCCCAAGCAGGGGAAGATCCATGAGATTATTGTCGTCGTTCCACCCGGAAAATGCTTTCATTGCTGGGGACACTCTAGATCCAGGGGATTTATCATCTACAAATCTGACCGTGTTGAAGTCTCTAGCAAAGCAATAGGGACCTGGGAAACTTTGTCTTGCAACCGACAACTCTTCCCACAAAATGCTTCTATCCGCTTTTGCCGTGGGACCATAAACGGAATAGATAAGGATGGAGGATCCCAAAGAAACCTCTTTGAGGACCACAGATAATGAGTATCTCCCTGACCAGCTTTGTTGGAAGTCCCACCACGCTGTACTCCAAGCAATCAGGATGCCCCCAGATGAACCATCTGCATCAAGAGTGACCCACTTAACATTCTTCTCCTTCCATATGGATCGCATCAGACGATCATCGAAAGACTGCACCTTGGTCTCCTGCATGCAGATGATTTGAGAGTTGCTCCTCCCGCAACAATCCTTTATGAGATGCTTCTTTTGCTTCGACCCGACGCCCCTTACATTCCATGAAATCATCTTCATGGGACCACAGACCTGCCTCGGGTAGATTGACGCCCTGCTTCAAGAGTCATGGGATCCGAGGAACCTGGAAATGATTCCAACCTCTGGAGTTCTCTGGAGCTACATGATATCGAACACCGCTTTCTTGGGGGTCTGGAAGGCGAGATAGGTCTACCCCGGGACTCCACGCAATGAAATAAAGCAATGAAGTCCTCCAGGCAGTCCCCAAAGGACAAGCCTAACGACCTGCCCACGCAACCCATCGTGTCCCTAATCCATTTCTTCTTGTGAATTGATTCAACTAGCTCAGCCCTGCTTACTTCATCTAGCATCTTCGAGCCTGTTACTTCTCCTGGGGCTTCTGACGCTCCATCTCTGATCTGGAGGGGTTCCGCCATGATTACTTCCTCTCTTGGGTTGTCTTGAAGAAGGGTAAGAAAGTTATGGTCTGACCATTCTGAGATGGCAAAGGGGTGGGGCGACGATTGGGTTGGGGATAGGGACTAGGTTTTCGAGAAAGCTTTGCCTGCTGAGCTCCCTTAAGGATCGAAAGGAACAGGTTGTCCATCTGGGGGAGGGGCTGGAGTTGAGTGTAGGTAGAGAGGGACAAACGAGTGGGAAGATAAGGTGAGCAGTTCTGTTGGAAAGGGAAAAGGACGATGTTCAGGTCTAGTGGGTGAGTGGGAGAGGTTTCAGGTCGAATACGAATCGACCATTGCTGGGTTGGGAGGTCAAGGCTCGAATGGGAGAGGCACGGGTTTTCTTTGAGCTTTGGAGCGAGACCCTCCTTGAGATGGGAATGGAGATCCAACGTCTCTCCTTTCATCGTATTAGGGTCAAAAACTAGCCCAGCAAGCTCGGAAGAAAGGGGCAGCGATTGCGCCATCTGTCGCCCGATCGGATGACTAATTAGGTTTGGGAACCGGCTCGAGAATGATCTAAGATCTAGCCTGGTCTGAGCGCCTCAAGAGCCTGCCACGTGGCTGACATGCGAGGGCAAGAACCGAGGTGGCAGGGTCCTTTAAAACGGGGAGGTGACGTGGCTCCCTCTCCTCTTGCCAACGATCATGGGGTGCGGCTTGGGGAGACGCTGCAGCGGGCGAGAAATCTCCACGTGTCCTACTCATCGCCATAGGAATTAAATAGCCCTCGGGGATCAAGACGTTATTTGCTGCATCTGGGACGCGTGTCGATGGTTTGTGAGACGTCTCAAGATTTGCACCTCGATAGACGATGGGTTGGACACGCATCGCCCGAGGCAATGTCAATGTGCCATGCGAAGAAAGAGAGCCTGTCTAGGGATGGTGAAATACGTTCCGTGGTCCACGGGTGTGTTGAGGCCGTGCACCATCTTCCATCACCGATTCTGGATTAGTCGTTACTGGAGTTTCACGTGAACGCCATATCTCACCCCACCTCGGCACAGCGATGTCCGGAGCTTCCTCGTGCACTGGCATTGAGATGATCCTGCTATCAGCCTGCACCAAGATCAGTTGGGGAAGCGCCTTCGATTTTTGTTTTCTGATTTTTATCCTGAAAATGGCCATCTCTTCTCCGTTGCTGGTCTTCGGGTCAATTTCTATGAAAGATCCAAGTAAAGACGCCACTGAAATGAAGAACTCTTTCGACCATACCTCGTGGGGAATACCCCAAACTAGAACCCAAACTTCTTCCATCCTGAACAGGGAGAACTCGTCCTAGCGCAAAGCGGATGAGATGGGACCGTCCTTGAAGACCGCCCCGACGATGATCAGAATGTCGAGGTTCACTCCCTGTTTGCCTTTGATCCACAGTTCGTTGAAACCTATGGGTTTGATAGAGAATATATCGGTGCTAAGAAAATGAGAAACTTCTCTATTTCTCGAACTATGAATTGAAAAAACTAAACATAATCCAACAACTAGCATTCAAATACCCAAAAATTAAAGGGAACTCTTGTGTATCTTGATTAGGAATCTACCAAGGTAATTTTCTCTAACATGGGAAAATGATTTAACGTAAATGAAATCCACCTGTCCATCAGGTACACCACTCAAATTTGGCATTGATCCCAAAAATCAGGTTGATTCAACACTCAGTTTAAAGTTACACAAAAACCTCTAAATCTCGTGACATGGACCACCGGAGTTTTGGAATACTGTGATTTTTGGTTAATCCTTTCATCCTGATGAGGAAAATCAGATGAATTGATTAGATGGCATATAAACACCATGGTGGGCCCTACATAAAACTAGTGAGGGGCATCGCATCCCAACTATTTCCTATGGTGTGGCAAGTGTTTTAAATAGCATCCGTAGCGTAGCTACGACACTACGTAGCATTAGTAAATAGCGTGGGTTGTAGCATATGTAGCGTATGTAGCGTCGTAGCATGCGTAGCGTATGCTATGCCTTTTTAAAAATAAATAGTAATTATATTCCGTGTTTTTTTAAGGCAATCATATTTTTATATTTTGTACTTAATACTCTCAACCCAAGGGATCTTAATTTCTTTTTGTACTTGTGACTTGTGGTTTCAATTAGACCTTATTAATTATAGTTTGCTTAAAAAGTCGTCGATGTGATAATAATTTGATTTCGTTTATGTATGCGAAATGGCTTTTGATAAATGATAATTAACAACTTGTTTGAACATGCTTATACTTGAAAAAATAAATGATCTTTTAGGCATCTTATATTTTTTTATTTATCCCTTACTATTTATCATATTTTTTCTATTTTAAAATTAAAAAATAGAAGTATCGTGTAGCTCACGCTACATGCTATGCTCCTTACGCTACACACTACACGCTACACGCTACAGAGGGTTGAATGCTACACAACATGCTACTGCTATTTAAAACACTAGGTGTGGCCTACCTAAGTTTTGGATGATCATGATTTTTGGGTTCTAAGCTGACGGGGTGGATTTTATGAAAGTTCCACCATGTGGCACTCTTTTAGCAAAAGGTATCTAACAGATGTTAGTATCAAGTACTCCCCTGAGGTACACTAGCAGGGTTCCTAAAGTTCTAAACTCCTTAGGCGATTTGCTTAGTTCGCAAAAAAATGCACCAATTAAGAGTGCACTGGGATACACTGCAAAATAGAACTGAGATTACTTGTCTAATGAAGCAGATATTACCAAGTTGTAATTTCCGTCCTTTGCATTCATATTAAGTGTATGGACACAAAAGTGCATTCACATTCGCATTAGTTGCAAGATGGAATCTAAAGATGTAACTATGATTGGAGAGTTAGTTCACCTTGTAAAAACATCATTGAACTTTGACATTTCCTCTTGATTGAACTGAAGGTTTGCAATTCAAGTTACTTGTGCATCTAAATGCAGAACAAAAGCTCCAGATTGCACTAGGCATTCTACATGAGGCACGTCACATTGGAGCACCCCACAGATAAAATCCAACAGACATATAAGCACTTGCAATCAGTTGGGATAAGGGCCTGTTTGGATGCACCATCCGAAGGGATGTTTGAGGCCTTTACACCATTTTGATCCAAAAAGCAGTTGCTGTTGTGCGTATGAATGCACTTTGCCAACCCCCATCTCATCTCCCACGCGCCAAAATAGGTGATAAAAAGCCAATTTTTGCACAAAAGCAGGATTAAGACCCCCTTTCAAGGAAGTGCATCCAAAAAGGCCCTAAGGTTTAGACAATGATGATGATCATCATAAAAGCACTCACATGAAGAGGAGAAAAAAAAAGTGGAAGCAATCAGCAGGCTAGAAACTCCAAATTCAAATAATCAATTAGCACAATGACATTTAACTGATTAAATAAAAAGAGAAATTAAGAAAATTGAATAAAAAGAGAAATACCAACAAACCTGATGATCAATGTGGGCTCCCAATGGGCATATCCTATAAGGAGAGACCACAACCCTTACGTCGCTAGGGCTTCCTCTACCCATTATTGCCACCATCTTCCTCAACCTATCCAACTGAGTCAAAAACCAAAATCACCATCCTAAAACCACCAAATAACAATCCTAAAACCACTAACTATGATACATCCATCAGATCGTGCTATTCAAAGGTGAAGGTACCATAACAAATAGGTATTGGTATTATAAGATACTTGGCCCGCAAATGCAGACCTTTTTCAAGAATTCAACATCCCAAACCGGTGGGCAGCCCATCTTTCAGTGATCCAAATTGTTTGAATGGTGGGCCCTGCTGTGGATGGACAAAAGATCAAAATTCTCTTCCATCCAACAACCTAAGCCATCCATCTGGTGAACTTTCTCCAGTTGCATATGAACCATGGGCTTTATTTTATCTTCAACCATCTATCAGAAAGCTGACAATCTGATGGCTAGGATTGTTATCTGCAACAATGGCCATCTGCAGTGGGAATCACAAGCTTCTCGATCTGGATAACCAACAAGTGAACTACGACTGTACAGACTGCTGCCCCAAACGACAGCATTCTAGTTTGAGTTGAGCATTCCACATTCAGATTATCATCAGGTGCTTGGCTAAACAGAACAGCATCATTTGCCCCGTGGAGCAGCTGTTACATGAGGCCTAATTTTCAGTGATCCAGAATGTTCACCTGGTGGACCCAATATTGACAGGCCACATACGACCACCTGCATTGCTAGTTGAGCTGAACATTGTAGTTATTATATGATGCTTGGCCAAACAAACATCTTTTACTCAGCTGAGCAATTGCATAGACAAGGCCTACTTTTCAGTGATCCAAAACATTCACCTGGTGGGCCCCATTATGGAGAGGCCATGTACAACCCACCTGCATTCCTAGTTGAAGCTGAGCATTGTATTGATGGTATTATATGATGCTTAGCCAAACATAATGGCATCTTTTTATCTGCCAAGCAACTGAACATGCAAGGTCTACTTTTCACTGATCCAGGATGTTCACCACATGAACCCCATTGTGGACAGGCCATGTACAAACCACTGGAAATGAACGTTTAACCAACAATGGGAATAAAGTCTAAACAAGAAATGTGAACATGAGTCACACAAGACTCATAGGCACATGTACCAACACGCATAACATCCACGATGTTCACCTGGTGATCTCCGGCGTGTAGATGCACAGGCAGAGAATAAAGCCAGCCCACTCATTAGGTTTCCTGTGTCTCCATGCTTAAAGCGGACCATGGGCCACTTTCCATAACCATTCATTGCATTTTATGAATGTGCCCTACCAGCCTGATTTTCTTCCAAGGCATCCACATTGTGGGACTCACCTGATGAGCAGTTTGAATGTTACACTAATGACCATGACTCCATTGGCAATGCCTAACCCAGCAATTCATGATGAGGCCCACTAGAAGAACACTCTGGATCATGGAAAGTAGAACCCACCTGTACAGTTGATTTGCTGGCCAAACTTAAAAGACCCAGGCTAGCATAACTCGCATGGGTATGGGGGTGTGTCTACCGCTAACCAAGTGCCACCTCGGGGCAACGTGCATGACATCAACCCAGCCGATCAGGTGAGCTGCGTCACATTCACTCAGGAACCAAAAATCGTGACAATCCAGAACCCAATTAGGCCACACCATAGAGGACAATTGGCACGGGCAAACCCACCATTAGTTGTGCGTAGGGCTCACCACTGTGTTTATATGCCATCCAATCCATTCATATATAAGGAGCCTCACCAAGATGTTCCAAAACTCAGGTGGGCCATACCGGATGAATTTAGAGATTTTAGGCATATACATTGTTCCATATGGGGTGGCCCACCTGAGTTTTGGGATCAAGACCAAATATGGGATGGCATACTTGATGGCTGGGGTGGATCTCATGCAAATAAAGCCATTCTGGTGCAACCTGGTTATTGAGTCAATCAGATCTTGACAGCCGAATCACAAAGAAATGGACAAGAATACACCCACAAGAATATTTGATTGGAGATTGAGAAATAACTTTATTGATGTAAAACTTCTTTTCCCACAATACTAAAGAAAACTCAAAACTCAGAAAATGGGGAATGCCTACCTCCAACACCACCCCCTTTCTATAGACTCTAAAAGCAATTCCAATGAATATTTACTGAAAATCACTCAATTATTAGATCGATTTTAAATCAATCTATAATTTATTTAAGAAAATAATAATCCAACTAATAAAGATTTGGCCTAGCAAAAATAAATATGCTAAATACCCCCAAAATCTTTAATCAAATATTCAACATCAGCTCAGAAATGGCAAATGTGATCTCTGACATTTAGGCCCCAAGTCTTGCAACAAACAGTTCAAAATCAGCAAATGCTGGCCCCTACGGTGGGCCGTGGGCCTATGTTTATGTCGCATTTTTCAAACTAAAAACGCTTTCCAGTCAGACAAGCATGGTGCATTTCATCTTGTGCAGTGAGGAAATATAAAATGCTTGTGCAACAAAGCATCATTTCTCACTCAGACATCACTGGTGTAGCCGGGCCCATCTTTCCATGATCCAAGCCAAAATGCTTGTGCAACTAAGCATCATTTCTCACTCAGACATCACTGGTGTAGCCGGGCCCATCTTTCCATGATCCAAGCCAAAATGCTTGTGCAACTAAGCATCATTTCTCACTCAGACATCACTGGTGTAGCCGGGCCCATCTTTCCATGATCCAAGCCATTCATGTGGAGGGGACCATCATAAGTGGGCCATGCCCCAACAATAATGGGGCCCGCCAGAAGAACAGTCGGATCACCAAAAGGTGCGTCCGATCAAAAACACCAATCCATGACTACAATTCAAAAGATATAACAAATCCAGATCAAAGAATCAGATCCCAAACATTAAAATGTGGAAAAACCTACATCCGAGAATTACAGAAGAAACCCATCAATGAAATGATCGAGCAGAAACAAACCAATAATCAATCAGATCGAAGCTTACCTCATTGTCCGAAGGCCATGAAGAACAACCCATTATCTCCCTCCCTGCAGAAAATAAAAATAAAAATAAAAATAAAAACCACCAATCTCTAGAGATTTTCCAGATTGGTTTTTACTTCCATAATCCAAAACCGGATTTCGATTCTTCTTATTAGAGAGAGAGGGAGCAGGAACTAGTTACTGTGATAGGGAAATCAGTTGAAAACGATTTTTTATTTTTGCGTTCTTATCGCTGAGTTTCATATGGGCAGCTTCTCTGCCACTCATGTCTTTTGATACGCAGGTACTCAGAAATTGTATACATGGATCCGTGACTGTGGGGCTCACTTGGTGTATTTGTTTTATATCCACGCCGTCCATCCGATTTTCCGGATTATTTTAGTGCATGAGCCTTTAAAATGAATTAGATCCATATCTCCAGTGGACATACCACAGGAAACGGTGGTGATTGAATGCCCATCATTAAAAACTTCTTATGGCCCACCAAAATGTTTATTTGCCATCCAACCTGTTGATAAGGTGCCACGTAGTGGACGAAGGGTAAACACAAATATCAGCTTGGTCTAAAACTTTTGTGACATCGTTAAGTTTTTAACTGTAGGCATTCAATCACCACTAATTCCTTTCCTGTGGTCCATATAAGATTTGGATCTACTTCATTTTTTTTGGGTCATTCTCTAAAATGATCTTAAGACAAAATTAACGGAGTGGATATGAAACACATGTTACAGTGGGCCCACATAAACGTATGCACTCACCTAGGTGGCTCCGGAATCCAACCGAATCCTCATCCAAAAGAAAGCGTAGCGGACGATGAAGTCAAGTGCTACGGCCTTTACCGTTGTGTGGAGACTCCGTGGGGCCCACTGTGACCGTATGTAATTTATCTACACCGTCCATCCATTTTTTCAGATCATTTTAGGACATAAGCCAAAAATAGAAACATATCCAGAGCTCAAGTGTACTACAATTATGAGAAAAGTAGAGATCATGATGTCCATCATTGGAACCTTTCTAGGGCCCACCCAAGAAGTTTTTAACAGTAAATGTTGGATCCCCGCCGTTCGCTGTGGTGGGGTCCACTTGAGATTTGGACATGCTTCAATTTTAGAGTCATGTTCATGTTCTAATATTATCTGAAAAAATGAATGGACGGCATGGATAAATCACATACATCCGGTAGAACTAAAGAGTCCTTAACACTAATCAGCGTGCGTTTGTAAGGGAAGTTGTTCAGTGCAGTACGGGAGCGGATTAAGTATTATCAGGATAACACATCAGTGGGTGTTTTCCGACTGTGGAGCCCACACCTTGATGCATTGTTGTATATCTACGCCCTTCATCTATTATCTCATTTCATTTTAGATCATGGTCCCAAAAATGAAGTGGATTTAATTCCCAAGCAAACCACACCAAATGAAACAATATTCTTTGACTGCCCATCATTAAAAACTTCCTAAGCCCATTGTAATTTTTATCTTCCATGCAACCGGCTGATAAGTTACACATACTAGGACGGAGAAAAACATAAATATCAGCTTGATATAAAACTTTTATAGTCTTATGAAGTTTTTAACAATGAGCATTTAAATCCTGTTGTGTGCTCCACTTGAGATTTGGATCCTTATATTTATTTTATATATATATATATAATTTTATTATTTTATTTTTTATTTTTTTTAATCCAACCATATCTATTATTATTATTTTTATTTTTAATCCCTCCATATCTTAAAACAAACTAAGAAAACTGATAGACAACATAGATATACAGTACATACATGGAGGTGGGCCTCACGGTTGGGAAACACCAGCTGGCTTGTTAATAGGGTAACACCCAAATCTTAAATCTCATCTCTAACAATAGTCTGTCATTTAATTAAATCTTACCACTTTGTTTGTTGAGCTCTATACAAAATAAGTAGTACCTCATCTCAGTTTATACCGGAATGCGGAATGCCATTTATTTTACTTTTAGGGATGTGGGGAAATGACTTAAACTCCCGTTACATTGGGTACACCACTCCTTATTTTGCTTTTATTCCAAAAGTCAAGCTGATTTAACACTCAAAAGGCCCACCACATAAAATATACCTAAAACTAAAAGTGGATTGCCTATAACCAATTTGGATCACACTAAGTCCTGTCAAGGGCTTTGTGGGAGCTGTTGTGAGTATATATTTTAGCCATGACACCCATCTATTATGACGTATCATTTTACGGCATGATCCTAGAAAAGAGGTAGACTAAAGGCTTATGTGGACCACACCAGAGGAGGAAGTGGGGATTGAACTTCTATGGTTGAAAACTTTTTAGGGTTTATTGTGATGTTTATTTGCCATCTAACTTATTCTTATAGTTACATAGGCCTTGATGAAAGGAAAACAGAAATTGATCCCAAATTTTTGTGGCCCCACAAAGTTTTCAATGGTAGGGTTTGAATCCCCGCAGGTTTTTGTGATGATTTCTTTCATTTTTTAGCTCATTCCCAAAAATGATAGGTCAAATTTAAAGGATAGAGTGGACAAAACAAATATATTACATTGGTCCTTATAAAGCATTGACAAGACCATATATCTCCACCTAGGTCCTCGTTGAGGATAGAGATTGGGTATTAGCTCCACTAGGGTGTTAGGGCATGAGGGCAAAAAATTATGCAAATCCAAAATTCAAGTGGGCCGCAGGTAGAGGATTGGAATGGTGGATTTTAGGGTTGAAATTCGAGCAGGTTAGACCGACTTGGTACTCAACTCTAGCTCAACCTAAGGTCCATATGGTCCTAACCCAAACTCAACCTAACCTCAAGTCAAGAATTCTCAACCTAAGTTCAACCCAAGCGGTGTAAGTCTGGTTGATCAAGTAGATATATGCTAATAGTTTCATTATTACATTAGTCTATTATATTTTAATACACATTTTATTTTCTGTATCTATAATTTTATTAATTATATACAAAGTTATTTATCATCAATAACTTCATTTTTTCTAAACAAATTAACAAACTATAATATAAGACACCTATTTCTTGAAATGCTATGTTGTGTTGTACACAATCTATTTGAGAGAGATAAATTGGGCATATCTTGTTAGCTTAATCATTGAAAATAACATAAACCAATAAGACTTGATGTTACTAAATATTTTTGTGCCTTCAGTACAAACGATCTCAATTATATTTTATAACTCGTATATCCATTAGATAGAGTTGAGTTGCACAAGCCTAGCTCGACTCAAGTTCTATTGAGTTAATTGTTTATATAATCCAAGATTGAGACCAAACCCAATACATCTTGCACGAGCTCAACCCAATGTCAGGTCAATCAAAGGAGGTTGACTGAGGAGGATGTTCGACCCACATGAAATGTTGGAAGTTATGGACTGGCTGGGCTGTGATTTGTGATTTATAATACTCCAACCACTTGGCCCCTTTCTTTTATAACCATTCACTTAAGAGAGAAATAAAGTAGAGCCATCTTGAAAGAACACCTATTGGGCCCAGTGGCATACTTTCAAATCACACCCATCAGATAATCCTATCGTCTTGTCGGTGGCCCTCATATCAACCGTGGAAAATTAAATTAAGGGTCACCAAGACAAATTGAAAATTTTGAAGGATAAGATTGTAAGATAGGTTTGATTTTTCAAAAATAAGCCATCCACACTAGCGTGCAGTAGATGGACGGATGTGATCAGTACATAACCCTGCCACGTGTCCTGTACAGAGATGGCTTACTATATTTCGGTCCATTCCATTGTACTGTATCATCTCCATCACGTGAAGGTTATATAAGTTGGGCCATGCATCTATTCAATATCGATGTCCAGTAGCTTTCCATGGTCTTTGGTGGTTGAAAGAGCTCCATTCCTTTTGGTGGTTTAGATTGATGCCTTGACGGTCTCTGCCTACTTTTGTTTGTATAGAGAAAGCGACTTTCTAACCCACAACAAGATAGAAGAGTAGAAGCAACTTTCTGGAAATTGTAGCGAGTAAACTGTGTTGGCCCCACCGTGAATTTATGTGGTTTATCCACGCCGTCCGTCCGTTTTTCCAGATAGTTTTAGGTTTAAAGCCCAAAATTTAAGTATGCCCAAATCTCAAGTGGACCACACCACAGGAAACAGTGGGAATAATGATTTCCACCGTTGAAAACTTCCTAGGCCCCACAGTGATGTTTATTTGTCATCCAACCTGTTAATATGATCACACAGATATGGATGAAGGGAAACCACTAATATCAGCTTGATCTGAAACTTCTATGTCCCCCAAGAATTTTTCAACGGTAGAAATTTAATGGACTCTTTCCTATAGTATGGTCTACTTGAGCTTTGGGTATGCTTCATTTTTGGACTAAAGCTGTAAAATTATCTTGTGAAATGAGTGAATGGAGTAGATAAAATACATAGATCATGGTGGGCCCCACAGAGTTTACGCAGTACGCAGTCCGCTTCTAACTTCTAACCCACGAAACATGGAGTCGGATTCGGCAGTGACCCCTTCAGTATAGATGTCAGTACTGGTCGGTGCTGTGGGCTGTGGGCCCATTATGATGTATATATTTTATCCATACCGTCCATCGATTTTAGCAGCTCATTTTAAGGCATTATACAAAAAATGAAGCAGATCTAAATCCGAGGTGGGCCACACCGTAGAAAAAAGTGGTGATTGAACGCCCACCATTAAAAACTTTTAGAGAGCCACAAAAGTTTTGGATCAAGAAGATATTTGTGTTATCCATTCATCTATGTCTGTGTGACCTAATAAACAGGTTTGATAGTGAATAAACATTACTGTCGGCCATATAAAGTTTTTAACGATGGATTCAATTACCACTGTTTCCTGTGGTGTGGTCCACTTGAGATTTGGATCTACCTCATTTTTGGTCTCATGCCCTGAAATGAGCTGAAAAGGATGGATAAACGGCGTGGATAAAACAAAAGAATAAAATAAAAAGAATTGTGGGAACGTTTCCACTTTATACATGTATCACACATTTACGAGATCCAGACCGTGCATCTGTTGGTCCCTATAAAGACAAGCCATGTCCAATAATCTACTCGGATGATCCTAGCCACCAGTTTGGGTGTTCTTTTCCATTTAATGGCTTTTTTCGGTTGGACGTTTTAAACCGTCTATTTTAATAATAACAAGTCCTCCAATTGGTAGCTAGGATGATCCAACTACTGTGATTTTTGGAATATGCCCAATCCATACAAAATCGCACCAAATGGACGGTTTAGATCTCAAGCATTGAGGGATAAATGGCCTAATCTGGCTAAATCAATTGCTTAAATAAGTTTGCAATTGTATTTCTACAGCCTAGATCTATGGACCATAGATTGGTGACTCACCTAGTCCATTGCAATGGTCCACATTCAACGTAAACGTGTGTCCCAACTAAGCAATGGGCCAGGCGTTGGATATATGAGGAATGGCCACAATATCTCACACATGTGCCTTGTTGTACACATCCATTTGCATTTTTATTCTCATCAATTGATTATCTAGCACATCATATAGTCGTCCACAATATATATCAGAGAGAGGGAGAGAGAGATTTTCATTAGCCTGTGGGTGTTGATCAAGGACCCATCTCATACATCGACTTCAATTGACAAATCACAGGCAATCTATGACCAAAAAAAATAAAAACCTTCTCAATCCAACTAACCAATTAGTGCTTATTTCCAACAGTGCACGCAGATGCACCAAACACGAGCCCCCCTATATTGTCAGAAGCGACACACATGTGAAAGATCCATTCCGTTCATCAGATGGGTCCATAGCGAATGTCTCCCTAATCAAAAGATCAGTCTGGCCCACATCAGGATGGACCCATATATATACATTGGAGATGAACCACATATATTATTCCCTACCCAACAAAGATACACACCTTCGTTTTCAGATCACAGCACATCTAGCACATGGACCACTTAATGAACGGTCCAGATCTCTCACAATCGCATCCCACGATTGAAATTCCACCACTCAAACTTCCTCCATGGTCTTGTCCCCACTCTCCATCTTCCCATAAAAAACATCAAGATTGTAGAAGATTGGAACCATCGAGACCGAACACATGAACACAAGCACTGGCCCAAAAATCCAAAGTAGGAGTGGTAGTCCTACGTAGAACAATCTATTCCCGACAGTGTTGAGTACGAACCCTTTATCCAGTAGGTCACACACATAATCAAGGGTCACGATCGACGTAGGGTCTAGCGGAGTGTTGATGAGGTAGTTCACCTGGTTTATGAATCGAATAGAGAGAGTGTGGCAGAGAAATGAAAATAGGTAGATGAGGAGGAGTGAGGCGTACTTCAAGGCTAACATGAACTCTCCATGGGCGCCGAATACACTGTCGTTGAGTGGCTTTTTGATGCTGTATGTGCTGCTTATGACAGCTGCTAGGCCAGTACAGAGGAGGATGGACGTCGTCGCCATCAGGGTCGAGCCCATGATCGAGTTTCGGAGTGTTTGGACGGCTAAGACGTTCTTCTTGTCGCTATCCTGTGAGAAATGAGCAATGGATGAGGGATTGATAACCTATGTTGCTAGGTTTAAGGAAGTTAGAACCGTTGATTTGCTATTGGGCTTTTAGTGATTTAGGAGTGGGCATGGATCATAGGCCTTAAGCATGGCCTGTGAAAGTTATAAAGGGGGCTCTTGGTAGAAAAATCTGTTGATCTGAGCTGTAGGTGGCCCAGGAATTCGAGGCTTAGCTAGGGCTATTGATAGGCCGAAGGCCAATGGGTACGGACAAGCCCATATGGGTTGTCCGTACCATATGAGATGGTAATTTATGCCTACCATGAGATGGGATTGGGCCTATCTTTAAGGCCCACATGCCCAAGCTGGGCTTAAACTACAGTGAAATTTAGAAACTCTGTATTTTTGTAAATGAACAAATTAATGGATTATAGCTGCGTAGAAAATGACTCGAATTTTATCCTCTTTTTTTTTTTTTTTTCCCATATCCAAGTAGCCTTCTCTCATCTTTCTTTCTTTTCAAGTGTAACCCACAAAACAAGCCGATCCAATAAAGCTTATGTGGGGCCCACTATGATGAATGTATGGTACATCTGTTGTTGTGTCACTTTATGTTAGGAAATAGATCCAATAAAAGGTTGATTTAAAATATAAACTACAAAGTAGGAAAAAATGTGGATGAATGGTTATACCAATATCTTTCTCTTCTCCTTTCCCGTCACTTCCACATGCAACTTTACTAGTTGAGAATAACTTTAAGTTGATGAGAACATATAACCATCTATTTTGACCAGCTCACTGCTCGGCCGAGTACAAGTCAGGTGTGGTGGGGTCCATTCTCCACTGATCAGAACCATTGATATTATGAGCCCAATTTAAATTTTCCACAAACGGACAAAATCTCCCATCAAGGCTGCAGTTTGGGTTTGAGTCCACCCAACCTTCAAGCCAGGTTAGGGCTTTTCAAGGTCGGTTTGAAATTTAATTTGGCTTAGTTTAAGCTAATTATGATCAGGTGTGGCTGAGATAGGGTGTATATATATATATATATATGCGGTCAAGCTCATGAGAACTTCTCATGAGATCGAGCTGTGCGAGTCCCACCATAATGGGGTGTCAAACACCTACCCATTAGTCAGATGTACGAGGATGAGTTCTCAAAGAAGTTCCCACGAGTTGTACACTGGTATGCACGAGTTGTGTGTGTGTGTGTGTCTATATATATATATATATATATATGAGATGCCCAGGTTGGAGTTTGAGTTGGGTCGTACTGAGGTTAGCTCAAACTCGGACTTGAGTTAACCCCTAACCAAACCCAACTCACCTGAGTTGCAACGCTAGCTTGAATCCAATAAAAGGCCAACAAAGAAAAGATAAAGAAAGAAATAGAGCAACGGTTCACGTCAACCAACAGAAGGCCGCATACTCTATATATCCAATTAAGGGGATCTTTGGCCCACCAGGCGGTCGCTCCCATCCTTTGGACTTTTTATTGAATCATCAACCCTATACGTTCTGTCTGGGACCCAGCATGATTTTTTCATGATATCCACTCCGTCCATCATATGCAATCCTCATGTCCTCTTTAGATCCAAATAAATCAGACCAATCTAAAGCGTTGGTGGGGCCACAACATGTAAAATCATGCCCAAAACCTGTAAAACCACGTCCATTGCCAACCTCAGTTTTGAAATGGCCTGATTTTTGGAGTACTCATTCATCCGGATAGGATAAATCTTATTCATGGGTTGAATGGCATATGTAAAACACGGTGGAGCCCAAACACAATCTGAAATGTTTTAATGGTGGGTATCAATGTCCCAACCTTATCCTGTGGAGTGACACATATATGTTTTGGGTCGGCCTGATTTTTAGTATACGGTGTTAAATTGAAGAGATGCACCTTATGGACGGAGTGGATGTGGACCCTAAATCACGGTGGGCCCCACACACAACATCATAGAATAAGCTGAAAATCTAAATGTACTGTACAACCTCTTGTCTATTTTATTGGAAAACATCATTTTCCCGCACAAGCAATCGTTGTTGTCTGTACTATGTGATGGACCACGATATTGCAACATGTCTTAAAACCGATTTATGGTATCCAAAGGACGTGTCCACCACATGTATATATTACATTATTTCCCTTTACAACTAGCAATCACTAAATAAGAGTCATGATCCACTACAACTTCTCTATAAAATTATTTCAGTGCAAATCTACATGTAGAGCCCAGGTGGGCCCACATATGATTAACAAAGACTGTTGGATAGGTGGGCTCACTCTATATCACACGCTACCCAAAAATAACCATGATTCTATAATCACAACCATACCATGAAAAATGAACCATAAAAGTGATCTTGCTGATATTGTTGCGGTTGTGATCGTCCGATCAAGGTGATATCGATGTCATGTGGAATCGACGGTGCACCTTCCTATCCGATGGTCCACCTGATCAAAGGTGGGCTCAGTTGGGCCTCACGTACAAAGTACTGATCATGTTTCATTGCTCCTCACTGTCTGGACTGTCCTAAAGAGAACTGACCGCCTACAGCCGGATGCATGATAACTTAGCATGCAGCCCCATCTTTCCTGCCAAACCATCACTTGTAAAAGACGCATCCTTGCCATGTAAACGGTGGGTCCTATCATGAAGATAACCTGTCTAGAAAACCAGGATAATCTGATTATTAGTGGGCCACACCTGTATATTGAGTCAGACCATTGGCCAGTCTTTGATTTAGATGGTGTGGCTTGCTTGATCATGACTAGATTGCTTTATCTTTTAGGAAGGTGATCTTCATGGCGAGGCTGCCATTTACATCGATTGGACGTACTGCATGCATGATACCTTGGCATGAAAAAATGAAGCTGCATGCTAAGTCAACATACATTCTACTGTAGGTAATCCTTTCTCTGTCCTTAGTTATAACTATAATACTAGTAAATTTTCTAACTTGCGCATGGTGTGCGCTCATGACATTCCTTGTATGTATCACACGATTCTCACTTGAATCACAAGCTACATGCATGCCTATTACATGCTACATGCAAGGGAAGGAGAAAAAGACCACTGTTACATTAACATTTTGAAATCGATGTACAGGGATTCAAGAAATATGGAAATAGAAAACTTCACTATAGTACTTCAAAATTTTTTATTTTATTTTGAAAGATCAATATAATCTTTCAGGACTGGAAACCCGCGAAACTAAATAGTCCTTTTGTAGTCTACTTAATGTGGCCCAATGAAAAAAAAACACAATGTATGGCATTAAAAAGAATAAAATTATTAATTTACATAAAAATATTTATTTTTTTAATTACAGATGCTACATCTGACATGTATATATGTCACTGATTATAGACAATTCGTGCGTGTGTTGTTTTTTATATATTAAAATGTTAAAAGATCAACGATCTAACAATGAGATCTGTGTCTTTGAGAACCATTGAAATTACCTACAATGAGATCTGTGTCTTTGAGAACCATTAAAATGTAGAGAGTTAGTTTAACAGTTTTAATAATTTTTATTAAAAAAAATCAAGGAGAAGAAAATCAGTTTCTCTTAAGGTTCTCGTTATACCAGAAGCTTTCCCTTTAAGCTCATTAAGAGGAAAGTTGGAAAGAGTGGTGTGGTGCAATTACCTTCATGATGGCCACCACCCACAGACGTCGAGCAGCTGTATTGACACCTATCAATGTATTCATGGGCTTGTTTCTAACCTTCTGCCACAGCCAGCAATGGTATAAAACATTGAGAAAGAACCCAAATGGCACCAGCAACAAATCCAAGTAGCACTTCCTCCATTCCATTCTCTCTCTCTCTCTCTCTCTCTCTCTCTCTATTTGTCTGTCTATCTATCAAATGAGCTACTCTTATCTTCTCTAAAATCCCCACAACTCCTCTATTTATATTGTGTGAACTGCAATGTACATGGACATGGGCATGTCCACCAACCTGCCCTTGCCTTTTGGCTGAAATACCAAGTTGCACTATCTGCATGAAAAGAAAATATTTTAATACTCTGGCAGAGTATGATGGTTGGTACTCTTGCACTTAAACAGTCCAAATTATAGATCCCACAAAAGTTAATCTGATTCACTACCTGACAATCGGACTAGTTGATAATTATTGAACGGTAAAAGAAATGAAAGATATTTTAAAGAACGCCTGTCCAATCAGAGGATATGATCTTTCACCAATTTGATTTTGGGGTCCTAGTTTAGAGACAGTTCTACTATTTAGTCGGTTTTGATTTTGAATTAATATATTCCACATGTTCAATTTCTGAGTCCTGCCTATCAAGTGTCTTACGTGACCGGAGTAGCAGATAACCCGGCATGGGTGGGTTTTGGGTTCTGACAAGTGGGATTATGATCAGTAATCTAGACCGTTTGTTTGTTGTTTTCTCTCTGGATGGACTGATCCTCGTCATCTCCTTGATAGGACAACACAGATAGATGATAAAAAGAGAAATAAAACGGTCCACACATTCAACTCGAAGCAGTTATGAGATTGGTCACTGACATCTTCTGAGAAACGAACGGTGGGCCGGAATAAACCAATGGTCTGGATCTAAACCATGGCCTTCACTTGCACTAAATGAGAATCAATTCAAAGATGCCGGGGGCGTGTCACCACCTTTTGCTGTTGAAGGTAACACCCTAAGATCTTAGTATAATTACCAAAGTGCAAGTGGGATTTAAAAGTGGCAAAATAAGAATTTTGACCGTACTAGCATTATTTTATGGTAAAATTTTTGAGAAGGAAGGAGTGTTTTAAATATTCTTACACTAGTCGTCCGACAAGTTGTGAAAACATTTTTGGATCAAATCTTTTGTTCACCAATTATAGATTTTGAGTATAAAAGAAGATACGTGGTATCTAATTCTAAGAAATTGACGTAGATAGGATTGGTTATTAGGCCAACTCAAATCTAGATCCAGCCCATTCATTTACTTTATAGCTTTTTATTTATACGTGAAAATTAATGTTAATCTCTTATTGTTATGATCTTTGTGTAACCCACAAAACATGATAACTTATAATGGTATTCGTTAGATACGAATTATTTTTTTATGATGTGGTCAATATAACTGACAGATGTTGATTATTCTTTCACCATAGCTTTTTATGAAATTCCAACGTTAATAGATGAAATGGATTATGCATATATGCAATGATGGACCCGTACAAATGTCCTTGTAAGTTTTCTTGTGGTGTAGTTCTTTTAAGAAGTTTTTGACCGTATGAGCTCAATCATTATTGTTTCTCGTGGTACAATCCATTTAAGCCTTTGATCTACCTCCTTTTAGGACTCATGTTCTAAATTGTTTTGTTAAGATACATAGATGGCATGCATATATATATACAATGTCCCATAAACAACTAATGACAATGTCTTCACTCCTGACTATTTTCTTGTGGTGCGGTTTGTGAAGCCTACTATCAAGTATGTGTTAAAGATAAAGATTGTCATGTGTTGAAAGTCAACGTTGTCATGCATTAAGAATCAAGGTTGTCATGTTGATGTTTTAATTTAAACCAATTTGATTTAAATGATTTTAACTCGCAAGTATACGAATCAGATGTAAATATGGTACGTATTACTAGATCGTTCCCACGAGGACTGGTTGTCACAATTTGAAATTTAAGACTCTTCTTAACTAATCCAACAAATATTTTAGCAAATTAATAAGTAAACTAACACAAATCTATGAAAAATAACTGAGAACTATGAGAAAAATTCAATCCAGGAGAAGACTAGGACTTTCGAATCCACCCCTAATTATCCTAACCCTTGTTTTACCTGTTGATTTATTCTAATTCAGATTGATATAAATTTAATAAACAAAGCACATCCTATGTCCTTGGTCAGACACACAGAATGTATAATCTTTTAAAGCATATGGATCACATCTTTCCATCCATGGTCAGGCATGGAGAGATGTAAATCCTGTTTCTTCCTCTATAGGAAACCTGTTCATGGTCAGACACAAGCACCTAAAGTAATATTCTAAACAACATCCATATCTAGACTTTGGTCGAGCTCATAGAATGGAGAAGTATAAAAATCTCAGGAAAGCACACTAGAAAAAGAAACAAATCAATCCAATTAAAATAAATTCAACATAAACAAAAGTCAATCAAATTATGGGATTCTTCTCAGCCCTAGCTAAGAGATTTAGCAATCCATAAAATTAATTAGGAAAAAAGAAAATATAAAATAAAAATATTAAAAATATCTTCCTTATGTCTCTTCTTCTTTCTTCTCTCTCTCTTCTCTTTCTTCTCCTTGGCTCTGGATCTTCCTTCCTAGCTCTCCATGAATGCTCCCCACGTCCAAAACCTCCTTATATAGTTGCTGGAGTGGTAAAAATCGAATTTGAATCGGATTTGGAAAGCTATGCATGCTCATTGAAAGCTTTTTCACAGCCAAGTTCGGTGCCTCAAAACATGCCACTTTTCTCGCTTAAATTCCAAAGAAACACCGTCCCTTAGGACTTTCTTGGATCCTCTACATGATAGACGGTTCAGATCTGTCATATGATCAAAGATGGTGGGCCAAAACCGCCTAGAAAAGTCAGTTTTCGCGGATGTGCGAAACCTTTCGCACTCTTTCGCTGTCGTGATCCGTGGGCCCCACAGAAGTATTTTCTAGAAAATTCACCCCGTCCATTGGATTAAGAACGAAATTTCAGTTAAGAATAGGTGGTTTTGAATGTCCATTGGTATGTCTTAGAGAAGAAATAACTAAAAGATCAGATTTGAACGCTACAGGGCAGCCCTTTTGTGGCCCCTGTATCACACACATGTGCATGCATGGATGCAAAAGGTCAGCATGGTTCTGTAGCTCTCGAAGCCCTCTAAACGGTGGACGGATCAGATCGGCCGTACGAGCAATGAGTGGGGCCCACTACTGTCCGTAAAACGGACACTGTCCGTCGTTCACGCTGGAAATAGAAATTTCTTTTTTTTTGAAGGAGAGGGTCGGGTCAGCGCTAGCTTGGACCAAGCGTCTGGTCCGGTGCACGCTAGGCACGTGTGTATACCATGTACACACGTTATACATATGGGCCATCTGTAGTGCTTGTGCAAAATCTGCACCGTCCATCTTTTTTATCATATTATTTCAACTGTCAATACCAAAGTTGAGGCAGTTCCAGATATCAGGTGGGCCCCAAATTGAAGATTAATGGGCTGATTTATCCGTTGGCCCACTTTTCGAGATCTTTAATGGCTGAAATTTAACATATACGGTTAATTTATGGCCCACATCGCATGTATGAAGTTTCGAGTCAATCGGATGGCGGGAACCATGTGATCTTGCATTCTGGACCATTTTCGGGCCTTTTTAAACGAGAACGGCTTGATTTCCTCGGGTCCCTGGCATGTAAATCCGTTGATCTTGTTTCTCTGGAGTCCGTCCCTTACTCTGGTAACTTCGGAGCATTAGATCTATGCTTTTAATCTCTTTTTCAGTCTACGCTCCTGGTTACTACCTGCAACAAAAACATATTTAAAATACGACATTAAATATTATCATATACGTCAAATTAGGTATTTATCGGGGTCTGATATGCAATATTTGACCCTCATCACAACCCCCAACCAGCATTTTGCTAGTCCCGAGCAAAACATGCGAAAAATAATTTCAAAAATAAAAGAGCAATTCTTGTAAACTCAAGTGACTTGTGAACAGATATAGTTGAGATGTGAGAATTTTAAGATTCCTGAATGGTGTGTGGAATTTTCTCCAGGAATCAAGCTCACAGTAAACTACATGAACAAGTTCAAAATATTAATCCATTAATTAGAAACTTCTAAACATTGAGTTCCATGAGTGTATAGTGCGATCTCGGCTTACCACAATTAAGAGATCCAATTGTCATTTTCATGATATCTTTGGTGATTAACAATGACATTCATGACAACAAAACCTGAAACCAACACTTGCCTTTAAGATCATCTTTTCATTTTACTAGCCTTTGTTTTTCTTGAACAGTAACTCCAAGTAGGGGAATCAAATCTTCACCCATAGGGAGCAAACCTATGGTGAAAACTTGTCACTTAACTTCATTTCTAACTATCAACCATGGGGGATCGAATCTACACCCATAGGGAGCAAACCTATGGTAAAGATTATGCGACTTACCCTTTTTATTCTTCTTTACTGCACATGAAATTTTATTTTGGCTGGTTCCTTTCATGTTTTGTGATTACCAAGTTAATCATTCGATATCGAACCGGAACCTTAATGTGTAAGCGAGATGTGATATGCAAAATCATGACTTAATTTTAAAGCTTCTAATCACGGGTTAACAATTCAAACTTAAATGTGAAATCTAACTGACAACTGAATCCAAGAGTCATAAATTACCAACATCACGTATCTTTTAATTTTAAAATCACAACTATCTTTCAAAGTCACTTCAAATTCATAAAATTTTAAAAATTTTCACACTTTTTGCTCAAGACCAAGAAAATACTGATTAGGTAACCTAATCTCCCACCCCCAACCTAAAATCGACATTGTCCTCAATGTAAAAGAAATAAGCATGCAATGCACATGGGACAACGAAAAATAAAAGAGGAGTGATGGAAAGATAATACCTGAACGAAAGAATCAAGAGGCTTTCCAAAGATATCAACGTAAAAGTGAGTCAGCAAAAGAGAGAAATCAACAAAAACAAAATAACAAAAAAAAAATCCTACCTATAGCACTTTCGCAGGTGCTCTCGATTGCATTTAGCATATGCAACAAGCCTTTAAACCCCTAGGTTGCCCCTAGTGGACGAGTTGTAGTCTCGTGAGGGTTTGCAGCAATGTTACCCACAAACATTGAATCAACTAACTAGGAAAATGAAATAGAATGAAAAGCTAGGTTGCCTCCCAGGAGCGCTAAGTTTAACATCTTCAACCAGACAAAAATAGACCATGAATTAATCAATCTTGAAAACCTGGGTCCTCCAAATTAACTTCCTCAACATCTTGATTAACCAAATCCTCCAAATAAGGTTTCAGTCTTTGACCATTTACTTTGAAAATATTTCCATCCTTAAGATTTTTAATCTCAACAGCTCCATGAGGAAATACTTTTACTACTTGATAAGGACCATACCATCGCGAACGTAGTTTCCCAGGAAAGAGGCGTAACCTGAAATTATACAATAAGACTTTCTGACCCGGTTCAAATGTCTTGCGAAGAATTGATTGGTCATGAAAAAATTTCATTCGTTCTTTATAAATTTTCGCATTCTCATATGCCTCATTTCGAATTTCTTCTAACTCATTGAGTTGAAGTTTACGGTGCGATCCAGCCTTGTTTAAATTAAAATTAAAGGTTTTGATGGCCCAATAAGCATGATGTTCTAATTTCACAGGTAAGTGACATGCTTTCCCAAAGACAAGCCTATAGAGAGACATTCCAATCGGGGTTTTGAAAGCCGTACGATACGCCCAAAGAGCATCATTCAAATGTTGCGACTAATCCTATGTTGCTTTAGGCACATAAGATGACACAGGAGTGGTTTCTGGAGGGTCAGAGTGCTTTTGGACTCTAGATGCAATAGTATGTCTCTCCGCTTCATTTTGCTTTTTCGGTTTAGAATTTGGTTTTTTCCTAGGCATTTCTACTTTGTTCTCGATCTGTTTACCGGACCTAAGGGTAATGATAGATTTGGCTTGCTCATGATATTGTTCCTGGTTTGAATTAGAGCCAATCTCAAACTGTCCTTTTGGATTTGTCACAGGTTGGCTAGGGAACCTCCCCTTCTCTCTCTCACTCAATGTGGCAGCAAGTTGACCCAATTGAACTTCCATCTTGGCAATAGATTGAGCATTCGCATGTATGCTTTGTTGGTTAGCTAGTAAAGTTTGTTGGGTGTCTTTTTGAAATTGAAGAGAACTCTGCATAAAAAGATTGAGTATATCCTCAAGAGATGATTTCCTAGATTGTGCAGGAGCTTGTTGATATTGCGGAAACTGTTGAGGTTGTTGACTACCAACTTGTGGGTAAGGTTGCATAGGAGGATTTCCAGATGGTCCTCTTTGTTGTGGTCCTTTTGCCTAAGAAAGATTTGGATGTCTAGCCCACCCTGGGTTGTAGGTATTTGAGTAAGGATCATTTCTAGGTCTCCAAAAGGTGTTCATAGCATGTACTTGTTCGGAGAGAAATTCAGAAAATGCTACACCAGATGGACACGACTGCGTAGGATGGCCAAGACTAGAACATATAGCACATGACTCGATTTAAGTTGTTTGTGGAGGTCCATTATTCAACATCAGAGCATCGACTTTCTGTGTCAGGTTATCAAGTATGGTATAAATATTTGGCGTGACTCCTATCTCATATATACCACCTTTCTTTGGCAGTTGAGGATTTCTTTCACCTCTATTTGAGTAGTCCCATTGTTGAAAATTTTCGCATAAGGTTTCAAAGAAATTCCATGCTTCGACATCACTTTTGGTCATGAATGACCCTCCACTGGTGGCATCAACCATGCAACGGTTTTGAGGTGTCAAACCGTCATAGAAATATTGAACTTGTTGCCACTTCTCAAAGCCATGGTGTGGACATTTAAGAAGAAAGTCCTTCCATCTTTCCCAACATTCATGAAAGTGTTCTCCCTCTTTTTGTGTGAAATTAGTAATTTCTCTAAGGAGAGCATTCGTTTTATGAACAGGAAAGAATTTGTTTAAGAACTTCTTAGACAGTTGATCCCATGTAGTGATCGTCCCAACTCCTAGAGAATTCAACCATGCTTTTGCCTTATCCTTCAAAGAAAAAGGAAAAAGTCGCAAACGGATCGAATCATCTGAGAAGTTTTGAAATCTAAAAGTCGAGCAAATGTCTAGAAATTCTTTTACATGATGATATGGATCCTCTTTGTCTAAACCATAGAAAGATGGTAACAACTGTATGACCCCTAGTTTAAGTTCAAAGTGTACTGCCGTGGTGGCTGGCAACACTATGCATGAAGGCGCATTAAATTGGACAGGAGCTGAATAATCTCTAAGCGCTTTAATTGCATTCTCGTCCGTCATTTCGAATAGGATATTTCTAGATCTTTTACAAAATGTTCTTTCTATTTCAGGATCAAAGGGTGCTAGTTTTATGTTCAAAGATCTACGCCCTAGCATAAACTGAATAACTGAAATGTAGGAAAGAAAACTAAACTAAACTAAGATGCAACGTAAGAGAAATAAGACTAGAACTAAAAATTATGAATTCCTAAAAACAAGAGAAAGCTACGTAAACAAAAATTAGAAGAAAGAACCCGAAAAAGAAGATGATGGATGTCTGAAGATTTGGTAGCTTCTCCTTTTGAAGACAATCTTATTTAACAGCTTCCTTCTTCAATTCCTGTAAAATAAAAACAAATGCAATTTTCTAAAATAATGCTAGAGAGAGAAAAAAAATAAAATCTTAAGCAACGGTTAGTTTCTAAAAAGAAAAAAAAAATTCTAAAACTAGAAAATAGAAAGTTAATTGAAAGAAGAATCTAAATTTAAAATTAGAAATTAGAAAATTTCTAAGAAGAAAGCCTAGAATTAGAATTTTTTTTAAAAAATAGAAATTAGAAAAAATAGAGAATTATAGAAAGGGATTACCAAAATAGAAGTTCAAATCAAGACCCTACAAAAGAGGAAATATGTTAGTTTCTAAAATAAAACAAAATAAAAACTTTAACCTATAGTTAGTAAAATCCTAAGGCCATGAATTATGATAAGAGAGAATCCTAAATCCAATTTGGACTGAAACAATCCCCGGCAACGGCGCCAAAAACTTGATGTTTTAATTTAAACCAATTTGATTTAAATGATTTTAACTCGCAAGTATACGAATCAGATGTAAATATGGTACGTATTACGAGATCGTTCCCACGACGACTGGTTGTCACAATTTAAAATTTGAGACTCTTCTTAACTAATCCAACAAATATTTTAGCAAACTAATAAGTAAACTAACACAAATCTATGAAAAATAACTGAGAACTATGAGAAAAATTCAATCCAGGAGAAGACTAAGACTTTCGAATCCACCCTTAATTATCCTAACCCTTGTTTTACCTGTTGATTTATTCTAATTCAGATTGATATAAATTTAATAAACAAAGCACATCCTATGTCCTTGGTCGGGCACACAAAATGTATAATCTTTTAAAGCATATGGATCACATCTTTCCATCCATGGTCAGGCATGGAGAGATATAAATCCTGTTTCTTCCTCTATAGGAAACCTGTTCATGGTCAGACACAAGCACCTAAAATAATATTCTAAACAACATCCATATCTAGACTTTGGTCGAGCTCATAGAATGAAGAAGTATAGAAATCTCAGGAAAGCACACTAGAAAAAGAAACAAATCAATCCAATTAAAATAAATTCAATATAAACAAAAGTCAATCAAATTAGGGGCTTCATCTTAGCCCTAGCTAAGAGATTTAGCAATCCATAAAATTAATTAGGAAAAAAGAAAATATAAAATAAAAATATTAAAAACATCTTCCTTATCTCTCTTCTTCTTTCTTCTCTCTCTCTTCTCTTTCTTCTCCTTGGCTCTCGATCTTCCTTCCTAGCTCTCCATGAATGCTCCCCACGTCTAAAACCTCCTTATATAGTTGCTGGAGTGGTGAAAATCGGATTTGGAAAGCTATGCATGCTCATTGAAAGCTTTTTCGCAGCCAAGTTTGGTGCCTCAAAACACGCCACTTTTCTCGCTTAAATTTCAAAGAAACACTGTCTCTTAGGACTTTCTTGGGTCCTCTACATGATAGACGGTTCAGATCTGCCATACGATCAAAGATGGTAGGCCAAAATCGCCTAAAAAAGTCAGTTTTCGCGGATATGCGAAACCTTTCGCACTCTTTCGCTGTCGTGATCCGTGGGCCCCACAGAAGTATTTTTTAGAAAATTCACCCTGTCCATTGGATTTAGAACGAAATTTCAGTTAAGAATAGGTGGTTTTGAATGTCTATTGGCATGTCTCAGAGAAGAAATAACTAAAAGATCAGATTTGAACGCTACAGGGCAGCCCTTTTGTGGCCCCTGTATCACACACATGTGCATGCATGGATGCAAAAGGTTAGCATAGTTTTGTAGCTCTCGAAGCCCTCTAAACGGTGGACGGATCAGATCGGCCGTACGAGCAATGGGTGGGGCCCACTACCGTCCGCAAAACGGACGCTGTCCGTCCGTCACGCTGGAAATAGAAATTTCTTTTTTTTAAAGGAGAGGGTCGGGTCAGCGCTAGCTTGGACCAAGCGTATGTCCGGTGCACGCTAGGCACGTGTGTACACCATGTACACACGTTATACATATGGGCCATCTGTAGTGTTTGTGCAAAATTTGCACCGTTCATCTTTTTTATCATATTATTTCAACCGTCAATACCAAAGCTGAGGCAGTTCCAGATATCAGGTGGGCCCCAAATTGAAGATTAATGGGATGATTTGTCCGTTGGCCCACTTTCCGAGATCTTTAGTGGCTGAAATTTAACATGTACGGTTAATTTATGGCCTACATCGCATGTATGAAGTTTCGAGTCAATCGGATGGCGGGAACCATGTGATCTTGCATTCTGGACCATTTTCGGGCCTTTTTAAACGTGAACGGCTTGATTTCCTCGGGTCTCTGGCATGTAAATCCGTTGATCTTGTTTCTCTGGAGTCCGTCCCTTACTCTGGTGACTTCAGAACATTAGATCTATGCTTTTAATCTATTTTTCAGTCCACGCTCCTGGTTACTACCTGCAACAAAAACATATTTAAAATACGACATTAAACATTATCATATACGTCAAATAAGGTATTTATCAGGGTCTGATATGCAATATTTAACCCTCATCACATGTATTCACTACAAAAATTGGAGCAAAGGCTATGTACTAAGCTGGTAGCGAAATAATGTTTGGTTTGTGATTAATGGTATAATAGTTATTGTTTTTGAAGGGTCGAGGTTGAAAAAAGGCTACAGATCCAAGTAAAGGCTACGGATATATAACACCAAAGGCTACGAATTAGATCTGTAGAGAAAAAATGTTTTACTCTGAAATCATTGATAATGTAGCCCTTGATTTTCAAGAGTCGAGGTTGTCATGTGTTAAAGGGTCTAAGTTATTGCATGTCAACCTCTATGTTTCATGCATGACAACCTCAATTCATAATACAAAACAATCTATACCTTTTACACATGACAACTACAACCTAAGCTCTTAACACATGATAACTTATACCCTTAATAAATAACAACCATGATCCAAACATTAACACATGATAACCTAGACCTTTAATACATGACAACCTACACTCTTAATACATGACAACTTAGACTCTAAGAAAATATTATTTTACAAAAATAAAATAAAAAATTCTTTTAAAATATTTTACATATATTAGTGGCTCCTATCTCCAGGAAATGTATTCGTTGGATAAAAAAACAATACTTTTATAGAGCCTTCAAAGTTATTAGTGATGCTCATATGCCATGGAAGCCGAACGTACGTTGAAAATATGAACTCAATTGGCATGGACGTGGTTACTTGTTATACATGTTTCAAGAAAAGAAGAAGCTTAAGTAAAATAATAAAGAAAAAAGAAAAAAAGAAACTTACGTAAAAAGATAAGTTCAAAAGTGGGGGTATTTTCATCCACAATTCTTAAAAAAGTAATGAAAATTCCAACTAAAGATTATATTTAAAATAATACTACCGTCAAATCCCGGCAAAATACGAGTCTCTTTGTCACATACAAGATCTTAACCGTTGATACGTGGGTCAATAAACTGGGCCATTGATCAACGTCCCTTTTACCTTGACTTTCGATCCTTTCACAATCTTATTCTTCTCAAACACGAAGGGGTATTTGTAATATTTGTACAGAAAAGGGGTTTTTCCGCCGTTGCACCTTCCACCTGCTTGACGAAAGCAGAGGGGCACTTCCGTAGTTTCTGGAAAAGTTCTGGTCATTTTATCACGTTGTTTAGTGGGCGTTTGGGATAGCGGAATAGCGGTTTCCACGCGGAACGCCATCTTCATGCAGTTTCCGCGCTTTAACGGGACGCGGATTGACTGCGACGCGGCCGACACCTATAGTTCTTGGCTCAAAAGCTAGGTGGGCCCCATCGTGATGTTTTTAATAAATCCACACCGTCCATTCGTTTTTTTAGATTATTTTAGTAGCCAATGAAAAATTATACCTATATAAGGCTAAATTAGGCCGCACTACAGGAAGAACTGAGGATTGAACGTCCAATGTTGAAACATTCTCGGGGCTTCAAAATTTTAGGTTCAGACTAATATTTTTTGTTTTTTCAGTTTATATCAGTAGGAATGACCTTATGAACAGTTTGGATGGCATACAAACATCACGGTGGGTCCCAGGTAGTTTTCAACGGTAAACATTTGCCTAGCCACTTTTTACTGTCGTGTAGCCCCACTTGAGTTTTAGATCTGCCTTTACTTTGGAAAAATATACTAAATCATCTGGAAAAACGGATGGACGGATTGGATTTCTCACGAACATCACGGTGGGCCCCTTCCAAGCATCTCAATCAGGAACTTCATCCGACAGCGTGTCGCAGGCAATCCACGTCCGCTTTAACGTGGGAGAAGTCCCGTCGTGGGAGTGACGTGCCAAGCACCTAGTGCGCGCTTACGAGGCAAAAACTAAGCCGTACACGCATCAAGCATTGTTAATGGGCTGGTACCCTTTTCTTGGGACGCCATGTGTATGGAATCCTTCGCATCCATCGAAAGACGATAATACCCTCCTCACGTCATGTATAGTTCCTCTTATCTTCGTGACTGTTTCTGGTCGTTTTCCATTAGAAAATCACTCAATGGTCTGGATTCATAGACAAGGAGACTGTAACTGTGCATTTTTCATACTTGTGCTTCAATCGAAACCGTTCAGATTACAATCCCATTAAAGATGGCACATATCGTTCTGAAGAGATTATCTACACTGTCCGATTGGTGTCTGTGGAATCGGAAGTTAAATCATCACAGGGTGAGAATGATTCTGGACGGTCCGGATCAACGTTATCTCAAGCGATACGGTCGGAGATGTGTACAGGTGGACGGATTACAGTACTCCAACTTTCCAATTGTTTTTCCTTTTAACTAAGGGTGATGGTCCCACCTGCGTCAGATTTACAGTGTCTTCACTTCACATGGGATGGTAACAAGGCCTACCTAGGAGCGTGACTATATGTTTTATCCAAATTCATGTGTTTGGCCGTCTGAGACGGATGGATTGATGAGGCCCTTCAGGGCACATGCACCAAAACATGGTGAGTGCCTGCGAGATCTGGACCATCCATTGTGTGGATCCCAATACAGATATGTCATTTTTGAAAATTGGGCCGTTCAACTCATCGATCAGGCCACTCGTTTTTAAACAGATGGTAATACAAACTGGCCAATGGTCTAGATATGTATCGCCCCCACCACCTAATGAGTGTACCAGCGTCAGATTCGGGCTGGTTGCATATTCACGTTGGACCCCACCTAATGAATGGTCCAGATCTTGCACATATGTGCCAGGTTGGCATGTTTATCACCTCAGCGTCAATCTTGTTCCGATGTTATGGGTGCATGTGGGGTAGTTGCCATGTTTTTCCACCGGGTGGGGATTTCCAAGTGTCACGCCGTCCATTATCGTTGTAGCTGTGCAGCAGACTGGAATCTTTCTACAACGCAGAGGGTAAAACTCCTGAGCTATCTGGGGCCCACTGTGTTGTAAGTGTGACATCCACTTCGTCCATCAGGTGAAACTTCTTATTTCCACAGTATAGCTCAGAAATAAACTCGATCCAAATCTCCAGCAGGCGACACCGCTAGGAGAAAGTTCAAGCCTTAAATCTCTATGTTAGAGATGTGTGGCCCACTGGAAATTTGGATCCAGATGATTTTGCGATTTTTCTGGTGAGATGACCTGATGAACGGCTTGGATGGAATATAAAAATACCGTTGTGATCCCATACACAAACCAATGGTTGGCGCCTCCCCTTTGTTCCCTGTGGTATGCATCAGATGAGTTACAATCTGATCTGATTTTTAGCCCTAAGTCCTAATATCCAGGGAGGCACCTGATGGACGGAGTAGATATCACACACACAATTTAGTGGGCCCCATAAGCTTGGGAGTTTTAGAGCGGTGCTGGAGAGGATCCCGGTCCATATCCCGCGCCGGCAAACGTGACGATGAGAAATATTTACGATGTGGGATGCATATTTCCACAGTACACACCACTTATCAATTCTTATACGTGGGCCATATGGAGATAACAGAAAATGGGTCTGTGGGTCCCACCCTCGATGGAGTACACACCAAAAATTTTCCAGATTGGGGAGTAAGAGCAACCTATATTAGAACTATTTCAATTTCAACCGTTTATGTGTAGGCTAGAAATAAAATATCTACACTGGGGAAACGGATTGGGCTACTGACCCTGCCACTAGCCCATGGCTAGTGGTCGTGCTCCGTGGGTCCCACCATGATGTATATGTTTCATCCATGCCGTCTATCCATTCTTCCATATCATTTTATAGTATGAGCACAAAAAATGAGATTAAACCAAATCGCAAGTAGACTGCACAGTATTGATTGAACGCCACCGTTAAAAACTTCCTGGGGCTACAAAAGTTTTGGATCAAGGTGATATTTTTTTTTTTCCTTCATCCAAGTGTGTATGACCTAATTAACAGGTTATATGTCAAATAACTATTACAGTTGGCCCTAAGAGGTTTTTAAAGGTGGACATTCAATAACTACTGTTTTCCTATGGTGTGGTCCACCTGAGATTTAAATTTATTAATTTTTTTTTTTGGCATCAAGCCCTGAAATTATATTTCAAAATGGATAGATGGCTCGGATAAAACACATACATTATGGTGGAGTCCACGTGGCACCACTGGCCAAACCGCCTCTGTCCCACTTGAATTCAAAACCGGAGGGTACCGAGCACAGTGACCGTTCGTCACTCGATGTGAAATGTGACACTGAATCCTACCGTCGACAGGGTGCACTTCTCACCATCTCATGGGTGGGAATGCGCCAACTTGTGGGTGTAATGCATGTGCTTGGAGCTTTATCCATTTCAATTGCATTTAGACCACGATTCTGGTGGGCCCCACTATACAAATGATGGATTTTACTAAGTCCAGACGTGTCTCTGCTTGAAGCTAGAGTTGCCAATCTATAATCCGTTTGGCACATCTCAGCCATACATCATGTGGGCCACACTGAGTGAGTGGATCTATAGCCCGAATTGGACGGAGAAATTGCTGACTCCTCGGCAATCAACATGCACATATGGCTGCTGATCAGGGCAGGGCAGGGCGATTACATGGTGGGGTCCACCTGATACGCGGCTCGGATGTCATACAAAACGTGAGGTACCGAACTTGGTGAGGCCCGGGAAACACCGAGAGGTGAGGCCCTGCGTGGCGAGATGTGATTGGTCAGAAGGGGCCACGCGGATTAGGTGCGATCCCATGCAGCCAAAGTGGGTGTGGCTCTGACTGTGGGGCCCACCTTGATGCATGTGTTCTATATCCACATCGTTCATCAAATTTTCTGACTCATTTTAGGGCATGATTCAAAAATTTAAGAAAATACAAATATTAAGTGGACCACATCACAGGAAAAAGTGATCACTGAACACTCACCGTTAAAAGTTTACTAAGGCCCACCTTAATGTTTATTTTCCATCCAACTTGTTGATAAGGTCACAGATGCACAGGTGAACAGAAATCACAACTATCAGCTTGATCCAAAACTTTCAAGGTCCCCTGAAAGTTTTTAACGGTGGAAATTCAATTCTTATTGTGTGGTCCACCTAACGATTTCATTTGCTTCATTTTTGACATTAAATCGTAAAATGAACTTCCAAAACTGATGGACTGTATGAATATACAGCACATACATCGAGATAGGCCATGGTTAGGGCCGGATCGGGTCTCACCTATTCGCATCCACTCTCGGAGGTCGGAGCAGATTAGGTGGGCCCTGTCATGGCAGCCTCAATGTAGAGGTGGGCATCGAGCCGAGTCGAGTCGAGGTGGGCTAAGCTCGGCTCAGCTTGTCCATGATATACTCGAGTTCGAGCTCGAGCTCAAGCTTGGCCTCGAGCTCAACATTAAAGCTTATCTTGTTTGTCAAAGCTGTCGAGTTCGAGTCGAGCTAGTGGTTTAAGTCGAGTTGAGTTTACCTCGAGTCGAGCTGGAGGTTGTTGGGTGAGAGAATAATAGATTCTATTCTTGATCATCTTCCATTGATGAAAAATTCAAAAATCTTAAGAGAATCAAATCAAAACCCAAGGAAAAAATCAAACAAAGCTTTGAATCGGATGAGGAAGCTTGATGGTGGCGGTCTGAACGGGCATGCGGCTGGCAGTGGGTAAAGAAAGAGAAGGAAGGGAAAGGAAAAGGGGGTACGTGCGGTCGAGTAGAAACTCTAGGATTTGTTTGTTTTGTTTTTTTTTTTTTTTTTTTTTTTTAAGTTAAAAGTTAAAACTTATATTAATATAATATATAATATATATAATATAATATTTAATATATTTATTAATCGAGCCGAGTTGAGCTCGAGTTCGAGCTTTGAGTAGAGTCAAGTTCGAGTCGAGTCGAGTTGAAATGCCCCTTGGTCAAACTTAGCTTGAACTCAACTCGAGCTTCAAATAATTAGCTTGGCTCGGTTTGAATCGGCCATTCAAGCCGAGTCAATCCGAGCTGACTCGAGTCGAGTCGAGCGAGTTTTTCGGGATAGCTCAACTCCTAAACAGCCTGTCATGCCCCAAATCCGGAAATTGGATTCACATGAATCCCGATCGTCGAATCTGACACCGACAGCTTCCGTAGTGCCTCATTCTCGGATCCCGGCACTCGCATGCTAGATTCCGATCCTGGGATCCTACAAGGAGGATTTTTAGTATGATTTTTTTTTTTTTTTTTTTGTAATGGAGCATAACCGCAAGTATACCCAATTCACAAAGGCAACGTCATCATCACATATCCACTAATATAATCATTTAAATACAATGCTGAAAGAGAAATACATATATCGAAATTAAAGCTCCAGAAGACAGCTGCACGCTCCAAGCTCAACGCTACTGCAACCTAACGCTACCTGCACGCATCTATTGTGCATAAGCTTATAGAAAGCTTAGAGGCTGGTGAAAGTGTGTGCACAAGATAAGTGCCAAGTATACCATAAAGCTGAAAAATCATACAAAATCAGAATAAACAGAAATACTGGCCAGATCATGACTCATACGATATCAGAGTGATGCGGAAATATACGGTGAGTCCGTGAATATAATCAGTTGTACCAAAGCTATGTGATGTAAGACATGAATGCTATCGGCCATACCAAGGCCATGCAATGCAAAACTTATAAGACAATAACAGATGCTGAGGATGCAATGTAATATGCAAATCCAGGCGAGCCATAAATATCATCAATCTCATCCAGGTCATATAAGTGCAAAACATCATAACCCATAATACTAAGTACTGCGAATACAATGTAATATTCGATGCGAATGAAATAATTATGCTGAAATGTGAAGTCGGGATGATAGTACGAAGTATCGCAAGCTATGAGGTCTATCACAAGGGAATTCTATCCAAACCAGTCTCATACTTAAATTTGGATAGTCAGACACAATATGATAAACTCCTGATCTCAGGTTAGTCGCGCATCCAACTGAAATCCTGGCTATGCGAAGGTACACGTAACAAATAGTTACGCACCACCAGCCCGAGTGGATAGTGAATGGATGAATAAATGAGTGTACAACTCCTACTCAGTAGCCTATCAACCGCTGGTAGCTCGCTTAGGCCTCAGCCTCGCCCACATTAGCGTCCGCCCCGTGCCCCCGCCCACATGTGTAACAGTGATGGGGTATCATACTGTCATGTCAGTCCTCATATCAAGTCCATGTATCAGTACGGTTACACTCTAGGATCATCACCGGAGTCTATTACACTCCACACCGACTGCCTCCTCCCTGGCTGCGAAGCCCTGCGAGTGAAAGAGACCTCACTATCCGCCTAACCAGTAGTCTGCCAATACCTACCCGGATCGTTGATAGCGAACCCATTTACGAGCTGGTCATACTCAGCCTAGCTTATAGCCTCCTCCCTCGGGCGGGTAAGGCCACACCCCCTCCCAACCGACCACGACACAGTGGGAGACGCGGCCTACTGGTATTCGGCACTCGGGCGCTCATGTTCCACTCGGTCTAGACGTTGGGGTTACTCCTGGCCTCGGAGGTTCTGAAATTTTCACCTAAGGACATCCTACGTGCCCCATAGTGCTATAACCAAATATTTTCGGTGTCCCATCTAGCCATCCACGATGTGCCTGTAGAGGTCATAGCGCTGATGTCGCTAGGGCGTGTAGTGATCATGATATACAATGCGAGATGCATGAATCACACCGTCAAATCATGCAGCAATCCAACGCATACAGCGCGATATTGTGGGGCACTCCGTCTCATAACGAGTCCCGCAAATGGTCTGCTCAATGACATATGTTATGATCAGTCACTACTCATATCAAGCATACATATGATGCGTATGTTCATGAATCATGGAGTTATACTAGGCATGTTATAAAGTGATGAACTATCTTTACAATGCAGATGGGCTTGGAAGATCTACACACAACTAGTATGAGCCTATCAATGGGCCCTAGGGAGAGTTATAATGCGTACATTTAACCAACATTATTCTTACAATGTGGACGTCAAACCAACATTGCTCCCAAGGCATGGCCCGCCATAACGATCAATACATAAATTACGGTGGAATCACATTGCAATGGGCCTTATGTACCTCCCATTGGGCCTCGACCCATGGGCCTCCAATACATCAAATGGGCCTCATAACATGGGCCTCATATATATCAAGGTGGAACTCAACAACGGGTCATAAATACATCAAGATGGGCCTCGTAACATGGGCCTCATATATATCAAAGTGGGCCACATCAATGAGACACACTAATAGGCTTGTATACATTGTAATGGGCCATAACCCATGGGCCTTCATACATCACAATGGGCCTTTGTAAGACCCGTATCTTGGTCCGTACCTTTCTGTAGACTTCCGCAGTTTTACTGGTCGAATTCCGACAACCTTCGACCCTTAACCGATATTGACGCGCGACCCTGATTCATATGCCGACAACCCGAGTCAACTCAACCCAAGACCACTACCATAGCGACCGCACCGTCGCTGCGGTTCCGATGCCGCGACTCGCGCGCCGAGGCGATACCCTGGTCGAGAGTTGTAGGCTAACGTTCGGTGCGAGAAAAACGCCGCGCGTTGCGAAACTCAAGAAAATCTCTACGATGTGTCACAACAATCACATCAATCCCATCAATCAATCAATCCATCAATCCATCACATGTCAAGTACACATTACTTTCACCCCTTTTCCCAAGCAACCACAAAAGTCTTCCTAATCCATACCTTTCTTACACAAATGCTACAAAAGTCTCCCATGCCCATGCCTTTTCTTACACAAAAGGCCACAAAAGTCAAAAGGTGTCTTACACCCTATCACCACATCCATCCATCACTCTCTCTCTCTCTCTCTCTCCCTTTACAACTCTCTCTCTTCCTCTCTTTCTCATTTGCAAAAACTCCAAGCAAAAAAAAATCCCACGTATGGAATTCTCCAAACACTCCTAAGCTCCAAGTGGCCCACTTTCCTACCCCATCATCTCCCATCTCAACCCTTCATTCCTCATCTCATCCATTGAAATCCAAGCTAAGGCGCTAAGGAACCCCTAGGAGTAAGAAGATCGGACGGTGGGTGCCTCTTTAGGGTAGTTTCTTTCTTGTTTTTATGATGGGCCAAGTGAGGCCCACCGATCAATGGTGTGGATCTCGCTTGGGACCCTAAGATCAGGCCGATGGCCCACTTGGATCATCATGATCATTTCATGATGGGGCCATTCTCCATGGACCCCATCATGATGTTTATTTCATTGCAAAAGGTCATCTAGACCGTCCATTTTGGTGGAGAGAGGATCTCCACTGTTGATTCTCGATCTTGGTGGTCCCATGCGTTGAGGGACTCTTTGTATTGTATGATTTGCTTTTAAGGGAGGGCGCATAATGTCGGGGTCCCTCCATCACAAGGGTGTTCCACTCTCCATGTCTCTCTCCCTTTTTATTTTATTTTCTTTTATTTTGATTTTTTTTTTTTAAATTGTAATAGGGTGTTGTGGCCTATTTGAATGGACCCCACCACGAGACCATTATTTTATTCAAATCATTAATGTGGCCCACTTTATGTGTGGAGTATCCACACTGTTTTCCATGTGGTGGCCCACCTAATCAGGCCCACCACAATTACTTAAAGAGGCCAACCGTCCAGCGTCTGGGATGCTGGACGTCCATGTACAAAAAAAAGAAGAAGAGAGCTTTGGGGGTGGGCCCTTGTGTAGGCCCCACCTTGATGTATGAGTGTAATCCAAGCCGCCCACCCTCTTTCACATAACATTTTAGGCGTTGAGCCAAGGGACGAAGTTAATCCGTTCATTGGGCGGGCCATACCACTTAAAACAGTGACACTCACCGTTTAAATTAATCTTAATTTTTCTACATGCCTAGATATGCTCAATAGCGGACTCATTGGATTGGTCTTGAGCCGGGGAAGCTAGTGAGCGGAGTGGATTTGCATGATATGGGCCCCAGACGTGAAAAACCCCAGAAATCAGGTTTTTCCAAGATAAAATTTTTTTTGGAGGCAGAGCCTCTGACGTGCTGCAGTAGCAGCACGCTGCTTGTGCAGCGAGCGGGCAGCGGACGGTCGGGCACATCCCACGGCTGCTGCCGTGGGCCCCAACTTGATGTTTTTTTTTGAAATCCAATCCGTCCATGAGGTGGGTCCCCTCCTCAGGTGGGCCCCCTCCAAGTTTCAGCCGGTTCCAAATCTCAAGTGGCCCACACCACAGGAAACAGTGGATGGAACCTCTGCCATTAAAATTCTGTTGGGGGGCCATAGAAGTTTTAGATCAAGATGAAATTTGTGTTTTCACTCCATTCAGGTCTAAGTGACCTTATGAACGGGTTGGATGGCATCTAAACATTACAGTGGGCCCCACATGGGACCTACAATGATGTATGTGTTTTAAGTCCATCGTCCAGTGGACGGTGGCGCCCACCTTGACGTTGTATTGACTCCACCGTCCAGCGGACGGTGGAGCCCTCCGTGATGCATGTGATATCCCCACTGTTCAGCGCAGTGGGACCCGCCATGATGTATGTGATGCATCCAGACCGTCCATCCACTTGGTAAGATCATTTTTGGCTTGAGTTGCTGATTGGGTGGGCCACTCATGTTTGGGATAGGCCCATTTGATTTATAACAGGCCTATGGGCTAGGCCCATTTGAATTACAAAAGGCATATGGGTTAGGTCCATTTGATTCATATAAGGCCTATGGGCTTAGGCCCACTTGAGATGTAAGGCCTATGGGCTTAGGCCCACTTGAGATGTAAAGCCTATGGGCTTAGGCCCACTTGATATTTAAGGCCTATGGGTTTACGCCCACTTGATATGTTTTAAGTCCATGGGACTAGGCCCATTTGATATACCCTAAGGCCCAGGGGATTGGACCCTTTTGATGTATTCCAAGGCCTATGAAATTGGACCCAATTGATGTATTTTTAAAGCCCATGGAAGTAGGCCCATTTAATTCGTATAAGGCCTATGGGTTAGGCCCATTTGATATATGTAAGGCCTAGGGGTTTGGGCCCACTTTGATATGCATGCAAGGCCTAAGGGTTAAGGCCCATTTGGCGTACATATGGAGTTCAATTGGTGTGACCCATTCGACCCATGAGTTAAGCTCATTTGATGCAATCCAAGGCCCACGGGTTTTGACCCATTGTAATGCACATAAGACCCATTGGTGTGACCCATTTATGTGGTCCATCTGATAAATAAAAGGCCCATAAGATATAGCCCATTTGATATACATGTAAGGCCCAATGGGATGAACCTACGGTCCATTACAATGTGTAATTCCCATACAGACTAACTAGCGATGTTTACAAAGATTGTGCCTTGGGAGCAATGTTGGTTTGACGTCCACATTGCGAGTGTAATGCTGGTTGGATCTCCACATTACGACTCTCCTTAGGGCCCATTGTTAGGCCCGTACTTATTGTGTATAGGCCTTCCAGGTCCATCTGCATTGTAAAATAGTTCATTTTATTATAACATGTTTAGTACAGTTCCATGACTCATGATCATACGCATCATATGTATGCTTGACGTGAGAATTGTCTGATCATAGCATATGCCTTCGGACAGGTTGTTTATGGGCTCCCGATTAGGCGGTGTTGCCCTACATGAGCGCACGATATGCGTAAGATTTGTTACATGACTGGATAGCGTGAATCATGCATTTCGCATTTGTGTGACATGGTTATTATACGCCCTAACAACATCGGGGTCGTAGCCACCACAGACGCATCGTGGTTGGCAGGATCGGATACTGAAAATCTTGTTCTACATAGGGTGCTATAGATATCCCTGGGTGAAAGTCTCTAAACCTTTATGGTACCAAGAGGTTGCTCCAATGTCTAGACCGAGTGGGTAGATGAGCGTTGAGTGCCGATTACCAGACGGTTGCGCTCTCCACTGTGTCGTGGTCGGTTGGAAGGGGGTGCAGCCTTACCCGTCCGAGAGTAGGGGGCAATGCTAGGCTGATTTTGACCAGCTCGAGGAATGGGTCCGCTATCGACGAGTCGCGCCCGATATTGGAAGACGGATAGTGAGGTCTCTTCCACTTACCTTATTGCGCGCGATGTGGCGGCAATCTGGTTTAGAGTGTACTAGACCCCGGTGATATCTCATATTTGAGCTGTATTGATGTGTGGACATAGATGGGGATCTGTATGCTTGAGTTGCATTGCACATCGCATGGCCTTGGGATGGCCGATACCATTCATGTCTTGCATTACATAAGCCTTGATACGGCTCATGATATTATGGATTCATCTGCACATTCCGTATTACTCTGATATTGTATGTTCATATTACTACCTTGCGCACACACTTTCACCACCCTCTAAGCTTTCTATAAGCTTATGCAAGACCGTTGCGTGCAGGTGACGTTGGTTCGCAGCAGCGTTGAGGCAGGAGCACGTTACAGATCGTTTTGGAGTTTTTGTTCTTTACCATTGTATTTCCCTTTATGCTCATTGTACTTGTAAAGTTTTTGATCATAGTGGAAATGTTATGGAGTTCTTAGTTGTTGTTTGTGGGTTATGCCATTGGTTATGCTTATTACGAATCAAACTGACGTGGAAAATTCTCCTCGTAGCATCCCAGGATCGGAATCTGGTGAATGGGAGTTAGGAGCCGAGAATGGGGTTCTACGGAGGTTGTCAGCGCCGGATTCGGAGATCAGAAATTTTGTGGGCCCAGTTTCCGAGTTTGGGGCGTGACAGCCTTAACCCATGGGTCCTAATACATCACAATGGGCCTCAACCCATGGCCCCAAATTCATTTCAATGGGCTCCAACCCATGGGCCATCAACACACCAAAGGTGAGCCTCAACAACGGTCCTTAAACATGGTAAGTGAGTCACATCACATAGGCCATATGCATATCAAATGGGCTACACCAAATGGGCTACATCACATAGGCCATACGATACGGGGCCTTCGAAATAGGTGCGGTATTGGGCACGAGATCAATCTGGAACTCGGTGAGTCGACGAGGCGGTAATCCCGGAATCTCCTGGAACACATCGGGAAAATCGCATACGATGGGCAAGTGGTCGATGCAGGCGACAACAGGCTCCTTTATAGCGCATGACATCAAGCAAGACAACCGCTCTCCTCTAGCCTCTGCAACGAACTGAAACTGTGGCACGCCGGGTATACGGAACGTGATGGTCCTCGCGGCGCAGTCCAAAATGGCATAGTACTCGGCGAGCCAATCCATGCCCAGGATGACGTCGAACTCAGACATCGGCAAAATGAACAGATCGGTAGGCAGAAAGGTATCCCTAACTAGAACAGGGCATGACGAGCAAAATCGTCCTAACACTGCAGTCCTCCCCAAGGGAGTCGATACTGACAGACTCTCATCAGAAGACTCCAACGGTAAGCCTGCCGATCGACAGAAGCTCTCGGCCACAAAAGAATGCGATGCGCCAGAATCAAACAGTACACGTGCAATGCATGCAGAAACTAGCAGTATACCCTCAACAACTCCTCCAGAAGACTGAGGGTCCTGCTGAGCTGTATAAAACCTAGCCTGAGCCGGCTGGGGAGGTGTCTGTCCCCTCTGAGCATGCTGCTGCTGCTGATGGGGTCGCTGAGGCGGTCGAAACTGCTGCCTCTGCTGCTGCGGCATATGAGGCTGGTGCTGATGCTAATGCTGCTGCTGAGGTGGCCTCGGTGGTGGAGGCTGCTGTCACTGCTGCTGTGGGGGTCTCTGCTGTTGTGGACCTCTTTGCTGCTGCTGGGGGCTGGGACACTCCCATGAACGGTGTCCCGTCGCACCGCACCTGAAGCAAGTGCCGGTGAACTGCCTCTGAGGTGGTGATGGAGGTGTTGTTGGTGCTGATGGTGCTCGGAAAGCTGGGTGACCTGTGCACCTCTGCTGCTGTGGTCGACACTGCTAGGAAGGACTGGAAGAAGTCTGTCTCTTTCGGTCTCTCCTCTGACCGCGATCAGACTGAGAACCGGCCCACTCAGTCTCGTAAATCTGAGCTCTCCGCACTACTGTCTGGAAAGTAGGGAGCTCATGCCCGATAACACGACCTCGAAGGCCGTAACGTAAGCCGTGCTCGAAGCGGCGGGCCTTCCGCCCCTCATCATCAACCATGTACGGTGCGAATCTCGATAGAGCCACAAAACGGGCCGCGTACTGTGCCACGGTCATGTCTCCCTGCACCAGAGTCTCGAACTCTAAAGCTCACTGACGACGGATATGGTCGGGAAAGTACTGCTCCTTGAATCGATCTATAAAGTCCTCCCATGTCCAGACATACTCAGGTCCGACAACACGGGTAATAGAGGTCCACCAATGCTCGGTCTCACCCTGAAAGAGAAATACAGCTAATCGGACGCGCTGCTCGGTCGTGCATGACATGGTGTCGAAAATCTTCTCCACATCGGAGCGCCATCTCTCTGCTGCAGTCGGATCTGGCTCGCCCTTGAAACGTGGGGGATCAAGCCGTCTGAACTCACGAAGTAAGGCGCTCGCGCTCTCCTGCTCTACCTGAGCTGGTGAAACAGCTGGACGTCTGCCCTGTCCCTGTAGTGCGGCTGTCACAGCCTGTAACATCTGCTGTAACTGTGAGGCACTCACAGTCACGGTCGGCTCCTCATCGGCCTCAGGTGGAGGAATGTCATCCTCAGGGAAAGAAGCAGGGATCTCTGAGGGTGGAATGGGAGATGCAGGTGGTAAAGCTAGAGCCTCCGATGGTGAAGCAGAATCCTCAGGTGGTGGTGCCGGGAGTCGATCGGGTAACTCTCCCAGGTGCCATGTCCTACAGGAAAGAGCGAAGGCGCCTATCAACTTCAAAACTTTTGAAGGTACGCACATTAACGGTCAGAATTGGAAGGTCGCGAAGCTATCTGAACTTCAGAACTTAGCCATTCTACACTCATAGCAGACATGTAATGTTGTTCTGGGTTATTTCCAAGTTATGCTCTGATACCAACTTCTGTCACGCCCCAAACTCGAAAACCGGGCTCACAAAATTCTCGATCGCCGAATCTGGCGCCGACAGCCTTCGTAAAACCCCATTCTCGGCTCCTAGCTCCCATTCGCCAGGTTCCGATCCTGGGATGCTACGAGGAGGATTTTAAATATCAGTTTGATTCGTAATAAGCATAACCAAAGGCATAACCCACAAACAACAACCAAGAACTCCATTACATTTCCACTATGATCAAAAACTTTACAAGTACAATGAGCATAAAGAAAAATACAATGGTAAAGAACCAAAAACTCCAAACGCTCTGCAACGTGCTCCTGCCTCAGCGCTGCTGCGATCCAACGTCACCTGCACGCAACGGTCGTGCATAAGCTTAAAGAAAGCTTAGAGGGTGGTGAAAGTGTGTGCGCAAGGTAGTAATATGAACATGCAATGTCAGAGTAAAGCGGAATATGCAGATGGAAGCATAATATCATGAGCCGTACCAAGGCTTATGCGATGCAAGACATGAATGGTATCGGCCACCCCGAGGCCATGCGATGTGCAATGCAACTCAAGCATACAGATCCTCATCAATGTCCACACATCATTACAGCTCAAAATATGAAATATCACCGGGGTCTAGTACACTCTAAACCAGATTGCCGCCACATCGCGCGCAATAAGGTAAGTGGAAGAGACCACACTATCCGTTTGCCAATATCGGGCGCGACTCGTCGATAGCGGACCCATTCCTCGAGCTGGTCAGACTCAGCCTAGCATTGCCCCCTACACTCGGGCGGGTAAGGCCGCACCCCCTTCCAACCGACCACGACACAGTGGAGAGCGCAGCCAACTGGTATTCGGCACTCAGCGCTCATCTACCCACTCGGTCTAGACGTTGGAGCAACCTCTTGGTACCATAAGGGTTTAGGGACTTTCACCCAGGGATATCTATAGTACCCCATGTAGAATAAGATTTTTGGTATCCAATCCTGCCAACCACGATGCGTCTGTGGAGGCTACGGCCCTGATGTCGGTAGGGCGTACAATAACCATGTCACACAAATGCGAAATGCATGATTCACTCTATCCAGTGATGCAACAAATCCTGCGCATATCGTGCGCTCATGTAGGGCAACGCCGCCTAACCAGGAGCCCATAAACAACCTGCCCGAAGGCAAATGATATGATCAGACAATTCTCACGTCAAGCATACATATGATGCGTATGATCATGAGTCATGAACTGTACTACACATGTTATAATAAAATGAACTATCTTACAATGCAGATGGACCTGGGCGGCCTATACACAATAAATACGGGCCTAACAATGGGCCCTAAGGAGAGTCATAATGTGGACATCCAACCAGCATTACACTCGCAATGTGGACGTCAAACCAACATTGCTTCCCAGGCACGATCTTCTTAAACGTCGCTACATAACCTGTATTGGGATTACACATTGCAATGAATCTTAGGTTCATCCCATTGGGCCTTACTTATATTTCAAATGGGTCATATCTTATGGGCCTTTTATTCATCAGATGGGCCATACAAATGGGCCACACCAATGGGTCTTATGTGCATTGCAATGGGTCAAACCCGTGGGCCTAGGATGACATCAAATGAGCTTAGTCTCATGAGTCCAAAATATGACTAATGGGCCACACCAATTGGGCCCCACATGTAGATCAAGTGGGCCTCAACCCATAGACCTAACATGCGTTCAATGGGCCTAAACCCCTAGGCCTTATGGTACATTAAATGGCCTAAATCCGTAGGCCTTGTATACATATCAAAGTGGGCCTAACCCTTAGGCCTTACATATATCAAATGTCTTACTTCCATGGGTTTTAACAATGCAACAATGGGTCCAATTTCATGGGCCTTGAAGTACATCAAATGGGCCTAGTCCCATGGATTTGTAACACATCAAATGGGCCTAAGTTCTTAGGCCTAAAATGAAACCAATGGGCCTAGCCCATAGGCATTTCATAACCCAAATGGGCCTAGCCCATAGTCCTTTTAAAATTCGAATGGGCCTAGCCCATAGGCGTTCTATGAGCCAGATGGGCCTAAATCCCTAGGCCTTACATTTAATTCAAATGGGCCTAGTCATATGGCCTTGGAACATATCAAGTGGGCCTAAACCCAAAGGCCTTTAACGAAGCAAATGGGCCTAGACCATAGGCCTTAAAATCATCTGTACAAGTAGATGGACGGTCTGGGTACATCCCATGCACCATGGCGGGTCCCACTGTCCATTGGATAGTGCGGATTGAATACATATATCACAAAGGGGCTCCACCGTCCGCTGGACGGTGGAGTATAACACATGAATCATGGTGGGAGTCCATCGTCCACGGCTGTGGACGGTGCATTAAAACACATACATCATTCTTGTGGGTCCTGTGTAGGGCCCACTGTAATGTCTAGGTACCATCCGACCCGTTCATAAGGTCGCTCGGACCTGAATGAAGGGGCAACAAAAATTTCAGCTTGATCCAATACTCGTGTGGGCCCCAAAAATTTTTTTTAGTGGTAGAATTTAATTCACACTGTTTCGCGTGGTGTGGGCCACCTGAGTTTTGGATCTGACTCATTTTTGGAGGGGGGCCCACCACTGGGGTGGCCCACCTAATGAACAAGTTGGATGACAAAATAAACATTGCTGTGGGGCCCACGTGCAGGGCCGTGGGCCACCTCCTCACGCCCGTCCGCCCGCCTGTACAAGGCTGCACGCAGGAGCGTGCAGCGCTACCACCCTCTGGCAAATGTACAGAGGCTCTGCCTCTTATGAAATTTGGGAAAATCTATTTTCTCGCGTTTTTTCTGGTGTGGGGTCCGCTTTAAGTGGATCCACTCCGACCATAGGATTCCTCACCTTGCAATGAATACAATAAGTCCAAAGTTTAAATTTTTTTGATGAAAGAAAATAAAATGAAATAAGAAAAATGTATTTGAAAGGTGAGGATGAGATTTTTGACACTATGGCCCACCAGGTGATTGGATCAGCTCCAAACTTCTACCCAACGGCTAAAATGCCGTGGGTAAGAGGATGGACGGCTTGGATCGAACATAAACATCAGGATGGGGCCTATGCAAGGGGACCACCCAAGTCCCTTTCCTTCCTTTTCTTTTTTTTTTCTTCCTTTACAACGTCCAGCGTCCCAGACGCTGGACAGTTCTATATTATTATTATTATTATTATTATTATTATTATTTTTGGAAATGGTGGACCCTGATGAAGTGGGCCACCACATGATGGGTGCCATGGGCTCAATGTCCAAGGTGGGCCTCACTTGAATAAAAATTACATCAAGGTGGGATCCATTCAAGTGGGCCACACCATCCTATTGCAATAAAATAAAATAAAATAAAATAAAATAAAATAAAAGAGAGAGAGAGACATGGAGAGTGGGACACGGCTTGTGATGGAGGGACCTCGTCATTATGGGCCCTCCCTTGCAATAAATCATACAACAAGTGGGCCTTAAAACATGTGGGACCACCGAAATTTAAAATCAACGGTGGGGATCCTTTCCCCACCAACATGGACGGTCTAGATGACTTTTAAAGAGAAAATAAACATCATGATGAGGTCCATGGAGAATGGCCCCATTATGGAACGATCATGATGATCCAAATGGTCCATCGACCACATATTAGGGTCCCAAGTGAGATCCACACCATTGATCGGTGGGCCTCACTTGGTCCACCATAAAAGCAAAAAAAACTACCCTAAAGAGGCACCCACCGTCCGATCTTCTCGCTCCTAGGGGTTCCTTGGCACCTTAGCTTCAACTTCAATTGTTAAGATGAAGAATGGAGGGTTGAGATGAGAGATTTTGAGGTAGGAAGGTGGGCCACTTGGAGCTTAGGGATTTTTGCAAAATTCCATAAGTATGGACTCTTGTTGCTTAGAATTTTTGAAATGAGAAAGAGAGAAAGAGAGAGAGTGATGTAAAGGGAGAGAGAGAGAGTGATGGATGGATGGGTGAGTGATGGTTGTGTAAGAAAAGCTTGACTTTTGAGGCTTTTGTGTAAGAGAGGTATGAGTGGTGAAGACTTTTGTGGCTTTTTGTGTAAGAGAGGTATGGGTGGTGAAGACTTTTGTGGTTGCTTGGAAAAAGGGATGGAAGTGATGTGTACTTGACATGTGATGGATTGATGGGATTGATGTGATTGATGTGACACATCGTACAGATTCCCTTGGGTTTGGCAATGCGCGGCGTTTTCTCGCACCGAACGTTGGCCTATATCTCTTGATCAGGGTATCGCCTCGGCGCGCGAGTCGCGACATCGAAACCGCAACGACGGTGCGGTCGCTATGGTATTGGTCTCGGGTTGAGTCGACTTGGGTTGTCGGCATATGAATCAGGGTCGCGCGTCGATATTGATTAAGGGTCGAAGGTTGCCGAAATTCGACCTGTAAGACCGCGGAAGTGTACGGAAAGGTACGAACCAAGATACGGGTCTTACAGACTTGGATGTGATTGAAACTTTGAGGGGGCCTACTTCAAGCAGTGGCCCACCTTATGAACCAGTTGGATGACAAATGAACATCATGGTGGGGCCCACGGCTGGAGCCGTGGGGCCCTGCTCGTATGCCCGCCCACTCATCAGCGCAGGCGCTGCCTGGGTCTCTGGCAGCAGTAGCCCTGCTGCTTTGCATTCTTATTTTTTTTTTTTGAAAAGAGATTTTTCAGTGGTTTTTTCTGTGTAGGGCCCACTTCAAGTCAATCCAATCCAGCCATTAGATTCCACAACTCGTAAGAAATCCAACGAGTCCAATGTTGGGTATTCTTTTGGTGCATAGAAAAATCAGGAAAGATTTCAATGGTGGAAATCACTGTTTCCTGAAGTATGGCCCGCCAGAAGATTGGATCAGCTCCATATTTTGGCTCAACGCCTAAAATATTATAAGAAAAGGGATGGACGGCGTGGATTGAATACATTCATCAAGGTGGGGCCTATGCAAGTGACCCAACCCATAGGCTTGAAAGCAAGCTTATATTTGTGCTTTCATGTCCAGCGTCCAGGGTTGCCGGACATTCTGGCTCTCACAGACGTTCAATGTGGGCCCTGCTCAGGTGGGCCACCACATGATGATTAGTGTGGATATCACACTTATAAAGTGGGCCCCACCTACAAGTGACTTGGGTTCAATACATGCTTCATGGTGGGGTCCATCTAAGTGGGTCACACGACCATATCATCACATACAGAATAAATAAATAAATAAATAAATAAAAGAGAGGGAGAGAGAGATTGAGAGGGACACGTGTGATGGAGGGACCCCGGCACCATGGGCCCTCCGTTGCATGGTCTACAACATACATTAAGTGGGTCCCATTTCATATGGGCCCACTGGTCAAAATCAATGGTGGAGATCCTTTTCCCATCGAAATGGACGGTCTAAATGACCATTTATGCAAAGAAATTAAACATCATGATGGGGTCCATGGAGAATGGCCTCATCATGGATTGATCTTGAAATCAAAGTGGGCCATTGGCCACATTTAGGGTCCAAAATGAGATCCATACCATTGATCGGTAGGCCTCACTTGGTCCATCATCAAAACAAGAAATCTACACCTATAGAAGCACCCACCATTTGTTCTTCTCTGTCCGTTGGAACGCCTATCTCCTTACGCTTCACTTTGATGGTGGAAGATGAAGAATGGATGACTAGGATGAGAGATTTGGGATGAAAAGGTGGGCCACACAAACTCTTGTCTCCCTTGAGAAGGGCTTGGACGTGAGCTCTCTTGTTGCTTAGGGGATGGTTGGGAAATGTGAAGGGAAAGAGAGAGATGTGGTGGTTGCAAGAGAGATGTGAGTGATGGATGCGAGGTGAGTGATGGGTGAGGTGATGGATTGGTTGACTTTGGGTTTGCTTGACTCGTGGAGAAAGAAAGCATGGGTGCTTGGTACTTGACATGAGAGGTGATTGATGAGATTGATGAGATATGTTGTAGAGATTCTTTTGGGATTGCAAATGCGCGGCGTTTTTTCGAAATAAATGCCGGCTCATATCTCTTAGTCAGGGTATTGGATTGGTACATGAGTCGCGGCGTTGGAACCGCGTTGACTGTGCGATAGTAATGGTATAAGTCTCGGATCAAGCCGACTCAATTCTATAGGATACGGCTAAGGTTCACGCACAAACATCGATTATCGGTCACAGGTTGCCGGAATTCGACAGGAAGGATCGCAAGAGTTGACGGAACAGTACGAATTAAGATACGAGTCTTACATAGCCTTACCTTAATGTATGTGTTGTGAGTCTGGATCCTCATTATCCGGTCAATTGGAAATTCCTGTTATCCTTTGGCGTCCAAAACTTTTTATTTTATTTTATTATTATTATTTTTTTAAGTGAGTGTTGACATGGACCAATAAGAATTACGATAACATGGATCTTTTGTTGACCAGATAACAGAGGATCCGGACTCATGTGCTGTATATCCACGCTGTCCACAGTAGATCATGAACCCAAAAATAAAGTAGGTTCAAATAGCAGTAGACCACACCACAGAAATAGTGACGATTGACTAAGGCCCATTTTAATGGCCAATCACCACTGTTTCCTATGGTGTGGTCCACTTGAGATTTAGTTTTACTTAGTTTTTGGGCTCATTCTAATAATTTTGGTAAATGAATGGACGTTGTGGATATACTTACATACATCAAGGTGGGCGCACGGTCAGAGCCTTACAGCCGTACTTTCTTGACATGAGACATCACACGTGGGTTAGACCAATCAGATCTCGCCACGTCAGTGGCCACTTAATCCTTGGGGGTGGTTGGACGTGGAGAGGCGTACGTAGTCCGAGAAAGCACTGGAGACGAAGCTTTAGTGAAGATGAGGACGATCCAACCGTCCGCACCACGGGCGACAAAGGACAGTGTCGAAGAGTGCATGGCGTTTGTACGTGGGTTTCAGATGTGGATTCTCAAGTTACCTAAATGCCCCTTGCATTATGAGGGATGACGTGGGAACTGGAATATGGCATTTTTATGTCCTGTCCGTTGAATCTCAACCAAATATATATATATCACCACGTAGATTCTCTGGCTTAAGATATTGGAATTGTCTTAGTCAAAAGTGGCACTTCTGGTGAGATCCCAGTCATTAATCTGGTGCGCCTCACCAACTACATGTTGTCGCCCAGGATCAGGCCAGTCCTCATCCTTTGCTTGGTTAAATGTGGTAGAAAATTAAGCTTTTCAAACCATTTACTGCCACGTGCACCACTAAATTTCGGACGCGGATGAGATACAGAAATATGGTTAGTAGCCAAATTCCTAATGAAGTGACGTCACCAAGCTTGGTGGACCCCACCCTGATGCATATGTTGTATCCGATACCGTACAACCATTTGCAGAGATGGTTCCATGTTGTGAAAAAAACAACGAGATACATCTAGTATTAGAAAATAATACATTGGAAATATCAAAATTAGAAAAAATAAAATAAAATATGAAATTCATGTTACTAAGTTGAATCATGTAAAACAATATGTTATTTTTAAAGTGTGATTCGCCTCCTTATCAATTGCTGATGGATTATAAGTGAATTGTTTTCTGGATAAGACAAGCTTGTCTAAATCTGGCATGTAGCAATCATGATGGGTTCACTATGGAGCAGTTTAACTTAGTAGATCTATTCTGCCAGAATCAAACAGTGAAAATGTTCACGGTATTCTAAAAAGAAGATATATCTGATGAGAGAGATGGTGTTGAGATAATTGATTTTGGACCGAAATAGTCCAGTTTATATAGGCACCGGTAGTAGATCGTTGCTATGTGCTTATCAATGATTTAGAATGTTTGAAAAATATTTTGACCGTTGACTATTAATTTCAGTCATTTTTGATCATCAGATTATCATAGCCCGTTCATTTTCGGACCGTTGTGACTTTTGAGGTAGTTAGCCGTTTTCATATACTAGAACAGTGCAATCTGAGCATCTTCATCTCCAAAACATCCAAGTAATAATACTACCCACAAATCTACACATAAACCCCAAAAACTTTTCTACCATTTTCAATATGGGATTAAAAGTACACACCATACTTTTTAATTTGAAATTTCTGAAAACTGTTTTGACGGCAAAATTTTAAAATTTTAAAATTTTGAATACTTTCAAAAGACGACAAATTTCAACATCTAAAGTTAAACTAGACTAACTCACACCCATTGTTGAAACATTTATAATGTCCATTGTGATGTATTTTTGAGATCCAACCTACTAATAAATTAACATAAAAATAGATAAAGTGAAAACAAAAATATCAGCTCAATCGGAAACTTCTATGGCCCCTAAGAAGTTTTGAACGGTGGATGTCATTTTCCCCACTGTTTTGTATGGTGGGGTCCACTTCAACTTTAGATCTATTTAATTCCTTTTCTCATACCATAAAATGATCTCTCCGAATTAATGGACGGTATGGATACAACACGTGTATCATGCTGGGTCCACATAGCTTGGTGACATTACTTCAGTAGCAATTTGGCTATTGACCTTATCAATATCTAATCCACGTCCCTAATTTTCTTATCTTGCAATCAGATGTGCAAAGTCATCCACATGCGTCAATTCACCACACGTGCCATTATCTGCAGGAAGTAAGTGGATTGAATGGTGTGCCACCTTGATGGTGTGTTGACATCACCAAGTTATATAGGCCCACCATAATGTATTTATTATATCCAGTGTACATCCATTTGATGAGATCATTTTAGCATACGAGCTCATAAATAATTTATGTGAAAAGTTTAAATGATTTATTGTGATTATTTGACATCCAAACTGCTCATAAAGTCAAACGGGCACATATGAAAGGAAAAAAAAAAAAACAAATACCAGGTTGATCCAAAACTCCTATAACTCCAACGGAGTTTCAATGGTTGACATTCAATTCCCACTGCCTTCTCCATAATCATCTGCTTGAGTTTTGAAATCGTCTTATATTCAGACTCAAAGTTCAAAATGTTCTAGCAAAAATGAGAAACAATTTTAATATAATATATATATTATGGTGGGCCTCATAGAACTTAGTGGTGTCAATCTCTTAAGATATTGTTGATGCAGAAATCTGGTCAGCCTTCTCTGACTCGTAAACCTGCACAAAGAGCAAATAAAGTGGACTCTGGCTTGTACTAGGATCCTCCGATGCCAAAGTTAGGAATCTGGATCTAATCAAGTGTCGAGAGTATAGAGCTAGAGATTGTGTGTACCCCTCCCCCATAGGGGATCATCTTATTTATAAGTGGGAAGAGGCGGTGGCTTAGAGTGTGATCATTCTTGTTTTGGCGGGGACGAAATCCTAGTAGGATTTTGAGTTTACGCATGGTGGGGATCCTTCTGGATCTTCGGTAAGGAAAACTATGTTGGAGATAGTTTCCGTGATCTTCGGCGTGGATCGCGGGCCGACTAGATGTTGGTTATTTTGAACTTGGGCTAAAGTTGGGGTCAGGTGTGACTTATCTGTTGAGGTCGAGGTTGGCCAAACATTAAGGTCAAGTTCGGCTTATCTGTTGAGTTTGAGCTTGGCCAAATGTTGGGGCCGAGTTCAACCTGATGCTGAAGGATCGAGCTTCTCAGTTGGACTGTCCTACCGAGGCTAGGCTCGGCCTGAAGCTGAGAGAGAGAGCCTCCTTCCTGGTTGGTCAAGAGGTGAGCATTGGATTGTTGGTCGTACCTCTTGTTGCTAGTGTTCGACCTGGCCTGTCGAGTGTCGATAATAGGTCAGCGTACTTTCCCTATAACATATATGTTACAAGTGCCAATGTTGCCGATGTGCATAAGTGCCACCATTTCAAATAACATGTGCCGTCATTCACGTTCAAGAACCCAAATATGCCATATATGCCACATGTTACATGTTATTTTAATGGAAATACTTCCTAAGAAATTGATAATATTTCTTGAGTGGGAGTTTGCTTTTTGGAAGACAACTTCATAAAATGGACCTCCAGAAAATTCTCAATCTTTATTTTATTTTATTTTATCTTCAAAGGCTTTATGGGAAAATAACTTGGGGAAAAAAGTCACTTGATTTTTTAAAGCCTCCAAACAGAGAAATTCCTCCCACCCGAATAGGCATTAACAATTGGACGTGGATCCAGTTCTCATGCAATGGGGACTATCATTCACTAAACCAGACCGTTGATCCTTTGTGTCCCACCTTGGATGGATCATGCCATCAAATTCTCTCATTTCCTAAGATGCTGCCCACTAATTCGGGACCTGGGAATTTCTAGTTAAATGTGCAACGTTGCTGAATTTCTCTTCGTTAGTGGCGTTCATTCCTACACCACAAATCCAAGGTTTAAATTACCCAATTCAGAAAGATTATCAGGATCCACACCATCCAAGTGGGCCCCCAGCAGATCAAAGGTCTGATCATTGTATCATGAGCTCCACTTATCAAAACCGAAAACCCAAAAAATACTCCGGCACATGATCCTCTAACAATGGGTGGAGGCATGATGTTTTCAATCCATTCATGCGAGCCCGGCAAAGTACTTGGTGGAATGCGCACCAATGTCTCAGGAGGTGGAAATCAGACCAATATCCTATTAAAAAAAATGTCATTGGAATAGCTTTATAAAATCATGATGTAGAAAGAAACATCAAATCAATTGGCGGTAGCCAGGTTTTCTGATGGTGGGTGGGTGACTCGACCCGACTCAGAGGCTCAAACCAACTAGAGATGAACTTATAATGGAGTCTCGAAAAGCTAGTAATTTCTGCTGAGCGTTTTTTTTTTTTTTTTAAAAAAAGAAGCTTTACTATGATTTTTATTAGTTGGAACTTCTAGTTATCTTGATAGGAATTTGATAATATTTAATAATTAAATAAGAATATAATAATATTGTTAGATATGTATTTACAACTATATGTATGATATAAAATAGCATTTATAAACAAATCAGCAATTTGTTGATTCTCAGCATCTCTCTCTCTCTCTCTCTCTCTCTCTCTCTCAATTTTAAATTCAAAAGGTTCTCCACTAATCAAGTGACTCATCTGAGTTGTACTGAGTTGGCTTTGACTTGCCTGACTCAGTGTGACTTGGTATGAATGGAAGCTGAGTTAATCCTACATGTGAGTTTCTTGGTGACTCGGCTCAAAATCTCATCAAGTCTGGCTTGGGCGAGTTTCCAGTTGAGTAATTATTGAGCTCTAGAACTAGAGACCTACCATCAATAAATGGAATTCATATTATTTGCTAATTGTTTTTTTTCTTTTTCTTTTTCTTTTTTTGTTTTGTTTTGTTTGTTTGTTTGTTTTTTTGTTTTTTTTTTTTTTAAAATAAATTTTATTTTAATTTTATCAATCTTCTTACATCTATAATAGCAAAGAGATTCAAGCATGTGTGAGGTGGAGTGCCATGTAGATGCATTTTTAGCACAATTGGAAGAAGCCCAAACAAAAGTGGAAGCAATCCGTTAAATCAGACTTAGTCTTACGTAGGGCGTGGCGTAACTGAATCCCAGGCATGTTCGATTGGCAAAAATTCATTCTGAACATATAGGAATTGTTGTTCAAAATTTTAACTATAAAAGGATCTTAACTTTTGATCCCCACATCGTCGTGGACACGTAACCTATCAATCTTTATAGAGTAGTGCATCTGAGGTCAACCAACCAGCTTTGCGGTTCATGGTTGTCTGTTTCACCAGAAACACTTGTTTTAGAGGTCAAAATTGATATTAGTTTTTTTTCTACTATTTTAGTAATTTTTGTCTTTCCTTGGCTTTAGAATTTTATAATTTTCATCTTGCTTGTAATAATGTTAGGAATGTTCTGGTAAAATTTTATTTATATTTCTATTTATGGCAAAATTAATCTTTTGGGTAGATTTTTCTATTTTAGATCATTTTTAATCGAATTAGTTTATTTATTTATTTATATCAGTGATATAATTGAGGAATTAGGTTTTTGTTTCTTCATTTATATAAGTGATGTAATTGATAAATCTTAAAATCATTATTCAGTAAAATATTTGAGATTTCTTCTCTTACATTTTGTTGACTCAAGAATTTACCTGGTGGATTCAAGATCTTGACCATTTGAAAGAAATGGTGATGTTTTTCTTCATTGTTTCACCTTCTTCCCCGCATCAATATGTGACCCATTCAAGTCAACATGCTAAGATAGTATGATGATCAAAGTCCATAGAAAGTAATTTATTTGGTGAATGATTCTAACCATCTCTATCCGTAGATGAATTTAGAATATTAAAAAGGAGACTCTCAAAGGTCTATGTAAACATTAGATTTGAAGGTCTAGATTATCAACGAAGCGTGATAATGATGCCAATTAGTTATAATAGAAGAAATTTCCTTCTAGAGACTACTTTTCACCCTTTAAAAGCTCATCATGTACATGCGTGTGCGCGCGCACACACACACAAGGTCTCTCTTGAACAGCTATAGGAAAATATTTGAGTCCAAGCGAATTTCATTCAAATTGAGTAATATACAATAATAATAATATTGTTATTATTATTTTATCAAAGTTGAAAAATTAAGAAAAATTTCCTCCACATTTTGAGGTTCCTTGGTTGATTTAGATTCATTGTAATAAGAGCTCTATCTCATCTTCATATGGTTGATATGTGTTGCCCCATAAAAGTCCAGATGTTGGGATGTTGAGATGGTATGATGATTTGAGCTATCAATATTCTTTGTATTGTTTTTAAGAGAAAACATCTCTTAGAAACTGAATTTTGATAATTCATCTGATGTGGTGTATGCACATATTCAATCCGTCCACTAGGTGAGTCACCTTGTGAAACTCCTGGCCAGGAATCAACCTATTCCAAATATCAAGAAGGCCGTAGCAAAAAGTACCAGGGTATGCCCATCATTGACTTTTCACCAGCCCAAGTTGCTAAACAACATTATTTTTTTCTGACTAACCCTACAGCCAAGTTGGGTATAGGGTCTTTTATATATATATATAGAGAGAGAGAGAGAGTTATGCTCACCTGCGCACGTTTGCACACGTGTCATGGGTGTCTAATCCGAACGGTCCATGTGATGTAGAATCCCGTGAAACTCCAAACGACAAATTTTCACCTTGATCTAAAATTATGGTGGGCCATAGCAAAGAGAAACGCAAATCAAGGGAGGAAACTGTTTTCATTTTACATGGCCCATCAGAGTTTTGGATCAAAGTAAAAATTGGGCCCATGTTGTTTCATATGAAGTGCTGCTTCACGTGGACGGTTCAGATTTTAGAGTCAAATCACGTATAATGGATTCTCAAAAAAGTTCTCACGAGTTCTAGGCGAACTAGTGCGCAGATGAGCATTCCCCTTTATATATGTGTGCAGGCGCACAAGCTTGCGGGCATGATGAGCTTTTAAAGGGTGAAAAGTAGTTTCTAGAAGGAAATTTCTTCTATTATAACTAATTGGCATCATAATCACACTTCGGTGATAATCAAGACCTTCAATTCTAGTGTTTACATATACATTTGAGAGTCTCCTTTTCTAAATTTATCTACTGATAGAGATGGTTAGAATCATTCACCAGATAAATTACTATCCATGGACTTTGATCATCATACTATCTTAACATGTTGACTCGAATGGGTCACATATTGATGCAGGGAAAAACGTGAAACCACAAAGAAAAAGGTCACCATTTTTTTCAAATGGTCAAGATCTTGAATCCACAAGGTGAATTCTTAAGTCAACAAAATATAAGAAAAGAAATCTCAAATATTTTACTAGATAATGATTTTAAGACTTATCAATTATTTCACTTGTATAAATGAAGAAAAAAAAAACCTAATTCCTTGATTATGTCACTTATATAAATTTTAAAAATTAATTCAATTAAATATTATCCAAAAAAAAAATTCTACCCAAATGATTAATTTTGTCCTAAATAGAAATGTAAATAAAATTTACATTATTACAAGGAAGATGAAAATTATAAAACTCAAAAGGTAAGGAGATACAACAATTACTAAAATAGTAAAAAATAATAATATCAATTTTGACCTCTAAAACAAGTGTTTCTCGCGAAACAGACAACCATGACCTGCATAGCTGGTTGGTTGACCTCAGATGCACTACTCTATAAAGATTGATAGGTTATGCGTTCACGATGATGTTGAGATCAAATATTCATATTAAGAGAAAATATCTTGTTGGGGTTTCACGGGATTCCGCATCACATGGACCGTTCAGATTAAATGCCCATGAAACGTGTGCAAAGGTGGCAAGGTGAGCATGACTTTCTCTCTCTCTCTCTCTCTCTCTATATATATATATATATATATATATATATATATATGTTGAGGTCAAAATCTGGAGGGCTCTTCACACTGTCTCTCAAACTCGGAACCATTTTAGCGTCTTGAACCTGCACACTTGCAACAAGCAAATGAGACCTTGGCTAAGCCGGGGGACCCTCCGATGCCTAAGTCAGGTCAAGGGAATTTAGGTCTAAGTTGAAGAGCAGCGAGAGAGTACAAGATGTTACGTAACTGTAGCAATGGGGTCTCATCGTATTTATACCTGACTGTCGGATGGTCTGGATCCGTTAATCTTGGCACAATTCGCTCAATCAGTGGGATTTTTGAATTGTGGGGATATTGTACGCAATCCAAGGATCGTGTGACGTATCATGCGTATCTACGGGCAAAGTAACTGGTCATGTCCGCTTATGGTAGTTTCTAAGTTATGCACATGGAGTGCCCACCTTAAGATTTGGCTTCGGCTCGGTTCCTTTGGTTGACGAGGCTCTAACTAGTGTGTTTGCAAGTCTTTACCATTAACTTGTCGAACGGGGACCGTATCCCTAGTCCGAGCTGAGCTCCAGCCTGAATTAACAGACCTGACCTCTTGCCTATCAGGTGCTCCAAAAGTCTTCTTTTGAGGTTGGGCGTTGGACTTGTCTTATCGAGTCGAGTTTTTTGCTGGACAGTAGAGGAACGGCTTGACACATCCGGTTGAAGCGTTACACCACCTTTCTTGGTCTCAGACCTTTCTGAGCCGACCCAATCATTAACCTCGAAATATGAGCAGCTCCGTGACTTATTGGTGAATTCTTCAGTTTCGCTCATCACATCGGATGTTCGCGTGCCTGATTGTGTCAACCTGACGTATACCCTCTGAATTACAAGGGGCTCGAATCTTCCCATACCTATATATATATATATATATATATATATATATATATATATATATAAAGACCCGACACCTAACTTGGATGGAGGGTTAGTAAAAAAAAATAATGTTGTTTAGCAACTCAGCTGGTGAAAAGTCAATGGTGGGCATACTTTGGTACTTTTTGCTATGGCCTGCCTGATATTTGGAATAGGTTGATTCTTGGCCAGGAGTTTCACAAGGTGACTCACCTAGTTGACGGATTGAATATGTGCATACACCACATCAAATGAATTATCAAAATTCAGTTTTTAGGAGATATTTTCTCTTAATAACAGTACAAAGAAAATTGATAGCTCAAATCATCATACCATCTCAACATCCCATCTAGGGGTGTACGTCAAGTCGAATCGAGTCGAGTTGGCCTCATCTCGACTCGGCTCGGCCACTGGTCGACCTCAGCTCGAACTCGTCTTAGCTTGGTCCTCGAGCCTGATTGGCTAGCTCGATTCGGTTCAATTAGTTCGAGCCAGCTCGGGCCGAGTTCGAGCCAAGATTGAGTCGAGTTCGCCATTGAGGCATTTCCACAAACACCTGCACTGCACCTTCAAAATTCCTCTATATATGAAATAGAAGCAATGGTTGTACAGGTATTTTATAAAACACCTTCTAAGCAACATGGAAATCAAGAAAAAATTAAGAAAAAAAGGGTATTTGTTTCATATACATACCTTACCATTAGCCACACTTCGTTGAGTCATTTTATCACACACTTGGTGAGCACCATCAATGGCAAAGTAATCGAGTCATCGAACTAGTTCGATTCGAGCTGGATTCGATCTGAGTCGAGTCGAGATAGGGCTTGCTTGAACTCAGTTTCGAGCTAAAAAAATCAACTCGACCTGGCTCGAACTCAGCTTCGAACTGAGTCGAATCGAGCTTTTTCAAGTCGAGTTGAGCAGGCTAACTGAGCTAGCTTGGTTCGTGTACATCCCTAATCCCAACATCTGGACTTTTATGGGGCAACACATATCAACCATCTGAAGATGAGATAGAGCTCTTACTATAATTAATGTAAATCAACCAAGGAACCTCAAGTCGAGTTGAGCAGGCTAACTGAGCTAGCTTGGTTCGTGTACATCCCTAATCCCAACATCTGGACTTTTATGGGGCAACACATATCAACCATCTGAAGATGAGATAGAGCTCTTATTATAATTAATATAAATCAACCAAGGAACCTCAAAATATGGAGGAAAATTTTCTTAAATTTTCAACTTTGATAAAATAATAATAATAATGTTAATATTTATATTAATATTATTATTGTATATTACTCAATTTGAATGAAATTCGCTTGGATGCAAATATTTTACTATAGCTGTTCAAAAGAGACCTTGAGTGGATCTCTCTCTCTCTCTCTCTCTCTCTCTCTCTCTCTCTCTCTCTCCGTGTATATTACTCGATTTGAATGAAATTGTGCTAAAAATGCATCTACATGGCGCTCTACATCACACACGCTTGATTCTCTTTGCTATTATAGGTGCAAGAAGATTGATATATAAAACAAAAAACAATTAGCAAATAATATGAATTCCATTGATAGCAACGGATCAAAGTTATAACAGCAATGGTTTATAGATTGTAGGTCTCTAGTTCTAGAGCTCACTGATTACTCAACTCGAAAACTCGCCCAACCCAGACTTGATGAGATTTGAGCCGAGTCACCAAGAAACTCACGTGTACGATTAACTCAGCTGCCTCCATTCATACCGAGTCAGGCAAGTCAAAGCCGACTCGGCACAACTCAGACGAGCCACTTGATCGGTCAAGAACCTTTTGAAATTTAGTTTTTGAAAAAGAGAGGTGATTTTAGAGATGCTGAGAATCAACAAATTGTTGACTTGTTTATAAATGCTTATATCATATGTACAATTGTAAATGTATATCTAACAATATTATTGTATTCTTATTTAATTATTAAATATTATCAAATTCCTATCAAGATAACTAGAAGTTCCACCTAATAAAAATCACAGTAAACCTTTTTTTTTTTTAAAAATAAAATAAAATAAAGGCTCAGTAGAAATTACTTGTTTTCAAGAATCTGTTATAAGTTCATATCGAGTTGGTTTGAGCCTCTGAGTTGGCCCAACCCAACTGGACTCCACTCGAGTTGAGTCGAGTCGAGTCAGGTTTTGGGTCTTCGAACTATGGTCTCAACCACCCACCATAAGAAAACCTGGTTACCGACAAATGATTTGATGTTTCTTTCTATAACATGATTTTCTAAAGCTATTCCAATGACATTTTTTTAATAGTATATTGGTCTGATTTCCACCTCGTGAGACATTGGTGCGCATTTCACTGAGTACTTTGCCTGGCTCGCATGGATGGATAGAAAACATCATGCCTCCGCCCATTGTCAGAGGAAGGACACTGAAGATGACTGTCTTAGTTTCACCACATCTTTTGTTTATCATGTTTCGAAACACTCGCGAGAATAATTAACCATTGCTGACAGATGATGCAAGTACAGCATCTATAATATCTAACCAGTATGACAAGTTAGCCACACAAAGCAAGGTTGGGAACCCTGACTGTAGAGTCCACCGCGATGTATGTGATTAAATCTATGCCGTCGAGCTGCATTCAATGCTTATTTTAGGGCCTGGATCTAAATATCAGATGGACCATAGTACAGGAAACAGTGGTTATTGACCATTAAAAATTTCTTGTGGGCAATAAAAGCTTGGATCAAAATGATATTTGTGTGGCCTCGATAGCTGTTCATTGTTTTCTATGGTTTGGCCAATATGATAAGTGGATCACATTCTTCGCATCGGCAACAAACTTTTGGATAGACGGGATGTGATACACCACACCCACCACACATACTAGACATTAACATGGTATCTTAGTACTAGAGGTGGGCATTGAGTCGAGTCGGATCGGATTGTGTCCAACTCGACTCGATTCGATTTTTCAAGAACCCGACCCGAACTCGATCCGATCCTGGACCGAGTATATGATGTAGAGCGTGTCGCGGATAATTTCATGGCCAAGATGGATCAGAAAAGGCACGGTCAACGACAGAAGTGATCTGGACCATCAGACCTTAGATCAGGCGTATCTTGCAATCCAGAATGAGTTATCCGACGTAAAATATATGATTTTGGAGTAGAACGAGCTACTTTAGCCAACCAACCCTGCTATGCCGGGTTACGTAGCCCGGATTTGTGAGAAACCCCTTGATCGACGGTCATTTCCCCGTTTTAATTGCATTTTTACTATAAATAGTAAGTTTTAGTTTGCTTATAACTCTTCATCCTTTGGGCTTTGGGAGTTGTGTCTAACACGAAAAGTGCTTACAATATTTAGGAGAATGGTTTGGCAAAGCCAAATAGGACACTTACTATTTTTCGCCAAAAACCTTGCGCACTAGTAGACATCACGACTGTCTATAAATAGTAAGTTTGCTATTTATAGTAAGTTTCGGATTCTAGGAGTTTTAGTTGTAGTTTGAGTCTGATTTCTTTCCTATTGCTTGGTTCCTTTATTTAAAAGGGTGTAAACTCATTTTTATTCATTCAGCAATTAATTTTGAATTTTATTAGAGTTTATTTCTATTCTCTTGCTCTCTTTCCTCGTGGATTCGAGAAGTCTCTGTGAGGAGTCCAGAGAAGCTCCATGGATTCGGAGTAGTTATTCTTGAGGAAGATGGTGATCAACCTCATCACGTTCATCCCTGTGTCAGTCCAACAAGGTTGACTTGATCCTATCTGAATCCTTCCTAGCCTGACCCGAATCGAGTCTGACTTGGTCTGGGAAACCGAATCGAGTTGAGTCTAGGAGAGAGAGAGAGAGAGAGAGAGAGAGAGAGAGAGAGAGAGAGAGAGAGAGAGAGAGAGAGAGAGAGAGAGAGAGAGAGAGAGAGAGAGTGGGAAACCGGGAGAGAAAGGAGGAGAGAAGGAGAGGAGGGAAATCGGGAGAGAAAGGAGGAGAGATGTGTGGGTGTGGTACCTCCTCCGGGTAGAGAAAGAGGGGTTAGGGTTTGTTCGGATTTCGGATCGGATCGGTCCAGATTGACCACAAGCAAAACTCAATCCCATGTATGATCGGATCTGAGTAGTCTTACTCGATCTACACCGACTTAGATCTTTGGTTCGGTTTAGATCAGGTCAGATTCGCCAGATCGAGTCGGATTCTGCCCAGCTCTACCTAGTATCATTACACCATCCTCAAATGAGTTATATGTGAGATCTCAATGCTATCCTAGTATCATTAATATACCATCCTCAAATGAGTTATATGTGAGATCTCAATGCTATCCGAGTATCATTAATACACCATCCTCAAATGAGTTATATGTGAAATCTCATTAACTAGAATCATAAGCCATGGATGATCTTACAAACTGGAGTGGTGGAACCATAGGGCCCACTAATTGCTGGATGCGGTCTGAATTTAAGCGTGACAGGGGCAATTGAAAATCCAGGCAGGAAACCAACCCTATGCCCATCCATTGTTGGACGTAGATTGGGTGTACTGAGATTGGTACAAACACAATTTGGTAGGATGTAAATGAACAACAAGCCGCTGTCAGATACGAGACTTATTTGAGTACTTACTAAAATGAACAACTTTCAAACATACTTTGTAGGAGCGTTATTTTATACAGAACCTGCTATCTAATCACATCTCAACACGTTGAGTTGTACAGACTTCCATACAGACAAAAGCAGTACGCAATCTACATCCCCCATTGCTGGGCCTAGGTGGGGTTGAGTTGGAAACGGATTGGCTACTCCCCTTGCCACCAGCCTGGGGATGGTGGTTGGTGCTCTGTGGGCCCCACCATGATGTATGTGTTTCATCCATTCCGTTCAGCCATTTTTACATATCATTTTAGGCCAAATGCCAAAAATTAGAGGGATATAAATGTCAGGTGGACCACACCACAGGAAAAAAAATAGTGATTGGATATCCACCATTAAAATCCTCCTAAGGCCCATTGTACTGTTTATTTGACATCCAATCTATTGATTAGATCATATAGACCCAAATCAAGGGAAAAAACAAAGATCAACTTGATCCAAAACTTTTATGGCCCCTAAAAAGTTTTTAATGGTCAACGCTTCACTCAACACTATTTCCTGTAATGTGGTCCACTTGAGATTGAGATACACTCATTTTTGGTCTTTTACCATAAAATGATCTAGAAAAATAGATGGACGGCATGGATGAAACACATACATCATGGTGGAGCCCACAGAGCACCGACCATCAGCCATTGGCCGGTGGCGGGGGAGTAGCCAATCCGTTTCCGGTTGGGTTGTAAGTAGAGGTGGCAATGGGACAAGTGAGCCAACCCAGCCCAGCTTGCATGGTCATGGTGATCTGGCCCAGGATTAGAATCTAGGCCCGGCATACAGGTGGGGCTGGGCAATGATAAGTGCCCATCCTGGCCATTGGACCGGTCCAATCATCAAGTGGCCCAAAAGAATGGATGTTTTAAAGGACATTTTTATGTCATTTCTAGCTTTATTAGGCCAGTTATTAGGAGACTAGGGCCAGACCAGGGCCAACCTTGGCGTGAGTATGGTCGATCTATTTACCAGCCCTGGAAACTTAACATGGGCTCACTTTAAATCCTGGGCTCACATAGAACGAGCCCTCCCGAAGTGGGCCATGAATGAAAGTACAACGAGCCAATCAGGACCATTCACATGGAAGATTTTGGATAATGGCCCATCCAGTAGAACAACTCCTATTTGGTATCAAATGGAAAATTTTTCTAAACCGTGCAAATGCATGTGTGGGTCAGTCCATATACATGTTGAAACACATTCAAGCTGGCACACGTGTGAGGAATCAAAACTGTCCATCAAGTAGGCCCCACCGTTCAGACGCGGTGATTCAATGTGACTCGGTATGACTAGAGGCGGAGTCAATCCCACAAGTGGGTTCTTTGGTGACTCAGATCAAAATCTCCCCGAGTCAACTTGACTGAGTTTCGAGTCGAGTCAATGAGCTCTAGAACTAGAGAGTTGCGATCCATAAACCATGGGTTATGTAATGGCTGTTATTACTTTTGACCGTTGTGGAATTTATATTATTTACTATTTCCTTTTTTTTAGTCTTCTTATAGTAGCATAGGGATACAAGCATATGTGCCCTCATTACACACACGCACGGAAACGCTCACTTGCGAACCAGTTCCTACTGCGTACGAACTTTTTTGAGAAACCATCATACTTGATGTGGATCCAAAATCTGAACCGTTCATGTGAAGCAGCACCTCGTGAAACTCCCCGGGCCCAAGTTTTACTTTAACTTAAAACTTTGATGGACCATGAAAAATGAAAACAGTTTCCTTCCTTGATTTGCATTTCTTTTTGTTATGGCCCACCAGAATTTTAGATGGGGTGAAAATTTGTCACATGGCGTTTCGTGGGATTCTACATCACATGGACCGTTCAGATTAGACACCTATTGCATGTGTGTAGGTGCACATGGGATATATATATATATATATATATATATATATATATATATATATATATATATATATATATATATATATATATATATATATATAATTCTTTTTTATTTTTCTTTTCTTAGCTTAATTTAGTTACTGCTCAGCGGCTTCTACTCTAGTATCTTAGGAGTATAGTTAGTTTAGATAGTTTAGATCGGGATTCTTTTAAGTTTGAAATTGATTGTTCATATCGATTTAATTCGGCCATTACGATAGGCATATAATGTATTTATCCATATTTATTTTTGTTTATTACTTCACTGTCTCATAAGTTGTTGGTTGTAGTAAACATTTATTTTACAATACTTAATAAAATTAATAATATTTAGCTTTTATTTAATTTGAATGTGTGTATCTATTCATTCGTAAAGTGTTTTGAACCTTTTTATTTTTTTTACACATGCACACACACCCTCACACACTCATGCCGTAGTGGGATTTACCACCTATGGATACTTGAACCCTTGACCGGGTGTTTTGAACTTAAAGTGTTGATGAAAAAACAAGTTCTTAAGCCCATAGACCCATGTCTATTGTCACGAGACAAAAATAACTTATTTGGACTGATTAACCTCATTTCCTTTTACTAATCACCTAAGTAGAACACAATTTTGGTAGCCAAGAGTACATTGAAACTTTGATCCACCTCTCCAATTTGTTCATCTTGATGAAACGGACACCAACAATTCAATCAGCCCTTGAGTTATGCAAACTCTGGCATGTCGGCGCATTCTAATCACACACACACACGTGTATCCAATGTAGACCTTGCGTCACACAAGTGGTTTTGTTTGATTGAATTTTAGTGAAACAAGCATCATATCGTTCAATCCTAGTAAGAGATATGGTGGGATTTATGGTAGATTTTGAAATCTACTATATCTATGAGCCCCATGTTGATGCATGTGTTTTATCCATGCCATCCATCCATACGCGCCCTTTACATGTGACAATCGAGTTGCAATACATTAAGATGACCGACAACCATTGTGAAATCTAATATGTTGATTACGATTACAATTTCATGGTCCACCAAATGCAAGTTTCAAAGAATATAGGTTTTTTTTTTTTTTCCTCGAAGGGAAATTTTGATCCCAAACTTGGAATTGGGTTGTCGAAATACCATGATATTCCTAGACATGCAATCATAATGCAATAACAATATTAATTCTATCTAATACAGTTTCATACCATTTAAACACTTGTTCCAAACAGGGTAATCTCTATGTGTAGGTGAATTTGGAGACTCTGAAATGACTATGTTAAACTTTAGAATTTAAGGTATTGATTATCATCTAATCATGACTGTAATGCCATGAATTATTTATGAGAGGAGATATTTTCTAAGGCGACATGGACCCTTTACAGCTTGGATGAAGGGTTGATAAAATAATCACCTTGTTTTGCAACTCTAGTAGGCCTGGGTGAAAACCAATGGTAGGCATCCTCTCATACTTTATGCTATGGCCCACCTGATATTTGGATTAGATTGATTTCTAGCCCATAAGTTTCATGAGGTGACTCATCTAGTAGATGGATTGGATTTATGCACACATGTCATCTTTCTATCGGGGCGGCGCATACAAACCATCTTGAGTTGAAATAGAGGCAGAATGATCTCTTTCATTATAATTAATCTAAATCATCCGAATTGGAGGAAAAATTCCTTGATTTTTCAACTTTGATAAAATAATGATAATGATAATAATTGTATATTTCTTAATTTGAATATGAAATCCGTTTGGATTCGAATATTTTCCTGTCCTTATTAAAAAATGAAACTTTGAGTGGAACTTCTTTTTTTTTTTTTTCAGTTTGGTGCTTCTCCAGCTATGCATTTTGCATTGGAAGGCCCTTGTGCGAGGATCATCTTAGTTCCACCGCATCTTTTGTTTTTATTTATTTTGGAACCATTGCAAAAAACAATTAATTAGATGATAGCTTCTTTTGTTTTATTTATTTTGGAACCATTGCAAAAACAATTAATTGATTGATAGTATATGTTAAAGTGCAACTATTGCTGATAGATAATGGAAGTACGGTCCACTCATCAAGTGGTCCAGAAATGAATTTTGAACTATATAGATTGGTGGTGGTCCTTTTTTTTTTATGATTTGGCTGGCATGATAAGTGGATCACTCTAGTCTCTCTCTTTTTTTTTTTTTTTTTTTTTCATAAGGTGTTATTTGTGGTGGGGACAAACGTTTGGACATATGGGATGTGACACACACACACCCACCCACCACACACACATGACCTTAACATGTATGACCTAGTTATATGATTACATTATCATGCAACCAGTTGTATGTGAGATCTCATTAGCTAGAATCCAGCCATGTGTTCACACTCATCTTACTAATTGGACAGGCAGGACTGCATCTCTCATCTAGGTTTAAACCAGTGGGCACACCCATTGATGGATGCAGACTGAAAATAGGCCTGGCCTAGACAAATGAAAATGCAGGTGGAAAACCATCCCTACTCCTGTCCATTGCTTAACATGGATTGAGGACTGTTCCTGTTTGTACTGATATGGGTAAAGGCGCGACATGGTAAGACGTAATTAGACAGCAGACCATTTTCAAAGATAAACCCTAATAGACCAGGTATTCGAATGAACAACTTTCAAATATGCTTTGTATGGTTTTCATATCTCATGGCAACCTGCCATCCAATCATATACCTGTATCGTGGAGCACTTTGCGTCAGGCAGGAGCAGTACCCAATCCACATCCCCCATTGGTAGGCCGAGGTGAGGTTGGGTTGTTAACAGGCATGGCATGGGCCAGCTGGGCTGACCTAACCTAGCCTTGTATGGCCAGGGGTCCCTAAATTGGCTTGAGGGAATGGTCTAGCCTTGAAATCAAGGCCCATTGTTGGGGCTGGATGGTCCAGTCTAGCCATTGGACTAGTCCAATCATGAAGTGGGCCAAAAGAATGGATGTTTTAAAGGACTTTTTTTATGAAGTTTCTAATCTGTATAGTTTCAGATATGTTGGATCTGGGCCATGTTTCAAGGATCCAGATCATTTTTATGATGGGATTCATCTGTGTCATTGATGGATGATATCCACAAGATTTCTTAGATTAGATTATTTCATACCTTTTATGGTTTAATTAAATCTTTCTCTTACAGGGCCCACCCGGCCTTATAGGTCTTGGGCCAGACTAGGGCCAGACCAAGGCCAACCTTGGCACGGTCCATGCTTGATTACATTCTTCACTGAGGCCCACCTCCAACCAAAATTGGACCGGATGGACCTACTTTAAGTCGTGGGCCCACAAAGATCAAGCCCTCCTGAAGCGGGCCATGAATGAAAGTACAACAAGCAAATCAGGGCCATTCACATGGAAGATTTTTGGATAATGGCCCATCCACAGCAGCAACTCCTTTCTGGTGTCAACATGGAAGATTTTTCTAACCGTGCAAATGCATGTGTGGGTCAGTCCGTATACATGTTGCAACACATGCAAGCTGGCACATGTGTGAGGGATCAAAACTGTCCATCAAGTAGGCCCCACCATTCAGACGCCCTTGGCTAGAAATCAGGCTGGTCGACTGATCAATTGGGCAGTAGTGTACGGTGCAAATACGTGATTTAAACTTGCACCAACAGTCCATTTCTTCAAGGTGCCCACCTCATGAGTGCACCCGCCAGATCTTTTGGGACACTGCATCTGAACCATGGAGCCAACAGATGGACGGCCTGATTTTACCAAATGTTCCATCTTTCCACGTTTTCCAGCGTACGGATGGATTGGGCCATACAAAGAAGTGGGATTAGGACAGTTATGTGGAGGGCTGAGATAGGTTGATATTTGTACAAACGCAGCTTCTGATCTAAAAATCTGGGCCCAAATCCAGCCTTGCCCACTAAGGTTGAGCCAGTTTTCCGGGCCTTTCAGAAACCATTGGCCCAGGGTCTGTCCCCTTGGTTGTGGGACCTGGAATTAAAAACTACTATCAAGGGCCATCAATGGCCAGGATCAGGCCGTGTCTAGATCCCTGCAAAGCATGGCCTGTTTAGGGTTTAATGGTATTTCTCCATATATCATGCATGATGGGCCACGTCTAATGAACGGTTCAGATCTTGCACAAAGTTGGTTACAAGACTCTGGTTCCGGACGGGCATAATCATCAAGGGCCGGGCATAGACCTTGCATTAGACTGGGCCCGGTCCATCGACAGCCTTGCCTGGGACAAGGTCTAATAATTCAGGTCCACACCAGATTGAGGGCCTGCTTAAAGAGGTCCTATGGGTCCCAAGGAGTAGTGCTGGATCTTCCCAGCTGCAACACTGTCTGTGGCCCACTTCCGAAGTATTAAATGAAAATTCTAACGTGTTCGTGATTGGACGGTCAGAATCAATTCCTCACCGAACATTCAACTCAACATCTTGACATGCTGCCACTTCCTCTATCATCATTCCTCCCAAGGTGTCAATGCAACTACCTGGGGTGTGGGGCCCACGTTAGTGTATGTACAGCATCCAACCGGTCTAACATGGTTGTCCCATAATAAAAATGGGATGCCCAAAAAGTCATCCTGATCCAACTATGAAGTGGGCCACCACGGAATTTCAAGTTTTTTGGGTGGTTGTCTATTGTTTTTTATCATATGGCCCACGTGATGATTGGATCAGATTGATTGATGGGATTTGATGGTTTGGATTCAAGCGGCTCTTGAATTCAAGTCAACCTTATCTAGCAATTATTAGTGGAAAAAATAAAATAAAATCCTAACCTTTAAATAGGTGATCAACAAATGAATGGTTGAGAGAGAAAATACAACAATAATTCATATTCAAGCAAGAAAAGGCCAACTATACAACTAGTATCTTTATATTAACCAATATCCAAGAGATTCTCAACAGCAAATCACATCCTAAAATCAAAGAAGATGATTTTTCTCAGCACATTCGTAAATAACCATATCTTGTTATAGTTGTTACAAGATAACTATCTTTTGTTATAGTTGGCTCTCAGTGCATGGCTCCGTAGTGGACACGCTGCATGTCAACACTGAAGTCATGGGTTCAAGTGCCTATACAAGGTTGTGTGCTTAAAAAAATAAAAACCCATCTTTTGTTATGGTTGTTACATGGTTATCTTATCATAAGATAACCAAAATTTCACTCATGTACATCTTATCATCTCTATCATGTGGGGGTAGATTATCATTATATTTATGATCTCGACATTTGCTTGGGCTGATTAAGTTGCTAATATATTTACAAAAGTGTCACTTAGCTTGTGTGGTGTTTTTAATCAATATTTCTCAACCGTAAATCAAATCCTAAAATCATTATCTCTTGGCACATTTGAAAATAACCATCTCTTATTATAGTTGTTACATGACTACTTCATTCATAAGATCCGACATTTCACTTATGTGTTGGGGGCCTTGCACAAAATCTTAGGATCTAGCCCTCTAGAACAAATCAAAATTATAGATTAACAATGCAATGAAAATCAATCAAAGAACAATCACACACCACAAAAGAGATTTTTACGTGAAAAACCTTCAAAGAGGTAAAAACCACGGGACCTTGTCCAGATCAACAATCCATTATGAAGTAGAAAGATACAACCTTTTTCACTCACACAGGAGTGGATAAACAATAAGAGAATAAAGGAAAAACAGAGATCTCACCGATCACGAGGACGTACAAGCGCTGAGATGACGACTCCCTTTCACAAGCTTCCTCTCTCTTTTTTCTCTCACTCTCTCAACTTTGATATCCCTAAATCCTTTAGGAAACCCTCTTGTGTCTTTTCTTCATACAACATACCCTAGAAAAATCTTAAGGACCTCTTTTTATAGTTTTAGAAAATTCCTTTCCGCATCCTAGTTGCGAAAGGACTTGCACATCCCAGTTGCGAAAGGATAACGGGTCAAAAAACCCATCAAATCTCTCCCTTTTTGACCTAGGAGGGATTTACCTTATTTAAGCCAACTAGGTTTCTACAAACCTCAAACTTGCCCTTGAGCAAGGCCTTGGTCATCATATCTGACCCATTATCGTCCGTGTGGACCTTCTAAAGCTGTAACACATTCTGTTCAAAAGTATCTCTGATCCAGTGATACCGAATTTCTATGTGCTTCGACTTGAAATGCTACTTAGATTCTTGCTCAAGTGTATAGCACTCTAACTATCGCAATAGACCACGTGCTCCTCCTGCTTTAGACTAAGTTCCTATAGGAACCTCTTCATCCAAAATATCTCTTTACATGTATCTGTAACTGCAATATACTCGGCCTCTGTAGTCGACAATGCTATGACCCTCTGTAGCTTGCTCTGCCAAGAAACCGCTCTCCCTACAAACGTGAATATGAACCCCGATGTAGACTTCCTGGAGTCTATGTCACTTGCCATATCTGCATCTGTGTAGCCCTCTATCACAGGTTTACCGTCACCATAGCATAGGCTCAACCTGGATGAGCCTTTTAGATACCGCAGTATCCATTTCACCGCTGCCCAATGCTCTTTGCCAGGATTGACAAGATATCGGCTGACAACACCAACCGCATATGCTATGTCTGGGCGTGTACACACCATAGCATACATCAAACTTCCTACAGCTGATGCGTAGGGTATCTTCTGCATTTCTTCTACCTCTGCCTTCGTCTTGGGACATTGCCTGTCGCTCAATCTGAAGTGACCATCCAGTGGAGTACTGACCGGTTTCGCTGCATTCATATTGAACTGCTTTAGGACTTTATCAATATACCACTCTTGTGACAGCCAAAGCTTTCTGCTGCTTCTATCACGAGTTATCTCCATTTCTAGGATCTGTTTAGCCGGGCCCAAGTCTTTCATCGCAAACGACTTGCCCAACTCCTGTTTCATCTTATCGATCTTCTTGATGTCTTTTTCCATGATGAGCATGTCATTAACAAATAAGAGCAGAACTATGAAATCACCATCTGAGAACTTGCGTGTGAACACACAGTGGTCCGACTCCGTTCTGTCATACCCATACTGTAACATGAACGAATCGAACTTCTTATATCATTACCGTGGAGCTTGTTTCAGCCCATATAAGCTCTTCCTCAGCCTACACACCGTATGCTCCTTGCCCTTGACTTCGAACCTCTCTGGTTGGTGTATGTAGATCTCTTCTTCCAGGTCACCATGGAGGAAGGCAGTTTTAACGTTCAACTGCTTTATCTCCAGATCCATACTAGCTGCCAACCCAAGCAACACCCGTATGGATGTCATCTTCACCACTGGTGAGAATATCTCCTCGAAGTCAACACATTTTCTCTGACCAAACCCTTTTGCCACAAGTCTAGCCTTGAACCTCGTCTGTGAATTCTTCTGCTCAACCTTCTTTCTAAACACCCACTTGTTGCTTAGAGCTTTCTTGCCCTTAGGTAGTTTTACTATGTCATAGGTGTGGTTCTTATATAAAGATTCCATCTCCTCTTGCATAGCTTTCAACCACTCCTCCTTATGCTTATCGGCTAGGGCCTCAGAATAATCTTCTGGCTCTCCCCCATCAGTCAGCATAATGTACTCATACGATGAGTACCTCTTGGACGACTGTCTATCCCTAGATGACCTCCTCACCTGTGGCTCAACAGGCGGATCAAGTGGGGGCTGCTCCCCCGGTCCATTTTCTGTAGAAACTCCCTCGTTCTTTGCACCTTACTTTACTCCCCCGTCATCAGGCACTACAGGAGGAATAACTGGATCCATGTCCTCTAGCTCACCTGAACTAGGCTGGTTCTTCTCTGGCTTACCAATGTCTTCTATACACTGATTTTCAAAGAAAACCACATCTCTGCTCCTAACGAGCTTCCTCTCGGTTGGATCCCATAATCTGTAACCGAATTTTTTATCATTGTACCATAAGAACACACACTACCTGATCTTCATATCGAGCTTGGACTTCTTGTCCTTTGGTACGTGAACGGATGCTCTGCATCCAAACACCCTGAGATGACTATACGATGGATCCTGTCCAGTCCACACCTTCTCAGGTACTTCTCCATTCAATGGGGCTGATGGACACCTGTTTATCAGATACACCGCCGTGTGCATTGCTTCTCCCTAGTACGTCTTGGGTAACTTCGCATGGGATAACATGCATCTGATTCTCTCAACAATGGTGTGATTCATTCGCTCAGCTACACCATTATGCTGGGGGGTCTTGGGAACTGTCTGTTTATGCCGTATACCCAGGGACTTGCAGTACTCATGAAAGTCGCCAATGTATTCACCACCATTGTCAGTGCAGATGCACTTCAATGATCTACCTGTCTCTCTCTTGACCATAGCATGAAACAACTTAAATACATCAAAGACCTCATCCTTGGATTTCAAAGCATAAATCCAAACCCTCCTAGATGCATCATCTATAAAAGTAACAAAGTACAATGCCCCACCCAAGGTTTTTGTCCTCATAGGACCACAAACATCAGAATAAACCAAATCTAATGCATGCACTTTATTAACATGAGAAACAGTTTTAACAAATGAAACTCTATGCTGTTTCCCTGATAAACAATCAAGACAAGTTTCGAGAGGTGTACTTGTCACGTCTGGAAGGAGCCTCTTCCTCACTAATAGCCGAAGCCCTTTTTCACTCATGTGGCCTAGACGCCTGTGCCACATGTCAATACCTGAATCTTCCGCTGCTTTCAACCCACCCTTGCATACACTGACACTTGCCTTGTATAAGGTACAACACTTCTTTCCTTTGGCTGCGATCAACGAACCCTTGATGAGCTTCCAGCGCCCACCAGCAAACCAACTTTCATAGCCATCATCATCTAACCTTCTCGTCGACATCAAGTTGAGGCGAAGGTCTGGGATATGCCTCACATATCTGAGAACCAATGTGCAGCCCACATCAATCTTCACACAAATATCACCAACTCCCACGATCTTCGATACATCAGAATTTTCCATATTCACGGTCTCATAGTCACTTGACTTGTAGCTTGTGAAGAAATCCATGAAAAGAAGCTCCTGAGTCAATCACCCAGTCGGTGTCCTAACTCATAGCCGTGAGACATACATCATGATCTGTGGAAAGAATAATAACAACGTCGCCATTTGAAGCGACCACAGTAGAATTAGATTCATCTTCCTTCTCCTTTTCTTTTCTTTTCTTGTCGTTCTTAGCCTTACGACATTCATGCTTATAGTGGCCATTCTTGACACAATTTCAGCATTCAATATCTTTTCTGTTACTCGACTTGCCTCTTCTCGCTCTTCCTGTTCTTTCCTCTCCCCCGTTCCTGTGTCACAAGGGCCTCTTGCTGAGTAGACCCCTGAGACTTCCTCCTTGTCTCTTCATTGAAGAGACAACTAGTAACCTGTTCCATGGATATCTTTCCGTTTGGCACGGAGTTACTTAGAGATACCACCAATGTCTCCCAACTGTCAGGCAACGAACTAAGCAATAGTAAAGCCTGCAATTCATCATCCAGGACCATCTTCATAGAAGAGAGTTGGTTCACTATATTGCTGACCTCATTCATGTACTCGGCCACGGAACCACCATCTTTGATCTTGAGATTTACCAGCCGCCTTATCAGAAAAATTTTATTACCGGCTGTCTTCCTCTCATACAGCCCTTGTAATTTTAGCAATAAGCTAGCGGCTGAGATTTTCGTAGACACATGGTGGAACACAGAATCATCCAACCATTGTCTAATAAACCCTACCGCCTTCCGGTCCAACTTCTTCCAATCTTCATCAGACATATCCTTGGATTTTGTTGATATACCTAAAATTGGAGATTATAGGTCCTTGCAATTAAGCAAGTCCTCCATCTTAGCCTTCCATATGGTCCAGTTAGAACCATTAAGGTTGATCATCCTTGAGCCACCTTCTATAATTCCAAACCGATCCTACCCATTCAGTGAACTTAGCGCTCTGATACCACTTTGTTAGGAGCCTTGCACAAAACCTTAGGATCTAGCCCTCCAGAACAAACCAAAATTATGGAATAACAATGCAATGAAAATCAATCAAAGCACAATCACACACCACACAAGAGATTTTTACGTGAAAAACCCTCAAAGAGATAAAAACCACGGGACCTCGTCCAGATTAACAATCCACTATGAAGTAGAAAGATACAACCTTCTTCACTCACGTAGGAGTGGATAAACAATAAGAGAATAAAGAGAAAACAGAGATCTTACTGATCACGAGGACGTAAAAGCGCTGAGACGACGGCTCCCTTCCACAAGCTTCCTCTCTCTCTTTTCTCTCACTCTCTCAACTTTGATATCCCTAAACCCTTTAGGAAACCCTCTTGTGTCTTTTCTTCACACAACATACCCTAGAAAAATCCTAGGGACCCCTTTTTATAGTTTTAGAAAACTCATTTCCGCATCCTAGTTGCGAAAGGACTTGCGCATCCCAGTTGTAAAAGGACAACGGGTCAAAAAACCCATCATTATGTACATTATATAAGACTTTTATTAGGTAGGCCACACATGATCATTGATTTTAATTTAATTGGTAGATTATTCAAATTGAGTGATTTAATGAGCTTCACTACAATTGTAATCATTACACATAGGTGTGGGTGGGATTTATTTATTATTATTTTTTACACACACACACCCGCCACACACCCATGCACGCCATAGTGGGATTTCACCATCCATGGGTTTCAAACCCAAGACCTTGTGTTGAAACTTCTTAAGAGTCGACCACCTATACATATGTGTAGGTGGGATGCTTGAATTGTGGTTCCTTATACATAATTATTAAGATTGATATAAAAACTTATAGGGTGGAGACTCTACAGGAGAGAAGTGCAATAAGTAAGTTTTTCCTACCATCTTTTCTGTAAATACATGTCTTGATCCCATTACCAATATAAATAGAAAATCTTAGTCTTATTGAGAAATTTTTATAAGAGTGTCAGTTGCAGAAGATCCAATATCACACTTGGCAATATCAGGGCATCGTGAATGACTTCCCAACAAAGTGCACATTAAGATTATAGTTTGGAATCTCTATTATTAATGTATGAACAACCTCTTTATTCTACTATTCAAATTACACATCATGTATCTATATAATGGTAGATATATACACTCATCAAATTAAAAGATTCTGGGTAAAAGATTCATTTTTACACCTAGTATGTTGCACTTGCAATCCACATGAGGCCCACCATATCCACGGCTTGGATAAACTCAAAAACCAGCTTGATCATGCATGTTTCATTGAGTCTTAACTCATCGTCCTAGTCTAGTGCAATGGTCCACATTCGGCATAAGCGTATGTCCCAACTGATCAATGGGCTAGGCCAGAGATATATGAGGAATGGCCATAATGTCTCACACGTGCCATGTTGGTAAACATTTAGATTATTTTTACTATATTTGCATGTACTAAAGTGTCCAGCTAGCACATCATATAGTCGTCCACAAAAGGATACACAACCCATTTGAGAAATATAGTGAGAGATTCTCTCCTATCATTTTCATTAGCCTGTAGGCTTTGATGAGGGACCCATCTAAAATGTCAACTTCTATTGACATATCATAGGCAATCTATGACATTTAAATTAAAAGAAAAAAAAAAGAAGCTCCTGATCCAACTACCCAATTATTGCTAATTCCAACCGTACAAACAGATGCACGAAACATGAGACCCTATACTTACCCAAAGTTGCACACGTGTGAGATCCAGTATTTTCATCAGATGGGTCCATGATTAATGTATCCCTAGCCCAATCATCAGTCTGGCCCCACATATACATTGGAGATGAACCACATGCATTCCTCCCCACCCAACAAGTGGATACATACCTTGGTTTTCAGGCCAGGATGCATCCACATGGACCGTCTGATGAACGGTGCAGATCTCTCACAAGCGCATCCCACGATTGAAATTCCACCACTCAAGCTTTCTCCAAGTCCTTGTTCCCACTCTCCACCTTCCCATAAAAAACATCAAGATAGTAGAAGATTGGAATCATAAAGACCGAACACATGAAAACAAGCACTGGCCCAAAAATCCAAAGGAGGAGTGGTAGTCCTACATAGACCAATCTATTCCCCACAGTGTTGAGTATGAACCCCTTCTCTAGTAGGTCACATACATAATCAACTGTCATGATCGATGCCAAGGCCACCGGAGTGTTGATCAAGTAGTTCACTTGATTTATTAACCGTAGCGAAAGGGTGTTGAAGATGAATGCTAATAGGAAGATGATGAGTGAGGTGTATTTCAATGCCCTCACAAACTCGCCATGGGCGCCGTAGATCACGTTGTTGAGTGGCTTCTTTATGCTCTAAGTGCTACTTATGACCGCCCCGAGGCCGGTGCATAGGAGGATCGCCGTCGTCGCCATCATCGTGTTTTGGAACGTTTGTATGGCCAAGATGTTCTTCTTATCGCTGTCCTGCAAGGAATGAACAATGGAGGTGGCATTGATAACCTATGTTTTCTGGCTTAAGGTAGTTAAAACAGTTGATCAGCTATAGAACTATTGATGGGCCAGCTTGAGCCCAGTTTGTTTGTTTTATGGCCTGTTTTGGGCTCGGGCCTTGGATCATGGGCCTTACGCATGGCTGATGAAAGCTATAAATGGGACTTGACGCGAGTTTCTCCAGGCATTGGTAGAAAAGAGTTGTCGATCTGAGCTGGAGATGGCCCATGTATTTAAGGAGCACTTAGTTGATCGACGCCCACAAAAGCCCACATGGGCTGGGCTTGTGATTAATTTTAATCCCGTGGGCCGTTCATTGATCTGATTTTTGGTCCTGAAAAATAAACAATCTGGTTCATAACATGTCAGATGCAAGGAACAGATGAACCAGAATCTAGGCTATTTACAACTACAAATGGGATGAGCTTGGGCTTGACTTCAGGTCCATATGTGATGCATGGAAGGACATGAGGTAGACTCCTTGCGCAGAAACTTCAAATCCACGGGTAAGAATAAAATAAAAATAATTCTAAAATATTTGAAATAATTTTATTGATTGATGTCTATTGTGTATGTATCCTTGTTGCCACATTAATATAGAGAAAAAAAAAGAGTATAATTCGTAATTACCAAAACTAACAAAATTGTCACTCTAATAAAAATCCTAATTCTTATAAAACTCTTTTAAAAACTAATTTTTAAAAATAAAAATTTCAAATAAACTTTTACTAGAAGAATCCTGACATGAATACAAGTTATTTCTAAAAAGGAAGAAAATTTAAAACTTTAAAAATAAGTAAAAATTAAAAAATTCAGAATTATTAAAAATAGTATTTTTTCCTAAAAATTTAATTTTGAGTTGAAAAGCGCACATTTTTTTATGAAACGGACAAATGCGACCCACTTTATGGGCCAATTTACCTCGGATGGTCCATTTCAGTAAGATAGATAGGTTGCGCGCCCCGTAATAATACCCGGATCAAAAGTTATGGCCAATTTACAGTTCACATTCTTTTGATCTAACCATGCTAGGAATGTATTTGTGCCAATTCTACGTCAATATTTTTAAGCTCAAAATTTAAAAGGATTGGGCCAAGCTTATTTCGGCCTGGCCCAAGCAAGCCCTTGTGATGGCTTAGAATTGCTCGAGGGGCATGATGTCTTGGTAATCACCCATCAAAAGGACACCCCATCAGATGGACAGTCTGTATTGGCTTACTGTTCGGCACCATGGCATGACACCCTTATGGGTAAGCCAAGGGCCAAAGCTCATAAATGGTTAACCTCTACCTTACATGATGCAGTAAGCACTGGGAACTTTTGCCCTTAAATGTTCTATGAGAGCCGTAGCATTTGAAGCTTTTTGGCTATATGGGGCCTATTACGAAGAATGTGTAATATTCTCGTAAATATTTGTTGCACCACCTCATGTTAAGATGTCAGATAATTTAAAACTTGATTAAGTCAACTATCATGAAAAAGTGTGAATAAGTTTCCCTCTCTGCTTGTAGCTATATTCTTTTCTTTCAATTTTATGTGCTATTTTTTTTTCTCTTTCATTTCTCTCCCTTCCTCTTTCTATGTCTACCATGCACATGTTAATTCTTCTGGTGTGAATAGTTGATAAGAGCACATAACATTAATCTATTTTTCTCAGGATGTATTTGCGCACTATCCAATTTAGTATACAGGTGGGGTCCATTGTCCATTGATCAAAACCGTTGATATTATGAGCCCCATTGTAAAAATTTCCACAAAGCGACGAAAAACCCAAATTAGGGCTGCAGTTTGTGTTTGGGTCAACCCAACTCGAGTTCAAGTCATGTTGGGGCAAGTTGCCAAGGTCGTGTGTGTCTACACGTGTGTGTGCTCGAGTGTTGATACACACATATACACACATGTATATATATGGATGAGGTTGAGCTGTGTGGGCCCACTGTGATTTTTGATGGACATCCATGCTACGCATTAGGTGAGTCCCCTTTAGGTTAAATGATAAGAGATGTGCAAAAAATCATCCGTATCCAAAACTCAAGTGGACTATACTGTCTAAAATAGTGTTAGATCATGCTTAAAACATCTAAAAGCAAAGTGCTAGGGCCTACTTGAGTTTTAGATATGGCTGAAACTTGGTGTGATCAATCACCGAAGTAGAACACATGGATGGGCTTAATTTGTAAAACTCATCTTAGTGGACCTATAAATGATCATGAAAATTGCAAGGGGGTGTATATCCACTTTCATTTGTTGTCTATGGTGTGGCCCACCTAAGTCATGGATTGCAATACCATTTGAAATAGTGTGAAATCATCTGTAGAACATTTAAAATCACTTGTTGGGGGCCCACCTGAGTTTTGGATACATCTTAAACTTGGTGTGACCCCTCATCCAAGTGGGACACACAAAATGGATGGGATGGATTTCTAAACAACATCTCAGTGGGCCCTTATAAACATTAATCATGAAGGTTTTAAGATATTCATTCTCAATTATTGTCTCCGGTGTGGTCTTCCTATGTCATGGATTAGCCTAATTTTTAGGCCGATCGTGTGATGGCTCACCATGAAAGGGTACTACATCTTATTGATGAGGTGAATGTCCATCACACATCACGGTGAGGCCTACATAGCTCAACCTCATGGGAAGCTTCTCATGAGGTCATGTGTGTGTGTGTGTGTGTATATATATATATATATATATATATATATATATATATATATATATATATATATATATATATATATATATATATATATATATATATATATAACCACTAGTTCTTGTAAAAACTTATGATTGACAACTAGACTCCCATGATATAAGTGCAAGAATTGAGTGCACCCCAAAAAATTTATAAAGCCCAACTTTTACCCTGATTCAATACAACTTCCCATGAGGGGCCGTACTCATGTGTGTGTGTATATATATATATATATATATATATATATATATATATATATATATATATATATATATATATATATATATATAACCACTAGTTCTTGTAAGAACTTATGATTGACAACTTGTCTCCCATGATATAAGTGCAAGATTTGAGTGCACCCCATGAAATTCATAGAGCCCAACTTTTACTAGATTGAATACTTTAGTATACCGTCGAAAAAGAGAGGCAAATCAAGGGGGGAAATGGTTTCTCTTTTCCATTTCCCATCAAAGCTTTGGATCAGGGTAAATGTTGGACAAACAGGGTTTCATAGGGTGCTGCATCATATAAATGATTTAAATCTTACACTCATATCACAGAAGATGGTTTGCAAAAAGTTCTCCCAAATTCATGTGAGAACTGGTGCGCATGTGATCTTTCCTCTGTGCGTGCGTGTGTGTGTGTGTGTATTCAGAAAAGGTTGGTTAGATATGTTTAGGTTAGCCCATCACACCATAAACTTTAAGCGTGGAAGGGATGAGAAAAGAATAATGCGGCGCCATTACCTTCATAACCGCCGCCACCCACAGACTTCGAGCTGCTGAATTGATACCTATATACGGTTTCATAGGCTCTTTTCTAATCATGTGCCACAGCCAGCAGTGGTATACAACGTTGAGAAATAACCCAAATGGCACCAGCATCAAATCCAAGTAGCACTTCCTCCATTCCATTCTCTCTCTCTCTCTCTCTCTCTCTTACTGGGTTACTCTTCCTTATCCACAATCCCTGGCCCCAACTCTTCTATTTATATATATTCTGCTAGTGCAATGTTACATGAGCACGTCCACCAACCTGCTCAATTGGCTGAATGTATTCTGCTAGTGCAATGTTACATGAGCACGTCCACCAACCTGCTCATTTGGCTGAAAGACAGTTACACTACCTCCACGAAAAGAAAAGCTTTGATATTCTGGTAGAGTGTGATGGTTGATACACAGACGCTTGAACAGTCCAAATTATGGATCCCAGTTTAAAACTATAATGAAGAAAAAATTAAGTTCATTCGTTGGACTTGAGAATATTTCTTGTATGGTGAAAAATGAAAGATATTTGGAAGAACCCGTATCTAATAAGAAGATTTGAAATTTCAACCGATTTTCTTTTGTGGTCCTAGTTCAGAAAATATAATGAACGGTGTCTGATCAAAAGATATGATCCCATTTTAAATGTACGGTGAAGAAAAAATTAAGCGTATTCAATTATCTGATAATCAGAGTACTGGTGGATATTTATTGGAACGCCCAAAAGGAAGGATATTTGGAAGAATGCATGTCCAATCAGAAGATCTGATATTTCAACCGATTTGATTTTGTGGTCCTGGTTTAGAGACAGTACTACCACGTTGTACGGCCCACGTAGCGGATGACACCCCTGCATGAGTTATGACGAACGTTCAACTGGATCAAGTCCTGAGATTGGTCATTGAAATCTTCTAATCTTAGAGCATTTTACAGTATGGCCCATCAATGGTGGGCTGGGACAAACCCACAGTCTAGATCTTGAAACCATGGCCTGTTGGGTGTAAAACCCAGCTTCTTGCTGATGTGTGGCTGCAGCCACTAAAAAAAAAAAACTGAAACTTTAAAAGGATGAAGAGAAAACTGCTGCTGTATATTGGAATGAATAGAAAAGATATTACCATGCTGCCTTTTATAAGCTTTTTTATTTATGAAATGACTAATCTATCCCTGTCTAGATTCATCCCAGGGGCAACTAAAGAAAGAAAAGAATTCAGAAAATATCTAGTGTTCATCTTCACCCAACTAGCAAACTAAACTTAGAAAAAAAATCTTATCTTCACAGCTAGCTCACACGGTATGCATAGCTCGCTTACACTTTTTTTACACGGTTTTAGATTTACACAATCCACCACCGTGTCCAATACTCCATTTCAAACCAAAACCAGCTTCATTCCGAGCATCGTTCTTAGTCGTTTGAATGCATCTGTTGGCAATGCCTTTGTGAAAATATCCGCCACCCGTTCTGTAGTATGACAATAATTTAATTTCATCGTTTTCTGCTTCACGTGATCTCTCAGAAAATAGTATCGGGTATCAATGTGTTTGCTTCTTCCATGCTGCACCGGATTTTTGGCTAGCTCGATTGCCGACTTGTTATCCACATATATGACCGTGGATTCTTCTTGCGGATGCTTCAGCTCCTTTAGCAGGTTTCTCAACCAAATTCTCTCACAGACGGTGGACGATGCTGCCATGTACTCTAATTCACATGTGGACAGGGCAACCACACTTTGCTTTTTCGAATTTCATGTAAAAGCAGTCGTTCCGAGATAGAATACATAGCCAGTGGTGCTCTTTCTCTCATCTTGGTCACCTCCCCAATCACTGTCTGAGTATCCATACAGCATTGCTTCATCATCGTATGGATAAAAGAGACTGAATTTAATAGTCTCTTTAATATACCTTAGTACTCGTTTTGCAGCTAGCCAGTGTGACTCTTTTGGGGCTTTCATATAACGGCTTAAAAGCCCAACACTATAGACTATATCTGGCCTAGTGATTATGAGGTACCTTAAGCTTTCGATTAGGCTCTTGAATAGGGTTGAGTCGACGTTTCTTCCTTCTCCATTTTTTTTGAGCTTTAGGCCTGTTGTAATATGTGTATTTACAGCTTTACAGTCGACCATCTGAAACTTCTCAAGAAGTTCCTTTGTGTACTTCTAGGATATGTAAATGCCATCGACTTGTTGTTTTACTTCAATGTTTAAGAAAAAGGATATCAATCCACCATCAGTCATCTCGAATTCTTTAAACATAGCCTGCTTGAATTATTCAAACATCGCCTGACTGTTCTTAGTGAACAATAGATCATCAACATATAAACAAGCGATAAGCATATCACTACGGGCATTCTTCTTTGTGTAGACGACATGCTCATATGAATATTTGACGAAACCATTCTCTTGAAGATAACCGTCGATCCGTGCATTCCAAGCACAAGGAGCTTGCTTCAACCCATATAGGGCTTTCTTCAGCTGATACACCTTATGTTCCTCTCATTTCATGACAAAGCCTTCAGGATGGTCAACGTATACTTCTTCTTCGAGTACCCCATTTAGGAATGTAGATTTCACATCTAGTTGGTAAATCATCCAACTGTGATGAGCTGCAAGGGAGATAATCATTCTTATAGTGTTAAGGTGAGCAACTAGGGCGAAAACTTCTTCATAATCTACCCCATATTTCTGTTTGTAACCTTTTGCTACGAGCCTTGCTTTATATCGTTCGATCTTACCATCGACATTTCGCTTGATTTTGTACACCCATTTGAGACCAATGATCTTCTGGCTTTTGGGGAGTGAGGTCAACTCACATGTTCGATTCTTCTCGATGGCATGAATCTCTTCTTCCATAGCCTTTCTCCAACATTCTTCATTCACAGCCTCCTTGAATGTAAAAGGCTCGTGGTCCGCATACAGGTAGAGTAAATTCACTTCCTCAGTTTTTGCATAGATGTCGTTGAGGCTTCTCATTTTAATAGGAGCCAAGGGTGAAGGAGAGTCGGATGAAGATGTGCTGGATGTATTCTGATTTGGTGAAGTACTTTTAGGAGAGATGGAGTGTACTCCTGGACTTCTGCGATCCGAAGGGGGCAATGTGGGTGTCTGATCTTGTTTCTCATGTCTCTCTTCTTCGTATTCTTCGACCTCGACCTGCTTTTCTTTGGTCGAGTTTTCCTCGTTCCATTTTCATGTTTCTTCCTCACAAATACAATATCTCTACTCACCACCAGCTTATTGGTTAGTGGGTTGTAGAGCTTGTATGCCTTTGACTTTTCACTGTAGCCGATGAAGATGCACTTCTGTTGCACTTCTCGCCATGATCATCAAGCTTTTTTCTTCTCGCTTCTGGAACTTGAGTGTAGGTGACACACCTAAAGATCTTAAGGTACGCTACGCTCGGCTTGTATCCACTCTATACTTCCTGCGGTATCTAGAATCTAACACTCTTGGTCGGACACTTATTGAGCAGATAGGCAGTACATGCAACTGCCTGTGCTCAGAAATTCTTTGGCAGACTTTTCTCCTTCAGCATAGTCCTCGTCATATCGAGGTTGGTGTGGTTCTTCCATTCTATAATTCTATTTTGTTATGGCGTGTACGCTGCAGTGTGTTGTTGCTTAATGCCATGTTCTCTACAATATTCTCGAAAAACATTTGAGGTGTATTCCCCACCTCTGTCAAATCGGAGGGTTTTGATTTTAAGACCACTTTCTTTTTCAACAAGGGCCTTAAAATTTTTAAAAATAGTAAAATTTTTAAAAAATAGTAAAAGCAGCAGACTTCTCTTTTATTACATACACCCATAATTTTCTACTAAAATCATCAATGAAGGTAATAAAGTATTTATTACTTCCAAGAGAGATTGGATCTAATGGTCCACAGATGTCAGTGTGAACCAACTGCAACGGTTCTCTTGCTCTTCTAGATACTCCACTCGGAAAGGAGTTCCTTTGTTGTTTCCTAAATATGCACGCTTCACACACATGTTCTAGAGCTTCAATAGTAGGCAAGCCATGTACAATGCTTGATGATGACAGAAGTTTCAGGCCACTGAAATTTTGATGGCCAAAGCGAAGATGCCACATCCAAGAATCATTCTTTGCTTTTTCATAAAAACACTTCTCAAACATTGTATTTATATGGAGAGGAAACATATGATTCTTTACCATCTGGACTTTTACAATCAAACGTGCATGCATATCTCTTATGGAAGGAGAAGAGTTCTCCATGTGTATGACATACCTTTTTTCGAGGAGTTGTCTGAGACTCAGTATGTTACTTTTCATGTTGGGCACGTAATACACATTAGAGATATTGTTTGGAACACCATTCTTTTGAAAGATTTTGATTTTACTTTTACCTTTCACTGGCATTTTTGATGAGTCTCCAAACGTTACATCGCCATGAACTCATTCTGTGAGTTCCACAAAGAGTTTTTTGTCACCGCACATGTGATTACTTGTACCCGTGTTGAGATACTATACATCCTACTGATCATTACCTTTCTCTTCTATAAGGAGAAGTGTGGAGCTTTCTTGTTCATGGCCTGATGCTTCAACATAGTTTGATAGCTCATCTTGAGTTACGAGCTTGCTCCAGCAATCAGATGCATAGTGGCCAAGCTTGTTGCAATTGTAGCATTGGACGTTCTTTGTACTTCCTCGTCCACGTATATATCTACCTCTACTATTTTCTCTTCCACGAAAATTGATATTTTTCTGCTGATTTTGGCCATGGCTTTGTTGGTATCTGCGCCCTCTGCCTCTTGCGCGATTGTTAACAAAACGTCCACCATGTTATGAACTTCCACGTCCACCATTGTTATCATTAAGAGTCAATCTTGACTCCAAAGCTTGTTCCATAGGTATGGTACTGGCATTCTTCTGCATTCGTTGCTCATGAACTTGCAATGATCCCATCAACTCCTTAATGGAGAGTTTCTCAATATCTTTTGATTCTTCAATCGCCACAACCACATGCTCTAACTTGGTTGTGAGGGATCGAAGTATCTTTTCAATACTTGGACATCTTTAATCTTTTCACCATTCATTTTCAAATTATTGACAGTTACAAGCAAACGCGAAAAATAATTAGTAATATTCTTACCTTCCTTCATGTGAGTCGCTTCGAACTCGGCTCTTAATGTTTAAATGCGAACCTGCTTCACTCGATTTACACCCTTAAAGATGGTGCCAAGAGTATCCCATGCTTGCTTGCTTGATATTGCTTCAACAATCTTTTCGAGGGTGGATTCATCTAACCCTTGATAGAGGAGAAACAAAGTTTTATTGTCTCTCTTCCTTTGATTTTTTAAAGCGATCTTTTCTTCATTGGTGAAGGCGGCTTCTTCTTCCATAGTGGGTTCTTCATACCCATCGGTGACGATCTCCCATAGTTCTTTCGACCCGATCAATGCCTTTATTTAGATGCACCATTTTTCATAATTGTCCTTTGACACTTAGGAACCCGCGGCTGGATGGTGCTGACCATCTTTTTCTATTTTTTAAAAGAATGGTTGATTTTTTTTATTTTTTATTTTTTGCTGAAACAGTGGAGTCGTGGACAGATTCTTGGCTGAAATGGTGGAGACTTGTACAGATTTTTAGCCTTTTGCAATCTGATTTTTTTAAAAAAGTTAAAAAAACAGATTTTTTTTTTCCGCTGCAATCTGATTTATTTTTTTTGAAAACAGATTTTTTTCAATCTGATTTTTTTTTTTTAAACAGATTTTTTTCTTTGCTACAATCTGATTTTTTTGAAAACAGATTTTTTTTTTCTGCAATCTGATTTTTGAAAATAGATTTTTTTTTTTTTGAAATAGCTTTTTTGTTGCAATTTAATTTTTGAAAACAAATTATTATTATTATTATTATTATTATTATATTTTTAAAAGGGACTGCAGGACCTCTTTCTCACGGCTGATTTGTTTTGGGTATTTAAACCCAAACAAGTAGTGCAGAACCTCTTTCTCACAGTTGCTGAGGCCCAAGGATCAGCAGCTCTGATACCACTTTATTGGGTCTAAAACCCAGCTTCTTACTGATGTGTGGCTGCAGCCACCAAAAAGAAAAAACTGAAACTTTTAAAGGATGAAGAGCGAACTGCTGCTGTATATTGGAATGAATAGAAAACGTATTACACTGTTGCCTTTTGTAGGCTTTCTTATTCTGTGAAATGACTAATCTATCCCTGTCTAGATTCATCCTAGGGGCAACTAAAGAAAGAAAAGAATCCAAAAATTATCTACTGTTTATCTTCACCCAGCTAGCAAGTTAAATTTAGAAAAAAAATCTTATCTTCACAGCTAGCTCGCACGATATGCACAACTATCTCACACATTCTTTACACAGTTTTGAATTTGCACAATCCACCACCGTGTCCAACATGGCCTTCAGTTTATTAGAATTGAGAACCACTTGGAAGATGTTGGATGCATGTCACCACCTTCATCTACCAGCTTTATTGATAGGTACGGTTCTTAGAAAGAGAATCGATTGCGTCAATAACCCCTGGGGCCCACCATGATGTATGTGTTTCATGTACGTTGTTGGTTCTCTTTGCCATATAATTTTTTGAAATGAGATATAAAATGAGGCAGATCCAACATTTCTATAGCCCTTAAGAAGTTTTCATTAATGGTAAGTATACAAATCCCACTGTTTTTCTGCGGAGTGGTCCACTTTAGCTTTCGATTTGCCTCTTCTATGGACTCTTGCCTCACAATGATTTTGAAAAATTAAATAGATAACATGAATATATATATATATATATATACATATATATATATCCGATCTCATGGGAACTTCCCATGAGGTTGACTTTTGTGGCCCCAACATGATGCAGGTCGAACATATACCCCATCATCAGTCAGATGCACCATTCCATGGTGGGCCTAAGGCTTAAAAATCAAGTCAATCTGTGACTTTTGTGGGCCACACCACATACAAAAGTTGAGAGGAGTTACCCTCCATTAAAACATTCATAATCATCTGTTGGCCCCATTGAGATGTGGTTCACAAATCCAGCTCATCCATTTTGTGTGTCCCACTTGGATGAAGGGTCTGACCAAGTTTCAAACGCATCCAAATTTCAGGTGGGCCCCATAAAGTTCTTTTATATGTTTTAGGCGTGTATTTACATGATTTTAGATGGTATGGCCCACCTGAGTTTCATATGCGGCTGATTTTTGGGATATCCCATAATTGAAAGGGGAATCATCAAATGAACGGTGTTGATGTTCACCATACATCACGGTGGGGCCCACACAACTTTACCTCATGGGAAGTTCCCATGAGCTCGATTGACTGCATAGAACCCCCCCCCCCCCTCCCCCCCCACACACACACAAAAAAAAAACACCCCTTTCGTCTTTCGTAAGGATTGAGTTTTTACTTATTTTTTTGAAGTGGAATGCATCCTTAAACCAAAGAGGGTGCTCTTTTCTGACTCATTTATCATTATTTACATGTATTTAAGCCTAACCAAATAGGTTTAGCTTGACATATTTCATTAGTCTTATAAAAGGACAATTTGGATAAGAACAAAAGCTTGCCTCCACAATGTGGAAAAGAATATTTGGACAACTAGATGCAATCGTGGATCTTGAATATGAAAAGAATATTTGGACAACTAGATGCAATAGTCGATCTTGAATATGACGGCTTGAAAAAGAGATCGGAATAAGTACCACCATAAAGTGAGCCGCCACATATATAAGTTGTAGAGCATGATGGGATTAGGGGTGTACAATTAGTCGAACTGAGTCGAGCTGGCCTCAGCTCGATTAGTAGGCACACTCAACTTGAACTCAGCTCAGCTCGGTGACTGAGCCATCATCTCCATCTAGACTCAGCTCGGTCAACAGATCGAGCTCCATCTTTCGAGCCAAGTTCGAGCTCAACTTTTCAAGCAAAGCCATTGTTGCAGGCGGCGAGACGAGCAGAGAGTGAGAGGTGGAGTGCTGACTCGCTACTGGTCGGGCGGGACGAGTAGAGAGAGGGGGGTAGAGCCACTGCTGGTCGGGCGGGAGTCCCGGACGAGCAGATACAGTGAGAGGTAGAGAGCTAGGTTCGGGTGTCGAGCGGGTATTTTCAAACAAAAAGGAAATGGGTTAAATTTAGAATTTTATTTTTCCTTTTTATACCATTTGACCGAGTTGATCCGAGTTCGAGCCATATATCGAACTGAGTCGAGTCGAGCTCAGGCCAGCTCAAACTCAGTTTCGAGCTCTAAAACTAGCTCGACTTGGATTGAACTCAGCTTCGAACCGAGCCAAATCGAGTTTTTTCGAGCTGAGTCGAGCGAGTGATCGAGTTGGCTCGGTTCATGTATACCCGTAGGTGGGATGTAATGGTCCCAACAATCTACAAGTCTATCTTGACGCATTCCATTAGTCTAGAGATTTTTGACATATTATCTATGTTCTCAATACAATACCCTAACATTTTATTATAACTATTAAAATAGTACTAAGATTTCAAGGTGACAAAAGGTGTTTTTTTTTGTCACAAACAAGATTTAGACCATATATCTGTCGGTGAATAATTGGACGATTGATCATTGCCCCTTTTAACATTGACTTTTGGTAAACATTTCACAATTTTGTTATTCTCAAACAGGAATAGAAAGGTGTATTCGTAATGGTAGAACGAAAGGAATATTTCTACCATTGTATCTCCGTGCTGCTTGACGAAAAATAAGTGGTTGCCGACACCACCACCATCAGTGGTGTGTTGATGTATTGGGTGCTGTGGGGCCCTCATGTATTTTATTTATTTATTTATTTATTTATTTATTATTATTATTATTATTATTATTATTATTATTATTATTATTATTACTATTATATCTAAGCCATCCATCCGTTTAACTATCTAATTTCAGACTAAAAAAATAAAAATGAAGAGGATCCAAAGCTTAAGTCGAGCGCGAAACATGAAATAGTCGGGATAGTGACAACCACCGTTGAAACCTTTCTGAGCCCACTGTAATGTTTATTTGTCATCCAACCTATTGATAAGGTCACTCAGACGTATATGACCTAGATAAATTGAAACCACATATATCAGCTATATTCAAAAATATTTGTGCCTCTGGAAGTTTTTTATGTTAAGCGTTCAATCAAAACTGTTTCCTATGGTGTGGTCCACTCAAGTTTCTGAATTGTTTAATTTTTTATTTTATAAAATTAAATGATGGTTAAAAATGGATGGACGGCATGGATATAAAAAATATATATTAAGTTGGGGCCACAGCGGCAAACACATCAACGCACCACCGCTGGAGGGGTTGTTCCTGAGACAAACGCTAGCACACGGAACGCCATTTTCATGCAGGTTTCGTATTTGACCTGCGGGTCGTGAGAGTAACCTGTCAAGCATAAGTGCGGCGCGCGGATTAGGTGCCTCTCTTGCCTGTGCTGAGCTCAAGACAGTCTAGACATATAGCCCCTATATTGGTGGAGAGCGGTTACGTCATAAGGCGAAGGACACATAAGTAAATAGAGGCGTTAATCCACATTTGTACTCGGGTTCAACAAGAACCTCAAACAAAGGCTTTTTTTTTTTTCAATTTTTGCCTATTTATAAGGATGAATTTCCTACAAAAAGCCTTTTGCAGTAAATTCCTAGACAAGGATGCTAGGTGGAGCCCACAGACATTTTTTGAAAATCTACTTTGTTCATCTGTTTTGAGACTCATTTTAGGACAAAAGACCAACAATAAGGTGTCACGCCCCAAACCCGGAAATCGGATTCACAGGAATCTCAATCGCCAAATTCGGTGCCGACAGCCTCCGTAGTACCCCATTCTCAGCTCCTATCATTCATATGCCAAATTTCCGATCCTGGGATCCTACAAGGAGGAATTTTTTTTATTGTACATTTAACTAGTAATAAGCATAACCACAAGTTTATCCAAATCATAAAGGCAACATCATCATCACATATCCACTAATATAATTATTTGAATACAATGCTGAAAGGGAAATATATATGTCAAAATCAAAGCTCCAGAAAACAGCTGCACGCTCCAAGCTCAATGCTGCTGCAACCTAACATCACCTACACGCATTCATCGTGCATAAGCTTATAGAAAGCTTAGAGGGTGATGTAAGTGTGTGCACGAGATAAGTGCCAAGTATTTAATACAATATTATAATCATACAATACCGGAAAGCTATTAATCCATAAACCATACAATGACTGAATAAGCAGAAACATTGATAAGAGCAGGAATTATTAGCGTAAACAGAAATACTGACAAGATTATAATCATACGATAACAGAATAAGCGGAAGTATGAACAAGTGCATAAGTTAATCAATATCAGAATACGCAATATAGGACAGCTATGCAAATAATGAGTCATAGATAATTAAATGTCGAATGATAAGGATATAATGTAATACACAATTCGAAAGATCTAACAAATATCATCACTCTCATCTAAGTCACAGGAATACAGAAACATAACAACCCACAATGGCACACGCCGAAGATGTAATGGAATATACAGTATATGGTGCTAATGGAATGACCATGTTGGAGTATGATGTCGGGATGATAGTACGTGGTATCACAGGCTACAGGGTCCACCACAAGGAACATCTATCCAAACCAGTCCCATACCTAAATTTGGATAGTCTAACTCAACGTGGTAAACTCCTGATCTCAGGTTAGTCGCGCGACCAACCGAAATCCTTGCCATAACAAAGATACACAACAATTAGTTACGCACCACCAGCCTGAGTGGATAGTGAATGGATAAATGAATGAGTATGCAACTCATACTCAGTAGCCTGTCAGCACAGTAGCCTGCCAACCGCTGGTAGCTCGCCCAGTGTGGTAGCTTGCGCAGGTCTCAGCCCCGCCCACATCACACCCGCCCACATCAGCGTCCACCCACGTGCGCCCGCCCACATGCACAACAGTGATGGGGTGTCATAATATCATGTCAGTCCTCATATCAGTACGGTTCCTCTCTGAAAAAATCACCGGGGTCTATTACACTTCACACCACCTGCCACCCCAATCAAGCACACAACTGGGTAAGTGAAAAAGACCTCACTATCCGCCTGTTAGAAGTCTGCCAATACCTACCAGGTTCGCTGATAGCGGACCCATTCCTCGAGCTGGTCAAACTCAGCCTAGCCATGCCTACTCCTTCGGGCGGGTAAGGCCGCACCCTCTTTCAACCGACCACGACACAGTGGAGAGCGCAATCATCTGGTAATCGGCACTCAACGCTCATCTACCCATTCGGTCTAGACGTTGGAGCATCCTCTGGAACTAAGAGGGTGTTTAGAGATTTTCACCCAGGGCCATCTATGGCGGCCCGATGCTTGAACAGATTTTCGGTGTCCCATCTGCCCATCCACGATATGCCTGTGGAGGCTACGGTCCTGATGTCACTAGGGCGTACAGTAATCACAACACAATGCAAGATGCATGAGTCATACAATCCAATCATGCATCAATTCTGCGCATGTCATGCGCTCATGTGAGATAATCTCCACCGATCAGGGAGTGTCACATCATCCTGCCCAATGACATATGCAATGGTCAATCACATCTCATAACAAACATACAGATGATGCGAATGAGCATGTATCATGATGTTATGATGTCACATACTCATAAACGGTATCAATAACCGGCGTCGATAATGTGGACTTTTAACCAACATTGCCCCTAAGGAATGGCCCACATAAAATCAAATATATAATGGGCAAATGGCCTTACACAAGGGCCAAATATACGAAATAGGTGAGCCCTGGTCATGGGCCTAACACATATCATAATGGGCCTTGCCCATAGGCCTTAAATACATCTGGATGGGTCGCACCCATGGGCCTCAGATATATCACAATGGGCCTCAAATATACTTCGCAGGTGAGTCACATACCTGGGTGTAATACACATCAGTATGGGCTACCGTACATAGGCCTAATATACATCACTATGGCCACAACCCATGGGCTTTAAATACATAATTGGTGGGCCCTACACATGGGCCTCAAATATATACCACGGGTGAGCCTCAATGGACGGGTCACCAATACAGCAGGATGGGCCTAATGACATGGATCCCATAAATATATCGAATGGGCCGCACCAATTGGGCCTTACATACATTGCAATGGGCCATGACCCATGGGCCTTGCATACATCACAATGGGCCTTGCAACATGAGCCTCATATATATTTAAGGTGGGCCTCAACAACGGGCCACATACACATCAAGGTGGGCCTCAACAATGGGCCTCATACACATCAAGGTGGGCCTCAACAACATGCCTCATACACATCAAGGTGGGCCTCAACAACGGGCCTCATATACATCAAGGTGGGCCTCAACAACGGGCCTCATATATGGCCTTAGTAACAGGCCATAAATATATCAAGATGGGCCTAATCAATCATATAAGCTAAATCAATCAAATGACCGATACGAGCAGGCCGATCAAATGGACCGATACAAATGGGCTGTGCGTCATGGAGTTATACTAAGCATGTTATAAAGTAATACCCTATCCTTACAACGTAACTGGCCTAGACGGCTTACATACAACAAGTATGGGCCTACCAATGGGCCCTAGGGAGAGTCGCAATGCGGACATTTAAACAACATTATACTCACAATGTGGACGTCAAACCAACATTGCTCCCAAGGTGTAGCCCTTAGTGAATAACATTACGTAAACCAGGTTCGGATCACACATTGCAATGGACCTTAGATACACCCCATTGGGCCTTAAATACATCAAATGGGCCATGTCATATGGGCCTTTTACTCATCAAATGGGCCACATCAATGGGCCGTACCAATGGGCCTTATGTGCATTGCAATGAGTCATAACCCGTGGGCCTTAGATTGCATCAAATGGTTCTCGACCCATGGGCCTTATACATATCAAATGGCCCTAATCCCATGGGCTTTAAAATACATCAAATGGGTCCAATCCCATGGACCTTGGAATACATCAAATGGGTCCACTCTATGGGCCTTAAATTACATCAAATGGGCCTAATCCCATGGGCCTTGGAACACATCAAATGGGTCCACTCTATGGGCCTTAAATAGTTCAACAACTAGCTATATTTATGGATCCAATTAAATTCAACTGTGGTGGGCCTCAAAAGTACATTCATTAAGCCCAATATTTAAGGAACTAAAGGTATAAATCATTTTCTCTAAGATCTTTATAATATGGTGGGCCTCACTCCTCAAAATTTCAGTCCAAGGCCAGCATAATTATAACATGTTGCTGTCCTAAATTTGGGCACTCCATTGGAGTGGGTCCAAGGCCTCTAAAACTCTAAAAATTGAGGGCCGAGGTCACTCATCATGCATACAATGAGAGAAAACCCAAAAAGGTGGCCCACCATCAGAAGAAATATATTTGAATTATGATTTTTTATCAAGGCATATTGCTGGACTGCACAACAGAAAAAATTTAGGAGTCCAACCATCTTGGCCCATTCTTTTGGATACCCAAACGGGGTCACTTGAGGCTGAAATTTCATAGAGTGATACTTCCATAGGTGGTCCACACCCCCACAAAATTTCATAATTTTTAGATATCTCTAAGTATTTTAATTAATTTAAATAAAATAAACTGTTCAGAAAAATCAGACAGACCTGGACGTCCCAATGTGGTGGGCCAGTCCGGCCCTCACCACGGTGTGTACAGGGGTCCATTGGCCCTAAAATTTGGTATGTGGGTTATAACATAAGTGGACCATACTCGTAAAAAATTTTAAAATTTTTAGACTTCTGTAAATATTTTAATTATTTATATAAATCAATTTGTCCTGAAAATCGGACTGATCTGGACACCATATTATAATGGGCCGGTCCCACCATCACCATGGTGTGTACAGGCCTCCATTGGCCCCAAAATTTTTTAGGTGGGTCCTACCATAAGTAGGTCACCCCCTAAAAATTTTTATAATTTTTAAACACCCATAGGTATTTTAATAAATTTCAAAAATCCAACTGTCCATGGTGGAATGTTGCTAGAACAGTGCAGAAAATTCAGACTGTCCACCTCACTTGGACCACACCTTTGGGACCCCAATGAAGGTCAGTTGGGGCTGAAATTTGGGGGACATCAAGATAAGATCTCCACCTTTTAGAAAAGTATATTTAATAGGTATGAATAGTTCCCCAAACAGTCCCAAAATCTGGTCCAAAAACAACCAGAAATTGTTCAGAAAATTCTGGACAGCAACATGTACTTAGATAAAATTTATTATATAAGTTAAATAAAAAGGGAAATACATTAATAGACCACGCACATCAGGAAATAAAATGAGGAAAAAAAGAGATAGAAGGACAATCTGGCCATAGGAAAAGGGGCTCCGCCACTATTGAGCCCTCCCAAGATCAATCACACCCACACATCATACCTAGATTTACATTTACAACATGGATCTTTCACATGCATGGCCTATAATTAACATGCATGGTGTGAATGCCATCTCCACCATGGTTATAAGGTTTAGATGACCCAAATATAATTTGATATGAAATAAAACTACCATGATGGGGCCCATAGAGAAAGGCCCCATGCATGGATCATACATGCATAAGGTAGGCCATTAGGCCACAACTATGGGATTGTGTGGGATCTCCACCATTGATTGGTGGGTCCTACACTTCCCTCATGAAAGAAAGAAAATATCTAGGCTATAGAAATCAGATTTTTTTACATCTAGAGGAGCACCGCACCCACCGTTCGATCTTCTTGCTCCTATGAGTTCCTTAGCACCTTAGCTTTGATTCCAATGGAGGAGATGGGGAATGGATGGTTAGGATGAGAGATCATGAGGCAGAAAAGTAGGCCACACTTGAAGTTTTGAAAGAGAGGGAGAGGCTTGGAGAATTTTCATACGTATGAGATTTCTCTCCTTAGATTTTTTTTGAGTTTGAAAATGAGAAGGAGAGAGAGAGAGAGTTGTAAAGGGAGAGAGAGATGGGTGATGGATGTAGTGAGTGATGGGTGTAAGAAAATCTTGACTTTTGTGGCCATTTGTATAAGAAAAGCATAGGTGGTGTAAGAACTTTTTGACTTTGAGGGCTTTTGGTGTAAGAGAGGTATGGGCTTGTAAGAGATTCTTGACTTTTGTAGTTTCTTGGGAATGGGTGAAAGGTGATGTGTACTTGACATGTACTTGACATGTGATGGATTGATGGATTGATGGGATTGATGTGACACCTCATACAGATTCTCTTGGATTTCACAACGCGCGACGTTTTCTTCGCACCGAACGTTGGCCCACATCTCTTGACCAGGGTATCGCCTCGGTGCGCAAGTTGCGAATGGCGCGGTCGCTATGGTAAAGGTCTTGGGTTGAGTCGATACAGGTTGACGGTATACGAATCAGGGTCGCATGCAAATATTAGTTAAGGGTTGAAGGTTGCCGGAATTCGACCAGTAAGACCGCGAAAGTCTATGGAACGGTACGGTCTAGGATACGGAGCTTACGTAAGGTGAATCCAAAACTCAGGTGGGCTACACGAGAGGAAAAATTGGGGAAAGACATACCTACTGTTTAAAGCTTCCTGGGCTCCACCTTGAAGTTTATATGTCATCCAAACCATTTATAAGGTCATTAACACTAGAATGAAATGGAAATACAAAAAATTTAGCCTAAAACAAATCTTTTATAGTCATAAGAATATTTCAACGGTTCTCACTGAATCCTCACTATTTTCTCTCATATAGCCCACTTGAGTTTTGAATCCACCTCATTTTTTGTGTAATGTCGTAAAATGAGATCTCAAAATGGATAAACGGAGTAGAATTCCCACTAATATAGTGGTGGGCCCACCCATCATTCTTGCGTAGAAACCTCATGCGAAAGGCTTCAGGAGGAAATCCACGTCCCCTTTTCCCATCCAAGTAGGAAACGGCTACCGACAAGTTAAGTAGTGAGATTGAAGTGATGTCACCAAGTTCTTTTGCCCTACCATGACGTATGTTTTGGATCCATGCCGTCCATCCATCTAGAGAGATCATTTAAGGGTAAGATTCAAAGAATGAGTTACATCCAAAGCTCTAGTGGACCCCACCACAGAAAACATTGGGGAGAGTAATGCCACCATTAAAAACTTCTAAAGGCCACAAAAGTTTTTGATCAAACTGATATTTGTGTTTTCCCTTCTTTAATGTCTTTGTTAACTTTTGAATAGGTTGGATTTTGAGAAAATATCATGGTGGGCTTTAGGATGGTTTCAATGGTGGACATCAATCTTCCAGTTGTTTTCTGTAGTGGGGACCACTAAAGCTTTGAATCTGCCTCATTCTCTAACTAATGCCTTAAAATAATATCTCCAAATGTATGGACGTTGTGGATACAACACATACATCATAGCGGGGTCCACAGAACTTGGTGACATCACTTCGGTAGTGAGTCTCGCTACGCAACCTGTCAGCATCTAATCCACGTCCGAAACGGATTGGCTACTCCCTCTGCCACCATCTAATAGCTAGCATTCGGTATGTGTTTCATCAATGCCGTCCATCTATTTTTCTAGATCATTTTATGGTATGAGACCCAAAATGAGGTATATCCCAATCTCAAGTGGACCACATTATAGGAAACAATGTTGAGTGAATGTTGACCATTAAAAACTTTTTGGGGGCCATAAAAGTTTTGGATCAAGATGATCTTTGTTTTTAGTTTCTTCTGTGTCTTTATGACCTAATCAACAGATTGGATGTCAAATAAACAGTACAGTGGGCCTTAGGAGGATTTTAATGGTGGATATCCAATCACTATTGTATTCCTGTAGCATGGATGATCTAGAAAAATGATTTAGAAAAATAGATGGACAGCATGGATGAAACATATACCAACCACTAGCTACTGGCTTGTGGCATAGGGAGTAACCAATCAGTTTCCTACTGGAATGAGGAAAATGGGACACGGATTTCTTAAGAAAGGCTTTCGCATGAAGTTTTTGTGCAAAGATGATGGGCGGGGCCCACCGCCATGTTAGTGGAAATTCTACTCTGTTCATCCATTTTGAGAACTCATTTTACGACGTTATACAAGAAGTGAGGTGGATTCAAAACTCAAGTGGGCCATACGAGAGAAAACAATGGGAATTTAGTGTGAACCATTGAAATATTCTTATGGCCATAAAAGATTTGTTTCAGCTAATTTTTCTGTATTTTCATTTCATTCCACTGTTAATGACCTTATAAACGGTTTGGATGGCATATAAACATCAAGGTGGAGCCCAGGAAGGTTTCAATGGTAGGTATGTCTTTCTCCAAATTTTCCTCTCATGTGGCCCACTTGAGTTTTGGATTCACCTCATTGTTGGTCTTTTGTCCTAAAATGAAATTTCAAAACAGATGAACGGAGTAGATTTTCAAAAAAATGGTTGTGGGTCCCACCCAACATCCTTGCGTAGGAACTTCCTGCGAAAAACTTTCTCAGGAAATCCATTCCTGGAAATAGGTAGAAAGCAGAAAAAAAAAGAGAGGAGACGTTTGAGGTTCTTTATAGACCTGAATACAAATGTGGGCTAACGCCTCCGTTTACGGATATGTCCTCCACCTTTCTGACGTAACTTCTCTCCACCAATTAAGGGGCTACATGTCTAGTCTGTCCTAAGCTCTGCACAGGCGGGGTAGTACTTAATCTGTGCCCGCATAAGTTCGCTTATGTGGCAAAAAATAAACTGTACACTTATCAGTCGTACGGTGTTCGGCATCCAGTGGATAGGTGTTGGCCGGGTAACACCGTATAGGGTGTTTCCCTGATAGTGGGGCCCGCTTTGTTGTATATGTTTATATATCCATTCTTTTCATCAGTTTTTTCAGCGTAATTTATGCCTTGATCCTAAAAATAAAGAAGATCAGACTCTCAAGTGGGGTAGACCATAGGAAAAAATGGTCATTAAATTCTCACTATTAAAAACTAAGTCTACCACAATGTTTGTTTTCCATAAAACCTGTTAACAAGGTCACTCATAAATGGATGATGGGAAAAATCAAATATCAGCTTAGTACAAAACATGTGTGGCCTATGATAAGTTTTAAAAGGTCAATCACTGCTCTTTCTTTTTGTATGGTCCATTTGAGATTTGAATCTGCTTATTTTTTAGTTTGCACCTTAAATGACATGAAAAAACTAACAGATGGTGTGTGTTGGGGTAAGAATGGACAGGTCGATAAGTCCACTTATGAAATGGACCAATTCTATTGAATCAGCATGGGCTTAGTGAAGCCCGAACCTAAAAAAGCTTCTACATCTAAAAGCAGACTGACCCTCAAGAAGAGTGATGCAAATGCATGGACACTCGAAGAGGTTCTAAACTCACACAAGTGGTTGAGAGACCGATCTAATCCATAGGTCGGCTAAAAGACGATTATGAATCGCCTATAAACCAGTCACATGTCGATTATGGATCGACCATAGCTCTGTCAAAAATCGATTACAAACTGGCCATAGTTCAGTTATAGATCGGTCATATATCGACTATAGATCGATCACAGGACGATCATAGACCGGCCCTAACTCGGTTATAGATTGACCACAGATCAATCATAGATCAGTCACAGGACGATCACAGACCGGCCCTAGCTCAGTTATGGATTGACCACAGGTCGATCATAGATCAGTTGCAAGATGATCATAGACCGTCCGCAGCCCAGTCATAGATCGCCGTAAACTAAACAATGCCCCTAGCAAGGTCTAAATGGCTCAACACCTACATTAAAGTAACACGAACCTTCTAGCTCATTTAAAGGTCAAAAATGGTGAATGCATATCTTTCGATCAGGTCAGCGTCATTCATTCCCAACTCAGCACCCGCATTGGGATCCAACCAAAAGCCGAGCTATAGATCCGAAGGATCTTCTTAAATCTCAAAGATCTTTTTCAAGATCTCCAGAAGATAAAATCAAATCCTGACAATCGGGATCCTGCAATCTCGGGAAGATCCTGGATCATAGCAGATCTCTAAGATATCAGGAAAGAATCTCCGTACTATGGGATCTTCTCTCCTATAAACGGGAGCATCTCCAATGGTGAAAGGTACGCAAAATCTCTCTCAAAACCCATCAATACTATTAAACCCAGATTCCTAGCCTGACTTTGGCATTGGAGGGTCCCCTGCTCTAGATAGGGTCTCCTTTATCTTCTTTCTGTGCAGGTACTCGAAGGCCTAAAGAGGGTGAACCAGATTTTTGCACCAACAGGTTGGCGCTGTCTGTGGGAATGACATAGTTAAGTCGTTCCAGTTCTACCAGTGAATGTTTGATATTCAATAATGACAAAAGGATAGAAAAAAGCCTAATCTCCCCCCATAGCCATTTCGATCACCACTGTGCCTATAACCGTCCAAGCCACGCCCGTCGAATGTTCTGAACAACAGGAGAGCCATCGTGACTCCCAACAGCACTAGGCTACTTCAGGATCGAGCAGACGCGGTCAGTAAAGATATGATAGAGGCGTTCCACAAGATACTCTCAAGAGAGAAGTGAGAGATATCAGGGTCGATCTAGGCTATCTAAAGCAAATGATGAAAAATATGTAGCCTCAACGCGTCCACGAGCCCAATCACCAAAGGGAGGGACAGTCGAGCTACGTTCAACCCTGTGCTAACCCTCCTTAACCCTCGGTCGTGTAGGTCGCCTCACAATTGGACCCACAACCTGCCCCTTTTAAACCCATTCCATCTCACATGTCGGGGACAGTTCCACTGCCTACCTCCGAATTGCGGCATGAGATAGATTGGCAGAGGCGCGGCAGGGCCCCGGTCGAGGCCACTGCCGATAACGAGGAACCTTGGAGGACCAAGCAAAGAGCCTACAGTGACAAATCGCTGATATGAAGCAGACTTACCGAGGCAATATAACTACTCCGGAAGAGACAATCTCCATTCACAATCGATATTTTGCGAGTGCGATTGCCAGATAAGTTTCCATTGCCTCAAATTACACCCTACACAGGAAACGCTGACCCAAAGGAGCACATTGAGTTGTTCCAAACCTACACGGAGCTCCACAATGCTTCTAACACGATCATGTGCCGAGCCTTCTCATTGACTCTGGCTAACACTGCTCGATTTTGGTTTAAATACTTAAAACTGAGGTCCATTAGATCATTATCTGAGCTTAGTGAGGCTTTCATCACTAACTTCATTAGAGGAAAGAAACAATTTTAATATAACATATACATCATGGTGGACCCCAGAGAACTTTGTGGTATCAATCTCTTTAGATATTGTTGATGCAGAAATCTGGTCAGCCCTCCCTAACTCATAAACTTGCACAAAGAGCAAATAAAGGGGACTCTACCTCGTGCTGGGGACCCTTTGATGCCAAAGTCAGGAATCTGGGTCTAATCGAGTGTTGAGGGTATAGAGCTAAAGATTGTGCGTACCCCTCCCCTCTGGAGGATCATCTTATTTATAAGTGGGAAGAGGCGGTGACGTAGGGTGCAATTGTCTCTATTTTGACGGGGATGGAATCCTAGTAGGATTTTGAGTTTACACGCAGCGGAGATTGTCACACCCCAAACTAAGAAACCGGGCTCACAAAATTCTTGATCACCGAATTTGACACCGACAGCCTCTGTAGAACCCCATTCTCAGCTCCCAGCTCCCATTTGCCAGGTTCTGATCCTGGGATGCTACGAGGAGGATTTTCAACGTCAGTTTGAATCATGATAAGCATAACCAAAGGCATAACCCACAAACAACAATCAAAAACTTTATTACATTTTCACTATGATAAAAATCTTTACAAGTATAATGAGCATAAAGAGAAATACAATGATGATGAACAAAATCTTCAAAGTGATCTGCAAAGCGCTCCTGCCTCAGCGCTGCTGCACCCCAACGTCACCTGCACGCAACGGTTGTGCATAAGTTTATAAAAAGCTTAGAGGGTGGTGAAAGTGTGTGCGCAAGGTAGTAATATGAACATGCAATATCAGAGTAATACGAAATATGCAGATAGATCCATGAAAACCATTAGCGGTACCAAAGCTATGCGATGCAAGATATGAATGATATCGAACATCCCAAAGCCATGCGATGCGAAATGCAACTCAAGCATACAAACCTCATCTATGTACACATATCATTACAGCTCAAATCTGGGATATCACAGGGGTCTAGTACACTCTAAACCAAATCGTCGCCTCATCGCGTACAATAAGGTAAGTGGAAGAGACCTCACTATCCGTCTGCCAATATCGGGCTCGACTCATCGATAGCGGACCCATTTCTTGAGCTGGTCAGACTCAGCCTAGCATTGTCCCCTACACTCGGGAGGATAAGGCCGCACCCCCTTCCAACCGACTACGACACAGTGGAGAGAGCAGCCATCTGATAATCAGCACTCAACGTTTATCTACCCACTCGGTCTAGACGTTGGAGCAACCTCTTGGTACCATAAGGGTTTATAGACTTTCACTCAGGGATATCTATAGCACCCCATGTAGAACGAGATTTTTGGTATTCAATCCTGCCAACCACGATCTGTCTGTGGAGCCTACGACCCCGATGTCACTAAGGCGTATAACAACCATGTCACACAATGCAAAATGCATGAATCACACTATCCAATCATGCAGTAAATCCTGCACGTATCGTGCGCTCATATAGGGCAACACCGCCTAATCAGGGTCCCATAAACAATCTGCCCGAAGGCATATGCTATGATCAGTCACTTCTCATATCAAGCATACATATGATTCGTATGATCACGAGTCATGGAACTATACTAAACATGTTATAAAGTAATGAAATATCCATATAACGCAGGTGGGCCTAGATGGCCTATACACAATAAGTACGGGCCTAATAATGGGCCCTAAGGAGAGTCGTAATATGGACATCCAACCAACATTACACTCGCAATGTGGACGTCAAACCAACATTGCTCCCAAGGCACGATCGTCATAAACATCGTTACCTAAACCGTGTTGGGATTACACATTACAATGGACCTTAGGTACACCCCATTGGGCCTTAAATATATCAAATGGGTCACATCCATGGGCCTCACCAATGGGCCTTAAGTGCATTGCAATGGGTCATAACCCGTGGGCTTTAGAATGCATCAATGGTCCTCGTCCCATGTGCCTTATATATATGAAATGGGCCACACCGACTGGGCCTTACCTATCAAATGGGCCTAATCCCATAGGCCTTATATGTGTAAAATGGGCCTAAACCCATAGGCCTTATATGAATCAGATGAGCCTAAATCCATAGGCCTTATACAAATCAAATGGGCCTAAACCCATAGGCCTTGGAATACATCAAAGTGGGTCCAGTCCCATGGGTTTTATACATATCAAATGGGCCTGATCCTATAGGCCTTATATAAATCAAATGGACCTAATCTTATAAGCCTTATATAAATCAAATGGACCTAATCCTATAGGCCTTATATAAATCAAATGGGCATAATCCTATAGGCCTTATATAAATCAAATGGGCCTAAACCCATAGGCCTTGAAATGTATCAAATGGGCCTAATCCCATGGGCCTTATAACATGTTAAGATGGGGTCCACTCGGACTATGGATCTGGCCCATTCTTTAACTCATTTCATAAAATGAGCTTTTAAAATGGATGGACAGATTGGATGTAGCACCTGTACCAAGGGTGGGGGCCCACATGAAGGCCCACCATCAAGAATATAATATACAAAATATATATATATATATATATATATATATATATATATCTATATATATATATATATATATATAATATACAACATTATATATAATATAATATTATACATAATATAATATATATGTATATATATACATACACACGCTGCACACATGCATACACGCACACACACACTGCCACACTCACACACGCATGCACACACACCGCCGTGGGCTCCAGCTCCACCGTCAAACACAAATATCATGGTGGGCTTCCACCGTCCGCCTGGACGGTGGATATAAGATACATACATCACTGTGGGTCCCATGTGGGGCCCATCTCAATGCTTACATGCCATCCAATCTGTTCATAAGGTCACTCAGACCTGGATGAAGTGAAAACACAAATTTCAGATTGATTCGAAACTTCTGTGGACCCAAATTTGGGTTTCAAAGGCAGAGGTTCAATCCCACTGTTTCGTGTGGTGTGGGCCACCTGAGTTTTGGATTTGATTGAAACTTGGAGGGGGCCCACCTGAGGAGGGGGCCCACCTCATGAATGGCTTGGATTTCACATATACTTCATGGTGGGGCTGCTCGTCCGCCCGCCCACCTGGCAACAGTGCAGGTGCTGCCTGCGCTGTCTGACACCAGCAGCAGCTGTTGCTCCTTCCTTTCTCTCTCTCCTTTATTTTTATTTTTCTAAGAAACATCACATATGGGGCCAGCTACCTGGGAATCCACTCCAGCCATAGAATTCTACGGCTCGAAACAGACGAAATGAGTCCGAAGTTCGAGATTTTTGGGTGTATAGAAACATCAGAAAATATCTCAATGGTAACCACCAATGTTCCCTATGCTATGGCCCACTAGATGCCTAGTTAGACTTCATCCTTTGACTCAACGGTTAAAATGACCCGGAGAATAGAATGAACGGTGTGGATTAACAACATGCATCAAGGTGGGGCTTGCATGAGCAGCCCATTCCAAGGCTCATATTTGTATTTTCCTTTCAACGTCCAGACGGCTGCGTATTTCAGGTGGTTTGCACGCGTGGGCCACCAAACGATGGGTGGTGTGAATTTAACTCTTATAAAGTGGGTCCCACTTGAAGGTAGCTTGGGTAAAATATATACTTCATGGTGGGGTCCATCCGAGTGGGCCACACAAGTACATCATCATCCCATAAAAAAAATATGAAAAAGAGAGGGGGAGAGAGGGAAAGAGAGTGGGACACGCGTGTGATGGAGGGTCTCCAACACTATAGGCTCTCCCTTTCATGATCTACAACATAAATCATTACATATGAGCCCACCTAATTAAAATCAATGGTGGAGATACATTCTCTAAGAAAATAAACGGTCTAGATAACCTTATTTACAAGCTAGGAAAAGTAAACATTATGATGGGGTCCATAGACAATGGCTCCATCATGGGATGATTATGATGATCAAAGTGGGCCATCGGCCATATCTTAGGGTCCCAAGTGAGATCCAAACCATTGATTGATTAGCCTCACTTGGCCCATCTCAAAAACATGAAAAACTTCTATTATCAAGCACCCACTGTTCGATCTTCTTGCTCTAATGGGTTCCTTAGCATCTTAGCTTTGATCTCAATGGAGGAGATGAGAAATGAATGGCTAGGATGGGAGATCTTGGGATGGAGAGGTGGGCCACACTTGAAGTTTTGAAAGAGAGGGAGAGGCTTAGAGAATTCTCATACATGAAATTTTTTATTGTTTGAGAAAATGAGATGAGAAATGAGAAAGAGAGAGAGTTGTAAAGGGAGAGAGAGTGATGAATGATGGAATGATGGATGAGAGAGAGATGGGTGTAAGAACTTTGTTGACTTTGGTGGCCTTTTCTGTAAGAAAGGCATGGGCTTGTAAGACCTTTTGGACTTTTGTGGTTGCTTGGGTATGGGTGAAAGGTAATGTGTACTTGACATATACTTGACATGTGATGTGATGAAATTGATTGATTAATGAAATTGATGTGGCACTTCCTAGAGATTCTCTTGGGTTTCGCAACACGCGGCGTTTTCCTCACACCGAACGCTGACCCATATCTCCTGACCAGGGTATCGCCTCGGCATGCGAGTCACGACATCGGAACAGCAACGACGGCGCGGTCGATATAGTAATGGTCTTGGGTTGAGTCGATACGGGTTGACGGCATATGAATCAGGGTCGCACGTAAATATCGGTTAAGGGTCGAAGGTTGTCGAAATTCGACCGGTAAGATCGCGGAAGTCTATGGAACGGTACGGACTAAGATACGGGTCTTACAGGGATCCCTCTGGATCTTCGGTAAGGAGAACCATGTTGGAGATAATTTTCGTGATCTTCGGCGTGGATCGCGGGTCGACTGGATGTTTGCTATTTTGATCTTGGGATTACGTTGGGGTCGAGTACGACTTATCTATTGAGGTTGAGCTCGGCCAAACGTTGGGGTCAAGTTTGGCTTATCTGGTGAGGTCGAGCTCGACTAAACGTTGGGGTTGAGTTCGGTCTGATGCTGAGGGATCGAGCTTCTCAATTGGGTTGTCCTGCTGAGGTCAGGCTTGGCCTGAAGCTAAGAGATAGAGCCTCCTTCCTGGTCGGTCAAGAGGTGAGCGTTGGACTGTTGGGTCGTACCTCTTGCTATTAGTGTTTGACCTAGCCTGTCGAGTGTGGATAATAGGTCAGTGTACTTTCCCTGTAATTGATATGTTAGAAGTGCTAAGAAATTGATAATATTTCTTGAGTGGGAGTTTGCTTTTTGGAAATTCTCAACCTTTATTTTATCTTCAAAGGCTTTATTGGAAAATAACTTTGGGGGAAAAAGTCACTTTTTTTTTTTTTTTTAAAAGCCTCCAAACAGAGAAATTCCTCCCACCCAAATAGGCATTAACAATTGGACGTGGATCCAGTTCTCATGCAATGGGGACTATCATTCACTAATCCAGACCGTTGATCCTTTGTGTCCCACCTTGGATGGATCATGCTATCAAACTCTCTCATATCCTAAGATGCTGCCCACTAATTCAGGACCTGGGAATTTCTAGTTAAATGTGTAATGTTTTCTCTTCGTAAGTACCGTTCATTCCTTCACCACAAATCCAATGGTTAAAATTGCCCAATTCAGAAAGATTTTCGGGATCCACACCATCCAAGTCGGCCACATAGCAGATTAAAGGTCTGATCATTGTATCATGAACTCCACTTATCAAAACTCAAAACCCAAAAATACTCCGGCACATGATCCTCTAACAGTGGGTGGAGGCATGATGTTTTCTATCCATGCATACGAACCCGGCAAAGTAATTGGTGGAATGCGCGCCAATGTCTCAGGAGGTGGAAATCAGACCAATATCCTATTAAAAAATTTTCATTGGAATAGCTTTAGAAAATCATGTTGTAGAAAGAAACATCAAATTAATTGTCAGTACCAAGGTTTTCTTATGGTGGGTGATTGAGACCATAGTTCAAAGACCCAAAACTGGATCGACTTGACTCGAGTCCAGTTGGGTTGGGCCAACTCAGAGGCTGAAAGCAACTCGAGATGAATTTATAACAGTCTTGAAAAAGAAGTAATTTCTACAGAGCCTTTATTTTTATTTTTTTTATTTTTTAAAGGTTTACTATGATTTTTATTAGTTGGAACTTCTAGTTATCTTGATAGGAATTTGATAATATTTAATAATTAAATAAGAATATAATAATATTGTTAGATATATATATTTACAACTGTACGTATGATATAAAATAGCATTTATAAACGAATCATCAATTTGTTGATTCTCAGCATCTCTAAAATCACCTCTCTTTAAAATAGAAAAAAAAATTCAAAAAGTTCTCGACCAATCAAGTGACTCCGACGGAGTTGTGCCGAGTCGGCTTTGACTTGTCTGACTCGGTGTGACTCGGTATGAATGGAGGCTGAGTCAATCCTACATGTGAGTTTCTTGGTGACTCGGCTCAAAATCTCATCTAGTCTGTCTTGGGCGAGTTTCAAGATGAGTAATTAGTGAACTCTAGAACTAGTGACCTACAATCAATAAACCATGGCTGTTATAAATTTTGATCCGTTGCTATCATTGGAATTCATATTATTTGCTAATTGTTTTTTTTTTCCATCAATCTTCTTGCATCAATAATAGCAAAGAGATTCAAGCATGTGTGATGTAGAGTGCCATGTAGATGCATTTTTAGCACGATTGGAAGAAGCCCAAACAAAAGTGAAAGCAATCCATCAAAATCAGACGTAGTCTTTACTATTTTAGAAATTGTTGTATCTCCTTGGCATTTGAGTTTTATAATTTTCATCTTCCCTGTAAAAACGTCAGGAATGTTCTGGTAAAATTTTATTTACAATTCTATTTATGACAAAATTAATCATTTGGGTAGTTTTTTTATTTTGGGTAATTTTTAAAATTTATATAAGTGATATAATAATTGAGAAATCAGGTTTTTTTTTTTTTCTTCATTTATACAAGTGATGTAATTGATAAATCTTAAAATCATTATTCAGTAAAATATTTGACATTTCTTCTCTTAGATTTTGTTGACTCAAGAATATACCCCATGGATTCAAGATCTTGACCATTTGAAAAAAATGGTGATTTTTTTCTTCGTTGTTTCACGTTCTTCTCTACATCAATATGTGACCCATTTGGGTCAACATGTTAAGATAGTCTCAAAGTCCATGGAAAGTAATTTATCTGGGGGATGATTCTAACCATCTCTATCCGTAGATGAATTTAGAATACTAAAAAGGAGACTCTCAAAGGTCTGTGTAAACACTAGAATCGAAGGTCCAGATTATCACCGGAGTGTGATTATAAATTGAAGAAATTTCCTTCCGGAGACTACTTTTCACCGTTTAAAAGCTCATCATGCACATGCACATGCGCGTATACACACATATATATAGCTGAACGCTCACCTGCGCACCATGCACATGCGCGTATACACACATATATATAGCCGAACGCTCACCTACGCACCAGTTGGCACAAAGCTCATGCGAACTTTTTTCAGAATCCACCATATGTGATTTGACTCCAAAATCTGAACCGTTCATGTGAAGCAGAATTAACATAGGCCCAATTTTTAGTGTGACCCAAAACTCTATTGGGCCATAAAAATGAAAACAGTTTCCTCCCTTGATTTACTTGATTTACGTTTCTCTTTGCTATGGCCGACCATAATTTTAGATCAGAGTGAAAATTTGTCCCTTAAGGTTTCATGGGATTCCGCATCACATGGACCGTTCGGATTAGACGCCCATAACACTTGTGCAAAGGTGGGCAGGTGAGCATGACTCTATATATATATATATATATATATGGAAAAGGTACTATGCGCTTGACCTCACATAAGCTCCCATGAGGTCAAGTTGTGTGGGCCCCACCATGATGCGTGTCGAACATCAACACCATGTATTTAATGGGTCCCCTTTAAATTATGGGGTATCCCAAAAATCAGCCGTATATGGAACTCAGGTGGGCCATACCATCTAAAATCATGTGAAGACACCGTTAAAACATATAAAAGCACTTGGTGGGGCCTACTTGAGTTTTGAATGCTGCTGAAACTTGGTACGACCCCTCATCCTAGTGGGGCACACATAATGGATGAGCTAGATTTGTAAACCACATCTTGGTGGGCCCAAAAAATGATTATAAATGTTTTAATGGTGCACGGCCCCTCTCAACTTCTGTATGTGGTGTGGCCCACAAAAGTCACGGATTGACTAGAGTTTTGAGACCTAGCCCCATAATGGGATGGTGCATCTGACTGATGGGGTAGATTTTTGAAACACATCACGGTGGGGCCCACACAGCTCGACCTCATGGGACAGACCCGTGAGGTCGAGCGCATAGTACCTTTTCCATATATATATATATATATATATATATATATATATATATATATATATATATATATACACACACACACGCACATACCGTATACCTAACTTGGATAAAGGGTTAGTCAAAAAATAACAATGTTATTTAGCAACTCAGGCTGGTGAAAAGTCAATGGTGGGCATACTCTGGTGCCTTCTGCTACGGCCTGCCTGATATTTGGAATAGGGTGATTCCTGGCCAGGAGTTTCACAAGGTGACTCACCCAGTGGATGGATTGAATATGTGCACACACCACGTCATATGAAATGATCAAAATCCAGTTTTTAGGAGATATTTTCTCTTAAAAACAGTACAAAGAAATTGATAACTCAAATCATCGTACCATTTCAACATCCCAACATCTAGACTTTTATGGGGCAGCACATATCAGCCATCTGAAAATGAGATAGAGCTCTTATTATAATTAATCTAAATCAACCAAGGAACCTCAAAATATGGAGGAAAATTTTCTTGATTTTTCAACTTTGATAAAATAATAATAATAATAATAATAATAATAATAATATTATTATTATTATTATTATTATTGTCTATTACTCAATTTGAATGAAATTCGCTTGGACTCAAATATATATATATATATATTCTTTGTTATTGGTCTATTATTTATTTATTTATTTTCCTTTTCTTAGCTTAATTTAGTTACTGCCTATCGGCTACCGCTACAATACCTTAGGAGTTCAGTTAATTTAGATCCTGATTCTTTTAAGTTTCAATTTGATTGTTCATATCAATTTGATTCAGCTGTTAGAATAGACATATAAGGTGTTTATCCATTTTTATTTTTGTTTATTCATTTCGTTGTCTCACAAGTTATTGGTTTTAATAAACATTTATTTTACAATACTTAATGAAATCAGTAATATTTAACTTTTATTTAATTTGAATGTATATATCTATTCATTTGAAGAGTATTTTAAACTTAAAACATTGGTGAAAGAACAAGTTATTAAGTTCATAAACCCATGTCTATTGTCACAAAGCAAAAAGAACTTATTTGAAACGATTAATTACCTCATTTCCTTTCACTAATCACCTAAGTAGAGCACAATTTCCGTGGTCAAGAGAACCCTAAATCTTTGATCCACGTCTCCATTCTGTTCATCTTGATGAAGGGGACATCAACAGTTCAATCAACCCTTGTAGTGTATTTTGAAATCCACTATATCTATGAGCCTCATGTTGATGCATGTGTTTTGTCCATGTCATCCATTCATATGCGCCCTTTACATGTGGCAATTAAGTTGCAGTGCATTAATATAACCAACAACAGTTGTGAAATCTACTCTGTTGATTACAATTACAATTTCATGGTCCACCAAATGCAAGGTTTAATGAATATAGTGTTTTTTATTTTCTCAAAGGAAAATTTTGATCCTAAACTTGGAATTGGGTGGTCAAAATACCATGATATTCCCAAACATGTAATCATTATGCAATAACAATATTGATTCTACCTAATACAGTTTCATACCATTTAATCCCTCACTCCAAACAGGGTAATCTCTATGTGTAGATGAATTTGGAGACTCTAAAATGACTATGTTAAACTTTAGAATTTAAGGTATGAATTATCATCTAATCATGACTGTAATGCCATGAATTATTTATGAGAGGAGAAATTTTCTAAGGCTACATGGACCCTTTACAGCTTGGACGAAGGGTTGGTAAAATAATCACCTTGTTTTGCAATTCTAGTGGGCCTGGGTGAAAACCAATGGTAGGCATCCTCTCATACTTTATGCTATGGCCCACTTGATATTTGGATTAGATTGATTTCTAGCTCATAAGTTTCATGAGGTGACTCATCTAGTAGACTGATTGGATTTATGCACACATGTCGTCTCAGTATCAGGGCGATGCATACGAACCATCTTGAGTTGAGATAGAGACGGAACGATCTCTTTCATTATTATTAATCTAATTCATCCAAGGAATCAAGTCCCTGAATTGGAGGAAAAATTCCTTGATTTTTCAACTTTGATCAAATAATGATAATAATAATAATAATAATTGTATATTTCTTAATTTGAACATGAAATCCGTTTGGATTCGAATATTTTCCTGTCCTGATTAAAAAATGAAACTTTGAGTGGACTTCTTTTTTTCTTTTCTTTCTTTCTTTTTCCTTTTTTATTCAGTTTGGTCCCTGTCCGACTATGCATTTTGCATTGGAAGGCCCTTGTACAAGGATCTTCTTAGTTCTACCGCATCTTTTGCTTTTATTTATTTTGTGCAAAAAACAATTAATTAGATGATAACTTTTTTAGTTTTATTTATTTTGGAATCATCACAAAAACTATTAATTGAATGATAGTATATGTTAAAGTTCAACTATTATGGACAGATGATGGAAGTACGGTCCACTCATCCAGTGGTCCACAGATGAATTTTGAACTAGATAGATTGCTAGTGGTTGGAAGTATATACGGTCCACTCATCCACTGGTCCACAAATGAATTTTGAATTAGATAGATTGGTGGTGGTCCATTTTTTTCTATGGTTTGGCTGGCATGATAAGTGGATCACTCTGATTTTATTTATTTATTTATTTTTATTTTTATTTTCATAAGGTGTTATTTGTGGTGGGGACAAACTTTTGGAGAGATGGGATGTGACACACACACATGACCATAACATGTATGTCCTAGTTATATGATTACACTATCATCCAACCAGTTGTATGTGAGATCTCATTAGCTAAAATCCTAAGTCAGGGGGCCACAGCCATTTTACTAATTGGACAGGAGTACTGCATCTCTCTTCTAGGTTTAAACCAGTGGGCCCACCCATTGATGGACGCAGGCTAAAAATAGGCCTGGCCTAGGTAAGGGTGTACATGAACCGAGTTAGCTCGGTTAGCTCGCTCGACTCAACTCGAAAAACTCAATTAGACTTGGTTCGAAGCTGAGTTTGAGCTGATTTTTTAAGCTCAAAAAAATTTCAAACTGAGTTCGAGCTTGCCCGAGCTCGATTCGACTCAGATTGAACCCCAACTCGAATTGAACTTGGATCGAACTAGTTCAGTGACTCGGTTACTTTGAGATTGATGTTGCTCACTAAGTGTTTAATGAAATGACTCAACCAAGTGTCGGCTAGTAGCAGAGAAGGCATTTATATGAAACAAATACCATTTTTCCTTCATTTTGATTTTGCATATAAACTGTTTGATGAAATACTTGTAAACAAATTTTGGCTCAAATTAACTCGGCTCAAATTGGCCCGAGCTGTCGACTGAACCGAGCCGAGCTGAGGCCAACTCGACTCAGTGTGCACCCCTAGGCCTAGGCAAATGAAAATCCAGGTCGAAAACCAGCCCTACTCCTGTCCATTGCTTAATATGGATTGAGGACTGTCCTGTTGCACTAATATTGGTACACGCACGGTATGGCATGGTGTAATTGGACAGCATACTGCTTTCAAAAATCAGACGTAGTAGACAAAGTATTTGACCAAACAACTTTTAAAATTTCATCTCGGATAGCAACTTGTCATCCAATCATATTCCTGCATCGTGGAGGGTAGTACCCAATCCACACCCCTATTGGTAGGCCGAGGTGAGGTTGGGTTGTTAACAGGCATGGCAATGGGCCAGCTGGGCTGACCTAACTTGGCCTTGTATGTCTAAGGGTCCCTAAATTTGGCTCGAGGGCCTGGCCTGGCCTTGAAATCTAGGCCCATTGTTCAGGCCGCGTTGGGCTCAAGACAATGATAGGTGGTCCGGCCTAACCATTGAACTGGTCCAATCATGAAGTGTGGGCCAAAAGAATGGATGTTTTTTTATGAAGTTTCTAACCTGTATAGTTTAAGATATGTTGGATCTGGGCCATGTTTCAAGGATCCAGATCATTTTTATGATGGGACTCATGCATATCATTGATGATGATATCCACAAGATTTCTTAGATTAGATTATTTCGTACCTTTTGTCATTTAAATCTTTCTCTTATAGGGCCCACCCAGCCATATAGGTCTTGGGCCAAGGTCTTTCCATCCCAATTAGACCAGTTCTTAGGAGACTAGGGCTAGACCAGCGCCAACCTTGGTGCGGCCCATGCTTGATTTTGGATAATGGCCCATCCAGTAGAACAACTCATATCTGGTATCAATATTGAAGATTTTTCTAAACCATGCATTCTAAACCATGCAAATGCATGCGTGGGTCAGTCCATATACATGTTGAAACACATGCAAGCTGACACGTGTGAGGGATCAAAACCGTCCATCAAGCAGGCCCCACCAAAACCCTATTTTATTATAGTTGTAATTGCATGGTTATCTTATTCATAGGAACCAACATCTCACTTACTTACATCATATATTTATACAATGGCAGACACACAATCCATCAAATTTAAGGATTGTGAGTATAGATTCATTTTTATATTTTGTACATGCAATCCACATCACGCCCATCATATCGACCGGTGGGATAAACTCAAAACCTGCATGATTATCTATGCATCATGCAGTCTAACTCATTATCCTAGTCCAGTCCAATGGTCCACATTCAACATCTGATCAATGAGCCAGACCAGGGATACATGAGGAATGGCCAGAATCTCTCACAGGTGCCATGTTGGTAAACATTTTAATTATTTTTAGTATACACGTGCACTAAAATATCCTGCTAAAACATCATATATATAGTCGTCCACAAGGAATACACAACCCATATGAGAGAGAAAGAGAGATTATTCTCTCTCCAAGCATTTTTATTAGCCTGTGGGTTCTGATGGACCCATCTAAAACGTCAACTTCGATTGACTTATCACAGGCAATCTACGCCATCTAAAAATAAAATAAAAATTCCTAATCCAACTAGCCAATTATTGCTAATTCCAACGGTGCACAGAGATGCACCAAACATGGAACCCCTATATATATACTTGCCCAAAGTGGCACACATGTGTGAGATCCAGTCCGTTCATCAGATGGGTCCATCATAAATGTCTCCCTAGCCCAAAGATCATTCTGCCAGCACATCAAGATGGCCCCACATAGGAGACGAACTACAAGCATTCCTCCCAACCCAACAAGTGGGGACATCCCTTGATTTTCAGATCAAGGCTCATCCACGACATGAACTTCCTGATGAACGGTCTAGATCTCTCACAAACGCATCCCACCTTCCTCCAATCCCTCCAAACCCTCATCCCCTGGCTCCATCTTCCCATAAAAAACATCAAGATGGTAGAAGATTGGAATCATAAAGACCGAACACATGAAAACAAGCACTGGCCCAAAAATCCAAAGTAGGAGTGGGAGTCCTACGTAGACCAACCTGTTCCCCACAGTATTGAGTATGAACCCTTTTTCTAGTAGGTCACATACGTAATCTACGGTCACGATCAAAGTGGGGTCCACTGGGGTGTTGATCAGGTAGTTAGCCTGGTTTACAAACCGTAAAGAGAGGGAGTTGAAGAGGAATGCAAATAGGAAAATGAGGAGGAGAGAAGCGTATTTCAATGCCATCACAAACTCGCCTTGAGCGCCGTAGATAGAGTCGTTGAGTGGCTTCTTTATGCTGTAAGTGCTACTTATGACTGCACCTAGGCCAGTGCATAGGAGGATCGTCGTCGTCGCCATCAAGATCGACGCCATCATCGTGTTTCGGAACGTTTGTACGGCGACGATGTTCTTCTTGTCGCTGTCCTGAAAGGAATGAACAATGGAAGAGGTATTGATAACCTATATTTCCATTCTTAATTAAGGAAGTTAAAACCATTGATAAGGTATAGAACTATCGATGGGCTAGTTTCAGCCCAGTTCGTTTGTTTTAAGGCCTGTTTTGGCTTGGGCCTTTGACATGGCTGATGAAAGTTATTAATTGGACTCGATTTAAGCTTCCCCAGGCCTTGAAAAGAGTTGTTGATCTGAGCTGAAAAGAGTTGTTGATCTGAGCTGGAAATGGCCCATTTATTTTTCAAGGAGGAAGTTGAGGCCCATGAAAGGCCCATAAGGCTTAAGACTAAGCCCACATAGGTTGAGTTTATGGTTAATTTTAATCCCATGGGCCGTTCATTGGTCTTATTTTGGTCACGAAAAATAAGCTGCTGGGCCGTAATTCGTCGGCCGCAAGAAACGGACCAACCTGAATATATGCCATTTACGCCTACAGTGGGATGGGCTTGGGCAAACTTCCAAGCCCATATGCCAGAGCTAGGACTAAATTTCAGGTGCGAAATTTAAAATAAGCTTTATAGCCCAAATTTTAAAAGGATTGGGCTAAGCAAACCCTGTAATGTCTTAGACTTGCTCGATGGAGTGATGTAGAGCAGGCCAAAGGCCTATCTTAGCACAGTTGGAGTGAAAGAAGACTAAACCGAACTGCACGTAGTTTGTCAAATTCGGGCTTAGTCCTACATGGGCATGGTATAATTGAGACTCAAGCATGTTTAAATCAAAGATATTCATTTTATATATGAAGAACTTATTATTCAAAGTGTAAACCATAAATTGATCATAACATTTGATCTGTATATCATTACGGGATGCATGGCTTATGAATCTTTATCATAATAGGATATCTGACGTCGACAAACTTATATAACAAGTTGTTTCGGTTCATTTTGCGAGAAAACACTCCCTTCCAATTTAAAATCACAAATTTAGTAACAACTTACAACTTTAGTAATTTTTAATTTGGGTGTCTCTTTCATTGTTAGAGTTTTAATATATGTTGTCTTTTTAGGAATTTCTTCTAATCATGTTGGGAATCATCTAGCATGATTAAATTAGGACATATATATATATATATATATATATATATATATATATAGTAAATTTTACTATTTTGTTTGAATTCTAGTTTAGTCCATGTAGGTTTTCTAATTAAGGTTTAGTTTTTTGCTTTTTAAGTGATGTAATTGGAAATGAGCATTATTAAATAATAAAAATTTTGAATTTCCTTTTTATCTTGTGGATTCAAAAATAACCTTGTGGATTCAAGGTTTTGCATACTTGAGGTAGACGATGATCTTCCTCCTCACACCCTTCCTTATGTCACTAGGGACATGATATCTTAGTAGTCACTCATCAAAAGGACAACTCACAAGATGAATGATTTGTATTGGTTTAGCAGTCAGCTCTATTAGTGCCTCAATTTGTCTATGATGTGTGCTGGTGAGTTTTGAGTTGGTTGAGCCCCCATTGGAAGATTGACTTGCAACATCAAGGCTTGAAGACATTGGTAGAATTGAGATGCCTTAGTGATACTAGCCTTAATTATCATAGATGACTTGAAACCCTAAACCCACCATTAGATGACTTGATCTAAATAGGAAAACCTTAAGTTATCATGCCCTAGCTAGAGATAGTACATTTGATTAGGCTAATATTGGCTAGAAAATGTTCTTAGAAAGAAAGAAAACAAAAATGCAGAAATTCCATAAGACGTCGATCCAATCCAGAGCCCATCGATCGAATTCGATCAACCGAAGGACCCTACTTTTGGGTGTCAGTGGGCTGGGTTCGAGCACGCAAAATCAGAATTTTGAATATGGTCGACCCGAAATAGCTCAAAATGTAGGCCAATACCAACCCCAGGCCCAAACCGTTGACAACCCTAACCCTACTTGATTCGATCTAATGTGTCCAAAATCGTCCGATAAGTTTTATGTTTAAAATAAGATTTTGCTCAATCGATCGAAGGTTCGCTTGATTCAATCGAAAGTGCTAAAAAACGTCCAACAAACTTTTCGCCTAAAAATTGAATTTACTAGATCGATTGACATTATCTGTTATAGATCCATTAAAGCTTTTTCTTTATAAAAAGGGCATCCAGATCTTTTTAAATGAATGATTTTTGATGATTTAGAAGCCTTAGTGTATTCAATCCCTTCCCATTACTTCTAAGCTTTATCTCAAAAAAGATACATGTCATTTTCTTTATGATTCATCACTCTAATGAGTATTCCAAGCTTTATTTAAAGAAGAAATTGATATTTTGCATTCTCTAGATATTAGTGAATCCCCAAAATAAAACCAAGCTATTAGTGGTAGGAGATTCAACTAACTCTTCTCTCTTATTACCTTAGCACTTCATAGGTTCATCTTCAAGATAATTGATCGTTTGAAGCTAAACAAGATCGATATCAAAGTTCGAAAGAGCAAAAGAGAAGTTGATTCAAATATGAAGCAACATTAATCAAGCATATTAAGAAGATACATTAACGAGGCTCAATCCAACTAGTAAGAGTTTATATTTAAGGCCATCATATACTCCTTTCTTCTGTAGGATTGAGTATAGATAGGGGTGTACATAAACCAAGCTAGCTTGGTTAGCTCGTTCGACTCGACTCGAAAAAGCTTGATTCGACTTGGTTCGAAGCTAAGTTCAAGCCGAGTCGTGCTGATTTTTTGAGCTCGAAAATGAGTTCAAGCAAGCCCTAACTTGACTAAACTTAAATTGAATTTAGCTCGAATTGAACTCAGATCGAACCAGTTCAGTGACTCGGTTACTTTGCCATTGATGTTGCTCACCAAGTGTTTGATAAAATGACTCAACAAAGTGTGGCTGGTGGCAAGGAAGGTATGTACATGAAACAAATACCCTTTCTTTTTTTTCTTGGTTTTTATGTTACTTAAAAGGTATTTGATAAAATAACTGTAAAATCAATGCTTTTATTTCACATACAGAGGAATTTTCAAGGTGCAGACTAGGTGTCTGTGAAAATGTTGCAATGGCAAACTCGGCTTGTACTGGCCCGAGTTGCTAACTGAACTAAGCTGAGCTGGTCAGTCAGGCTCGAGGATCGAGCTGAGTCAAGCTAAGGCTAGATCGACTCGGTTCAACTCAATGTACTCTCCTAAGTATAGAGTTTACAACCCAAACGCAGACACGTTCTTGTGTAGAACCGCCTCCGACAGGAGGATACATAAGTCCTTGCGCAAGACCGTCACCGACATGGGTATGTATGTATAGGTCCTTGTGTAAGACCACATAGGTTCTTAGTTACGAACCCTTTTTTTAATTGTGAGTGACACAGGGGGGCCCACACAAAATCCAAAATTTTTTAATGGTGAGGGTCCCCGTCCTAACTTTATTGTGTGGAGTGACACATCTGCGTTTTGGGTCGGCCTGATTTTTAGGTCACGATGTCATATTGAAGGGGCGCACCTTTTGGACGAGTGGATGTGTGCCCTACATCACAGCGGGCCCCACACACAACATTATAGAATAAGCTTATTGCAGGCTGAGAATCCGAATGTATTGTACGATCTCTTCTCCAAAGCATTGGATAACACCATTTTCTCGTACACACAACATTCGTAGTTCTCTAAACCGATGTATGGTATGCAAAGGTGCCCACCACATGTAGCATATCATTTCCCTTTATAATTATCACAGTGCAAATCAGCCCAAGTGGGCTCACATATGATTAACAAAGACCATTGGATAGGTGGGCCCACTGTACACAATAACCATGATTAGATAATCACAACCACATAAAAGTTGTCTCTCCGCCAATGTTGCCGGCCCTTATCTGAATGGTTGTGATCGTCCGATCAAATTCATATTGATGTGACGTGGGATCCACAGTGAACTTTTTTGTCCAATGGTCCACATTATCAAAGGTGGGCCCACTTGGGCCTGCCTCATTTTTTTTCGCGTTCCATAAAATGATCTGAGAAAAGGAATGGACGGCATGGATAAACAGAAACATCACAGTGGGCCCACCCACAGAACTGACCGTTCGTGACTAGAGACGGGCGGGGTAGGAAGCAATCCGTGTCCCGATTTACATGGATCGGATGTACGGCATGCATGACACCTTGGGATGAGAACCTGGGGCTGCATGCTAAGTCATCATACATCCCACAGTAGGTAATCCATTCTCTGTTAAAGCTAGTGAATTTTCTAACTTGCGCATGGTATATATGCTCTCATGGCATGATATACCACATACAATCCTTATTTTTCTGCAACTGTATCACATGATTCTCACTTGAATCAAAAGTTACATGCACGGTTCTCTCATGCTACATGGAAGGAAAGGAAGAAAAAAAAAAACCACAGTTACATTATCATTTTGAAATTCTTGGACAGGAATTCAAGAAATGTGGAAATATAAAACTAATACATAATCTCTTGGAAATGAAAACCTGCAAAATCTAAATTGTATTATTGTAGTTTGGTTATAAGAGACAAGAATCGCAAATATAAAAATATGAATTATATATAAGAATCTTTTGTTACTCCTAAACGTGGCTGAATGAAAAAAACGAAATCTGTATTAAAAATGAAAATTATATATATATATATATATTACCAAGGAAATTAATCTCTACTTTTCACTATAGGCCTTAACATCTGACATGTGTTGGTGACGCATTGTCATTGAGCCAATCAAGGTGAATTCGTGTACAAGCGGTGTTGTTTCATTGAAATGTTAAAAGGTTAATAATCTAAAATTGAGCTTTATCTCAAAGAATTGTGGTAATCTGCATAAAGGGTTTTTTTTTTTTTTTTTTTTTTTTTTTAAGGTAATTACAATTTGGAGAATCAATTCCACTTTAGACCCCACAGATCTATTGTTATTTATAGATAAACAAAATCCAAACATACATGCAATATAATAAATATTTGAAGTTTGAATTGATTTGGAATTCTCTCAACTATCTCTCTAACCATCTGAAGGTAGTTGGGGAGGAGATAGTGAAGGTATGTTAACAAGATATGCGTAGGTTAAGCTTGATAATCATACCAGAAGCTTGAAGTTGAAGTAAAAAAGAGTAGGGTGGTGTCATTACCTTCATAATCGCCATCACCCACAATCGTCTAGCAGCTGAATTGACGCCTATCAATGTGTTCATGGGCTTGTTTCTAACCATGCGCCACAGCCAGCAGTGGTATGAAGCATTGAGAAATAACCCAAATGGCACCAGCACCAAATCCAAGTAGCACTTCCTCCATTCCATTCTCTCTCTCTCTCTCTCTCTCTCTCTCTCTCTAAATGAGCTAGTCTTCCTTCTTCACAAATCGCCACTACTCTTCTATTTGTAATGTGGGAAGTGCAATGTACATGAGCATATCCACTACCTGCATGAAAAGAAAAGCTTTGATACTCTGGCAGAGTGTGATGGTTGATACACAGGCACTTAAATGGTCCAAAATTATGAACCTGAGTTTATATGTACAATGAGGTAAAAATTAAAGCTCATTCGAGCTATCTAACAATCGGATCGGTGTATATTTATTGGACGTTGAAAAATGAAAGATATTTTAAAGAACGGCTGTCCAATCAAAGGATATGATCTTTCAACTAATTTGATTTTGGGGTCCTAGTTTAAAGACAGTTCTACTATTTAGTCGGTTTTGATTTTGAGTGTTCAATTTCTGAGTCCTGCTTATCAAGCGTTATATACGGTGCGAGGAGCAGATTATACTCCTGCATGGGGAGATTTTGGATTTTGACAAGTGGGGCAATATGGTTCAGTAATCCAGTCAATTGGTTTGTTGATTCCGATCTGGATGGAGTACTGATACTCATGATCTCTTTGTTAGGACACCAGAGGTAGATGTTTAATAAGAGAAATCAAATGGTCCGCACATTCAACTGCAGGATGTCCTGATATTGGTCTCTGAGATCTTCTGTTCTGAGAGAATTTTAGATTATAACCGAAAAAGGTGGACCGGGACAAATCAATGGTCCAGATCATCAAACCATGGCCTCTAATTATAAGAATTGAGAAGTAGTTGGAAGATGCCGTATGCGGATGCGTGTCACCGTGCTGTTTGGTTTTTTATTTCCATAGTAAATACCCGCAAATAGGTCATTATTGACCTAGATGAGTATTTTCGCCTCCCAGACCAGTTGGAAAAGGGCTGTCTTAAATTTGTGGGTCCCACCGTGATGTATGTGACATATCTACGCCGTCCATATGTTTTAAAAGAAGATTTTAGTGCATGACCTCAAAAGTGAGGTACATCCAAAGCTCAAATAGCCCAAAATCACAAGAAGCTGTGTCCCATAAAGTTGGACCGTTGAGAGATTTTTTCTTTCTAAGGCCCACAAGTTTATTTATTTGTCATCTAACCCTTTCATAAGGTCATACAAACATTAAGAAGGCAAAAAAACAAATATCGGCTTGATCCAGATCTCCTGGGCAACCAAGAAGTTTTTAACGATAAGCATTCAATTCACACTCTTTCCTATGGTGTGGCCCACTTGAGGTTTTTTTATATTCATTTTTTTGGCTCATGCTCTAAAATCATCTATCAGAATATATGGACGGCGTGGATAATCCATATACATCACAGTGGCTCCCACATAAAATTCACACCCCTCATCAATTTGAGCATTGAAAAAGCAAAACCATACGTCTGCATTCGGAGGGGAGTTGGAATTACACTGAAAATAATTATGACAAAAGGCGTCTCGTCTCTTTGTCACAGACGAGATCTAGACCGTTGACATGCATGTCAGTAAATTGGGCGATCAATCGTCGTCCCTTTAACCTCGACTTTTTTGTCAATACTCTACAAGACTACAATCTTGTTCTTCTCAAACACGAATAGAAGGGTGTATTCGTAATATTTAAAAGAAAGGGGTAGTTCTGCCATTGCATCTTCCATGCCGCCGTGGATTAGCTACTAAACCCGACAGTAGCGAGTTTCACTACTGAAGTGACGTCACAACGTTCCGTAGGCCTATCATAATGTATGTGTCGTATCCACACCGTCCATTCATTTGGAGATATCATTTTAGAACATGACACAAATAATAAGTAAGATCCAAAGCTCAAGTCGAACTCACCAAAGAAAAAGGTGGGGAAGTAATGCCACCGTTGAATCTTTCCTAAGGCCCACCATGATGTTTATTTGGGTTCCAACCTGTTTACAAGTTAAAAAACACATGGAATAAGGGAAACAGAAATATCAGCTTGATTGAAAATTTCTGTGGCGCCAAGAAGTTTTTAAGGGTAGGAGTTCAATCCCCACTGTTTTCTGTGGTGGGTCCACTTAAGCTTTCTATTCGATTCATTCTTTATCTCATATCTTAAATAATATCTCTAAATAGATGGACGGTGTGGATACTACACATAGGCCCACAGAACATGTTGACGTTACTTCAGTAGCGAGTCTCGCTAGGTTCCCTTCCACCTTGAGGTATGAGAAAAAGGCATTTCATATCCAGACGGACGCAGATTGTGTGGTGCTGGTGGTGCGTTGATGTGTTGGGCGCTGTGGGCCCAACATGTTGTAATATTTCTAAATCCATGCCATCCATCCGTTTTTAAATATCATTTTAGTGTAACATAAAAAAAATGAATCATATTAATTTCTTAAGTAGACCACACCATAGGAAGCAGTGGGGATAATAACACAAACCGTTGAAATATTTCTAGGCCCACTGTATTATTGTTATATCATCCAACATGTTGATAAGGTCACTCAGACCTGTATAAAGGAAAAATACAAATATAATCATGATCAATAACTTTTGAGCCCCAAAAAGTTTTTAACGGTAGTCGTTCAATCACCACTGTCCTCTGGCGTGGTCCAAATAAGCTCTTCTATAATTCATTTTTAGTTTCATGCAATAAAATGAAGGGAAAAAATGAATGGACGGAGTAGATAAAATAGATATATTACGTGGACTCCACACTGCCCAACACATCTACAAACTATCCCTGGGGAATGTTGTTCCTAACTGGACAAACGCTACCACAAGGATGAAGGAACGCCATTTTCACGCAGTCCCCGTGTTTGAGGTGGGCGACGTCCCATCGTGAGAGTAACATGTCACGTAGTTAGTGCGCTTAAGCCGTACACGCATAAGGCATAGGCCGTTTAGATGGGTTAGTGTCTGGGAACCGCGCGCGGACGCGGAGTTCCTGAGAAAGGAAACCTAGGCGGGGCCCACCGTGTTATGTTTGTTTGAAATCTGCCCCGTTCATCCGTTTTGTGAGCTATCCCAGGACTTGAGACCAAAAGTTAGCAGGATTCAAGACTAAAGTGCGCCGCGCTAAAGTAAAAAGGTGGGTAGGAAAATTACTACGGTTGAAACCTCCGTAGGGTCGACAGTAATGCTGACATGCCATCCATACCGTTCATGAACTGAAAACACAAGAATCGGGGCGTGTTTGTTAAATCTGAAATTCAAAGTCTAAATATGAAGTATGAATTGAATTTGAAATCTAAATTTTAATGACTTAAGAATAACTTCTCTGTTAACTAATGCAGGTAATGTTTGAAATATATTAATTTTACACATTTACCCGTATGTGATTAGGGGTGTACATCAAGTCCAGCCGAGTCAAGCTCGCCTCAGCTTGACTCAGCTTCAGCTGACCTCAGCTTGTATTGGGCTCAATTCGGTCCTCAAGCCTGAGTGGCCAGCTCGACTTGATTCAGTAAGTATCTCGGGTTGAGTTCAAGCCAAGATCAAGTTGAGTTTACCACTGAGGAATTTTCACAAACACTTAAACTATAACTTCAAAATCTCACTGTTTTACAAACAGGGATAATGGTTTTACAGGTATTTTCTCAAACACCGTTTAAGTAATAAAAAAATAAAAAAACCTAAAAATAACAAAGGTATTAGTTTTGTGTACATACCTTCCTTGCCACCAACCAAACCCTCCTTGCCACCTTACCACCAACCAAACCTTCCTTGCCACCAGCCAAACCTTCCTTGTCACCACCAACATTTCGTTGAGGCATTTTATCAAATAGTTGGTGACCAACATCAATGGCAAAGTAACCGAGTCACTGAACTAGTTCGATCCGAGTTCGATTCAAGCTAGATTCGAGTTGGATTCGATCCAAGTCGAGTCGAACTAGGGCCTGCTCAAACTCGGCTCGAACTCATTTTCAAGCTTAAAAAATCAGCTTGACTTGACTCGAACTCAGCTTCAAACTGAGTCGAATCGAGCTTTTTTGAGTCGAGTCGAGCGAGCTAACCGAGCTGCTCGGTTCATGTACACCCCTATATGTGATTGAATCTTTAAAAACTCTATGAATTTCAGTGAAATGTTTATTTGTCATCTAACTTACATAAAAGGTCACAAACAACTAGGTGAAGAGATGAAACAAATATTAACATGATTCAAAGCTTTTATGGCCTAAAAAAAATTTTAAATGGTCCATCACCATTGTTTCTTATACAAAGGTATATCTAAGAATTTTTAAATGATCAATCACCACAGAACACCGACCACTAGCCACCTAGCTAGTGGCATTGTCACTAGCCAAACCACGTCTCCAGGTATGAGCCGAATTTATCATTACTCTCAACCAAATGTATTCTTTGAACGCTTCTGTCACTTGTCACTAGTATATACGTAGCTTCTGTTGTAGAAAAGGTTATCACAGACTAAATCTTCAACATCCAACTGATCACTCCACCCGCTAGTACAAACAAGTAACCGGAGTCAACCTTTTATTATCCACGCTATATTTTCTTGCCGTGGGGCCCACCTTGATGTATGTATTATAGATCTACATTGTACATCAGTTTTTTCAAGTCAATTTAGGGCTTGATACTAATATTGTTTATTCATTCTTTTTTAAATTTTATCACATGGTAAGTGCAGGCGTGGTAGTATGACCCCAAGTGCTGAGATAGGCAGATATATAGTATATGACCGAGATAGAATGAGATCAACCACCTATTTAGCTACTTATTCAATATGTAAATAGGATCAAACAATATTCAGATGATAGGATTCATCCTTTGATAATGCGTTACACATTTGTTTTCCGTACGAAAGTACTTTTTAGTATATATAAAAAAGATAAACAAGAAAAGAATTCTTACAGTCGGTCGTGGAGAACAGTTGCGAAGCATCTTCTTAAATGAAGAACCGAATCCAACATATGAGTGTAGACCCAAATTACAGCTAAGATTACTATCTACCTGATTGACGTTATGGATTATATTATGACATGTAAGCAGTACATGTGAAAAGTAAATGATTACACTAGGAAATTTAACTAATTTATAGAAATGGTAAAGTGATTACACTAGGCAATGTAGAATGACGGATAATTGAAAGAATAATAAAAAGACGTGTTTGGATATGAAACAAAATTTTCCTGTTGAATTTCTCTATTATTTATAACTTTAGTCTGGTCATCTAGATCCTTCTCACATTCTGATGGTCGCTATGACCGTTTAACACTATTTGGCCTTCTTTATTTCTACTTATATCATCCGTCTTATAACTGTTTTTACTTGATTGTCCTTCAATCGACCACTTAAAAAATATTGTGGCGTTGCTTAATGCGCTCTAATTATACTATCACAGGATCTTCTTCGTATATATCTGCAAATCTTTAAATATATTATTTAAATCCATCAATCACACGTAACTCATTCTGATTGATTTTCTTAGGAATTGACGGCAATAGAGCTGGGCAAATCCCATAAAGTAAATCTAACTCTCGGGTGGGTCATGGTACAGGAAACAATGGTTATTGAATGTCCACCCTAAAAAACTTCCTAGGCTCCACTATTATGTTTATTTGTCATGCAACTTGTCAAAAACTTGTGTCCCACGATAAACTTTAATGATTAATCACCACCGTTTGTTCTTGTGGTTCACCTTAGAGTTGGATGACCTTCATTTTATTTATTTATTTATTTACTTCAAGCCGCAGAATAACACAGAAAAACTGATATAACACATCCATCAAGAATCAAGATCAAGGTAAGGAAAACACCCGCTGCGGTGTAACACCTGATCAGCTCAAATTTGGACGCCAACGTTTGTGGATCCTTGAATGTTGGGCCACTATAAATTATTTTTCTTGTATCAACGCCGTCCATCCATTTTGAAAGACCGTTTTAGACTATGAGCCCTAAAATACAGCAGATCCAAATCTTAGGTGGTCCACACTACAGAAAGCAGTGACATTTAATCCGCACCATTAAAAACTTCTTGAGGGCACTGGAATGTTTATTTTCCATCCAACCTGTTGATAAGGTCAAAAATACCTGGATGAAAGGACCACACACAAATATTAGCTTGATCGAAAACTTTTATGCCCCCACAAGTTTTTAACGGTCGATCACCACTGTTTCATGTGGTCCACCTGAGATTTGTATCGACTCTATTTTTGGGTTCATACCCTAAAACAGTGTGGCAAAACCGATGGACGGAGTGGATATAAGATACATACATCATGGTGACCCACAGTTAGGTAGATCCTGGGTCCACCCAAGCGGTGGATTGCATACTGTCAGTAGGACGTGGCTACTGGACGGTGCTATGTGGGCATCACTGCGATGTGTTTGTTTTATCCATTTTGGACGGGTCTACGCCGTTCGTTCATTATGGATCATTTCTTCAGGACATAAAGCCCAAAAATGAGGCAGATCCAACTTTCAGATGGACCACACCACAGGAAAATGGTAGTGATTGAATGTCCACCACTAAAAATTCCTAAGGACTACAGTAATATTTATTTGCCATCCAACCTATTGATTATGTCATATACAGAAATGGTGGATGGAGGGAAAACAAAAATATCAGATCAATATAAAACTTTTGGCCATAAGAAGCTTTTAACGGTGGGCGTTCAATTACCACTGTTTTCTGTGGTGTGGTCCACCTGAGATTTGGATCTGCCAATGTTGGGTCATGCCTTTAAATAAGTTGGCAAAATGTATAGAAGGCACGGTAAAACACATACATCATGGTGGGGCCCACAGTGCACCGTCCACTAGCAAGCTACTACTCTTACAACTACTCATCATGGTGGGGCCCACAGTCGCTCTCAGTACGCAATCCGCGTCCGATGGGGACCGATATGGAATCCCATACACACACCTGCGAAAAGATGATAAAGCCCTCCTCTCGTCGTGTATATGTTGGGTAAAATGACGGTAGCGTCTTTTATCTTCGGGGCTGTTAGTAGTCATTTTCCAATGGAGAATCATTCAATGGTCTGGATTCGAACAAAAGGAGACGGTCACTGTGTAGTTGTCATACTTGTGCATCAATCCAAGTCGTTGATATTACAAGCCCATTATAGATAGGACATATCGTTCTGAAGATATTATCATCTAAACTGTTGATCTCACAGGACCATGATTCTTAATGGTCCGGATCGGCATTATCTCATCTGAAATGGTCATGCATGTGGATGGATTGCAATACTCCAGCGTATCAAATGTTTTTTTTTTTTTTTTTCAAGATCTGAGGGTTTTTGTGTATAGATCTACTCCGGTCACATCTGGAGAGTCTTCACCTGGTGATGGTCAAGAGGGAGTCTTCACCTGGTGGACCTTGTGACCATCACCGGTTGAAGACTCGATCTAACGGAGTAGATTAGGTGTTGCCCGGATAAAACCTCAGTTGGTGTTACCCTTATTGTGTAGGGCCCGTCTTGATGGATATGTTGTATATCCACGCCACCCATATGCTTTTTCAGCTCATTCTAGGACAGTATCCTAAAACTTAAGTAAATCCAAATATCTTTGGACCACACTACTGGAAAAAGTGGTTAATAATCATTAAAAACTTTTTGTAGGCTACGAAAGTTTAGGACCAGGCTGTTCTTTTTCTTTTCTCTTCATCCAGGTTTGACTGATCTTATCAACGGGTTGGATCATAAATAAAGATTACATATCTAGTTACGGTGGGCCCTGGAAGTTTTTAACGGTGGACATTCAATCACCACTGTTTCCTTTGGTGTGGTCCATCTGAGATTTAGATCTGTTAGAATTTTTTTGTCATGTCCTAAATTAGGCTAGAAAATGGATCGACGGCATGAATATACGACGCATCATCAAGGTGGGCCCCTCAGTAACACTAATCCGCTCCCCACCAGTACCTTTTTTCTTATATATTTTTTTTTTCGTCCAAATTCGTGCGTTTGGTCCGTCCGAGACGGATGGGTTGAAGAGGCCATTCATGGCACATGCACCAAACATGGTAGGTGTCCACAAGATCTGGACCATTCATTGTGTTGATCCCAATACGTCCATTCCTTTTCAAAAATCGGACCGTTCAACTCATCAATCACACCACTCATTTTTCAAACGGGTGCTAATAAAAACTGGCCAACAGTCTAGACACAACATACGTACCACCCTCACCTAAGTAGTTTACCAGCCTAATTTTCGAGTTGGTGCGCATTCAGTTGGACCCCACCTAATGAATGGTCCAGATCTTACACATGTGCCAGGTAGGCATGTGTATCACCTTGTGCGGCTGGCTACACCACTGGGATCAACTTCACGACGGAAACCTCTCAGTTTGCCGCGTATGGCCGACAGGAACTCTCTATAATGATGATTTTTATATTTTTCTGTTGAGATACACCTGATGAACGGGTTAGATTATATGCTTTTCTTTCATATATGGTTGTATACATTTATAAATTACAATGCATTTTATAGATCCGTATATAAATTACTTTTATCTTTTTATCAAATCTTTATGGTATGCACCAGATGAGTTTTAAGCTGGGCTGATTTTTGGTCCCATGGCTTAGCATCGACCAAGGCACTTGATGGACGGAGCAGATGTCACATATATAACTTGCTGGGGTCCACAAGCTTGGGAGTTTTATGCTGCCTAAGAGAGAGGTGTTGCAAAAGTATGCTGGTTCATGTGCCGAGCTGGCATATATGACCATGAGAAATTTTTACAATATGAGGTGCAAATTTCAACACCATACACCAATTATCAATTCCTGCAAGTGGGGCATATAGTTCCAAAATATAGAAAATGGATGTAATAGGTCCCACCCTTGATGGAGCACACAACAAAAATCTATTATGGCGGTGGAGACATGGAGATCTCCCAATGGGAGACGATCTCTCTCTCTCTCTCTCTCTCTCTCTCTCTCTCTCTCTCTCTCCCTCTTGTACGGAGCAGATTGCCTGTGACACTGGGCACATGGATATCTTTGTGCCTGGGTCTATGTGGGGTCCACAGAGATGTCAGTGGCAAATCCATTCCATCCGTTTCTTTTGAAAGACCACGTTAGGATACGATTCAAAAAATCAGACATATCCAAAACTCAGATGATCCACACCAACAAAACGGTGGGAACAATAACATCCACCGTTGAAAATTTCTTGGAACTGACCGTGATGTTTATACATCATCCAAATCGTTAGAATTATTACCACTCGAATAAATTGTTCAAACCTCATTGTTTTGTTTGGTATATAGCTCACATGAGTGTTGGATTTGCCTGATTTTTAGAATCATATCCTATTGTGGTCATTTAAAACAGATATACAAAGTGGATTTATCATGGATATCTCCACGGGCCTCACACAACTTCGGGAATAGAGATATCTTCATGCGCAGGTCATGTTAGGCAATCCGCTCCTCTTACATGCGTAAGAATATACGATACGATGAAGCCTAGTTTTCTAGGTTTTGCTACCGTCTCTCTCACATGGTGATTGTTGTCTGTATAATGAGGGGTCATAGTTAGAAAGTAGTATTCCATTATTTTCATATTCTATGGTATTTTTTAGTGCGGAAGTTCTTATACAGGTGAGAGATATGTAAGATTAATATTTTTGTTTTTCTTGTATTAGGGAAGAAGAAAATTTTATATTCTTACCTGTAAAGTGGGTATATTGTCGAACCATATAAATCATGCCTTTTATATTCTATTTTTATTTGGCCTTTTTGGCTTTTGTTTGGCTACATTTCTTTTGTGTTTTAGCTTCATCTATATTGATCACGTGTGAGTGTTTTTCCACAACGAAACCTTTCAGATTGGGAAATAAAATAAACCTATATTAAGACCATTTTTGTTGAGGGTTGTGCACCCAAATCCAATCGAATAAGATAAAATCAAACGTAAACCAAACATGTAAAGAACATGAATTTACAAAAAATAAATTCACACGGGAAAAAATCACAACATAAAGCGACAAACAACCCATTATGAAAGCAATATTACAAGAGATTGATGGACTTACCGTCCAAACAACCCCAAAAAATTTCATTCAAAACCCTAACAATGCTCTCAAACCCTTATGAACGTCTTAGAGAACCCTAACCATGCCATAATCCCTATTACATCTGGTATATATACTACCGTAATCAAAATAAGAAACAAATTGCACACTTACACAGAACTACATGCCTTCGATAAGACCTTAGATGGCATTGACAACTATCGAAGACCAATTGATGACAGTAAAGATCTTTCAATGCCATTGACTAACAACTTCTAAAATTATCTAACAACCAACTAATATTTGTCCACATTTTCTCGATGAAATCAAGCATCTGTTCATAGTATCGACATCATCGACATTTGCTCGATGAGATCAAGGGATGTGTTAAGACATCAACAAACCCTATTACAACCCAATTTAAAATATTATACAACAATTTCAACTATAATTGTTTACATATATATGCATAAAATTAAAATATTTAAATTCTACATTTGAATCAATTTTTTGTGGTGCATAATCCACCGACTACGTTGTGACTTCTCAGATCAATGGTCTTAATGACTGAACCATGGCCCACCTGTTAGTATTCAAACCAGTGTATACCAAGCAAATTAAGATGCAAGGACACGTACTATATAATTTCTCAGGGACCACCACTCGATGTGAATATATAATGGTGCATCTCACCGTCAGCATGGTGAACTTCTCACCAACTCACTCACGGGTGGGAATGCAGCTACTTGTGAGTGCAATGCATGTGATGGTAGCATTACCCATTTCAACTGCATTCCACGTATTAGACCACGATTCTGGTGGGGCCCACAATACAAATGGTGCGTGCCTCTGATTGAAGCTACACTTGCCAACCTAGAATATTCCGTTTTCGCACATCTTAGCCATACACCATGTGGGCCACACTGCATAAATTATCTATAGCTAGAAAATTGGACATGTGGCTCTGTTTGGGAAGGCCGGTTACATGGTGGGGTCCACCTGCTACACGGGTCGGATGTCGTACAAACACGATTCTCGTGGTGGTTGGATGTGGAGAGGTGTGTGTGGTCTGAGAAGGCCCAAGAGACAAAGGTTAGTGCTGACAAAAAATATATATATATATATATATATATAGAGAGAGAGAGAGAGAGAGAGAGAGAGGGAGGTAGGTGTACATCCAAGCCGTCTATCCTATTCTCATATTATTTTAAGTATAAAAGCAAAAATGAGGCATATCCAATGATCAAATGAACCACACCACGGATGACTCTAGCATTTAATGCAACTGACATTTAATGCTGTGTGCATTTTAACGCAGCCAAGCTTATTATTTGGTGTGGTCTACTTAATCGTTGGATCTGCCTAATTTTTGTTTCTATGTGTTAAAATAATCTAAGAAAATGGATTGGCGGATTGGATTTACAGATACATCACGGTGGGCCAGCCCACAGACCCACCCTTTCGGAGCTAGGGTCGGGCGGGGGTAGTACGCAATCCGCGTCCTATGGCGACAAAAGGGGTTACGTGATACCCTGGACTCACCCTAGACGGTACGGCCCTTACTGTGGGGCCCATATTAGTGTATTTATTCTGTATCCACACCGTTCATCCGTTTTTTCATATCCCTTTATAGTATTATATAAAAAAGTAAATCAGATATAATTATTACGTGGACTATATCATAGGAAAAATAGTTGATCGACCATTAATGGACCACAGAAGTTAATTATCATTATAATATTTTGTTTTTCCCTTCATCCAGGATTATGTGACCTTATCAAAATATTGGATGGAATATAAATACTATGAAAACATTACGATGCGCTCTAATAAGCTTTTAATGGTAGAACGTTCAATGATCACTGTTTCCTATGGTATGATCCACCTGATTATTGGATCTGCTTCATTTTTTGCATAATTCCTTAAAATGATCTGAAAAAAAGGATGGACGGAATAGATGCAGAATAAATACATCAATTTGGGCCCCAATTTAAGGACCGTACCATCTTGGGTGAGTCCGGGTCTCACCCAATCCACTCCCGCAACAAAGGACTCTTGTCTAAGAGTGCATGGCGTTTGCACGTGGGTTTCGGATGTGGATTATGAAGTTACAAAAATGCCCTCTCAAAGAGACGGAATTTACTGCGATCTGATGAAAGCATGTGGGTGAGACCCCGACGGTAGGGTCGAATTCATTTTATATCCTTCTTTCCATCTGTTTTTTTAGCTTATTTTAAGATATGGTCTCAAAAAGAAGTATGTACAAAGTTTTGGACCGTCGCATAAGAAACAATATTCGTTGAACAGTCACTATTAAAATCTGCAAGCGTCCACCTGAACCTATTGATAAGGTCACAGTACACGGTAATAGTTATTGACCTGCGGTCGAGCTCATGGGAACTTCCCATGAGGTCGAGCTGTGTAGGCCCCACCATGATTCGTGTCTGCCCCACCATGATTCGTGTCTAACATCAACACCATCAGTCAGCTGCACCATTCCATGGTGAGCCTCATGCTTAAAAATCAAGTCAATCCATGACTTGTATGAGCCACACCACATACAAAAGTTGAGAGGGGTTACCCTCCCATTAAAACATTCATAATCATTTGTTGGGCCACTGAGATTTGGTTCATAAATCTAGCCCACCTATATATATATATATATATATATATATATATATATATATATATATATATATATATATATATATATAGGAAATGGTACTATATGGTCAAGCGCATGCAAGCTTAATATCAGGTCAAGAGGTGTCTTGTATTCCAACCGTTGGATGACAAATTTGAAAACTACACCATGGAGATGTTATTGCTTTAGGAAAAGTCGAAATCAAGAGAAGTTAAAACTAATAAAACCGGCTCTGTAATTGTCATGCAAATTGGGATGCAAGCAGATTGCGTGCTGTGAATAGGAGGTAGTCAGTGAGATTTGTGGCTCACCATGATATATATGCCATATCAACAACGTCTATTCTTTTGGAGTGATCATTTTAAGTCATGAGCCCAGTAAAAAAAGCATATCAAAGTTAAAATGAACTATATCATGGATAATGATGCCCATCATTGAAACCTTCCTAAAGCCCACCATGATATTTATTTGTTGTCTAATCTATTCATAATGTCACACGGACCAGGATGAAGGTCAAAGCAAGTATAAGCTTGATCCAAAACTTTAAGGGCCCCAAGAAGTTCTCCATGCTGGGCATTCAATCCCCACTAATGTTTATATTATGGTCCACTTGAACTTTAGATTTGCCTCATTTTTGGGCTAATGCTCCAAAATAATCTCTCCAAATGGGTGGACAGTGTGGATATAACACTAACATCTTGGTAGGGCCCACAACACAATGGAGGAGATTTCCTTCTAGCTTGAAGTTTTTTGCGTTGGGAGCCTAGGTGGGGTTCAGCGTGATGTTATGATAAATCCATCCCGTTCATCCGTTTTATGATATCATTTTAGGATATAATACCAAAAATGAATCAAATTCCAGACTCAAATGGGCCACACTAGAGAAAACAATGGGGATTAAACAACCACTCCTAAACATTCCTATGGTCACAAAAATTTTGTATCAGGCCAAGTTTTTAGTATTTTTAGTTCATCCAAATGATTACCTTGCAAACATTTTGGATATCATATAAACATCGAAATGGAGCTGATGAAGGTCTTAACGGTAGGCGTTTCTTTCTGCGCATTGTTGTCAAAGCCTTTGGTAGGAAATCCGCTTCGGTGGTCAATATCGGATAACATGCAGCCCCACCCAAGTCAGTGTAGCTTTACCATGGGCCCACCTTGATGTATGTATTCTATATCCACACCGTCCATCCATTTTTATATATCATTTTAGGATATGAATCCAAAACTGAAGCACATCTAATTCTCAGGTGGACCATATCATAAGAAATTGTAGTGATTGACAAATAATGAGGCACATAAGTTTTGATCAAGCTGATATGCTTTTTTCACTTCATCTAAGTTTATATGACCTTATCAACAGCTTTGATGAAAAATAAGCATTATGTGAACATTATTGTGGGCCTAGCTAGGAAGTTTTTAATAGTAAAGCATTTAATCACTAGTCCACCTTAGTTTTAGATCTTCTTCATTTTTAGGTTCATGTCCTAAAATAATTTTTCAAAACGGATGGATAACATAGATATAAAATAGAAAAATCAAGTTGAGCCTCACTTATAACGACCATACCGTCTTGGGTGAGGTAATCCACTTCCGTCTGTGTAGGAAGCGGAATGGTTGGTGTGCGACAAGCCACCGGCCTTGGTAGTACGTTACTCTTAACAAGTTCCGTGGCCATACCATGATGTAAGTGTTAAATCCATACCGTCCATTCATTTGCAGAGATCGTTTTAGGACATTAGCTATAAAATAAGAAAGATTCAAATTTAAAGTTGACCACAACATAGAAAGCAGTGGGAATTGAATGCTTATCATTGAAAACTTTTTGGGGCCCACAAAAGTTTTGGATCAGGCTGATATTTGTTTTGACCCTTTGCACAGATTGTGTAACATTATGAACAGGTTGGACAGAAAATTAACATCATGATGGGCCCTAGAAATGTTTCAATGGTGGCATCATTATCCCCACTACCTTCTCTGGTGTGGTTCATTTAAGCAGTGGATCTGCCTAAGGTTTTAGGCTCGTGTTCTAAAATGAACTTTCCAAACAGATAGACAGTATAAATACAACAAATACATCTTTGGTGGGGCTCAGAGAACTTGAAACCAACGTAATTCATTTTGCCTTTTTCTAAAGTGCTCGAATGGTTGGAATACAAGACACGTCCCAACCTTACATTAAGCATGCATGCGCTCGACCGTATAATACCATTTCCCTGTACACACACACAATGTTGCTTTTAGTTTATAAAGTCTTTTTTTCAAAAAGTAGCGTACTGTTGACCTCTTCTCTTGTCATAATTTTCATAAGACCTTGTTATTTTTCACACGGACCCACACCACAATTTTCATAAGACTAGAATATTGCATGGTGCAGCACCCCGTGCCAACATCATCAGTATTATATATTTGCTGTTGGAAAAGTTTTAAGACCCCGCCATGATGTATTGTGGGTGGAAAATATTTTTTATGAAAATGACAATTTTTTCTTGAGTGGGAGTTGGCTATGTGGTGGATGACATTTTCCAATAAAACAATTTTGTACCAAAAAAGAATAAGGAGATTTTGCAAAAAAATATAACTATCTAATTAATATAAATTTTATATTTTGACACTTTTTTTCAAAGAGGTTTTCAAACATATACTTCATTGATCAATATAATTATCATTCTATTATCTTCCCTCACCACCAACAAATGGATATGTAACTAGAGCGGGTCCATCATGATGTTGATGTAAATCTGTGATATGGGTGGACTGTTGAGAATATGGAGCCACATCTAGGCCGCCTTCGACCGGTGTAGGATGTTTTCGACCGGTCGTATGGGCCTGCTCGACTGGTCGTGGACCGGCTCGACTCAAAGTCCAGCGATGTTATTTTTTGCTGTTTTGAGCCCTAGGACTGGTCGTAGGGACTGTAAGACCGGTCGTAGCTCTCCTAGGACCAGTCGTAGCTCTCTTATGACCAGTCGTAGGTTACGCAGATTGTTTCCGAAACTGATACGGATTGCGGATTTTGGTGTCGCCTTTCGCAAGAGTGCGGAAGGGAAGTTACCTAAACTATAAATAGGGGTTCCTAGGGCTTTTCTAGGTAGATGAGAAAGAGGGGAAAGTAATTCTAAGGTGTGGTCTAAGGGATTTCTCTGTTCTTCCAAGGGAGAGGTTAATATATTGCCTTGTAATCTTTGTTCTTCTTCATAGTGAAAGTTTGTATTCGTGGTTTTTTACCATAGTTTGGGATTTTTCCACGTATATCTTGTCTTGTGGTTTGTTTGGATTGCTTTGATCTGTTTCTAGTTTATATTTTCATCCATTTATCGTTTGTGGGTGAGGCCTGAGATTGGATCTCATGCCATTGCGTTGTTAGCGTGCTGCGCAACAACTGATATCAGAGCTATTGGTTTAGTTCTATTCGGAGCGATGACGGAAGATGGAAAAACTAGAATTGAGAAGTTTGATGGTTCAAACTTTGCTTTCTGAAAGATGTAGATGGAGGATTATCTGTATTAGAAGAACCTCTACATTCTTCTATAAGGAAAAGAGAAGAAACCAGAAAAGATGACAGATAATGAATAGTTTTTACTGGATAGGAAGGCGTTAGGAATGATCCGACTCTCTTTGTTTAAGAGCATCGCTTTCAACATATCTAAGGTGAAAATGACAAAAGAATTGATGGAAGCTCTAGCTACCATATATGAAAAACCCTCAGCATCCAACAAGGTTCATCTTATGAAACAGCTATTCAACATGAAGATGTCAGATGGTGGGAGCGTGACTGAACATCTAAACGAGTTCAATACAGTCACGAACCAGTTGGAATCCGTTGGCATCATTTTTGACGATGAGGTCAGGGCACTATTGATCTTATCCAGTCTGTCAGACAGTTGGGATGGTTTGGTGATTGCTATGAGCAATTCTTCAGGGTTGACAAAGCTGAAATTTGATGATGTGGCCGGTCTAATTCTCAGCGAAGAATATACAAGGAAGGCATCGGGAGTTTCAGGGGATTCAAGGAATGCTCTAAACGTTGAAGGAAGAGGAAGATCGCAGAACAGAGGGAGTAATAAACACGGGCGTTCTAAGTCAAGAAAGAAGTCCAAGGGACCGAAAGACAAAGAAGGGTGTTGGCATTGCGGCAAGAAGGGACACATGAAACGTAATTGCAAGGCGCTTAAGAAACAAGATGGAAGCTCTCAAGGCAGGAAGGATTCAGTGAATCTGTCTGAGGAGAGCGACAAAGAGGCATTGATCTTGTCTCTTGATGCGAGGAATGAGTCATGTGTTATAGACTCGGGTGCTTCGTTTCATGCCATTTCATGTAAGGAAGTTCTGCGTGATTATGTGTCAGGAGACTTTAGTAGAGTCTACTTGGGTGATGATGAATTGTGCAGTATTGTTGGAAAGGGGGACGTTCAGGTCAATTAGAAAGATGGAACAGTTTTGAAACTGAAGGATGTCAGACATGTACCGAGTTTGAGAAGAAATCTGATCTCAGTGGGGCAGTTAGCCGACACCTGTTATGTGACGACATTCACCAATGATTCCTGGAAGATCACAAAAGGTGCCTTGGTGATATCTCGAGGCAAAAAGGAAAGTACTTTGTACGTGACTTCAGGATCGTATGGTTCACTCTCAGTCGCATCAACTGGAGTGAATGGGCAGTTATGGAATCAGAGGTTGGGACATATGAGTGAGAAAGAGATGAAAGTGTTGTTGTCAAAAGGGAAGCTACAAGGGCTAAAGTCTCTTGACTTGAAATTCTGCGAGGACTACGTATATGGCAAGCAGAAGAGGGTAAGCTTTAAGAAGACAGGACGCGCTCCAAAGACGCATCTATTGGAGCTTGTACACACTGACGTGTAGGGACCGGCACAAGTATCATCTCTTGGTGGCTCACATTATTTTGTTTCCTTTATTGATGATGCTAGTAGAAAACTGTGGATTTATTTCTTAAAGCATAAATCTGATGTATTTGATGCATTTAAGAAGTGAAAAGTTATGGTAGAAAACGAGACAGGTAAAATAATAAAGTGTCTCAGATCTGATAATGGGGGAGAATATTATGATAAGAGGTTTAAGGAGTATTGTGCAGCAAGTGGAATCAAACATAAGAAAACGATTTCAGGGACACCACAACAGAATGGTGTGGCTGGGCGCATTAACAGGACCATCCTTGAGCGTGCCAGGAGCATGAGGTTACATGCAGGGTTGCCCAAGACCTTTTGGGCAGATGCTGTAAATACTGCTATATATCTTATCAATAGAAGTCCCTCAACACCATTGGATGGTGGGCTACTAGAAGAAACGTGGACTGGGAAAGAAGTGAACCTTACACATCTCAGAGTGTTTGATTGCACTTCATATGTTCACATTGATGCAGAGCACAGAAACAAGCTGGATGCGAAGTCCAGGAGGTGCACGTTTATAGGCTACGGGCAGGATGATTTTGGCTACAAGTTTTGGGATGCAGAAAACAGAAAAATCATCAGAAGCAAGGACGAAGTCTTTAACGAAAAAGTAATGCATAAGGACAGTGTGAAGGAAAATAAGGACGAGAAAAAGGAATTCGTAGAGTTGGATGAGTTACCGGACATGGGTGTTACAGCGCCACAGGATGATCATGCACAGGAGCATTATTAGGCAGAGCCACAGACACCGGTTGTGAGGAGGTCTACTCGGGAGAGGAGACCCGCGGTCCGATACTCACCCTCCTTACATTATCTACTGCTGACAGATAATGGTGAGCCAGAGTGTTTTGAAGAGGCATTACAGTCAGATACACGGGTTAAGTGGGAGCAGGCCATGGATGAGGAGATGGACTCTCTTGAGTCTAATCGTACATGGGAGCTAGTCACTTTACCCAAGGGTAAGAAAGCTCTTCATAACAAGTGGGTTTACAGACTGAAGGAGGAACATGATGCTTCGAAACGGTACAAGGTGAGACTGGTTGTTAAAGGGTTTCAACAGAAGGCAGGTATCGATTTCACCGAAATATTTTCACTTGTGATGAAAACGTCTACGATTCGTATGGTCTTGAGTATAGTGGCTATAGAGAACTTACATCTAGAGCAGCTAGATGTTAAGACAGCGTTTCTTCATAAGGACCTTGAAGAAGAAATATATATGCATCAGCCGACAAGATACGTGGCACCATGTAATGAGAACAAGGTGTGCAGACTAAAGAAAAGTCTATATGGCCTGAAGCAAGCTCCGAGGCAGTGGTACAAGAAGTTCGATAATTTCATATCGAGAAACGATTTTAGGAGATGTCATGCAGACCACTGTTGTTACTTAAAGAAATTTGATACGTCATACATCATCCTTCTTCTATATGTTGATGATATGCTTGTTGTCGGTTCAAGCATGAAGGACATCTCAGATCTCAAAAGACAACTATCTAGAAAATTTGCTATGAAAGATTTATGAGCTGTAAAAAAAATCCTAGGCATGAGGATAAAGCGTGACAGAGAAAATAAGAAATTAGTTTTGTCACAGGCAGAGTACATAGCCAAGGTACTTGATCGATTCAATATGGGAGGTGCTAAGCCGGTTAGCACTCCATTAACCAACCACTTCAAGCTATCTAAGGAGCAAGGTGCAAAGACGTAGGAGGAACGGGACTACATGGCCAAAGTCCCATATGCGTCAGCGATTGGGAGTCGCATGTAGCTATGATAAGCACGAGGCCAGACATTGCTCAAGCAATGAGAGTTGTTAGCAGGTTCATGAACAACCCTGGGAAGGAACATTGAGAAGCTGTTAAGTGGATTCTCAGATACCTGGTGGGTACTAAGGATGTAGGGTTGTATTATGGTGGATCAGAAATCAAGCTACAAGGCTACGTGGATTCAGATTTGGCAGGAGATATCGACATCAAAAGAAGCACTGCAGGTTATGTGTTTACTCTAAGTAGTGCTGAGTCAGTTGGGTCTCTTAGTTACAGAAGATAGTATCTATCAGTACGACAGAAGCAGAATATGTTGCGGCTACAGAAGCATACAAGGAGATGGTGTGGATGCAAGGTTTTATGGAAGAGTTGGGTAAGAAGCAAGTATATTGTAAGCTGTACAGTGACAGTTAGAGTGCAATACACTTGGCTAAGAATTCAACCTTTCATTCAAGGACCAAGCATATTTTCATTAGATATCACTTCAAACGTTCGTTATTGGAAGATGAATCGATTGTCCTGGAGAAGATTCATATAAGTGAGAATCCTGTAGATATGTTAACCAAGGCGTTCACAAGGGAGAAGCTGAAGCTCTGTTCAGCTTTGATTGGTCTTCAGGCTTGAAGACGGGGAGGTGGTGCACTCCGGATGAAGAAGACGAAGGTTTTGGTGATGTGTCTCCAAGTGGAAGATTGTTGAGAATGTGGAGCCACATCTAGGCCGCCTTCGACCGGTCGTAGGACGTCTTTAACCGGTCGTAGGGGCCTGCTCAACCGGTCGTGAACCGGCTCGACTCAAAGTCCAGTGATGCTGTTTTTTACTGTTTTGGGCCCTAGGACTGGTCATAGGGACTGTAAGACCGGCCGTAGGGATCCTACGACCGGTCATAGCTCTCCTAGGACCAGTCGTAGGTTACGCAGATTGTTTCCAAAACTGATATAGATTGTGAATTTTGGTGTCGCCTTTCGCAAGGGTGCGGAAGGGAAGTTACCTAAACTATAAATAGGGGTTCCTAGGGCTTTTCTAGGTAGATGAGAAAGAGAAAAAAATAATTCTAAGGTGTGGGCTAAGGGATTTCTCTGTTCTTCCAAGGGAGAGGTTGGTATATTGCCTTGTAATCTTTGTTCTTCTTCATAGTGGAAGTTTGCATCCGTGGTTTTTTACCCTAGTTTGGGGTTTTTAAACGTATATCTTGTCTTGTGGTTTGTTTGGATTGCTTTGATCTATTTCTAGTTTATATTTTCATCCGTTTATCGTTTGTGGGTGAGGCCTGAGATTGGATCTTGGCCCACTGCGTTGTTGGCGTGCTGCGTAACAGTGTACCACATGATTGCGAGCAACATAAAGGACAACACTTGCCCTCCAGATTGTTTTAATTAGTGTGGACCATGAGAATTATCGATGGTATTATTTTTGAGCTATATGCTTAAATTTTTGTATGGAATCTAATGGTTGGAGTGGATTTCTTATAATTATTACGATAGGCCTTATAAAAATTAAGGGTATATGTCTCTCTACTAACCGTTTCCTTTGGTTTGGCCCACCAGAATCACAAGTTCGCTTGATTTTTTGTGTCCAGTCTTAATATGAGACTAAATATCTAATGGTAGAGTGGATCTTATAAAAACATCACAATGGGCCCCTCAAAATCAAGAGCGTCCCATGCAATTCTTCTTCTTCTTCGTTTTTTAACAATCTCTGGGAGGATGCTTGGGCTTGATTTTGACAGCACATACTATTTTATATGTGAAACCCACTGCAAACATTAGATGTATAATTTTGTTTAGGCTCGTACCAAAAAAAAAAAAAAAATTAACACACATCAAAGAAAACATTAAGGAAAGAGGCGTGTACCTTTGATTTTTACAGAGCTCACTATAATGATCATATAAGATCCACTCCAACCATTAAATGCCACACCAAAATTTATGCCTACGTCTTAAAAATTAAGCCCATTCATAAAGTGAGCCATACGAAGGGAAACGGTTTAAAAGATGATGATTGCCATACACAATATTTCCAATCATTGGTCCACCTTAATCACATATGGCAGAATGATAATTACATTGATTAATGGGGTAACAAAATAGTTTTGAAAAAGGCATTTGAATGTAAATTCCAAATTAATTAGGTAGTATTTTTTTTTCTGTAAAATTCCGAAAAGAGGCATCCTATAAAATTTCCAACCTTTTTCTTTTATTTTATTATTGGAAAATAACTTTGGAAGAAAATGCCACTTTCGTTTTTCTTTTTTCAAAGACGCCAAACAGGAAGAATTCTGGATCAACTTCCCACACGTTAGGGACTATCTTTCACCAATCCAGACGGTTGATCCTTTGTATCCCAGCTTTGATGGATGATGCCATCAATCTCTCTCACATCCTAAGATGCTGGCCACTAATCCTGGGCCTGGGCTATTTAGTTAAATCTGTTATCTTGCTGAATTTCTCAATGCACCTGTTCATTCCTACGGTGGAGAATCCTCTAACAATTGGTGGGGGTATCATTTTTCATTCCATGGATGCTGAACCCGGCAAAATACTGGATGGAATAAGCACCAATGTCTCACAAAGGTGGAATTCGGACCAAAAGTCTATTAAAAAATGTCATTATAATAGCTTTAGAAAACCATGCATATGGTGGAAAGTATCATCAAATCCCAAAGTGGGTGGCCAGATTTTCTCATGGTGGGTTGTTGAGACCATAGTTCAAAGACCCAAAAATCCGACTCGACTTGACTCGAGTCGAGTTGGGTTGGGTCAACTCAAAGACTCGAACGAATCTTGAGTTACTCAACTTGAGATAGAACTTATAATCGGTCTCTAAAAACAAGTAATTTCTACTTGGCTTGTATCCTTTTTAAAAGTTCGATGTGACTCAGTATTATTAGGGATCGTGTCAATTCTACAAGAGGGTTTCTTAGCGACTCGGCTCTAATTCTCACCGAGTCAAGTTGAGTTGGCTGAGTTTCGATTCGAGTCAGTGAGCTCTAGAACTAGAGACTTGTGATCAACAAACCAACCGAATTCATATTATTTACTACCTTTTTATTAATTTTCTTGCAACTATAGTAATATGGAGATACAAGCATATGTGGGCCCATAGGGATCAACACGCTGAGATGGTCTGATGATTAAGAGCCAGTGTAAGTAATTTACAGGGCGGATGATTTTAAAATATTCAAAAGAGGCTCTCAAAGGGAAATGTTAAGCTTTAAAATAGGAAAAGGGTCGTATGAAAAATCACATTGTTTTCCAACTCAAGTGGGCCCCAATGAGAATCAATGGTGGGCATCCTCTTTTATATGTGGGTTAGGTTGATTTTTTGCCCCACGAGTTTCATGAGGTGACTCACCTAGTAGATTGATTGAATTTGTGCACGTCATGTGGGATGAATTATCAAAGTTTCGAATCTAGGAGATATATTTTCTTTATAAGAGCACAAAGAAAATTGATACCCACATCAGGGTACCATCTCAACATCTGGAGCCTGCGGGGAAATACATTGTATCCAACCATCCTGAGTAGAGATAGTGGTAGAATGATCTCTTTTATTATAATTAATCTTAATCAATCAGTCTCAAAATAAGGAGGAATTTTCAACTTCAAGAAAATAATAATAATAATTGATCATTTGGGAAAGTGGACAATAACTTTTTCCACCCTCTCCTTTATTTATATCAATAAAATATTACAAAAAAGTATAGTAGTTTGTGAGACTATTCAAGACTATTCAAGAGCATAAAGGTCACAAATGCTTAGCTTATATGCAATAGTAGACAAATGCATTCCAACAACTGTCTTATGTGAAAATATCAATTGATTTTTCAAAGAAAGGTGTGGAGTGCTGATAATAATATGACAATTTCCTTAGTAAGAAGTAATGGTCAACTACTATATGCTTAGTAAGTTCATTAAATATTAGATGGGATGCAATATAAATTACATATTAAGGTTTTCTCTCCTTCCTCGCTTATTTATATCAATAAAATATTACGAAAATGTATGGTAGTCCATGAGACTACCCAAGACAAATATAACATCCCACTAATAATAATAATAGTAATAATTGCATATTACTTAATTTGATTGAAATCTGCTTCCATTCAAATATTTTCCTATACCTATCCAAAAGGGACACCTTCAGTAGACTTTTTTTTCCCTTTTCTTTTTAAATTAGAATCTGTCCTTATGAGCTTCTACATCCTGCATTGGAATGACCATATGCATTGACTATCTTAGTTCTACCATATCTTTTATTTTATTTGTTTTGGAGCGATCGTAAAATCAATTAATTAGACATAGTAAATGTTAAAGTACAACTATTGCTGACACATGATGTAAGTGCGACATCTATAATATCTAATAAGTTTGATAATTAAGTTAGCGGCACCGGTTCCTTACTCATGGCTTGGTGGAAGATCATGTAAGTTTCAACACTGAGGTCATGGGTTTGATTATCCATATTGTGGTATGTCTGTGGGTGTGAATGTGTGTTAAAAAAAAATAAAAAAATCATAAGTTAGCCCCACCACAAAAATCATCTAAAGCAAAAGATCAAACCGACACTCTCATTAAGCGGTCCACCAATGACTTTTGAACTAGATTAGTAGTTGTCCATCAGCAGCTATTAAAATAATTTTAAAGCATTTTAATTTTTTAAAGTTTAGCACAAACCTCCTATTATCAATAGATGGGGTTAGGGTTGGCAATGGGCCAGGGCTTGGTAAGGAAATATCAATATTTTGAATAGGCCTAACCAGGCCAATCGAAAATCTAGGCGTGAAATCAACCAATGTGCGGCCCAGTGTTAGGGCTAGGTGGGGTTGGATTATTAATCGGGGCGACAATGGACCAGGCAGGCCAACTCACACGGCCTTGTATGAGTCATGGTCATGAAATTTGGTTTTAGGGCCTGGGCTGGGCTGGAAATCTAGGCCCGGTGTTTGGGCGAGACCGGGGCAGAGACAATAATAAGTGGCCCAGACTGGCCATTGAACCGGTCCAATAATCAAGTGGGCCAAACGAATGGATGTTTTAATGAATATTTTTAAGCGGTTTCTAATCTGTATAGTTTAAGATATGTTGGACCTGGGTCATGTTAAAGGATCCAGATCATTTGTATGATGGGACCCATCTATATCATAGATGGATGACATCCATTCTTAGATTAGTGTATTTCATACCTTTCATGTCATTTAAATGTCCTGATACAGGGCCCACCAGCCCTTGTAGGGCTTGGTCGACGGTCTTTGTAGCTCGATTAGGCCAGTTCTTAGGAGACTAGGGCCAGACCAGGGCCAACCTTGGTGCAGCCCTAGTTGTCAGGCTTCAGGAGGCCCAAGCCCTGCTGAAGTGGGCCAGGAGACTGGACAATCAGGCCCAATCACAGCAATAAGACTAGTCCATTAACGACCCTTTAAAGATGTTTGCGTTGTCCCAGTCCAGTCCAATCATAGGCCACACATCCAGCTCACACACCACGTGGCATGCCATGGATGGGTCATGGTCCAAAATTATGGTGGACGGACGTTATCTTCCAACTGTCCATTCGAAGGTCCACCAATTGATGGTCATGATTATCTGTTTGACATGATTTCGATAGCAACTCCTTTCCGGTGTCAACATCGAAGATTTTTAAAAACCGTGCAAATGCATGCGTGGGTTAGCCAATATACGTGCTGGGACACGTGCAAGTGTTGGACATAGGGCATGGGGTCCACTTGTGGGCTGGAAGGAGAGATAAAATACTCAATGTCCATCTAGGCCGCCCCATGGATGATCTAAGCCATTGATCTCAATTTGGAGGCCATCTTAACTGTAGAATTAAAGAGGTGATTGGATCATCTGTGCTCCCCTGATGGTTAGGTAGACCGCTGGATGTTGACCGTCCATCTTCGGCGTTGTCTCTATCCCATCCGATCTTACCCATCTATTTGGGCCATCATTCGGCAAGCAGGCACACGTGTGAGAGATCAAAACTGTCCATCAAGTAGGCCCCACTGTTGAAACACCCTTATCTATAAATCAGGATGGTCGATTCATCAAGTGGCTAGCAGTGCACGGTGCAAACAAGTGATCAAAACATACATCAACAGTCCATTTCTTCAAGCGGCCCACCTCATGAGTGCACCAGTCAGATATTTTGGGAAACTGCATCTTAACCATGAAGCAAACAGATGGACGGCCAGATTTTACCAAATGTGCCATCTTGGCACGTTTTCCAGCATACAGATAGATTGGGTTATACATAAAGGTCGGATTAGGACCATGAATTGAAGGGCTGTGATGGGCTGATGTTTGTACGAATCCAAGCCCAAATCTAGCCTGGCCCACTAAAGGTGAATCACAATCTCGGAACAGCTTGCTAGCAAAGTCCAAAATGGGCTAGATTTTGGGTTTTGGAAACCATTGGCCCAGATCTGTCCCCTTGGTTATGGGACCTGGAATTAAAAACTATCAACAAGGGCCGTTAAAAATATAAGGCCCATGTTCCATGACAAGGTCTAAAATTTAAGCTTGCTTATTTCTCGGGTCAGGATAAGGTTATCTTTAGAGCCCGGCACAGCTCGTCCTGTTTAGGGTTTACTAGCATTTTTTTTTTCATATGTCATGCATGATGAGGCCCACTTATCTGAACAGTTCAGATCTTGCACAAAGTCGGACGTGCTTAATAATCAAAGGCCAGGATCTAGCATAGGATTAACTGTTCAATTGGACAGACCTCGGCCCAACTGGGCCCAGCCCATTGACAGCCATGCCTGGTGGTACAAAGTCTAAGTCATCCCGAGCCGCACCACATTGAGGGTAAGCCGTCTGCTCAGCTGCAACATTGAATGTGGCCCACCTCCGATGTATTAAATGAAATCTCTAACGTATTTGGGATTGGACGGTCAGAATCATCTCTCACCGACCACTCAACTCAACATTATTGGCATGGTGTTAATGCAACTACTTAGGTTGTGGGGCCCACGTTGGTGCATTTACTTCATCTAACCGGTCTAACATGGTTGGCTCATAATAAAAATGATATGCCCAAAAAGTCATCCTGATCTAACCATCAAGTGGACCACCAAGTGAATTTCTAAGTTTTTTTTTAAAAAAATTCGGCTTGATTAATAGGGCAACCCTATTAGATGGATTGGATGTCATACATACACCACAGAGGGCCTCACATGCAACTAGTTGCATGTTTTTCGTCTACAACTAGCTGCGTGTGGGAAATGATCGGGTACGGACGACCGCATGGTAAATACCGTGAGTTCGACATATGTGGGTACCACTTAGAATGCGTTATGTGGAATCCATTCCTTGCATCGAGTGAGCCACCTTATTTTCACCGTACATCCTAAAAATCATCCATAGAAAAACTCGGGTGTGACACAGCAGAGATCAATGTACAGTCGTGCTTAACACACGTGTGCAACATGGCACGATAGGTCCGAGATCCAAACCATCATTCAGAACGGAACCACTATTTTGATTCTCTAGCCCAAGATTCAGCTTGATTCACTAGGATTGTGGGCCACAGTTTGCAAAACAAATGTAGGGTTCTGAAAATCTTGGCCGGACTTTTCAAGCCCATCCAACTCTTCTGATTGAACCGGATTTTATTTTGGGGAAGACGTGTACGAGGTCGGACCAATCTGATGGATGGAATAGATCTCGCACGACTGTGCCATGTTCGCACATGTGTGGCGTGTACACGAGTTTTGATGAACACGCTTGTACCGAAATTTTGGAAAGGCTTGATTTTAGTTGTGTCTCAGTGGGCACACCTGATGAATGGCTCAGATTACATTGGAACAACATTGTGACCCCACATTCGATCTGGAAGTTTCTATATTGGGTGCCCCCTACTCAATCTCCGCCGTTGTTTCTTTCAGTGTTGCTCACCTGCGTTATGGATCTGGATGCCTTTTTGGATATACGGTTAAATTGTGGGTTGAATCTAATGGACGGTTTGGATGGCACTATAATATCACAGTGGGCCCAATATAGCGAGAACACTTGTGATCTGCGTTCTCTTTCGCCTATATATGATTTTCCATAACCGTCGTCATTCAATATCCCACCAAATCATTCTCCAATCACAAGCTTCCCCAAGCCACCACCCACATGATATAATTATAGGGTCCTGATGCACCACTTTCTACATATACGGCTCACGGTTCAGTGATCCTGACCGTTGATCCACAGGAAGACACAATGGATGGATGATGCATGAAAAGATCTCCCAGAACAGTTGATCCAAGACCCTAGATCAACAGTCTTCAAATAAACGGTTAGGAATAAATGGCAACAACCGTCCAAAACCAAGATGGGACGGATAGAATCTTTAAACCTGCAAAATCTTCAGTGGATGCACCATCCCTGGTATGACCCATACTGCAGAAACATGGGCCCCACTAATACACATATCAGATGTATCTGGACACTTGATGCATCAGCACTTCATAATTCATCCTAATAAAAACACCCAATCTAGATCCCATCATTGAGTGGGGCCCACAGAATGATCAGGACCCTGACACTATTATTGCCGTTCACCTTCAAATGGACGACCCCATTCAATTCACTTGTTCTTTTCATCCATACCTCGGCACTTCTTTAATACCAGCAGAAATTTCAGACAGCAGGAACTTTGTGCGGTCGGGATCGCAGGCAATCGGCGTCCAGTTCAGCGTGAACACGTGTCAGCATGACACGCACGAACCAGATCCGCACCAGCCAAATCGCTCCACGTGGATGATTTTTTGGGCCATCATAACTCATCCCGGAGACTGTCCCCATCAAATCAATGGTCTGGATGACCATCTTGGTACATCAGGACAACCAGCTAATTATTTATTGCCACGATCATGGAAAGACCACGCCCTCAAAATCTCCCAAGCCATTGGCGTATTTCTTCTCAACCATCTATTTTCATGCCAACGATTAAAAGCTTAAAATTGTCTGATTGAAGAAATTCTTTGAGGGTGGTCCATCCATGGTGGGATCCACGCGTTCAATGGTCTGGATCACAAAACCATGGGCCCCACATGTAGAAAAACTAGTCACAATAGGGAAGTTTTGTCTGAGAACTCGACCACTTAATGAGATGGATTTGTAAATTTGGGGCTCATGGTCCAATGATCCAAACCATTAATATGATGGGTCCCACAGTCCATGTTGGATTCTCCAAAAATTCCCGGATGGAACAGTTCTGACCTTTTGATTACCATCCTGTAGTTAGACGGCTAAGAAACAAAAACAGCAATGGTCCACTTGTAACCGATTAAAGCCCAAGCACTGACACGTGTTATTTTGGGCTCCTCAATCCAAGTCTTAGTCCACCAGATCAACGGTGTATTTCACTAATACCTGGGCCCCACACGTGCAAACTCACTGTTCGAGGAAAATATAATTCCTCGAAAAGGGATATTATTTCTTTCAGGTGGGTCCCACTGTGTAGATGCCTGACCCAAAATTTACGCTTGTCCGTTTATCAGGTTGCCTAGATTTCAGAGAACAAACGTACAGATAAGAAGAAACAATCTTATTCAAATTTTGTTAGCCGTCCATCTGTTTCTAACATTGTCCCACGTCAAATGAATAGAAAGGCCGGAAGTTTGGGCCGTGCCATCTACACGGTGGGACCCACCTGATGGACGCCTTGGATCTTGTCCTCGTATGCTGTGTTAGCACATGCTCCAATCTCAACTCTCCACTCCCACGGTGACCTAGCCTGAGGTATGAGCCTCCCGTGGTAGTTCACCATCATTTTCAAGTTGCTGGTGACCCATCTACGTACATGTAGCACGCTTTCTCACCATCAAAATTGTGGACCACTCAAAAATCACACTTCCTGATCAATCCTAACCATCCGTTGGAGGCAATCAAATAAATAGTTAGAAAAAACATACTTGCAGGCAGTCCGAATTAAAAGCGCAAATCCAATGCTTGATATCATTTCGTCAATATGGTCCTTGGGTAAGATTCATCTTCAATCAGGACCAACTTGAATGGTTCGGATCACAGTAGATCCATCCCATGTACATGTGTATATGTCACTATTACTTAAGAATGGTGGTGAACTAGCATATGAAGCTTTCCATGCATGTAATATTGTATTGAACTTAAAGGTTGTCCTATTGCTACGTAGCCCATATTGCACCACATGGCATCAGTTCTACGTGCCATGTGTCCATAAAAATGAAATAATATAGAAATAGATACGGATCGGCAAACGAAGATTGGAAAATAGGTTTGTAGAGATCATATCATGTTACCAGACCTGATCGATCATCTAAACTAATCAAATTCAAAGCCCGTACCCATATCCACTGTACTGTAAAATCAACTAGTGACTTACTAATTAAATTTTAATTCAGGTGCTGTGATTGTGTATTTTTTTCTCCATTTTCAAAATGGTGGTGACTCATCAACATGTGTTAGGGTTACACAGGTAATAAGGTATTAAAAAATAGTTTTGTTACAGTTATATATACAGGTAGTTACATCATGAAAACTGTCACTCTGTTATTGGATACTGATGGCTCATTTGATACCTTAGATTTAGTTGTAAATACTTGTATTTCAACTGTAGTTAATTACTTTTTATATTGGGAGTTATGGATTTAGAGGTAAGTGAAGTAAAAGGTATTTTAAATACGCTGTTTAAATGTATTTTGAAATCTTACCAAAATGTTAGGTTTTTTGGAATTCAAATGAAATATTTTTTACTGCTACTTTTTAAAGACATGAAAATTACACATTTAACTAAAGTGTCTTTAATTTATTAATTTATTGTATGCATTGTATGGTGGTGATTTTTTAAAATAGTTAAATTATCCATTGCAACAGTAAAATTACATCAATAAAATGATCTGAATTATCCAAATGTTGGACATCTAAATAGACAATGAAAAAACATTAATGAGTTGCTTGTTGGTGATATTTATATTTGTGGCTCACCTAAGTTTTACAATTTTTTAAAATTTTGCTAAAGTATATATGTCAATAAACTTTTTACAATTTAGGTCATGTAAATTTATTGAAGAATTTCAATGCATTTTAAGTAGAAGTTATTTTGGTAGATTTGGATTCTGATGCATTTCAGTCAAACATAATTAAATATTTAAAATTATATTAATTTCAATATAATTATGATTTGAATTCCAATGCAATCTAAGTCCAAGCTACCAAACGGATATTCGTCGTGGACAAAAAAAAATAAAAATAAAAATGAGCCATTGGCAGAACTTGATAAAACAACTGTCCAAATCAATTGTCCAGGCTATTGAAATTATGTCTTGTTGTGGATGGAGCATGATAGAGCAATCCTAACCATCCAATAGCAGCTATTAAAGTATTGGTAAAAAGTAAATAGTGAGTGGTCCAAATTAGGATGGAAAATCAGATGGTCAGTGTTGCCATATTAGTGCAAGTCATCGGCTGTACTCCATCATAGTTAGGTCAGTAATTTGGACGGTCTTGATTGCCCTACAACTATGCCACTTGTATTGTCAATGGCTCAATACTATCTTTAGAAGTAACAAAACATGCACAAGACTCTATTCATCTACTTATTATATAGTGGGCCTCAGCAGGTGCACACGTTTTCCAGGCTCTAAATTCTGGTAGATGTGTGGCCCATGCTTCATTGATATAGACGGATGATATGATGGGCCCAAAATGGATGGTGGATACCACAGTGTCTTACTTTCTCGATGAATGAGAACAGTTGCTTTATTGTTTTCTTTACCGTTGTTTGTAGGTCAACAGTCCGAAGGCTTAAGATCTTCCATCCCTAGAGATTTTTGGGGCATCCGCCATTCGCAGTTTGGCCCATCAGATCAACGATCTGGATCCCTTGGGACTGGAAGCTTTATGGAGAGAGAGAGAGAGAGAGAGAGATAATTTTTAAGTTCATGAGAGTTAGTGTCATGTGAACTGAAACAAAGAAAAATAGGGAGTAAACGCTTGCAAACCCAATGCAGAAATATCACATGGCCTTTGCAATCATCAGCCAACTTGGGATATATTAATATACATACAGTAATCCAACTTAAGTTCTTTAAAAAATAAAATAAAATAAAATACTTAGCCAATTTGTACGACTGCATTTCACTGCTTTGACCATTGACTGAATAATATGGCCTACCATAACATCTTAAGCCAATGGTCCACATTTTCTTTCCTCTTTCGTACGTGTACACATAAGTATTACATGTGCAAATGAGATACAGGTCTGTGATATCGTAGCCACTCATCAAGCGATCCAAACGGTGGATGTGCCATGTGTGAAAGATGAGCATGCGACTAGCTGTGTGTGGGGCCCACTGTGATGTGTATATGTAACTCCACCCATCTATTAGGATTGACCCACCATGAAAATAAGGTGGGCCAGGCCACATTATAGAAATTAGTAGTCAACCAACCAAAAAAATCCACATTCGATCACGTGGATACTCACATGATAGTTTGATTTGCTTAATGTTTGGGGTGCCCCATCTCACCTTGGTGTGCCATAAGGAGGCCAGTTGCATGAAAATCTCTCTCTCTCTCTCTCTCTCTCTCTCTCTCTCTCTCTCTCGTGTTTAGGTTTTAATCTCATTTTTAAGGAAACATGCCCCACTTGCCCTCTCTCTCTCTCTCTCTCTCTCTCTCTCTCTCTCTCTCTCTCTCTCTCTCTCTCTCTCTCTCTCTCTCTCTCTCTCTCTCTCTCTCTCTCTCTCTCTCTCTCTCTCTCTCTCGTTTAGGAAACATGCCCCACTTGCCCTATCTAGCATCTATTCTCTTTTCTAGGGAAACAGATCTTAGCCACCTTCAAGAAATTATTTAGTTATTATTTTTTAAAAAAACACGAAATAATTATAAGCCGCTTCAACGACTACTATCATAAAATAAATATTCCACCTTACATCTAACAACCATACTTAAAAAACATGTAACAAAACAAAAAAGAATATATATATATATATATATATATATATAAACATTTCAAACATATTTTTTCTTTCACATTATGAATTCTTATAATTGCTTAACAAAAGTTCAACAATTAACACCAGGCTACTAAATATCAAGCTTTCTCCATTATAGTGGAGACTAGGTGCATTGCTGCCGGAAGGCATTCTTCGGACTATCATACAATTTAACATCTTTCTCAATTCCAGTATTTAAAGATGCAAAATACTGTTAATAATGTATATGAGAATTTCCTCAACCTAATGCATGCATGACTTCCTTATTTTAGTGAGTCAGAGACCCAGAATTATGAATTATTATGTATTTGGTAGCACCATATATCATGAATTTTCATGACTAATCAAACTAATTTGTTGCAAGATTTCATTATATTTCACAAAATTAGGTGTAACCAAACAATTTCTTAGAACAAAAAAAAAATTTCTTTTTTGATAATGATTAAAAATAAATTTGATAACTAGCAATCATGATCTCTAATACATAGTTGTGATTATCTAAAATTAGTTTTAACTTATTTTTAAAGGTATGCTAAAATGCTATCAAAGAAGTTATTTTTTAACTTAAGTTATTAAATTATTTTTTTCACTTAAGTTAGTTTGATAAGTATTATTATATGAATAACTTATATGTTATAAAAAACTACTTATATCATTAAATTTTTTATTTTAACTCCTTAATTAGCTTATTACTTCTCTATCTCTTTCTCATTTTACATTACAGTAGCCTCTTTCTCACGGTCTATATCAAAAGAAGCCCCATATGGTAGACTATCCACTTCAAGAGTAGGCCCAACATGATAGATGACTCCATATTAATGTGATCAAATATAATGGATAATCTACATCAAAGGTTAACTCATAATAATAAATAGCCCACATTCAAAGTAGGCTGGTATGATAGATAACTTATCAGGTCTACATCAAAGGTGATTTGGATATCCTGTATTTCCACACAACCATTCCACGTTTGCAGCTTGAAAGTCACCACAATTTTTTAAATGGTCCAAAACTAACGTAGGTGTCTAGCTCAAAATTCACGTGCAAATATTACAAATTGATGGCATTAAAGTAATCCTCATGTATACATGCATTCTTGTAACTTTAGATCATGAGAAGATCATTGATACTCTGGCAGAATGTAATCCTTAATTACTTGAAAATTACATACATGAAATAGATTAAATGGTCCAAATTAGATGTATCACAAACCAAAATTTCTGCTCATTTTATTAGCTGACTAACTGATGGGTAGATATTCATTGCATAGTTAAAGGAAAAATAAATAAATCCAAAAGTCCTCTTTTTCGACAAACAAGTGCCTATGAATCAGAGGTTGGGATTGTTTAGCCAATCGGATATTAGCAACAATGTATTCCTTGTGTACAAGTTCTGAGTGCATGTGTATCAAGCATCATACGCAGTTAGAGTATCAAATAACGATCTCCTTGATCATAAGGCCATATCACATGGAACCCTCGTAATTGCGATCTTCCATGATCTTCATGCACCCAAGTCTAGTAAAGAAAGTAAGGATAGCAGAAGACAATAAAAATTATAAAATGAGTTAGTATCATTAAACAAATGGGCTAATATTTACACCCTCTCTTTTTGATAAATACACTCTTTCTTTTTTACTTTTGTCAATTCAACAACACCACCCTTTTGTACTTTCTTTATTAATAATTTTTTTAAAAAGGTTATATTGTAGTGCTATTTGTATTACCGAAAGTAAAAAAGAAAGGGTGAATCTATCAACCAAGTGGGTGTAAATATCAATTCTCATGAATAAGTGTTGAGATGCATATACCAAGGCATCTTCGACTCCTTCAAATCTCAGCATTATGAGGGTTGAATTTTAAATACATAGACACTGATGGTCTACGTGGTTTGATTGTTGAGACAGTTGGGGTAGAAACCCAAGTAAATGATCTGGTGGACCAAGCCGTTTTTCCATGCACTTAGTTGTATTTGAACTCCTTTTCCATCAAAAAAAAAAAACTCGTTTCCATCCATGCAACATATCTTGACCGTCCTTTAGATTGAGTTCACTCTTTATAGGATGCCTTGAAAAAAGTATACTGATTGGATGATCCAAACTATGTATACGGTAGCATGCAAAAATGGTTGGAGGAGATCATCGGTCCAGTCTCTGGAATTTAGGTCCGCTCGATTGCTGTGATTTTTTGCACAGTAGTGGAAGACACGTGGAGGTAATGAACGGTTCAGATGAATGGTGGGGAGAGGTACCTTTAACCATACCCACCAATGCGCAACATGAAACCTATACCATGTGGGGATCGAATGGGCCATGTCTAAGGATGGGTCCCACTTAGGCCATGGGAAAAAAATGTATGCGTTTCCAAGAAATTCCTGATCGTGGGCCCACCTTAATGCATGTGTTGTATATCTCCCACCGTTCATCTTCTTCTTCTTTTTTCGGCTGATTTTAAGGCATGGACTAAAAAATGAGGTAGTTGTAACTCTTAGGTAGACTAAGAAACAATGGTTATTGACCGTTATGATGTTACGAGAGCGGATAGGTGAGAGACCCTTGGCCGCACCCAAGATGGTGAGGCCCTCATCATGGGGTTACTGTGGGGCCCACCTTGATGTATGTATTATGTATTCAAGCCGTCCATACGTTTTTCCAGATCAGTTTAGGGAATTATTCCAAAAATGAAGTAGATTCAATAATCAGGTGGACCATCGCATCAGAAACGGTGGTGATTGACCATTAATGGGCCAGAAAAGTTTTGGATCAAGCTGATATCTATATTTGTTTTTTTTCCATCATTCAGGCTTATGTGACCTTCTAAACAGATTGGATGGTAAATAAAAACTACGGAAACTTTAAAGTGCGTCCTAAGAAGTTTTTAGTGGTAGGACGGTCAATCATCCCTGTTTCTGATGGTATGGTCCACCTGATCATTGTCTCTAGTTCATTTTAGGAATAATATTGTAATATGGTCTGGAAAAACGGATGGACGGAGTGGATATATAATACATAAATCAAGGTGGGCCCCACATTAAGGGCCGCACCGTCTTGGGTAAGGCCGGGGTCGCACCTAATCCGCTCCCTACCCATTCAGCCTAAGACGGTTAATAGCATAGGAAAGTGAACGCTTACAGTGCAGTCCATTTCTCTTGAATGGTTAGGATCATTCTAAGAAATGAAGACGGCCGATCATGGCTTGTCCATGATGAGGTCCACCTTCTGAAGTGGGTTTTACATGATCCATGTGGCCCCGCTGACCATTTACGAATCACTTCAGTAATCCAAAGGACTACCTAGCTTTCTTTTCCAATGTCGAAATCAAGAGAGCCACATCCGAAACTGAATGACTATAGTATTCTCAGTCAAATTAGGTCAATTTTACAGTCATATAGACCAATCAGAACTGTCTATTAAGTCCAGAACCCATTGTATTGGGTACTTTATAAAAATTATACTGATTGGATGATCCAATCCATCCCTGATTCTTCCTTAACTTTTTAAGGCATTCTTTTCTCGGGCCAGGTATTGATTGGTTAGGATGGCCTAAAGAAATTGAATCATTGGAATCATAAGCAATCTATGGTGGACCCCAAGAAATAGAATGATTAAACTGCAGATTGGACCTATTTTTGTGGTAATGATCTAGACCATCCATATTAAAAGGCTAACGATCGTAGGTTTAAAATTATATGATTCATGTCATATTTGCATTGTAGAACAGTAAATCTATTTTAGATCCAATGAACGGTCTAGATCAAGAAATTGGCTCTTCTATGTCTCCCAATGCAACTAGGAGCATTATATCTTATAGTGCTCTAACAGCAATGGAGCAGTTCGCTCTTTTAAACAACACTCTTCATAGGTTTTTTTATTCTTGGGGCAGGTCCAGCAGAAACCCAAGCGCAGAGAGAGAGAGAGAGAGAGAGAGAGAGAGAGTAAAAAACTAACGGAAATGCAGAAACCAGGAGAGTAAAAAACCAACAGAAATGCAGAAACCAAGAGCGCCCCAACTCCTTTCAATCCGAGAATTACTCATCTGAGTCTAAACAAACAAAATCCCTTGACGGGTTTTGTGCTTCTTGAGGCAGTTGCATCAGAAACCGTACTATAAAATAATCATTTTTCTAATTTGAATTAACAACCATTAAAAAAATACCAATAAAAAACAATAAAAATACAGCATCTCAAGCATCTCAACTTCTTTAAATTTCAACACCACCAATCTGAGATTTCCACAGAAACCAAACAGAGAATCCTTGGTGGGTTTCTCTTCTTGAAGCATTTCAACAAGCAAAATCAATCACCCATCTAATATTTTCAAAGAATACCAACAAATATCCTTTCTGAGTTTTGCTTCTTGAAGCATTTCAATCAGCAAAATCAATAGAGAGAGAGAGAGAGAGAGAGAGAGAGAGAGAGAGAGAGAGAGACAGAGTAATCTCCATTCAAGGAAACCATGGATCAAAAGAAGCCGAACAAGATCAGTGATATCGTTAGGCTTCAACAGATCCTCAAGAAATGGAAGAAACTCGCAAATGCTCCAAAACCAACCACAACTAGCAGCAGCAAGAGTATGAAATTCCTCAAAAGGACGCTATCCTTCTCGGACAGCTCTGTTTCATCTCTGTCCAGCAGCACTGGTGATGGAGCCGTCCCGAAAGGATTCCTTGCCGTCTCTGTCGGGGAAGAAATGAAGAGATTCGTCATCCCAACAGAGTATCTAACCCACAGAGCTTTCGGCATTCTGCTGAGGGAAGCTGAAGAGGAGTTTGGATTCCAGCAGGAAGGAATTCTGAGGATTCCATGTGAGGTACCCGTCTTTGAAAGGATTCTGAAAGTAGTTGAGGAGAAGAGGGAGGTTTTCTTCATGCAGGAGATTGGATTCAATGGAGAGAAGGAGATGGTGGGGTGCTGCTCATCAAGGGCTGAGATCTCCACATCTCATCACCCTCCAAAGCCTATGTGTAGATGATAAGTTACCGTTACTCTCGTTACTCTCTTTGTATTTTGATTTTTGGGCTTTTCATGTGAAGAAGGAGAAGCTTATGAGAGAATTTGAATAAGGTAAGGTAGAGAGAGATTTCACGTAGGTATTTCAAAGTGGCAGTTTTGTAATTTTATCAAGGATTTTATATATATTAGTTTCACTCCCTTCTTCTATATATCTGATTTGGGGCACAAATCCGTAAATCCACTCCGTTCATCATGTGAACCCCTCATGCTTTTCCTTGGATCCCAAAAATTACGAGGATCCAAAACACAACATGTAAACTCATGCTTAAAACATATAAAATCACTTGGTGTGGCCCACCTGAGTTTGGGTTGGCTTGATATTTATAATTTTCATTAACACTGCTGTGGTACATCTTACGAATGGATTGGATGGAATATACAAACATGGTGAGCTCCACAAACCAGGAATTTTGTAATGGTGGGCGTCTCCATCCTTACTGGTGGACGCCCAGCAATAAAACCTTTTAGATTGGATTTGTGGCCCACCGTGTTTTGTATATGCAATCCAATGCATTCATAAGAAGCGAACCGCCAGGTTGAATGGACATCCACAAAACTCAGGCCATTCCAAAACTCATGTGGGCCGCAATACACGATTTTAGAGATATCGTGCATAATTCTACAGTGTGGGCAGCTGGAGTTTTGGATGGATCTAATTTTTTGGATCCAACGAGAAAATGAGGAGATGCACATGATGGACGGACTAGATGACAAGCATAGATAGCAGTGGACCCCACACGTATAGTTTTAGAAGAAGCTTATTCTACATACGTTGTACAGGAACCGGCCTCTAGCTAGTCGCCGGCAAGGGCTGAAAAAGGGCTGGGACTGAATGAAAGCTTGTATTGGGCCTAACTGCTAGCAATGGATCCGAGCATAGGCCCATTTGGCCCACTAGCCAGTGAGTTTACAAACTCTGTAGACTAGATAGCCCATTGCTAGCCCACCTATGCAGACTGGGCTCAGATCTTGGGCCTCCAGATGTAGATAACAACAGACAAAAACTGGAAGTGGCGATATCCTTACTTGCAGCTGCCGATAAACATCGGCAGGTCCGGATCCGGGTCCAAGATTTTACTATTTACAAGGCAAGGGCCTGGAAAGGACGGACCCGGCCCATAGACTACCCTGCCAGAAAGTGAAAGTGCCCCTGACGGTTTAAACCCTGGCTTCGTTAGAGCCCCCTCAGGTGGGCCACAATGTATGAAGTGGAACGATCGATTGGTGATTCTTTTCTAGCCGTCCATCCGTCCGTAATATGTGCCCACCTTAGGTGCAAAATGGCCTGTTCTTTGAAGCTAGAAGATCAAGCAGTGTAGCACACCTGATGGAAAAAGCTCTGATATGGCACGAGACTTCCATATTGCCACGTGCGCTAGCTTGGGAAGGGAGGAGCCGGATTCGGTATGACCCCTCCCATACCGACCTCGGTACTAGGAAACCTGTGGGACCCACCATGATGCGTGTGTTTTATCCCTGCTCTACATCCATTTTTTCAACTTAGTTTAGGGTATGATTCAAAAAATGAGGCATATACAAAACTGAAGTGGACCACATCATAGGAAGCAGAAGGGATTATGATGCTCACCATCGTTTATTTGCATCCAACCTGTTCATTAAGTCACGTGAGCATCTATCAAAGGAAAACACAAATATCAGCTTCATTCAAAACTTCTGTAGCCTTTAGAAGCTTTCAACCGTAGGCATTCATTCGCAATTGTTCCTGGAGTGTAATCCGCTTGAACTTTGGATCTATCTCATTTTTGGCCTCATGCCTTAGAATGAGCCACCAAAATGGATGAACAAAGTGGATAAAAACATATACATCATGATTAGAGTCATACACGAGTTAGAACAAAGGGGAAGAAGAAAAGAAAAGAAAAAGGAAAAAAAAAAAAAAAAGAGTTATACGTGAGTTAATCTGAGTCGATCTTGGCATAGCTTGTTTCAGCTCGGTAAGTAGTTGACCCCATCTCGAGCCTAGCTTGGTCCTCGAGCCTAATTGGCCAGTTAGCTTGGTTCAGTCAGCAACCCAGGCAGTTTGAGCTGAATTTGAGCATGTGTGACATTTTCTCAAACACATAGAGTGTACCTTCAATTTCTTATAGTATGCAAAAGATCAACGACAATCTATAAGTATTTCATCAAACACTTAGTAATCAGCATCAAAATCATGATACAATAACAGTTTTATCATGTAAAGTTTGAGTTGAGTTTGAGCATGCCATGATTTGGTTCCTATCTATACCTTTTTCACCAGCAGTGTACAACGCTTCGTTTAAGTCATTTAAGCAACATCAATATCAAAATAATCAAGTCACTGAATTGATTTGATCTGAGTGGATTCAAGCCCGGACAAGTTCAAACTTCAAACTCAGTTCAAAATATTTTTGAGTTCTAAAAATCAGCTCAACTCGCTGAGTTGAATCAAGCTTTTTCAAATCCAGTTGAGAGAGTTAACCAAGCTAGCTCGGTTCGTGAACAGCTCATAGGGCTCACGGAGCTTTTTCCGTACCGAGGGCGGTACCAGATGAGTTACTATCGAATTCATGTCCGGAAAGTGCAGGGCTACCACACGTGTGTAGCCAGAGGATCAATAGTCAAAGTGCAGGGCTACCACACGTGTGTAGCCAGAGGCATCAATAGTCCCGTTGTCGAGCCCGACACTATAAGGCCCAAGGACCTTCCTGGCCCGAACCCAGAACGGGCGTAGACCGCAGGTGCAGGCCAAAGCCTGGAATTTTGGTTGCACCCGGACCCACCGGTCCAAAAGTTGATCAAATCGTTATGTACCGGTGGATCGTCCTAATCCGTCCGTATTGATCAGGTTCGCCGCACTAAAAAAAAAAAAAAAAACCAACGTTCTCCGTAGGATTTCGAGGGCATTTTTATTATATATCAGAACATGAAGGGGTACAATTAATGAACAGTCCAGATCTTACGCAAAAATGGGTGGCCCACCTCAAGATCTGACTGGACTCAGTTCGAGCCATGCATAATCATCATGGGCGGGCTTAGGCCTACTTGTTTTGACCCGACATAACGTGTAAGTTATGCTTTGGGCAGTCCTACCTTGGACCCAGACCCCACCTAAACCCTACTTATTTGGACTTGGACCTAAACCATACCTCACATAGACCCAACTTATTTGGGCCCTAACCAAACCTCATATAGACCCAACTTACAATTTGGTTATTTCTACTTCATTGGCACACGCGAGCAGATGTATAAACACGTGTCTGTGATCCAGACGATCAGATCCACTTATCAGGTGGGCTACATGAGTCCAAATTCACTGGATGAATTAAAAAATGGCTAGAGTTCACATTCACGGTAACGGTGCCATGTTGGCTCTGAAAGGGTGCGTGTTTGGCGGGGTTTATCATGTTTTGATTGATTGAAAACTAGAAACACATATCAATTGAGTTTCCTGAAAAAAAAAAAAACCAAAGAGTAGAATGGCCCACGAACAATTTCTATCCTGTTAGTGGACCAGACAAGATTGAAAGAAATAATATGATTTGGCACAATCAACGTCTCCAGACGAAGAAACTAGGCCATGGCAGATAGAACCAGTTGGGACAATTTCAATTAACATTCTGATCATTGATTAAGTATGTTTGGTAACAAAGATCACGATTTGTCTATTTGTAAGTTTATTATTATTAGAAGAGAACAATTCATCGTTATTCAACCGGCATGTATGATAATGTTCCCCTGTTGTTTCGTTTATAAATTGCAGTACTTGTGCATGTACTCGGATGCTAGATCACTGGAGGAATGGCAATGGGCCAGGTAGCCTAGCTTAGTAGAGCCAGGGCTTCACCCCTTAAACTTGACCCGATGGCTGAATTGAAGTCTAAAATCTTGGATTGATGCTTGAGAGGAAATTGTTTCCTTTTGCAATAGCCCACTAGAGTTTTATATTGAGCTGAAAGTTGAGCTTATGAGGTTTTAAGGGGTACTGCATCACGTGGACCATTCATATTATGTTCCCATGACATGTGTGCAATGGTGCATATAGGTGCTCATGCAAAAAAGGTGCACAAGTGAGGATCTCTCTCTCTCTCTCTCTCTCAATGTGTGTATATATGAGACCTGAAATGCTCATGGGAATTGGATCCGGTGGGTTACAATTAATTTTCACCGGCTCGCTTGGATAAAAAAAACAACTTGATCTTTTGCTAAACCTTTTATTTAAGTTAGATGAAGGACTTATATAACCTAGATTACGTATACACATCACATGTGTAGGGGTGGGCATCGAGTTGAGTCGGACCAAATTGGGTTCAAAATGACTCGATTCGATTTTTCAAGAACCTAACTCGAACTCGATCCAATCTAGGACCAAGTCCAGTAGGGCTAACTTGATCCAATTCGAATCCTTGTTGGGCTGACCCGAATCGAGTCCGACTCGATCTGGAAAACCGAATCGAGTTGAATCAAGTTGAGTCTAGGGAAAGAGAGGAAGGGAAAGGAGGAGAGAAAGAATGAGATGTGGGAAATCGGGAGAGAAAAAAGGAGAGAAAGGAGGAGAGAAGGAAGGAGATGAGGGAAATTGGGAGAGGAAGAGAAAGGAGGAGAGATGGGTGGGTGCGGTGCCTTCTTTGGGTAGAGAAAGAGGAGTAAGGGTTTATTCAGATTTTGGATCAAATCAGTCCAAATTAACCACGATTCGAACTTGATCCGATGTACGATTGAATTTCAGTGGTCCTACTTGATCTGCACCAAAATAGGTCTTTGGTTCGGTTCGGACCGAGTCGAATTCGCCGAATCTAATCGAATTCTGCACAACTCTATATAATAGAGTCGAAATGCTCATGGGAATTGGATCTAGTGGGCTACAATTAATTTTCATTAGGGCCCCCTTAAATTAAAAAACAACTTCAATCTTTTGCTAAACTCTTTATTTAAGTTAGATGGACTTATATATCCTAGATTACATATACACATCACATGAGACCAATTCTTTAACAAAAAAGAGTCTGTTGGGGTGAGCATCTCTATATGGACATGTGAACATATACACGTACAAGTGTGTGTGTGTGTATATACACACTATGTCCATTTCTTTCAAATCATTTAAAACCAAACATTTTATTATCCAAATGTGTTTGGGTATTTATAGCTTTAACCATGCCAAATTCATTAGGAAACATATTCTGTACCCTTTTTCTGCCATATCCTGTTTTGCTCACTATGTTGCAACAAAATCTAAGTAAATCCATAACTCTTTATTTTTTTTTTCTTCTTCTTCTATTTTTTTTTTTAATTTTTTTTTTTTTTTTTGAAAAAATCCTAACCGCTAGTGGTATCCTCTCAGATCTGTGGCCCATGCAAAGTGGTTACGGTAACTTTGTTATTTTGGATCCATTGTCCACTTGGTGGCCCACCAGATCAAAGGCCGGTGATCACGGAGCAATGGGCTCCACCAGTGCTATCATTTTATTGAATTCTGAGCAATGCAGTTTGTAGTCACAACGGAGAGAGGGTTGAGTGAGACCCCGAATCCACCAAGGTGGGTGGGGCCCCACAGCGGACCCCTCGCTGTGGGGCCCACTGTGATGTATGTCACTACATGTACGCCGTTCATCCATATTGAAAGCTCGTTTTAGGGCATGATACAGTAAATGAAGCACTTATAAAATGTAGATGGACCATAGTACAGGAAACAGTGCTGATTGGCCATTAAGAACTTCTGGTGGGCCACAAAAGCTTTGGATCAAGATGATATTTGTACGCTCTCTTCATTTAAGAGTTTGTGACCTTATCGATAGGTTGGATGGCAAATAAACATTCCGGTAGAATCCATGAAGTTTTTAACGGTGGGATTCAATCACGACTGTTTACTGTGGTGTAGCCCACCTAAGATTTGAGTCAGCCCCTAAAATGAGCTTTCAAAATGGCTGGATGGTGTGGATTTAAGGTACGTACATCACTGTGAGCCTCACAGTCAGAAGTGGGACCGGGGTCTCACCTAATCCGCTCCCCACAACGAAGATACTAGGTGGACCACAATGTAGAAAGCAAACTCTACTTATTTTGAGCCAGAAGATCTAAACCGTCTAATCCACGTGATGGAAGGCCCAGGTTCACGTGCTACAATGTAGAAAGCACACGTGCATTCCTATGAATTGGCAGTGGCATTGCCCCAAAATCAGATTGATTGGGGCCACACCATTCTTGGTTACCTACTGTTATGGACCATCTCAGTGGGGCATTCGTTTTGAACGGTTTAAATGGAGCTGTATATCTGCATCGTGTACACCCACGGTGTGGAAGCGGATTGGGTGGTGACCCCAGTGCTGTGGGGCCCACTGTGACGTATGTGTTCATCCACGCCGTCCATCCATTTTTCTAGCTCATTTCAGGGCACGGCCTCAAAAAAATGAAGCATATCAAAGCTCAAGTGGACCACATCACAGAAAACATTGGTGATTAAATGGCAACCATTAGAACTTCCCAAGGGCCACCAAAGTTCTGGATCAAGCTGATAATTTTTTTTTTCCCCTTTAAATAGATCTCTGTAACCTCATCAATAAGTTGGATGGCAAATAAACATCACGGTGGGCCATAGGAAGGTTTCAACGGTGGGTGTCATTACCCGTAGTGTGGTCCATTTGAGCTTTGGATCTGCTCATTTTTAGCCTCATGCCGTAAAATTAGTGGGAAAAATGGATGGACGGCGTAGATCATGATAGGCCCCACGGCACCCATCACTACCCTGTGGTGTTGGCGTCACCACCCAATCCGCTTCCCAACCGCGTGGCCCACTCCGTACTAAACAACTTGCACAAGTACTGATCCGATATTCACTCGACTGGCCATTTATTCATCGTTACCGTTGTTGGGCCCATCGCTTTCATACACGTGTCATCTTTTTATTAGCTCGAATCACGTCAATAGGAAGTACCATGAACCAGTTCCTGGTCTGCCACGAGACCGGCCCATGTGCGTTTACGGCCGTTGATGTGACTGCGTCGCATCGCTGCGAAGAAAACAGAAGGTCGGACCAAAAGTCATCCTCCTCACCGAACACCTGAGTAGTACGGAGGAAATATACACTCGCGACGCCCGCGTAGGCATGCTACTGGGGATTTCATTTATACAAGTGGGTCACAGTTCCGTGGTGCATAGACACCGTAGAAGCCTCAGAATCCTCTGCATGGGTATAACCCCAGTCGATTATGTATGTATGAAATCCGCTCCGTCCACCCGTTTCTTCATTTAATTTCTGAACGCGAGAACAAAAATGGATCCGAAACTCAGGTGGGCCACACCATAGGAATTGTAGGACTGGAGAGGCTCACTGTAGGAACCTGAGCCACCATGTCGGTGGGCCCAAGCATATCGAAATTTGATTTTTTAGCAGTGATTTTTCTTTATCACCGTGGCGTGGTCCACCTGAGTTTTGGGTCAAGGTTTTCTTTATTTTACAGTGGATATGAGGTGGATCGTCTATCATAAGGGTTGGATGTCACACACGTCTCACTCAAGATGACTCCCGAAAGCATCTCAGGTTGGAAGATCCAGACATAAACCGTCTGTTTTCAGGATACTAATTCAAAGGCGAGAGTCATTTTGTAGAGGATAGTTTATGAATTTAGTCCATCCACTGCGGTTATGAAGGTTCCAATGGACCAGATCACTAAAACATGGGCCCCACTAGTACAAACTGATAACTCGAGTATACCGTGCATTCCTCGGAAGGAGCACTGTATGATTCCACCTGACTCGTGACCTTGATGAGTGCGATGGTGTGTTTCTGTCGGGCAGTGCTCCTCATCTCATGAACAAAAAAGAATTTTCATGATCCTCGGCCAAGTACATGCATAGTACATTCGTGTGTTCAGTTTTCACTCGTGGGTCTGTTGTTTACTCTTCCCTAACCATTGGTCTGTTGTCCCCCGCCGTAGATGGAACATGGACGGTTGTGATTTTTCAATTTATAGTCAAGAGTTAAGCGATTAAGAAGGGAATCACATTGACGGTTAGATTTTATTGAGAAAAAAGCCCATGATCAATTAATAAAATATAAGCTTGAAAAAAGAGAATTGGTGCGTCCATATTATCCACCGTACACCCGCAAATGCTAATGATGACAGCACGATGCATCACATGAGATCATGATGAGCCGTTGCAGACTCTGATATTTTAATGTCCATCTCAATGCAATGGATTAAGGAGGAAGAGGGGCGCCCAAACAATGGAAGCGGATTGGCTTGTGTACCAGTACCACCCAGCTATATAGCTGGTGTATATACGCGTCGTGCGAAGACGAGCGCCGACGCTCCGAGTTGTACGTACGGTTAAAAAGGAATCAAATGGCCCATAATAATGTATTTATTATATCCACACCGTTCATCCACTTTTCCAGATTATTTTAGAGAATAAATTATATCCTAAGCGAAAATGACCGGCACAGAGAATAGCAGCTATGGCTATGATTTTCATAGTTCGAAATTGGTAGGGCCAACCGTAACGTTTATTTTCCATCTCATAGTTAAGGTAAAAAATACATAAATGAAGAGGAAAAACGAATTTCATATGTATACAAAAAGGTAAAAAATACATAAATGAAGAGGAAAAATGAATTTCGTATGGATACGAGACTTTTGCGACACCCAGAAGGATTTCATCGGTAGATTTGTCTTATTTTTCGGCTCAAGCTTTAAGATGAGATCGCTAAATAGATGAATGACTCGAATACAACACATACCTCATGATAGAACCCACAGAACTTACTGACATCAATACACAAGCTATATAGTTGGTGTGTGGTACACCAACCAATCCGTTTCCCCAAACATTGTAGTATTTTATTTTTTACCAATTACTGTTTGACCTACCGAATGAACGGTCCTGATCACGTCCATAGGTGCCACATTTGCAACAATGCTATGCGGCCATAGGCGCTGGATCCGGGGAGCGGATTAGATGAGACCCCAGACTCACCAAAGACAGTGCGGCCCTTAACATGGGGCCCACCTTGATGTATGTATTATGTATTCACTCCATCCATCTATTTTCTCATATTATTTGAATCATACCATAGGAAAAAGGGGTGATTGGTCATTAATAGGCCACAATACTTTCGTATCAAAGTGATATTTTTTTTCTCCAGTCATCCAGTCTCATGTGACCTTATCGACAGATTAGATTGCAAATAAACACTATGGAAACATTAAGGCAGACCCTATAGAGTTTTAAACGGGGAACGTTCAATCATCACTGTTTCCTATAGGTCCACCTGATAATTGGATCTACTTCATTTTTAGGAAAATGCTCTAAAATGATCTAGAAAAATTGATGGACGGCGTAAATAAATCATACACATATCAAGATAGGACACATGGTAAGGATACACCATCTTGGGTGAGTACAAGGTCTCTCCTAATCCACTCCCCTACAACGGCTTCTCGAGTGGCATTTACCACTACTACTTACGACCACCTTATGATAATGGACGCGGATTGCATCCTACACCTGCCCGGACAGTAATCCATCCCGACAGGGCCATGTGGGATTTGTTGTTATATAAGTTTTATTATCCATGTAGTTCATCGTTTTTATCATATCATTTTAAGGTATGAGACAAAAAATGAGGGTCAGGGATTAAGTGAACCAAAAAGTGAGAATTGAACATCCACCATTAAAAAACTTCTTGGGAGTTGGAGAAATTTCGGATCAAGCTGATATTTGTGTTTTCACTTCGTCCACGTCTACATGACCTTATGAAAAGGTTGGATGGTAAAAAAATATCACGGTGGTCCTTAGAAAGGTTTCAACGGTTGGTGTCATTATACAGTGGCTTCCTTTGGTGTGGTCCACTGGAGCTGTGAACTTGCTTCAATTTTTTGGATTCATACCTTAAAATGATCTGAGAAAAGCAATGAACGGCATGTATAAAATACTTACATCACGATGGCCCCACAGAGCTCTACCTGGACAGATTACTGTCTGGCAGGGGTAGGATGCAGTCTGCGTTCTATGATAATCGACATTTGGTGAGACCATGAATGGCTATTAGTGTAAGCCATTGGATTATCCTCTCAATCCAACTCTCAGTAAATAGGTTGGGCCAGACAAATGGCTTCAACAGTACCTTAACAAAAGATAGGCCTGGCCCATTTAAGCCCCACATTAAATTAAAAAGAATATACTTTTGGATTGGACATGTATTCTTCGATCATGTTATATCTACGGTAATTTAAATTTGATTGGATGACAGACTGTTATTAAAAATGATGTTATACGAGCATATTTTAAAGTTATTTAGTCTAAGTGCGCAAGGTCTAGATCTATCTCAGTAGCTTAAGACATCGTTTGGCACCATGGATTTGGGGGGTTTGAGGAGATTTGAGGGCATTTCAAATCGCTTGTTCGGTGAGAGCTTGGATTACACCTAAAATCCTTTCAATAATTGCAGGCATAACATGTATGTCACCATACTATCATTCTATCGGGCACATGGCCTGCTAATTATATCAAAAAATAATTAGATTATTAAGTACATCAATATAATTGCTTTAATATGATGATCAGCACCGTCCAAATATTGTCCATGTAAATTGACAATTAAAAATAATTACATTTCTCACTAAGTAGAGATATCAAAAAATAATTAGATTATTTCAATGGGCTTATTACAACCATTGTGTCAAAAATTACATTTCTCACTAAGTAGAGATATCAAAATTGATTTAGTAATTAAATTCAAACCCTTGTAAATATACCATTGGTAGCTACTTTTGGATTAAAGTTGATTTACAATCCAGGATCCCAAACACACTGGGAGGATTTCAAATTCAGGGGGTTCCAAATCCACACTCCCAAACAGGCCATAAGTGCGCTAGGTCTAGATCTATCTCAGCCAACCATCCAATCAAATTTCTGGGCATTGTACCAGTACGGATGAAATTTTACTCAACTAAATTATATAGTTTCATATTTGCACTATGGTGGGACCAACAAGATTATCCAATCACTTCCAATGGCCTGTTTCAGCTCCAATTTTCAGCTCATACATGGTAGAGAGAACTAATGATCACCTACAGGCAACTGTACTATCTTTCTTCACTGACATGCCACTTTCTCAAACATATGATCAATACTGCTAAAAAGATAGCCTCCCATGATGAAGATATTGACCTTTCTCTAAAATCAGACTGTATGTTGAGTTAGATTGCCCATTACCCATTATTTCCAATGGTTTAGATCACTTGATCAGTGGACCAGCTTACTTTTGCCCTATATAATCTTTATAGAGTGGTGTCCTTTGTTAGTAAACACCCCACTTGCCATTTTATTCCCACTTGAGCTACGGTGTGTTTATAGAAGGGTATCCAGCTTTAACAGCTATGATGTTCTATACGAGTGGAATGTTGACAGGTAAGATGAATATTGAGTACCATAGGCTGCGGTACCTTGCTTGCAGGTGATCAGTTCTCTTATTTAGTATAAACCTGCAGTTCATATTCAAGTGGTGGATGGAACCTACTCAATTGCTGAACATCCAACTATGTATAGAGGGTACTGATTAGGTGGGTCAGGTAAAATTAGTTTAGTGGAGCTTACCTCATGTGTGCGTGTTATCTATCTCGTCCATCCATGCATTTTGTTTTCTCATTTGAGGACGTCTTCTTGGTAATATGTATTTTCTATCCAACTTGTTTTTCAGTCACACAAGCCTATAGATGAAGGAAAAACACAAATGAGCTTGCAAAATAGACATGCTTGGATATACAACTAAAAGTGTACATGAGTCGAGCTCTGCCAAGCCCGACTTGACTCGGCCACTAGCCGACCCTAGCTCAAAGTCAGCTCGGCTCTGTCCTCGAGCCTGATTGGCCAACTTGGCTTAGTTCGATCAATAGCTCAGGCCAGTTTGCACCAAGATCGAGCATGTGCGGCATTTTCTCAAACACATGGAGTGCACCTTCAATTTCTCACGTAATGTAAAATAATAGCAGCAGTTTATATGTATTTCATCAAACACTCAGTAACCAACATCAAAGTAAAGATATAAGGGTATTTGTTTCATATCCATACCTTCTTCACCACTAGTTGACACTTTGTTGAGTCATTTCATCAAACACTTGGTAAGCAACATCAATATGAAAAGAACCAAGTCACCGAACTGGTTCGATCCAAGTTCGATTCAAGTTGAGGTGCTTGAAGGTTTTTCAAGCTCAAAGACTCGGCTCAAACTCAATTTTGAACCGAGTTGAATCGAGCTTTTACGAGTCAAGTCAAGCAAGCTAACCAAACTAACACGGTTCATGCACAGCTCTATATACAACACATACGTCAAGGCTGGCCCTACGCTATGGGACTCACCCACTGAGCAGTTACCCTAGCACCACCAAAATGAATAACCTGCTATTTTTGAGATTTTATAAAATACCTTCATCTAGTTTCTAATATTTATAAATAATCCATTAGTTTTGTTTATATTTTTAAATACCTCTTCAAACAGCTTGCTATCTGGTTGGCCCCAGCAACCAGTTGCATCTGGACTTGTTGGCATCCACATCACTGACCTGAAGTGTTCACTAGGTTATTAAAACATCACAGAAATCGGATGGTCATAAACATCCGTGATTGGACCTATTCCATCGACCACCTTTGTTCCATGCCACTGCGTGGGCGGCTTGGACCATCCAATCAATATGTTTATTTCAAGGCAGCCTAAAAAACAGCAATGAGTTAATATTGTTCAAAATAATATTAATTTTAATTTTGGAAACAGATCTACAATAAGTTGGACAGTTGTATTTTAATTTACACATGCAATGTGTATAAATTTTAACGTGTCCGTCTATCATCAAACTCCTATTGCATACCAAACGACTTTTTTCTATAACACTATGAAATGCTAAAAAAAAAAGAAAAAAAAAAAGAACCTTTTTCTCTTACTTAAATAACTTTTATTTTTATTTCCATTTTACTCTATTAATCTTGAACTTCCTTTTCGAAACTAGAAGTAATCCGCGCAATGTGAGAGATACGGTGGGGATAAAGATACATTTTTTCGACCACATGCACGGCGATAGCAAGATCAAAAGAAAGTGGAAAAAAGAGGAAAAACACAACACAAAGATTTATGTGATTCCATTTCATTATGTACATGGATTCACACTAATCTACTATGCTGAAAGACAAAAAAAACAAAGAAGCAGCTCTTAATATAAAATACCTCCCTACGACCACTAGCGACCTCAACTTGCAAAAGTGCTAGCTGGGTGAACAGTAAAACACCCCTAATGGTTAGGTGCCAAAGATCCTGACAAGTACGTGGCAATTATTAATCCACCATGTCCATCTATTATGCCCTAATGAAGATATAAAAAAGAAAAGAAATGAAAATCGTACATATTGGACAACATATCAATCACTTTCCTTTTGGCTATTAATTTTTTTCCAACCATAGATATTTTAATCACTGATGAGATGAACAATCATGTGTAATAGTTGGGTCGCAACCCATGGCTCACAGGTAAACAAATTGTATTTTAACACTAAAGTCATGAGTTCCAATACCTATGTAGTGTGTGGCTTAAAAAAAAAAAAAAACTAATTATGAGTGTCAAGTCATAGCTGAATATATAGATGGACCCAATTCATACAAAAGCATGCCACTGGCAGCAATTAATGATTTATTAGATAAAGAAACACTCTTAAGTCAGCTTAGTACAAACCACATCTCTTTAATTTGAGGCTCGTTTGGTAGCATGGATTTGAAATTATGTGGATTTTATGCTATACAGATTTGACTAGATTTGAAATCATGACTTTGAGGTGGGAGAGTTTTAAAAAACAGCTATTTTAAAGGATTTGAATTCCTCTCATGTCCAAATCCATTCCATTCCTTAATATCAAACGTTTAAAAAACTAAAAATCCCCATAAATCTTTCTTATTCCACATTGCCAAATGCCCCATTAAAGATTTATAGGCATGATTACTAGTGGTGTGGTCCACTTTACTTTTGGAGCGAGCTACTTTTATACTGATATCCTACTTTACATTGGGCCCTAACAACTTGAGTCCTATAGATTCTTGGGGATTCTGGTGCAGATGAATGAAAGAAAAGAGAAAATAAGGAAATTAAAAAGACAGAATGAAAGTATAATTAGTTGGACCCACTGGTGTAAAAGTGTCGGGCTGTTAGTAGACCCGATGAATTTGGGCATATGGGCCAAGACCATTCAAAATTTTGAGTTTGCTAGGCTCAGGTGGGCCCTAAAATTCGCTTAATCTGTAAGCATGGCTAAAAGACGCAGTGACCCGGATGGGCTTGTTTAATCCCTAAGGCAATGTTGAATCGTGGTATCAAACTAGATAGGGTGTACTGAGTCCGAGTCAACTTGGATAAGCTGTGTCAGACTCATCTGAGTCTTAAAACTGCGTCCACAAGTGAGCATTTGTCGACCCCTTTTGGTGGCTGGTTTTGGCCGACTAAACTAAGCTTAACATACGACAGAGATTAGCTGTCGTAAATATGGGCACTGAAAATTACTTCAAGCATGGCTAAAAGACACGGCTCGGATGGGCTTGTTTGGTCCTGAATTGGCCTGACTCGGTAGATCTGGGGTGACTCGGGTAATCAAACTGGATAGCGTGCCATTGAGTCCGAGTCGACTTGGACAAGTTGCATCTGACTTGTCCGTGTCTTAAAACCACGTCCACAAGACAGCATTGGTCGGCCCTTTCGGTGGCAGGTTTCAGCCTAAAGAACCAAGCTAGGTTAGCTTAACATACGACGGACACGAGCTGTCTTAAAGGTGGAGCCCACCATTGCCTAAAGATCATATGGTACTGATCTTATATTCATCCTAAAACAATGAATTGTCCACTTTTGGCCAATTTGAAATGAAATAATTGTCATGATTTGTTTGCCAACCCCATTTTCAGATGTGTTTGGCACCTGACACATCCCCATCAACACCATATCTATTCTTCTCATGAGCAAAGCCTACCTAATTTTTGGTCCACAATGTCTTTACGGTGGGCCACCTTTTCAACTGCTCAAATTCCGCGTCTGCATGACGATTAGGTACTCTCTTTTTTTCACACCCACACACACTCACATTGCATTAGGATTTCACCACTAATAGCTACTAGAACACTTGACCTTGTGTTAAGACTCTGCGGTAGAACTACGGCATGTTTCATTTAGCAACCAGGCCCAAAACTACCGCAGAAGAAGGGGTTAATGGTTAATGGTAGGCACCTATCACATTTTCTTGTGGCGTGGCTCACTTGATGACACACGGATGAACGTGACAATGTTGAGTACCATCTTCCTCCCTCAGGGGATAACTATTCTGAATCTACGGAACTTCTCTAGATTCTTCACAGAAATAATTCATGAGGAAATTAAGAAAGTAGAATAATTTTTAAAAATTCATAATAAATTGATTGATGATTAAAACCAAATTACAACTTTCTTAAATAATAACATGAAACCTTGGAAGAAGTTTCAGAATTAAACTACAACTAAAACTCCTAGAAATCGTTATTTACTATAAATAGTAAACTTATTATTAATGGACAGCCGGATTCCTACTTGTCACCAAGGTTTTCAGCCAAAAATAGTAAGTGTCCTATTTGGCCCAACCATGTGATTCTCATAATTATTCGAAGCACTTCACATGTTGGACGCAAATTCTGAAGCTCAATGGATAAAGAGTTATAATTAAACTAAAACTTACTGTAAATAGTAAAAATGAAAATAAAATGAAAAATTGACCTTTAATCTGATGGAATCTTGAAAATTTGGCGTGAGAAATTCAGCATAGCAGGGTTGGATAGTTAAAGTAGCTTGTCCTACTCCAGAATCATACATGGCATGTTGTATAATTCATTCCAGTTCATAAGATATGCATGTTTTAAGGTTCTGTAAGTGTGGATTACTTTCAACTCTAATTGGGCCATTTCTGATCCATCTTGGCCACGAAATTGCACGCGGCTCGCCCAATGTCACTGGAGTTTTAGATCTGCTTTAATTTTTGTGTTCCCCTCATGACATGATTTGATGGGAATAGCAGATGAAGTAGATATCACAAGGACATCAAGTAGGTATAAAGATGGTAGGAGAAAAATCTCAAATACTCTAGCAAGATATGATGGATGATACACTGCAGGCACTTGAAAAATTAGACACTTGGCAAATAAATTGTCAAACTAAACCATCCAAATTATAATACCCAATGCAGATGCATCATGAACAAAAACTAAAGCATATTTCATTATCTGACTATCGGATTGGTAGACATTTATTGAATGGTTAAAAATGAAAAATATCAAACGATCCCACTTTATTGATTGAGCGTCCACCATTCAAGGATTAGAATTATTCAACCACATATAGAATTTCATACCGCTTGAGCATCAAGCGTCATCCATAACCTAAGTAGAAGAAAAAAAAGACCCACTTATCCATATTCAACATACAGGTGTGGCTCTTGATGAGGGACATAAGTTGCTCGACTCCACAAGCGAGTTCTTGCAATTGGAATCTACACGTAGCCATCAAGATGCACATGAGAAATCTACTTCATTCATTAGTTTCTCCAACTAATGTAAGTACATGTAGGCTGTAGACAGACCAAGTTAGCACGGTTAACTTGCTTGACTTGATTTAGAAAAGCTTGACTTGACTCAGCTCGAAACTAGGTTTGAGCCGAGTTGAGTTGATTTTTTGAGTTCGAAGAAATTTTCAGCCAAGTCAGAGTTAGATCGAACTTGACTCGAACTTAACTCGATTCGAATCAATTCGATTTGGATTGGTTCACTTAATAGAAATATTTTGTACATATTTATATATTTAAATAAATTATAAATTAGATATTGTATATATTAAAATCCCTATTCTTCCTTCCGGATATATGACCTTTGGACTAGCTCTGCTAGCAGGTGATCATGGCCAAATGAGAAGTAAAACCTAAACTCGAACTTAGCTTGTAAGCTCGAACTCAAACTTATCTTGAAAGATCGAGCTCAAGCTTGGCTTGAGTTGGCCCGAGCTGTTGACTAAGCTGAGCCGAGTTCGAGCTGAGGTAGCATGCTGTCTGAATTGAGACGAGTTGGGCCAAGCTTGACTCAGTTCGACTGTGTATAACTCTAAATACATTATTCCAAAAATGAGCAAATGAAACAAGTCTAAAATGTCTCTTTGGTTTTCTAATTTTTTATGAAATATAATATAAATTAGTTTTCATTATCAATTTTAGATAGGGTTGCACATGAATATGATGGGATTTTCCTCCTCAGATCAGAGGAGAGATGGAACAACGGATGAAAAATTGGAGTAATTCACCGCGTTGCTCGACCGGTCGTAGGAGATCTTCGACCGGTCGTGGGAGGCGCTCGACCGGTCGTAGGTTCGAGCCCTAGCACGACTCAAAGTCCAGTGAGTTTATGATATTTTTTTGTTTGTGCTGCTTTTTCTCCGAGGTCTACGACTGGTCGAAGGAGAGTTACGACGAGTCGTAGGTGGTCTAGGGCCGGTCGTAGGAAAGTTACGACTAGTTGAAGCTATGCAGATTCGTTTCGTGATTTTGCAAATCTGAGTCCTTTCGCAACTGGGATGCGGAAAGGAGTTTCCTAAAACTATAAAAAGGGGTCTCTAGGGTTTTTCTAGGGTATGAGAAAAATACAAGAGGGTTATCAAAGGTGAGAGAGAGAAAAAAAAAAGGGAGAGAGGAAGCTTATGGAAGGGAACCGTCGTCTCAGTGCTTCTACGTCCTCGTGATCGATGAGATTTTTCTGTTTTCTTTTATTCTCTTATTGTTTATCGGCTCCTACGTGAGTGACGAAGATTGTAACATTCTACTCCATAGTGGATTGTTGATCTGGACGAGGTCTCGTGGTTTTTACCTCTTTGAGGGTTTTTCACGTAAAAATCTCTTGTGTGGTGTGTGATTGTTGCTTTGATTTATTTCATTACATTGTTATTCCATAATTCTAGTTTGTTCTGGAGGGCTAGATTCTAAGGTTTTGTGCAAGGCCCCCAACAAAGTGGTATCAGAGCGCTAAGTTCATTGAACGGGTAGGATTGGTTTGGAATTATGGAAGGTCACTCATCAAGGATGATCAGCATCAATGGTTCTAACTGGACCATATGGAAGGCTAAGATGGAGGACTTGATTTATTGTAAGGATCTATATTCTCCAATTTTAGGCATATCAGCAAAATCCATGGATATGCCTGATGAAGATTGGAAGAAGTTGGACCGGAAGGCGGTGAGATTTATTAGACAATGGCTGGATGATTCTGTATTCCACCATGTGTCTACGGAAACCTCAGCCGCTAGCTTATGGCTGAAACTACAAGGGTTGTATGAGAGGAAGACAACCGGTAATAAAAAAAATTTGATAAGGCGACTTGTGAATCTCAAGTTCTAGGATGGTGGTTCTGTGGCTGAGCACATGAATGAGGTCAGCAATATAGTGAACCAACTCTCTTATATGAAGATGGTCCTGGATGATGAATTGCAGGCTTTACTATTGCTTAGTTCGTTGCCTGACAGTTGGGAGACATTGGTGGTGTCTCTAAGTAACTCCGCACCAGACGAAAAGATATCCATAGATTAGGTTACTAGTTGTCTCTTCAATGAAGAGACAAGGAGGAAGTCTCAGGGGTCTACTCAGCAAGGGGCACTTGTGACATAAGAACGGAGGAGAGGAAAGAACAGGAAGGGTGGGAAGGCCTGAGCTAAATCAAGAGGTAAGTCGATTAATAGAAAAGATGTTCAATGCTGGAATTGTGGCAAGAAGGGCCACTATAAGCATGAATATCGTAAGGCTAAAAATGACAAGAAAGGAAAAGGAAAGGAGAAGGAAGATGAATCTGATTCTACTGTGGTCCCTTTAGATGGCGACATTGTTATTATTCTTTCAGAAGATCACGATGTATGTCTCAGGCTATGAGTCAGGACATCGACTGAGTGATTGACTCAGGAGCTTCTTTTCATGCAACTCCACGTAGAGATTTCTTCACAAGCTACAAGTCAGGTGACTATGAGACCGTGAAGATGGAAAATTCTGGCGTATCGAAGATCGTGGGAGTTGGTGATATTTGTGTGAAGACCGATGTGGGCTGCACGTTGGTTCTCAGGAATGTGAGGCATATCTCAGACCTTCGCCTTAACTTGATGTCAACGGGAAGGTTGGATGATGATGGCTATGAAAGCTGGTTTGTTGGTGAGCGCTGGAAGCTCATCAAGGGTTCGTTGATCGTAGCCAAAGGAAAGAAGTGTTGCACCCTATACAAGGTAAGTGTCAGTGTATGCAAGGGTGGGTTGAACGCAGCAGAAGATTCAGCTATAGACATGTGGCACAGGCGTCTAGGCCACATGAGTGAAAAAAGGCTTCAGCTACTAGCGAGGAAGCGGCTCCTTCCAGACATGACAAGTACACCTCTCAAAATCTGTCTTGATTGTTTATCAGGAAAACAGCATAGAGTTTCATTTGTTAAAACTGTTTCTCATGTTAATAAAGTGCATGCATTAGATTTGGTTTATTCTAATGTGTGTGGTCCAATGCGGACAAAAACCTTGGGTGGGGGATTGTATTTTATTACTTTTATAGATGATACATCTAGGAGGGTTTGGGCTTATGCTTTGAAATCCAAGGATGAGGTCTTTGGTGTGTTTAAGTTGTTTCATACTATGGTCGAGAGAGAGACAAGTAGATCATTAAAGTGCATCCGCACTGATAATAGTGATGAATACATCAGCGACTTTCATGAGTACTGCAAGTCCCTGGGTATACGGCATGAACAGACGGTTCCCAAGACCCCCCAGCATAATGGCATAGCTGAGCGAATGAATCGCACCATTGTTGAGAGAATCAGATGCATGATATCCCACGCGAAGTTGCCCAAGACGTTCTGGGGAGAAGCAATGCACACGGCGATGTATCTGATAAACAGGTCTCCATCGGCCCCATTAAATGGAGAAGTACCTGAGAAGGTATGGACTGGACAGGATCCATCGTACTGTCATCTTAGGGTGTTTGGATGCAAAGCATCCATTCACGTACCGAAGGATGAGAGGTCCAAGCTCGATATGAAGATCAGGTAGTGCGTGTTTTTAGGGTTAGGTGATGAAAAGTTCGGTTACAGATTATGGGATCCGACCGAGAAGAAGCTTGTCAGGAGCAGAGATGTGGTTTTCTTTGAAGATCAGTGTATAGAAGACATTGGTAAGCCAGAGAAGAACCAGCCTAGTTCAGGTGAGCCAGAGGACATGGATCCGGTTATTCCTCCTGTGGTACCTGATAACAAGGGAGTACAGTAACGTGCAGAGGATGAGAGAATTCCTTCATAAGATGGATCAGGGGAGCAGCCCCCACTTGATCCACCTGTTGAGCCACAAGTGAGGAGGTCATCTAGGGACAGACAACCATCCAAGAGGTACTCGCCGCATGAGTACATTATGCTGACTGATGGGGGAGAGCCAGAAGATTATTCTGAGGCCCTAGCCGATAAACATAAAGAGGAGTGGTTGAAAGCTATACAAGAGGAGATGGAATCCTTGCATAAGAACCACACCTATGACATAGTGAAACTGCCTAAGGGCAAGAAAGCTCTGAGCAACAAGTAGGTGTTCACAAAGAAGGTTGAGGAGAAGAATTCATAGATGAGGTTCAAGGCTATGGGTGTTGCTTGGGTTGGCGACTAGCATGGATCTAGAGATAGAGCAGTTGGACGTTAAAACTACTTTTCTCCATGGTGACTTGGAAGAAGAGATCTACATGCACCAACCAAAGGGGGTCAAAGTCAAGGGCAAGGAGCATATGATGTGTAGGCTGAGGAAAAGCTTGTATGGGCTAAAACAAGCTCCACGGCAATGGTACAAAAAGTTCGATTCGTTCATGTTACAGCATATGTATGACAGAACGGAGTCGGACCACTGTGTGTTCACGCGCAAGTTCTTAGATGGTGATCATAATTCTGTTGTTATATGTTGATGATATGCTCATAATGAGAAAGGACATCTAGAATATCGACAGGCTAAAATACGAGTTGGGCAAGTCATTTACGATGAAAGACTTGAGCCCGACTAAACAGATCCTAGGAATGGAGATAACCCGTGACAGAAGCAGTAGAAAGATTTGACTGTCACAAGAGCGGTATATTGAGAAAGTCCTATAGCGATTCAATATGAATGCAGTGAAGTTGGTCAGTACTCCATTGGATGGTCACTTCAGATTGAACGACAGGCAGTGTCCTAAGACGAAGGCAGAGGTGGAAGAGATGCAGAGATACCCTACGCGTCAGCTGTAGGAAGTTTGATGTATGTTATGGTGTGTACACGTCCAAACATAGTATATGCGGTTGGTGTTGTCAGCCGGTATCTTACCAATTCTGCCAAAGAACAGTGGGCCGCGGTGAAGTGGATATTGCGGTATCTAAAAGGCTCATCTAGGTTGAGCCTATGCTATGGTGACGGTAAACCTGTGCTAGAGGGCTACACAGATGCAGATATGGCAGACGACATAGACTCTAGGAAGTCTACATCGGGGTTCATTTTTATGTTTGCAGGGAAAGCGGTTTCTTGGTAGAGCAAGCTAAAGAAGGTCGTAGCATTGTCGACGACAGAGGCCGAGTACATTGCAGTCATAGAGGCATGTAAAGAGATGCTTTGGATGAAGAGGTTCCTACAGGAACTTAGCCTGAAGCAGGAGGAGCAAGTGGTCTATTGCGATAGTCAGAGTGCTATACACTTGAGCAAGAATCCAAGTTAGCATTCTAAGTCGAAGCACATAGAGATTCGGTATCACTGGATCAGGGATATTTTGGAACAGAAGGTATTACAGCTTAAGAAAGTCCAGACGGATGATAATGGGTTAAACATGTTGACCAAGGCTTTCCTCCAGGAAAAGTTTGAGGTTTGTAAAAACCTGGCTGACTTGAATAAGGTGAATTCCTCCTGAGTCAGAAAGGGAAAGATTTGATAAAATTTTCCTCCTCAGATCAGAGGAGAGATGGAGCAACAGGTGAAAAATCAGAATAATTCACCGCATTCCTCGACCGGTCATAGGAGATCTTTGACCGGTCATGGGAGGTGCTCGACCAGTCGTAGGTTCGAGCCCTAACACGACTCAAAGTCCAGCGAGTTTGTGCTATTTTTTCTCTGAGGTCTACAACTAGTCGAAGGAGAGCTATGACCAGTCGTAAGTGGTCTAGGACCAGTCGTAGGAGAGCTACGACTAATTGAAGCTACGCAGATTCGTTTTACGATTTTATGTGATTTTGAAGATCTAAGTCATTTCGTAACTGGGATGCGGAAAGGAGTTTTCTAAAACTATAAAAAGGGGTCTTTAGGATTTTTCTAGGGTATGAGAAAAATACAAGAGGGTTATCAAAGGTGAGAGAGAGAGAAAAGAGAGAGAGGAAGCTTGTGGAAGGGAGCCGTTGTCTCAGCTCTTCTACATCATCGTGATCAGTGAGATCCCTCTGTTTTCTTTTATTCTCTTATTGTTTATCCGCTTCTGCGTGAGTGACGAAGATTTTAACGTTCTACTTCATAGTATATTGTTGATCTGGACGAGGTCCCGTGGTTTTACCTCTTTGAGGGTTTTTCATATAAACATCTCGTGTAGTGTGTGATTGTTGCTTTGATTTATTTCATTGCATTGTTATTCTATAATTCTGGTTTGTTCTGGAGGGCTAGATCCTAAGGTTTTGTGCAAGGCCCCCAATAGAATCGAGATAGCTTGATTAACTTGTTCAACTCGACCCGGTTCAAAATTAGGTTCGAGTCTAGTCGAGATGATTATTTTAGCTCATAAGAATTTCTAGTCAAGTACGAGCTAGAACAAACTCGACTGGACTCGATTCGAATCAATTTGACTCGGATAAGGTCACTTAGTATAAATATTTTCTATATATTTATATATTTAAATAAATGATAATATTATATATATATATATATATATATATATATATATATATATATATATATATATATATATATATTATATTACATATATTAAAAATTATAAAACCTAAACTCAAACTTACCTCAAAAGATCGAGCTCAAGTTCGGCTCAAACTCAAACTCAGCTCAAAAGATCGAGCTCAAGCTCATCTCGAGCTAACAAGAGCTGCTAAATTAGCCGAGCTTAGTTGCCCCATCAAGCTCAAGGACCGAGTCGAGCCAAGTTCAAGTTGGGGTAGCTTGTTGGCCAAGCTAAGCCGAGTTCAAACTAGGATGGCTTGTTGGGTGAGGCAAGCTGAGTTCATGTTGGGGTAGCCTTCTAGCTAAGCCGAGCTCAAGCTGGCTGAGCTGAGCCAAATTGGGCCAAGCCGAGCCAAACTGGGCCAAGCTCAGCTCGATTCAACTTGTGCACAGGACTAATTTTTAGTGTTGGCTTATAAATCAAGAGCCAAATACACTCATAAGGTTAGTAAAGTAAATTATAATTATCACATTTATATATTATAAATCTTATCTTCTTCTTTTTTTAATAATTTGTGGGTGAAAAAAGTAATGGAACAAAATCACCATGATGTAGAACGTGTCACAGAGATATTCCCAGCATGGTTGAGCCAAAAGGAGGTGGACCGTAAATTGACCGTAACTTTTGATCCGAGTATCGTTATGGGGCGCACAACCTATCAATCTTTACTAAAACGGGCCATTTGAGGTAACCAACCCACAAAGTGAGTCGCATCTTTCTGTTTCGCTAGAAAACGCGCACTTTGAGTTAAAAAATGAATTTTTAGAAAAATTTTACTATTTTTAGTAATTTCAATTTTTTATTATATATTTTTAGAGTTTTAGATTTTCTTTCCTTTAAAAATAACTTTTAGTCATACTAGGACTTTTCTAGATAGTTTATTTGTAATTTTTATTTTTAGAAATTAGGCCTTAAAAGAGTTTTATTAGAATTAGGATTTTTATTAGAGTTAGAATTTTGTTATTTTTGGTAATTATGAATTTTAGTTTATTTTTTCTTTATTAATGGTATAAAGAGACGCATTAGATAATTATCAATGATTCATTAATCAATTTCAAATTTATTAGAAATTCTTTTCTATTTTCTCCTTTCTTTCCTTATGGATTCGAGGAGTCTCTAGGAGGAGTCCAGAGAAGTTCCGTGGATCCGGAATATTTATCATCTTAAGGAAGATGGTGCTCGACCTCACGTCCTTCCCCGTGTCAGTTTGGTATCAGAGTGAGATTTCTCCTCAGATTGATGGCTTCTAACGACGGGTTGAGCAACAATCTCATGGGCAGTGTCCCAGGGAATTTACCTTTAACGGCGGTAACTTTCGAAGCAGCGCAGCAAGAGAATCGGCAAGCCATGCAAGGGCTACAGACTTCCATGGACCGCATAGCGGATCTCTTGGCGAAAAACCTAGGGCAGATTCGTATTCATGGTGATTATCCACCACCAGCAATTGCTGGCATTCATAATTATACTGATCGTATGACGATGTTATCAATGAACCACAATATGGTTCAAGAATTCAAGATGAAAGTCGATGTTCCTAGCTTTAATGGTCAACTCTACTTCAAGGACTTTCTCGATTGGTTGCTTGAAGTTGAATGTTTCTTCGACTACATAGACATCGTAGAAGAAAAGAAAGTTAAATTCGTGGCTTACAAGTTGACTTGTAGAGCTTCAGATTGGTGGGAACAACTTCAACTCGAGCGGACGAGACAGATGAAGGCGTCAATCCGCACGTGGTCGCGAATGAAGAAGTTATTGTGCATGCGATTCCTCCCTCGAGATTACGATTAGGTATTATTCCAACAAAATCAAAATTATTATCAGGATAGTCGATCAATAAAAGGTTATGCAGAAAAATCCTTCTATTGGTCTGCGAGCAACGACTTCATCAAAACGGAGTTGTAACAGACTACAAGATTCGTCAGTGGCGAACATGTGACCCCTATGGGAATGAAGAACAAACCCAAGACTTATAAAATGGAGGGACAATATCTCATAACTGAACGTGCCTTTGTTAAACAATCTAAAGAAACGAGAGATATATATTCATTAGTTGAAAAGAAAAAATATGTAGAGCCTATGAATATCCTAGAGGATTTATAACCAGTATCGCAGGAGTTCGAGGGGGTTGTACTTGATGAATCGCCTAATAAATTACCTCTCATACAAGATATACAAAATCACGTTGATCCTGTCTCAGGGGCAAGTCCGCCTAATTGCCCACATTATAAGAAAGAATATGAGATCTTGAAGACAGATGTGAAGGAACTGATTGATACTAGTTAATTCAAGAAAAGCCTGGGGACATGTATTGTATTAGCTAAAGAGCCTAATGCAAGTACAATAAAAGGGCTAATAAACATCGGCGTCAAAAGTTATCTCAGAATAATGAACCAAGTTCATTGAATAACTTAAGGATGAGTTTTTTTCAAGTGGAGGAGTCTGATGTAGAACGTGTCATAAAGATATTCTCAACATGGTTGAGCCAAAAGGAGGTGGACCGTAAATTGACCGTAACTTTGATCCGGGTATTATTATAGGGTGCACAACCTATCAATCTTTACTGAAACGGGCCATCCGAGGTAAACCAACCCATGAAGTGGGTCGCATCTTTTTGTTTCGTCAAAAAACTCCCGCTTTGAGTTCAAAAACAAACTTTTAGAAAAATTTTACTATTTTTAGTAATTCTGATTTTTTTAATATTTTTAGAGTTTTAGATTTTCTTTCCTTTTAGAAATAACTTTTAGTCATACTAGGACTCTTCAAAAGAAAGTTTATTTATAATTTTTATTTTTAAAAATTAGGCCTTAGAAGAGTTTTATTAGAATTATGATTTTTATTAGAGTTAGAATTTTGCTATTTTTGGTAATTACGAATTTTAATTTATTTTTTTTCTTTACTAATAGTATAAAGAGACACATTAGATAATTATCAATGATTCATTACTCAATTTTGAATTTATTAAAAATTCTTTTATATTTTCTGTTTTCTTTCCTCGTGGATTTGAGGAGTCTCTGTGAGGAGTCCAGAGTGATGGAATTTTCCTCCTCAAATCAGAGGAAAGATGGAGCAACGGGTGAAAAATCGAAGTAATTCACAGCGTTGCTCGACCGGTCGTAGAAGGTCTTCGACCGGTCGTGGGAGGCGCTCGACCGGTCGTAGGTTCGAGCCCTAGCACGACTCAAAGTCCAACGAGTTTGTACTATTTTTTTGTTTGTGATATTTTTTCTCCAAGGTCTACGACTGGTCAAAGGAGAGCTACGACCAGTCGTAGGTGGTCTAGGACCAGTCGTAGGAGAGCTACGACTAGTCGAAGCAACGCAGATTCGTTTCGCGATTTTACGGATCTGAGCCCTTTCACAACTGGGATGTGGAAAAGAGTTTCATAAAACTATAAAAAGAGGTCTCTAGAATTTTTTTAGGGTATAAGAAAAACACAATAGGGTTATCAAGGGGAGAGAGAGAGAGGAAGCTTATAGAAGGGAGCCGTCGTCTCAACGCTTCTACGTCCTCGTGATCAGTGAGATCCCTCTGTTTTCTTTTATTCTCTTATTGTTTATCCACTCCTGCATGAGTGACAAAGATTGTAACGTTTTACTTCATAGTGGATTGTTGATCTAGACGAGGTCCCGTGGTTTTTACCTCTTTGAGGGTTTTCCACGTAAAAATCTCTTGTGTGGTGTGTGATTATTGCTTTGATTTATTTCATTGCATTGTTATTCCATAATTCTGGTTTGTTCTGGAGGGCTAGATCCTAAAGTTTTGTGCAAGGCCCCCAACAAAGTGGTATCAGAGCGCTAAGTTCATTGAACGGATAAGATCGGTTTGGAATTATGGAAGGTGGCTCATCAAGGATGATCAGCCTCAATGGTTTTAATTGGACCATATGAAAGGATAAGATGGAGGACTTGCTTTATTACAAGGATCTATATTCTCCAATTTTAGACATATCAGCAAAATCCAATGATATGTCCGATGATGATTGGAAGAAGTTGGACCGGAAGGCAGTGGGGTTTATTAGACAATGCCTGGATGATTCTGTATTTTACCATGTGTCTACAGAAACCTCAACTGCTAGCCTATGGCTGAAACTACAAGGGTTGTATGAGGCATATCCCAGACCTTCGCCTCAACTTGATGTCGACGGGAAGATTGGATGATGATGGATATGAAAATCGGTTTTCTAGTGGGCGGTGGAAGCTCATCAAGAGTTCGTTGAACGCAGCTAGAGGAAAGAAGTGTTGCACCCTGTACAAGGCAAGTGTCAGTGTATGTAAGGGTGGGTTGAACGTAGCTTAAGATTCAGCTATAGACATGTGGCACAGGCGTATAGGTCATATGAGTGAAAAAGGGCTTCAGCTACTAGCGAGGAAGCGGGCTCCTTCTATATGTGATAGGTACACCTCTCAAAATCTATCTTGATTGTTTATCAGGGAAACAACATAGAGTTTCATTTGTTAAAACTGCTTCTCATGTTAATAAAGTGCATGCATTAGATTTGGTTTATTCTGATGTTTGTGGTCCTATGAGGATAAAAACTTTGGGTGGGGCATTGTATTTTGTTACTTTTATAGATGATGCATCTAGGAGGGTTTGGATTTATGCTTTAAAATTCAAGGACGAGGTCTTTGGTGTGTTTAAGTTATTTTATGCTATGGTCGAGAAAGAGACGGGTAGATCATTGAAATGCATCCGCGCTGACAATGGTGGCGAATACATTGGTGACTTTCATAAGTACTGCAAGTCCCTGGGTATACGACATAAACAGATGGTTCTCAAGACCCCCCAGCATAATGGTGTAGCTGAGCGAATGAATCGACCATTGTTGAGAGAATCAGATGCACGATATCCCATGCGAAGTTTCCTAAGACGTTCTGGGGAGAAGCAATGCACACAGCGGTGTATCTGATAAATAGGTCTTCATCAGCCCCATTAAATGGAGAAGTACCTGAGAAGGTGTGGACTGGACAGGATCCATCGTACAGTCATCTTAGGGTGTTTGGATGCAGCGCATCCATTCACATACCGAAGGACGAGAGGTCCAAGCTCGATATGAAGATCAGGCAATGTGTGTTCTTAGGGTAAGCTGATGAAAAGTTTGGTTACAGATTGTGGGATCTGACCGAGAAGAAGCTCATCAGGAGCAGAGATGTGGTTTTCTTTAAAGATCAGTGTATAGAAGACATTAGTAAGCCAGAAAAGAACCAGCCTAGTTCAGGTGAGCTAGAGGACATGTATCCGGTTATTCCTCCTATGGTGCCTTATAACGGGGGAGTACAGTAACGTGCAGAGGACGAGAGAGTTCCTTCAGAAGATGGACCAGGAGAGTAGCCCTCACTTGATCCACCTGTTGAGCCACAGGTCAGGAGATCATCTAGGGACAGACAGCTGTCCAAGAGGTACTCGTCGCATGAGTACATTATGCTGACTGATGGGGAGGGACAGAAGATTATTCTGAGGCCCTAGCCGATAAGCATAAGGAGGAGTGGTTGCTATGCAAGAGGAGATAGAATCCTTGCATAAGAACCACACCTATGACATGGTAAAACTACCTAAAGCAAGAAAGCTTTAAGCAACAAGTGGGTGTTCAGAAAGAATGTTGAGCAGAAAAATTCACAGATGAGGTTCAAGGCCAAACTTGTGGTAAAAGGGTTCGGTCAAAGAAAAGGCATAGACTTCGAGGAGATATTCTCACCAGTGGTGAAGATGGCATCCAGACGGGTGTTGCTTGGGTTGGCGGGTAGCATTGATCTGAAAATAGAGCAGTTGGATGTTAAAACTGCTTTTCTCCATGGTAACCTGGAAGAAGTGTAAGACCCGTAACCTAACCCGTACCGTTCTGTATGCCTTCGCGGTCCTCTTGGTTGAATTTCGGTGACCCGTGATCTATTATCGGTGTTTACGCGCGATCCTGAGTCGTGTTCTGTATATTAAAATCGACTCGACCCGAGACTTGTACTAGTGCGATCGCGCCGTCGCCGCGGTTCCGATGCCGTGTCTCGCGCGCCGAAGCGATACCCAGGCTAGAATATGTGGACCCGCGTTCAGTTCGAGGAAAACGTCCCGCGTTACAAGTTTCAAGGGAATCTCTATGAAACATCCCATCAATCCTATCAATCAAAGTACACATCACTAATTAATGCCAAGTACAACCACCCCTCCCCAAAAGTCAATATTTTCTTATAACAAAGTACATACTTACATCACTCACCATTAGTTCTCTCCCATCACTCTCTCTCTCTCTCTCTCTCATTTCTCTCTCATTTTTTTAAGCAACTCCCATGGAGCAATCGTCCATGGCTTCCATAGAGAAGTTTGGTGTGGCCCACCTCCATATCACTCAATCCCCCCATGCAAAGACCATATCCACCGTTCAAATGTATCCCTTGGAGCTCTAAGATACACTGATGGAAGAAGAAGTCTGAAAAGATAAAAAGGTGGGTGTTTTATAGGCTTAAGATTTGTTTATTTTATGATAGAATAAGTGGGACCCACCGTGATATGTGATTCATCTAAACCGTCCATCTATTCAACGCCCAACAGGGCAGGGCGTTGGGTGGGCTGATCATCCAGTAGGGGCCCGCCCTGCTGTGATGTTTGTATTACATCCATTCCACCCATCTTGTGGCCCACCTGGACACGTGTCACACTCCTGTTGGACTGGCCACTGAGGAATGGGCATTATCCAAACCGTCTCTGTTGGGCCACACAATGATGTATTTGTATATCCACACCGTCCAGACCATCTAGACGGTGCTGGATAGGTGGGACGGTCCTATGGACCCCATTCATGATAGATGTGTTTTAACCTGCTGCAGCAACAGTTGTGGGACCCACGTGTGTGTGGATTTCACGTGGTGCATGCCTTGCATCAATACTGCCTATCCGTTATTACTCCCATCCGTCCATCTGTTTGGACGGTGTTGGATGAATTCACCATGATTTACGTATTTTATCCTCTCTGCCCATCCGTTTTCTGGGTGTGGGACCACCTCACACATGCTACACATGTGAGGGTGGGGCCCACCTTCTATTATGTATTGAGAGGTCCCTGCAGCAGCGGCTGCTAGATGGACGCCAGCAAGCACTGTGAGCCCCATCATGAGGTACACTGTACTGACGCAGCACCAGCTGCTGTATCAACGTAACAAGCTGGGTGGGACCCACCAAATGATGTATGTGTTCATCCATCAAGACAGTGGCTGGTGGAGCCCACCTTGATGTATCTATATCCACACAATCCAGGCCCTGGACGGTGGTACCCACCTGATGCAGTGCTGCATCCAGCACGTGAACCCTACCTACACATATGCTTTATATCTACCCGTCCATCTATCATTCTAATCATTTTACGGCCTATGGCTGTGGGGCCACATGCCACGTACACGATATCCAGACCGTCCATTGGATGGACGTCCAGCCTTCTGGACACTGACACTCCCACCCTCCCACACACGTGTATATATTTCACATATAATATATATTATTATATAGTATAATATTTTATATTACACAAGGTTATGGTGGGTCACTCCTACGTGGGACCCACCTTAAACATATTATCTGCACCATCCAGATGCATCTGGACGGTGAATTTGGGCATCCTCATGCCCTTTGTGTAGTATACAATATGTAATATTATATTATATAATATATATTATATTAAAAATGTTATATGGTGGGCCCTACGTGGGACCCACCTATGAGGAAACGGATTGGCTGCTGAATGTGTACAGCAGCTGTATAGCTGATGTACTGATGTAGCTGATGTACTGATGTTGCCCAGCAACTCAGGAACCACCTTTGTTTTCACGTCACCCAGAGATGTGGGACCCACCTTATTACCCATTGCATATCCCCACCGTTCCTGGGATGGTACGGTGGGTCTGATCATGTAGTGTGTGTTATATACATACCATCTATCAGTTTAAATCCAACCCATCCATCTGCCAGAGATATGGGTCCCACTGCCATTTAACGTCAGCAAATTCTATGGGTCCCACGTGATATCCAAACCAGATGGTAGGACCCATCTGCTGATTGACATCAACAAGTTCTGTGGGTCCCATGTGTGGATGTGTCCCATCCAAACCATCCATCCATTGGCGAGCTCATTTTAATGCTCGAGCCTTGTTGAGGCAGATTCAAATCTCTAGTGGGTCACTGCGTGGACACCACCATGATATATTATTTCACCCACACCGTCCAGATTATGTTGGGCGGTGCTGGACAATGTTTGAATGGTGCTATCTAATGTTTAATGGTGCTGATGCACCTGGACAATGTTCGGATGATGTTGAGTTGCTTGGACAATATTAGGGTGGTACTGATTTACATGGAAAATATTGGTTAGATGTCCATATTGATGGGCAATGATGGTTAGATGTCCTCATTGTGACCTTCTCTTAGGCCTTATTAGGTCCATTCTCATCATTCTCTTAATGGGTTAACCCAAATAAGTGGGCCCCATTCGCCATATACAGATGGCTCAGTGTCATTGGATTTGATATAAACATAGCCTAGGGCCGATCATTATATTATAGTTGATTGGCTGTCCATCTATGGACCCCGCTTTGTGTATATATGCTGATCGTCGGTGCCGATTATCGATTCCGATTGACCGATTGTCGATCCCGAGTGACGTGACCGATTTTTCGATTTTGATTATCGATCGATTTTGATTGACCGATTGCTGATCTCAATTAACGTGATCAATTTATTGATTTTGATTACCGATCTGTTCCGATTGACCAATTACCGATCCTGATTGATGTGACGATTTATTGATTTTGATATCGATCGATCCCGATTATAGTAACCGATTTGCCGACCCTGATTATCGATCGATCCTATTTATCGTAACCGATTTGTCGATTCTGATTATCGATCGATCCGATTGTGTGACCGATTTTTCGATTCTGATTATCAATCGATCCTGATTGTCGTGGCCGATCGCCGATTCCGATTGACGTGACCGATTTGCCGACCCTGATTATCGATCGATCCCGATTATCGTAACTGATTTGCCGATTCTGATTATCGATCAATCCGATTGTTATGACCGATTTTTCGATTCTGATTATCGATCGATCCTGATTGTCGTGGTCGATCGCCGATTTCGATTGACGTGACCGATTTGTCAACCCTGATTATCGATCGATCCCGATTATCGTAACCGATTTGCCAATTCTGATTATCGATCGATCCGATTATTGTGACCGATTTGCCGATTTTGATTATCGATCGATCCCGATTGTCGAGGCTAAGTATCGAGGCCGACTCCGATTGTTGAAGCCGAGTCCGAGTGTCAATTTCGATTGTCGAGGTCGATTTCAATTATCAAGGCCGATTGTCGAGAGCTATATCGTGTATATGCGACTCGTAGTTGAGGCCCATTGTGATGTATGTTGGGCCCATGTGAAAGGCCCATCGTGATGTGTATTAAGCTCTTGAGTGAAGGTCATGGTGTTGTATATTTGGCCCTTGTGTGAGGTCAGGGGTCCACTATAAGTTAGGATCTATGAGGGTCTTTCCTCGGCGGTAGTGTTGGTTAAATGTCCACATTGTCGATGCCGGTTATTGATACCGATTATGAGTATGTGACAGCATAGCATTATGATACATACCCATACGCATCATCTTCATGTCTGTTATGAGATATGATTGACCATTGCATATGTCATAGTGCCGGTTGTTATGAGACTCCCTGATAGGCGGAGATTGTCTCACATGAGCGTATGGTTTGCGCAGGATTGATGCATGACTGGATTGTATAACTCATGCATCTTACATTGTGTGTTGTGATTACTGTATGCCCTAGTAACATCATGGTCGTAGCCTCCACAGGCATATCGTGGATGGCCAGATGGGACACCGAAAATATGTTCTACATGGGGTGCTATAGATATCCCTGGGTGAAAGTCCTTAAACCCTCTTGGTTCCAGAGGTTGCTTCAACGTCTAGACCGAGTGGGTAGATGAGCGTTGCGTGTCGATTACTAGATGGTTACGCTCTTCACTGTGTCGTGGTCGGTTGGAAGGGGGTGCAGCCTTACCCACCCGAGAGTAGGGGGCAATGCTAGGCTGAGTCTAACTAGCTCGAGGAATGGGTCTGCTATCGACGAGTCGAACCCGATATTGGCAGACGGATAGTGAGGTCTCTTCCACTTACCTTTTTGCGCGCGATGTGGCGGTGATCTGGTTTAGAGTGTACTAGACTCTGGTGATTTTTCATAGAGGAACCGTACTGATATGTGGACTTATTGAGTAGGAATTGCATGTTCATTCATTCATTTATTCATTCACTATCCACTCGGGCTGGTGGTGCTCAACTAATTATTGTGTACCTTCGTTATGGCAAGAATTTTGGGTGGGCGCGCGACTAACCTGAGATAAGGAGTCTACCACATTGAGTCTGACTATCCAAATTTAGGTATGGGACTGGTTTGGATAGAAGTCCTTGCGGTGGACCCCGTAGCCTGCGATACTACGTACTATCATCCCGACTTCACACTCCAGCATGGTCATTTCATTCGCATCGCATATTACATTACATCCGCAGGTATATGACATTTTGGATTGCTATATTTCTACACTTATATGGCCTAAACAGATTTAGCAGGATTTGTATATTGCATTACATCCTCAGCATCTGATATTTAACTCTTTATGACTCCTTAGTGCATAGCTGTTTTATATTACGTATTCTGATATTGATTGACTTATGAACTTGTCCATACTTTCGCTTACCCTGTCATTGTATGGTTTATGATCTTGTCAGTATTTCAGCTTATTCCGATAATGTACGATTTATGAATTACCAGTAATTTCGATATTGTATGATGATGGTATTGTATTGAATACTTGACACTTATTTTATGCAAACACTTACACCACCCTCTAAGCTTTCTATAAGCTTATGCACGATAGATGCGTGCAGGTGATGTTAAGTTGCAGCCGTGTTGAGCATTGGAGCGTGCAGCGGTCTTTTGGAGCTTGGTTTTCGATTTATGTATTTTTCCTTCAGTATTGTACTCAAATGATTATATTAGTGGATATGTGATGATGATGTTGCTTTTGTGATTTGGATAATCTTGTGGTTATGCTTATTACGATATAAATGTAAAAAGAAAAGAAAAAATAAATAAATCCTCCTTGTAGGACCCCAAGATCGGAATATGGCGTGTGAACGCTAGGAGCCGAGAATGGGGTACTATGGAGGCTGTCGGCACCAGATTCGGCAATCGGGATTCCTGTGAATCCGATTTTCCGGTTTGGGGCGTGACAAGAAGAGATATACATGCACCAACCAGAGGGGTTCGAAGTCAAAGGCAAGGAGCATATGGTGTGTAGGCTAAGGAAAAGCTTGTATGAGCTGAAACAAGCTCCACGGCAATGGTACAAGAAGTTCGATTCGTTCATGTTATAGCATGGGTATGATAGAACGGAGTCGGACCACTGTGTGTTCACGCGCAAGTTCTCAGATAGTGATTTCTTAGTTCTACTGTTATATGTTGATGACATGCTCATCATGAGAAAAGACATCAAGAAGATCGATAGGCTGAAATAAGAGTTAGGCAATTTTTTTGTGATGAAAGACTTGAGCCCGGCTAAACAGATCCTAGGAATGGAGATAAACCTTGACAGAAGCATCAGAAAGCTTTGGCTGTTACAAGAGCGGTATATTGAGAAAGTCCTAGAGCGGTTTAATATGAATGCAGCGAAGCCGGTCAGTACTCCATTGGATGGTCACTTCAGATAGAGCGACATGCAGTGTCCCAAGACGAAGGCAGAGGTGGAAGAGATGCAGAGATACCCTACGCGTTAGCTGTAGGAAGTTTGATGTATGTTATAGTGTGTACACGCCCAGACATTGCATATGCGGTTGATGTTGTCAGCCGGTATCTTGTCAATCTTAGCAAAGAACATTGGGCAGCGGTGAAGTGTATACTGCGGTATTTAAGAGGCTCATCCAGGTTGAGCCTATGCTATGGTGACAGTAAACCTGTGCTAGAGGGATACACAGATACAGATATGGCAGACGACATAGACTTCAGGAAGTCTACATTGGGGTTCATTTTTACATTTGCAGAGAGAGCGGTTTCTTGGCAGAGTAAGCTACAGAAGGTCGAAGCATTGTCGACGACAGAGGCCGAGTACATTGCAGTCACAGAGGCATGTAAAGAGATACTTTGGATGAAGAGGTTCCTACATGAACTTAGCCTGAAGCAGGAGGAGCACGTGGTCTATTGCGATAGTCAGAGTGCTATACACTTGAGCAAAAATACAAGTCAGCATTCCAAGTCGAAGCATATAGAGATTCGGTATCACTAGATCAGAGATACTTTGGAACAGAAGGTGTTACAGCTTGAGAAAGTCCACACGGACAATAATGGGCCAGACATAATGACCAAAGCTTTACTCAAGGGCAAGTTTGAGGTTTGCAGAAATCAGGCTGGCTTGAAGAAGGAGAATTCCTCCTTAGTCGGAAAGCGAAAGATTTGATAGGATTTTCCTCCTCAAATCAGAGGAGAGATGGAGCAACGGGTGAAAAATCAGAGTAATTCACCGCGTTGCTCGACTGGTCGTGAGCCGGTCGTAGGTTCGAGCCCTAGCACGACTCAAAGTCCAGCGAGTTTGTGCTGTTTTTTTTATTTGTACTGTTTTTTTTATTTGTACTGTAGTTTTTCCAAGGTCTACGACTGGTCGAAGGAGAGTTACGACTAGTCGTAGGTGGTCTAGGACCAGTCGTAGGAAAGCTACAACTAGTCGAAGCTAAGCAGATTCGTTTCGCGATTTTACAGAATTTTACGGATCTGAGTCCTTTCGCAATTGGGATGCTGAAAGAAGTTTCCTAAAACTTTAAAAAGGGGTCTCTACGATTTTTCTAAGGTATGAGAAAAATACAAAAGGGTAATCAAGGGTGAGAGAGAGAGAGAGAAAAGAGAGAGAGGAAACTTGTGGAAGGGAGTCGTCGTCTCAGCGTTTTTACGTCCTCGCAATCGGTGAGATCCCTTTGTTTTCTTTTATTTTCTAATTGTTTATCCGCTCCTGCGTGAGTGACGAAGGTTGTAACGTTCTATTTCATAGTGGATTGTTGATCTGAATGAGGTTCCGTGATTTTTACCTCTTTGAGGGTTTTTCACATAAAAATCTCTTGTATGGTGTATGATTGTTCTTCAATTATTTTCATTACATTTTTATTCCATAATTCTGATTTGTTTTGAAGGGCTAGATCCTAAGATTTTACGCAATATCCCCAACATAGAGAAGCTTCGTGAATCTGAAATATTTATCATCTCGCAGAAGACGGTGCTCAACCTCACGTCCTTCCCTGCGTCACACCACCTCCTTCCCTGCGTCACACCACCTGTTTACCATCCTACTTGAAATGCTGAGCAGGTAGGAAAAATGGTTGGTATGGAAATGCCCTTTATTGAAACTATCATGAGCACACCTTTATGTCATAAGGCCGTACCAACCTGGATGAAATGAAAATACAAATGTTAGCAAATCCAAAGCTTCTCCGTACCACGGTGGGCGTTCCGTCTGGTTTACATAGTTTCAGATCTGGCTTATTTATTTAGATCATGGCCCCACATGAGCTAAGAAACTGATGGACGGAGTAAATTTCTCACTGTCATCTAGGTGGGCCCCACATAGCTTCCCACCACATGAACTTCACACGCGAGCAGGCTTGCAGGCAACTCGCGTCCCCTGACGAGGGTTTCACGGGGATTTCCACGGTGGGCTCCACCTGTCGAATTAAACCAGGGAAAACAGTGATTCTCTGGCAGTACGACCATTACTATATCTTAGTATCCCCAAAAGTAACGAGAAGGGATGCATCAAAGAAGGAGATGGGTGTAAATATCAATTACCATGAATTTTTGGGTCCATGCATACCTACTCTTGGAGTACACAGAGAGTACGCTTCTTATTTTCTTTTTTTAGGGCTTGCTAATACTCAAATTAATACTATGGTAGAGTATCAGAACACATACACATGCACGGACCAATGGTAAAATCTTCCAACCTTAATCCCACCCCTCCAAATCACTTATCATAAATCCCATGGACCATCAATCAAAAATCACAATGGACGGATGTTTTAAAGTATCTTAATCAGGTCCATAAAATGAATGGTCACACACACTACATCCAACGCTACAAATTCATGGATAATTATAGGAATGGCCTAGGTTGGAAGGCTTTGATTAACCTAAAGGTCTCTCAAATGTACATCGACTCTTTGAATATGTATGGATGATCATACTCTCGCATTTTCTGTACAACTGTTCTCTTACCTTACCCAAACAAGACGGACAGAAGATCAAACATCGGCGACGGATTGCAGTCAGCATCGATGGTAGATATTCAGCGGCTCGAGATTCGGGCAGCTGCCCGGTCTACGGACTCTCGAGTCTATGTCTCGGAGGACCGTGCCCAGCATCCTGACCGTGACATACGGGCAAGGCTTTGATACACGAGGCTACGAGTCCTAGAGTACCACGGTCCACGGTCCGCCTTCTTGGAGAACGTAAAAAATAATAATAATAATTTATTAAAGAATCGTTGGCGGTTTTCAGTTGGCACGGGCAAGCAGTTTCCTCGGCATCTTGGTAGTCTGCTAGACGATCGAGAGATCTGTCCGTCCATCATCGGACCGTTGATGTAGGGATCCCGTTTTTTAAGAAAACAGGAGTTATATGACACTTGATACGAAGGGATTCAGAAATTATAAAGGTAGGTCGGATTGGTTGAATAATCCTAACCTCTGGTTAGTGGACACTTTTTTGCTGAATTAGGACCGTCGGATATTTTTCATTTTTAATTTAATAAAAGATGTCCATCAATCCTATAGTCAGAAAATTTTTTTCGTTTCATGAACCATTTTCGCTGGGGACTATAATGTGGACGGTTTAGTTAGACTACTTTCATGCCACGTGTACAATTTCTAAGTGCATGTGTATCATCCCTCACACTCATCCAGAGTATCGGAGTCCTCGAAGCGGATTGCGGACTGAGTTACTCAGTAACGAGTAAACTCTGTTGGGCCCACTGTGGATGTATGCGTCTGATCCACTCCGTCCATCCGTTTCTATATATCATTAGAGCGAATCATAACGAAATTTATGCATATCTAAATCTCAATTGGATCACACCACAGGAAAAACGTTGTATAATGATGTCCACCGTTGAAACCTTTCAGTAATGTTTATTTGTCATCCACCAGAGCTTTGGATACGCTTCAGTTTTGAATTCTTGCCCTAAAACGAGCTGGTAAAATGGATGGACGGTGTGATTAGACACATACATAACGGTGGGACCCATACAGTTATTAATCGGTACACATACATAATGGTAAGTGTCCTTTGGTCCACCTACCTATTTGGGAGGTTTCATGTGGGGCCCACCTGATGAGTGGCCAGTTTTTCCATTCGGGTACTTTAAAAAAATCCCTATTTCTTGGTAGCTTCGCCCAACGACTTCAGTTGCAATGTTATGTCGCGATCCGGTCGTTCATTTCTCGGATTCCGTTTCATCGCAGCCGGTATTCTATTATCGTAGAGAGATATTTGTACCTCCTGTTTTTTAGATAGCACAACCCTTTGGGACTATTTACAATGATGGAACGTGTTAGTAGAAAAGAGAAAATGGTCTGCATTGCAAAAATAGAGGGTGCAGATTTGTAGGGAGACTCCTTAGTTATACATGCCACTCGTGTGGAACTTTCGAATAGGGGGAGTTATTGGATACTCCGGCGTAGCATGACGCTTTATACTCAGGCACTTAGAAACCGTATGCGTGGCAAACGGCGCGATACGACCAGTTCAGTAACTAACCCAGTTCCGACTGGTCTTTTTTTTCCATCGAGCCTACTTACATGTATGTGTTGTATATCCATGCCATCCATCTATCTTGACAGCTCGTTTTAGGACATTGGCCCAAAAATAAAACAGATCAAAGCCTCTAGTGGACCATACGGTTGTGATTGATCATTAAATCTTTTTGCAAGCTACAAATGTTTATGATAAAGCTGATATTTGTATTTTCCCTACCCATGTATATGACATTATTACTTAAGAATCTACTCTTCTTATTTTTTTCTTTTTTCTTTTTTTTTTTTAAAAAAATTAGGTTGAGTTGTCAGTATTCCCATTGTAAGTTCACACTTCACTGCTAGCCACACCACTAAGGAATTGAGATCATGATCTCAGTGTTAAAATGAGGCATCTTTCACTAAGTCTACCACTTGTGCTATGGATTAGGGTGTACTTGAGAATCTACTTAATATTGAGTCATGCTCTAAGATAGCTGGCAAAATGGATGAATGGTGTGAATATACAACATGCATATATAAAGGTGGGTCTATGGAAAAGACATTAGCAAATTGATTAAATAATAGGGACCTGACTAAATACCCGCCATGGCATACATGGATTGAAAATAAATTATGTTGATTGCCTATTGACACATGCCTTGCAAGCTGCGCTATAATATATATGTTTTATCTATGTTGTTTATCTTTTTGTCAAATCATTTTATAACATGGGTTAAAAACAAGGTAGATTTAAATCTTTAGTAAACTACAGGACAGGAAATAGTGGTGAGTGAATGCCCACTATTAAAAGCTTCTCGTGGGTTGTGAAAGTTTTGGATCAAGTTGTTATTGATGTTTTCCTTTTATTCATGTATGTATCACCTCATCAAGAATCTCCATGGCAAATAGCCATTACAATAGATCCTCCAAAGTCTTTAAGGTCATTGATTTTATTTTTATTTTTATTTTTTTAAATGTAATCCATTGTTTTTTTTAAAAAATAAAATAAAATGTAATGCACCTCATATTTAGACCTGCCTTATTTTTTAGCTCATGCCTAAAATGACATAGAAAAATACATTAATAATACAGATAAACCACGTACACCATGGTGGAGCCCACGGAGCACCACCCAATAGCCACCTCGCTAAGCAACCCACATCGAAAAATAAACCGGTTAAAGTGTGGAACCCACTGTCACCGACTCACAGGCTGAAAATTAGAGTGGAACAATCCTAACCTTCGATTTGTGGACATTTTTATACTGAGATATGACTGGATTTTTTTTTCTTTAAAATTTTCACCGTACAATAATTGTCCACAAATCTTATAGTTAGGCACTCAAACAATCTTGATTTTTGTTTCATGTTGCATCTGTACTTAGATCTTTAATGTGGACAGCTTAATTTGACTTATTTGTATACCTCGTGTAAAATTTAAGCCTGAATATCATGTATCATGCTCTGCCATAGTATCAAAGTTCTTATTTTGGTGCAAAAGGTGGCCACCACATAAAGGCCAGGATGTCAGCTGATGAAGCAGGGCAGTGACCCACTGTGTGTGTGGCCAACCTCACGGTTGTATCCGTCCAATTTTCACCCAATGTGATAGTTGTCATGGTCCACCATTTGGACGGATCTCATGCTTTGCCTGAGCTATACACCTTTGTGAAAAAGAAAGTGGTGTGTTGGAAATTCATATGCAATGGTTTGTAAGTTTTATATTTGGAATAAAAAGTATGAAAAAAAGAAACTATACAGAAAAATTACCCAAATAATATAGAATTTACTTTCCAATACCGTTTTCAAAAATATTTTAATAAGAATTTACTTTCCAATACCGTTTTCAAAAATATTTTAATAAGCTACTCATCGATTAAAGTAATTATAATTTGAGTACTAGGGAGTGTACTGCCAACTTGACTGGCACAAAGGTTGGTGGCTGGAGGGCCACCTTGATATTTATATGAAATCCACCCCGACCACCAAGTGCATCAACCCCTGTTAGGCCCAAGGCCCGAAAGTCAACTCCATTTGTGATTCAAGTGTACCACATGAGTGGAAATAATGTACATGAAAACACTTAAGTTATTTTACTTGGTGTGGCCCACATGAGTCACAGATGGGTCTATTTTTGAACCCCATAACCAAATTTTAGTTGGAATCTAATGGTTGGATTGGTTTTTATATAAACATTAGGTAGGCATTATAAAAATCAAAGGTTGTCATCTCTCTTATAATTATTTCCTTTGGTGTGGCCCGCTTGAGACACAGGTCGTCATATTTTTTTTGCCCTAGGCCTAACGTAGGTTGACGCATCTACTGGTCAGAGTGGATCTCACGTATAGAACTCATTCGTGAGGGCTAACTCCTACCCTTGCACAAATCATCTAAGTACAAAGTGCATCAATCGACGGTCGAGAGGATCATATATCTCGATGGAGTCTCCAATCTATCCATGTCAGCATGGGGGTACAAACAATTCGATCAAGCATAAAAAAAACCTTGACTCAAATAGACTCCAGCATGCCCGTACAATCATATATGCACACACAACTAATCTATTAGCCCTCGGACACACAAAAGACCCCGACGGGCTAAATTGAGGGCAACAATTTCAAACGCACCTATCTTTTGTTTTTTTTCTTTTTTACTCAATTATTTATTTTATCATTTTATAGGAATTGGTATTGACACCACCTTTTCTTGATGGATGCTTACATCCTTCTTTTTCTGAAAGCATATTACATGGACATGACAAGATTTGATTAGGCCACATGGCAGAACAATTTTCAAACAATCGTTGGGTGGGCCCATCTTTAACACCATCACATTGCCCCATCATATCCCACCACATTACCCAAGTGACCGACTCGGTGGGGTGCACTATAACGCATGTGCATTTGTCCACATAGTCCATACATTTTCCCATCTCATTTTGAAGCATAGGCCCAAAAATTAGGCAGATCCAAAGCACTAACTTAAGATTGGATGATTACAATTGAAAATTTCTTAAAGATCATGAAAATTTTAGATCCATTTTTTTTTTTTTTTAAACACACACACCCCACACACTCATACTAGTGAAATTTCACCACATATGGATACTCGAACCCTTGACCAGGTGTTTAAACTCTTGAGAGTCTACCACCCGAGTAAGAGTAAGGATCAAATTAATATTTATGTTTTCCCTTCAACCAGTCTACTCATCATATTAGATGGCGAACAAACATCGTGATGGCAATTAAAGCTTTGGAATAACTTTGTACTATTCAAGAGACAAAAGTAGTGCTCTATTCTATTGCCAAAAGTAGATCTATTTGGTGTATCAATCAGTAAAAGTTATTCATATGTTTTTTCCTTTTAACACAACCCCACCCACTCCGTAGTGGGATTTCACCTCCTATGGGTATTGAACCTCCTCATAGTCTACCACTAAGGTAAGGACCCAAACCCAAGTTAATCACAGGCTTATTCACATGCATACTTATCTAATGTTAACTACATGAAGCCCACTGTGTTGTACATATATTAGTTATCTAGCCCATATCTTATGTGAACATCACCATCAAGATGATGTGAGGCACCAAAAACTAGATTGGGATAATTATAAGGTAGGCCCCACAATGCAAACAATTGACAACCATCTATGTGATGGATGATAGACAAGTTGAGTGCCATGTCCGTTAACTTAGTTTTGAAAATTTATGTGCATATGCTTCTTTAAAAACTCATCCCACATTTAAAGTAGAGCTAGAAATATGGTTTATATAAGATCTTTCATATATAACTATTATTTAGTATTCTACTCACTAAATGGTGGTTTAGTGAAGTGTAAAGCAAGAGGGCACATTGCAATGCACTTAGGGATAGTTTGAAATGTGGAATTAAGTAGTATGTAATTAAATTTGCTCCAATGTGAACTTCATCCTATGCTTGGAATCGATGGGAATGATGGAATTAACCTGAGCATCATATCATCTAATCCTAATAGGAGATGCAGTACATTTTTTGATGGAATTTGAAATCCACTACATCTATAGGCCCCACATTAATGCATGTCGCGTGTGTGTGTGTGTGTGTGTGTGGGCAACCAACATCAATTGTAAAATCTGATCCGTTGATTACAAATTCCATAGTCAACTAAATGAGTTTCACTTAATAAAGTCTTTTTTCCTAAGAAAATTTTTTATCCCAAAACTTCAAATTGGATGATCAAATTTTCATGTTATTTTCAAACATATAATCGTATATAATGATAGTGTTAATTCCACCTAACGCAATTCAATACCACTTAATCTGGTGTTCCAAGTAGGATAAGCATTTGTACTAGGACTTTGTAAATCATTAAAGTTCCATCATAACTCAACTTTTTCTAGCTGTACATTTTCAATGGACTTTAAGTCTATTAAGGTCCCTTGATATACATTGATATGTCATAATGTAAAAGCTTCCCTTAATATACATCCATATGCTATCATTTGATAACTTTAACTTTTAAATTAAGTAATGATTTGACATGATATCAAAGCAGAAGGTCTTGTCTTCCCACGAGGGCCATAAAATCAAGTTTAACCTAGAACTATAAAATCAAGCTCATATTATTTATGATGTGAGTTTCCCTCACCCCCATTGTATAGTATATTCCTACATAGAGTTCCACCCCACAAGTTTATAAGATTGCTCAAGTCCACTGATATATATTGATACGCTATCATCTAACTGCTCAAGCTTTTAGGGCTTGTTTGATTTTTCAATTTAATGGTAAATACCCCATAAATGAGTAATAATTATTTCATCTAAGTATTTATAGCACTATTCTCAGTGCTTGATTTGACTGGTTGCTCTTTAGACACAAAAACCAAGAAAGCCGCAAAATATTTGTGGGTCCTACTGTGATGCATATTTCTTATCCACATCGTTCATCTATTATGCCAGCCGAATTTATGGAATGAGCTAAAAAATGAAGCATATCTAAAGCTCAAGTGAACCATACCATGGGAAAAAGGAGATCGAACACTTTCCATTCAAAACCTCTTGGAGCCACTATTTCTTTTAGTGTTGGCCACTTGAGTGCTGGATCTGCCATATTTTTCGAATCATGCCTCAAAATATTGTGGTAAAACGGATGAATGGAATAGATATATAATACACATCACATTGGGATCTACGAATTTAAACTAACTCTTTTGATTCGATTTCTAAGGCAGGAATTCGTTTGCTTTTCAAACGGGTGAAATGGTAATAATTTCTCATTTACAAGGTAATTAATTACACAAGCTTTCAAAAATCAAACAAGCCTTCATAAATGGTCGTATGACAAAGTCTAATAAAATTACTACAATAGAATTATATTTTTACTAATTGCACAATTAAACTCCTTTTATAAGAAATATATAAGTACTTGAACCACTTAAAACTTTCAATTTTTTTTTTCTATCGTTTTGGGCATCTAAAGGTAGAGTTAAACATCCATCTTCACCGGATAATACAAACTCACTAAAAGATAAAATCAAGTCAGACTTAATTGAATTCTATAGGCTCTTCCACATTAGAAATACACAGACTATCTTTAAAAAGAGAGTCTTTAAGCTACCCTCAACATCCGGTAAAGACAGTTTCCATATTTTCTTTATTATAATACACACCATATGGTGGGGCCACACGCAACACTTGCAAGTGGGCTCATTCGACCAGCACTGTTGGAGGAGCCGGCCTCGGGTTTTATTACGGGAGTGTTATTTAATGCTCCGGCTGCATATGATGATACTCAAGCACTTAGATACAGCAGACGTAGCATATATCAACTCGAAATTAAACCAACAACATTGTATAACCTGTTGTTTTGAGGTTATGTATCAAAAATCCGATTTATTGAATGATCTCAATCTATGATTAATGGACACTTATTTGTAGAGATAAGATCCCTGACACACACTCTCTCTCTTTTTCATTTTAACCGTTCAATAAATGTCTAGAAATCTAATAATGAAATAATTAAGTATAATATTTGGTTCATGATGGATCTAAGGAGGTAACATTAACTTGGACAGTTTATTTTGAATTTCATACATGTCCCGTGCAATTTTTAAATAATTTCTAACTGCCTGTGCATCATCCATCACGTTCTACCAGAGCATTGAAAGTTTTTTCTCGTTATTTCGTTTCTAAGATCCACTTCCTTTTCATTATCATGCCGAGGCTTCAACTGGTGAAGCTTTTATGTCATATATATATATATATAATACTATTAATGATTGGCTTCGATCTAAACTGTCCACATCGTGGGCCCCACTAAAGGTGGCCCACTGCTGCAAAAACAATTGATTGGCTATCATAGACTTTTCCATAATGGTCGCCAATTGGCTAGTAGGCAGTGTCACTAGGGCTATTGATGTTTCACATGCCCCACCTTCTTCAATATCAACCGTCCGCTAGGTGGGCCCCGAGTTCATTCTGATTAGTGTCCAAAATCCCTACATCTTTACTGCCTCGTCAGTTGCTTGAGAAAATTCCCTCTTTGGATGGTTAGGATTGTACGCCGAAATCGTTGATGCAATCTAAGGAGAGGCCCACTACTGATAGATGGCAATGCTTAATTACTAGTTGCTTTGGGAAGGAGATTGGCCCGTTGTGAACCATCTTTTCTATTCTCCAATTCAATCAGACCGTTCGTTCTTAGATCTATTTATTCAATTGGGTGATGATCCGGACCGTCCATCCAGCTCTCACAATGAACGGTCTACAAAGAAAAACTCCTCAGGTAACAGATACCCATCATCTACATGGGGATGCTGATGCAGAGTCATGCCAAAATGTAAAAGAAAAGGTTCAATAGGAGACGGAGGTGATCTGTACCATCAAAAGTTAAAACGGAAGTATCTCACGAACCATATATGATTTTGAGGTACGGCGAACTACTTTTGCCACCCAACCCCGTGACACCGGGTTGCCCATGCCAAATTTGCAAGATTCTAACGGATCAACGGTTGAAATCCCTATTTATTTTTATTTTTACTAAAAGGATTTATTTTATTTTTTATTTTTTATTTTGTTTTTGTTACACAGGCACACACACTCATGCTGGTGGAATTTCACCACCCATGGGTACTCGAACCCTTGTCCGGGAGTTGAAACTCCTGGGAGGCTATCACCCGGGCAAGAGTAAGGGCCCTACTATAAGGAGTTTTAGTAGTAGTTAGGGCATTACACGAGCCGAGTTAGCTTGGTTAGGTCACTCGACTCAACTCGGCTCCGATCAAACCCTAGCTCAAATCAAACGAGTTCAGTGACTTGATTACTTTGATATTAATGTTGCTCATAAAGTGTTTGATGAAATGGCACAACGAAGTGTTAACTAGTGGTAAGGAATGTATATATGTGAAACAAATAATTTATTTATTTTTTTATTTTGATATTACTTACAAGGTGTTTGATGAAATACTTATAAGCAGCTACTACATGCGGTAAGAAATTGAGAGTGCACTCCATGTGTTTATGAAAATACCACACAAGCTCGAACTCAGTTCAAATTGGCCCAAGCTACTAACCGAACTGAATCGAGAGCTAGCCAATCAAGCTCAAGGACCAAGCCAAGATGAGTTCATGCTCGGGTCAACAATTCGTTGAGCCAAGTTAGAGTTGTGCAAAGCTCTACTCAATTCAACTCATGTACACCTCTAATTGTAGTTGAATTCTGAATCTTGTCCCTAAGGTTTGTAGCTTTATTTAAAGAGTTGTACACTGGTTTTTTATCGTTGATTAAATTATTTTGAAAATTTTAAAATTAATTTCTATTTTTTATCTTAGATATGGAGAAGCTCTATAAATTCAGAGTAGTTATTCTTTGGGAAGACTGCGCTCGATCTGATCTACACGTCCTTCCCTGCGCATCAGATGCTCTCTGACGATTGGACCATCTAGAGAACAGCCTGGATCAACACATGGTGGGACACGAACCTCTATGGCCCACCCTCTGGATCAGCACGTGCAATTCACTTAGAGAGAGGAAGTCTGGTTTGTAAGACAACAGAGGGGCATGTAAGTATTCATAGAGTAGAGTATGACACCTGATACTCATATATGAGAACCTGTACACGTGGCATATACAACTCGGTCTAGTCGTCCAATTTGAAAAACTCGTTGCTAATGGCTCATAAATCATAATCAGATTTTAAGACTCGAACGAGTCAAGTGAGTCTCTGACTCGGTCAGACCTGATCTGGTTCCATACAACCTGAGTTAGGTGAGTTCCAGCCAATCATGCACTGACTCGGACGAGTCCCGACTCAACTCAGAACCGAACCTATATCACCCTCGACTCGTCTGAGTCGAGCTGATTCACCCGAACTCTGGTGAGTCGCAAGTCGACTGGTGACCAGATGAGCTGGTCCTAGTTCGCGGGGACTTCTAGCCACCTGAGGACAGAAGGAATGAGGGTAAATTAGTCAAAAGGATAATTTAATTCTGGTGTGGGCCCCACATGGATGCATGATCTAATAATCACTTCATTGGACCTACAGATTACTTGATTAACGGTGGCTTTATCTGCTCCCAATGCGTTGGAGGCATCCAATGGCTTACAATCTACAGGAGTTTCCTGGTGCTCTGGCAGAGCCTGATAGTTCATACGCATGAGCTTGCAAAGTGCATAGGGGCACATGTATAACTCACCTTTATACCGTTCCAATCGTGGGGCCCGTTGTATATAGTTCATAATCACTAAATTGGGCTGATCGGATAATCCTGACCTCTGATTGATAGACTCTTTGTTTTCTGAATCCAGACCATTGGGAATTTCTCATTTCATCCGTCCATTAGTTTTTCCATTATCGGTCAGTTGAGACATCAATCCAGTGTAGTTTTTGGGCTCTGACCCATCAAGATCAAGAATTTCTAGATCATTGGACACATTTCAAGATTGCTATTGTAATTAATAAATGCTTAATTCAATAAAATTTCAAATAAATACAACATATCAAACAAGCTTAAATAATGTTGATGGCAAGTACTCATACGATCATATAATGATATTAGCTGTCCGAGCAGAGGCCCACAAGATGATGATAAGACATAAATAGTTAATGGTCCATTCTGCCAGTAAACTAATGAATATGACCTTTTTAAGATAACTGGACATCTAAGAATGTGATGCAGGAATGAACGTGATGATGATGAGGACCATCACAGTCTTTTTCAAGGATAACTTCTCTGAATATGATCCTTACTCTTACTCCTGTGGTAGACTCTCAGGAGTTTCAACACCCGGTCAAAGGTTCGAGTATCCATAGGTGATGAAATCCCACTATGGCGTGAGCGAGTGGGAGTGTGTGTGAAAAAAAAAACTACTCCGAATACATCATAGAAATTGCAACTTAATAGACGGTCATGATGTCTGCTAGTGCACATGGTTTTCGGTTAAAATTAGTAAGTGTCCTATTTGACCTGACCATGATGTTCTATTGATTATTTTAAGCACTTTTCACATTTGGCCGGCGCAACTCCTAAAGCTTAACAGATGAAAAGTTATACTCAAGCTAAAACTTACTATAAATATTAAAAAACAAAAATAAAATGAAATTTGACCAATGGTATTTCGCAAATTCGATAGAGGCTACCTGGCGTAGTGGGTTGGGTGGCTAAAGTAGCTTGTCCTAACCCAGAATCATATATGGTAGATTGAGTAAGTCATTCCAAGTTGCAAGATATGCCCGATTTAAGGTATGCCGGTCTGGATCACTTATATTATCAATCGGGCCTTTTCCGATTCATCTTGGCCATGAAACCATTAGCAACCCGCTATACATCAGATTGGTATCTCTAGATCAATGGCTCTAATGGATGCATCATTCTGCCATGTGTACTGCAGAAGATATTTGGCAAGTAAACTTCTGAAATTCCAAATACTACGATATCTTCACCATTCTACATGAAATCCCAAAAATGATACAGATAATCTTCTAAGGCAATCTAGACTTATGTTCCAGCAATCTTAGAGTTACATGCAAAATACCAATATTTACCTGGCATATCTGTAACATAATCAAGTTCTTTCAAATCACGTATCCCACCAATGCATTGGACATTGTGAAAAAAACAAATTGATAGAAAGATCTTATTCTCTAACTAGTTATAATATATTCTGTATATCTGGGCAGTTGATATTTTCATTCATGAGGTGCTTAATTTTCCATTTACACCAGTATTAAATGGTGATAAATAAACTATTATGACATTTTCCAAATGCTCGGTAGAAAGTGGATTTCTCAGGTAATTACACCTTGTGCCAGTAGGTTCACCTGTTTTGCCAACTCAATTTAAGGCATGAATTAAAAAATGAAACAGCATCTAAACTTAGTGGACCACAGTATAAGAAATAAAGCGCAAAGACACAAGGATAGGTATGATGAGGTGAGCACATCTTCCAAATAATTAATAAAGCTTCTCTGGGCTCTTCACCTGGACTCTTCATAGAAATTCCTCAAATTCATGAGAGGGAAAATATAAATAAATTTTAAATAAATTAGAAATAAATTGGTTAATGATAAATAAAAATAAAAGCAAGTTTACAATCCCTTAAATAAAGATATGAACCCTAAGAAGAAATTTCAAAATTAAACTACAACTCAAAACTCTCTAAAATTATGAGTTACTATAAATAGTAAACTTATTATTTATAGGCTGTTATGATTTCCATTAGACCTCATGATTTTCGGCCAAAAACAATAAGTTTCCTATTTGGCTTAACTATGTTATTTTCGTAATTTTTTTTAGCACTTCTTATATTAGACACAAATTCTAAAACTCAATGGAGCAAAGTTATGATCAAGCTAAAACTTATTATAAATAGTAAAAAATAGAATTAAAAAGAACTTTCAACCACATCATCTGATGGAATCTCACAAATTTGGCATGAACAACCCTGCGTAGTAGGGTTGGTTGGCTAAAGTATTTTCTCATACCTTAAAATCATATACAATACGTCGATTAACACATTCTAGTTAGCAAGAGATGTCTGTTTTAATGTTATGATGGTCCAAATCACTTCCGGCTTCGGGCTTTCTCTAGTTTATCTTGGCCATGAAATTGTCCACGGCTCGCTTTACATCAAAAGCTAAAACTTTTTTAGGGCCCACTAGATGTGGATCTGTCACCCAACCTATTAATAAAGTCACACAAACATGAATTTCCCCTTCTTCTCAGTGGTGTGGTTCACTTGTGTTTTAGATTTGTCTCTTTTTTTTTTTTGGCTAATATCTTAATATGAGCATATTAAAAAATTAAAAATGGACAGTTGGATCATACTCGTAAATAACAATGGGCTCCACTAAATGTGCCCTAATTTTCATTTCTACGTTTGTTTTAGAAGTGATTTAAACCCAAACATGGTCAGTGTCAATATCATCAACCTTTAGCTTTGCTGCTGCAATTACATAGGTAACTAATAATTACCTATTTACAAAAATAAATAAAAAAATCAAACACTCCCTTAACGGTCCATTTCATGGATATTAATTTAACAGTAAGAATTATCCTTCTAGCTATATTTTTAGTTTATGGCCCATTGCAATTGAGCCTAACGATTTGATTGGTTCGGATTGGGATGAGGCAGGCCACAATATCGACGGATCATACTATTGTATGAATGTTCATATAATCTACTAGTGCACCGATCTTTTTTTCACAAAAGTCTTCCTAAGTCCTTACCATGATTGAATTCCAATTTTATTTCAAACGAACTCTTATCTTACTATCCTTAAAAATATAAAAGACAAGAAATTAGATGGAATTACGAAATTGTCTTCCTTAATGGTACTTTCTTTTGTATGATTGATGTACTAGTGACTGTTTATACTTTATTATGAAAGTTTTGATACTCTGGTAGAGTGTGATCATTGGTACACAGGTGCAAGGGATTGCATACTTAGGATATCGATAACACAAAATCAAACCGTCCACATCATGTGCGTCAATCTAGATGGTCCATTTATCAGAAACTCCACCTATCTGATTTCATAATTTTTCGACGGAAGGGAATTTGATGGACGATTGAACTGGAAAAGGATAAATGGTCGAGATTGATCAAGAATATGCAAAGAATGATCAATTGATTTTATTTTTGAATGATGGCCTATCTGCAGTTGGTCCCGCAATTTGAATGGCTTGATTTGATTAGTTCATGTCACTAACAAATCTAGCATCAGAAGGGTTTAAACACTTAATTCTTTGGGCCCACCATGTTGGATATGTGTAATCCACTCCGTACATCAGGTGATAGCCCTTCTTTTCACTGTTCATGCATAACATCAGTTCAATGAAAAACTCATATTGGCCACAGCAATGGGAAGGTTACAGTGCACCTACAACTTATACATTCACGTGTTGTGGCCTTCCAAAGCTTTTGATCAGGTTCATTTTTGTTTCTACCGTTCATCCTAATGATTCACTCCCGATGAACGGGTTTGATGAAAGATAGACTGCATAGTGGCCCCACACTCAACCTATGATTGGCATCCCATCCCAGTTGTTCCCTTTGGTTTGGCCCACCTGAATTGTGGATCTGGCTGAATTTTAAACATAGGGCCTAGAATCAAGGACTACACTTGATGGACGGAGTGGATTTCATATATACAGCATGGTGGGCCCCAAAAAGCTTGGGAATTTTGAGAGTGAGTGAGTGAGTGAAAGAGGTGTTATAGAGAAATCAGATCCAATTTCAGAGTGCCTTTGTGTTAGCCATCACACTCTGCAAGAGTATCAAATAACAAACCATATTCTATGCTATCTTTGTTTGTTAGATGCACCTTTCATTGCTAGTCTGTCACTAATTTCACACTTCAATTTTAAGGTTGCGTTTGGATGTAGTATTCAATTGAAATGTATTTAGAAGATCTGTAACGTGGTATTGACCATATTCGTACTACCTACTCTAAGTATTCAAATGGACAAACCTCCAAACTGCAATCATGTTGCTTTTGAGCTGGATTTGAAAGTGACTGCCAAAAAATCTTAGCACTCTTAGAGCTTTTTCTTCTAACTTAAATAAATTATCACAATTCAATTCATTTTTTATTCCAATAAAAAATAAAAAATCTCCACCTAATAAAAAAACGTAAAGAGTCGGTTAACCTTTTGCCAAACAATCAAAATGGATAAAATAGGTAAGTAGTTTAGACAAGGTTAAAGTGATGATCCAAACACTCTAAAGGTATGGTTGATTTGGTGGAAATGGAACTCATTAAGGAGAAACAGAAAAACATGTTTGGCTTAAAGTGACTTCTGCTGCCATTGCTTGGATACGAAGGATTTTGCAAGAGATCTTGCTGAGAAGGATTTTTCGGCGGGTTTTTTTGTTTTTTCAACACACGCACTCACAACACAGTGGAATTTCACTGTGATGGATACTTGAACCCATGACCTTATATTGAAACTCTTGTAAGTCTACCGTTGAAGCATGAGTAAGATCTGGGCGGCATATATTTACATTAAAAATAACTTATGCTTTGGCCGTGTAGATGATATGCATGCTCTATATTTTTTCATTGTGGAAGGTCGGATGTCATCTATAATGATTGACAAGCCATGCTACATACAGCTTGTAAATCTTTTGGCTAGAGGCGCATGGTATGAGAATGCGAATTGGTACTATGCTTGGGACAGAGCTCCCTATGCACTAACATGGCAGGATTTCATTAGAATGTAAGTAAGTGTAGAGACGGAGCCCATACAATGCATGTTTGAAAATTGTTTGATTGAGCATGCTCTGTTTAATAGGGATGTGGATTGTCAAGTGAAAGCCTTTTGCAGGAGCTTCCAGTGATGAGAAGCTAGGTGGACCCACCATAATGGTCATGAGAAATTCACCTTGTCCATTCATTTTTCCAGAACATGTTAGGTATAAGCCCAAAGGGAAATAGATCTAAAATTCAAGTGGGTTGCATGACAGTAAATAATGAAGATTGAACCTGCGATGTTGAATCTTTATTAGGGCTGTAAAAGTTTTGGATCAATTGTTTTTTTGTGTGTGTGTGTGTTTTCAATTCATCTGTAAAAGTTTTGGATCAATTGTTTTTTTGTGTGTGTGTGTGTTTTCAATTCATCTCAGTAAGAATGACTTTATTGAATTGTATGGATGACATATACATCATCTTGGACTGATGGAGGTCACAACGGTAGGCAATTCTCTACTCACTTTTACATAGTAGCTCACTTGAATTGTGGATCTTCATTTTTTTAGCTGGTGTCCTAACATAATCTAGCAAAATAGATGTATTGGGTGAATTTCTAACAACCATTATGGCGGGCCTTACCTAGCTTTTTGTGGAAGGAATTTGAGCTTTATAGGCAATTTGTGTCCATCTAATATCGGCTAGTCATTCAATAAAATATTCATTTAAAAAGATGGAAAGGAAGCTCGGGTTTAGACAGGGTAGTGCCCAATTGTATTCATGTTATAAATATTTACCTTCAATGTGTTAAATAAAGTGGCAATGCAATGAATTAATGGTTGGTGAAATTTAATATTTGGGTAAGAAATGGATAGAAAATGATGGTTATAAGGTGGACAAGACATTTCCTCTATAGAAGCAAACAAAGGATCTTTTGGTGAATTTTTCACTTAGAGAAATGGAAGGCGAAAAATATAATTCCATAATAATTAAAAAATGTATTTTCATTCCCTTGGATTCCACCCATCCTAAAGTATTATTAGTTATTGTAAAATCTACAACCACTAAAAAATATAAACAAATAGCTAATTGGGTTGCGTAAACACCGTCGAGCAAGCAAGTTGCAAAGCTCCGTCAGCAACTTCTGATCACATACATAGAAAAAATGTGTCATGGAAAAGGTGTTTGATATGTTCGAGTATTTAAAGTTATAACTAAGTCTCTACAAACTGATGTGGAGCGGGTTGCGAATAGTTTCATGGCTAAGATGGATAGTAAAAGGTCCAGTCGCTGACAAAAGTGATGTGGACCATCGGACCTTAAATTGAACGTATTTTGCAAATCCGGGTTGCATAACCTGACGTAGTAGGGTTGGGTGGCTAAAGTAGCTCATTTTACCCTAAAATCATATATTTTAGGTTTGATAACTCATTTCGGTTTGCGGGATTCATTCGATTTAAGGTCTGATATTCTAGATCACTTCTCACGTCAACCAGGTGCCTTTTCTAATCTATCTTAGCTATGAAATTGTCCACAACTTGCTCTACATCACAAACGTTCCAAGGCTAACTTCATCTGCGGCCCATCTAAATAAGATATAATACTTTCAATACCAATAGCATAAATAAAAATTCATAAAGCATGGAAAAAAAAGTTATCTTGTACAAGTTGAAGACAATTTCATGGCCAAGATGGATCAAAAAAGTCACCTGATTGACGAGAGATATAATACTTTCAATAGCAATAGCATAAATAAAAATTCATAAAGCATGGAAAAAAAAGAAGTAATCTTGTACATGTCGAAGGCAATGTGTAAAACGTGGACACAAAGGGGGAAGTGGGTGAAGTCAACTTGCATATCAACTGGCCTAATCCACTTTTGAGGTGGGTTCAGGCAATTTCGGTCAAGCCAATTTGGCTATTGGATGGGCTTGGGCTAAAAAAATGTGGTCTATTTAAGTAAATGAGTCAGGTTCAAGTTGATCCTACTGGCCCATATTAATGGGTTGGGGCCAAATGACGAAGCTGACCGGGCTTAAAATCAGGAAAAAAAAAACTAGATATAAGTGTAAACATGGCAACATGGCAATATTTTAGAGAAAAAACAATGAAATGATATTATTGTGTTATTTTCAAAATCTAGGCAGTTATAAATTATGGGCAATTTATTATCGAAATGATTCAATTAATATTTATGAAATTTTTGTTTAAAATTTAACTATTGCATTAATAACTATATATTGTAATAATTATTAATTTTCTATTTTTAATGAGATTTTTCTGATAATATAGCAAGAAAACCTTTTAAAATTTGAAAATCTTATGGAAAATTCTAATAGGGTTGGATAGATTTATCACTGTGTATGTGTGTATGCATTCATCAGTTTGTTTGAGCCAGGTTGTGACAGGACGGGTGGGGTTGGGTCGAGCTGGGTTTTGACCCAATTACACCGTGTCAGGTTTGATGATTTTAAGTGAGTGGTAGAGTTGAGCCATTGGGTGTTATTGGCTCATTTGGCAAATGGGCCAGGTTCTCAAAACCTGACCCATTGCCACTCAACCCAACTTTACTAAGTTTGAGTCAAGTAGTTGGGAGTACTTATTATTATTATTTAATCTCATAATGGTTAAAAATGACTTCGTCCATGTGTGGCCCACCATTCTTGCATGGTTCCACATATCTGACTAGACGTGGATCAGCTGCCAGCCCCAACCACGGTTGGAAGCTAGGTGGTTCCCACCTTGAAATTTATGTGAAATCGACTGTCCATCCATTTTGCCAGCTGATGCTAGGCTGTGAACTCAGAAATAGACAATTCCAAAATTTAAATTAGCCAATAATAAAAAACAGTGGAGATTAAATGTCCATTGCTAGGGTTACGGAAGTTTTGGACCATGCTCCTTTTTTCTCTTCTTGTTTTTCCTCTCGAGTGCTGGATCAGGAAGTTTCGGTATATGATTTAGAAAATGAATGTATAGGGTGAATTTCTAAAAAACATGACCGTATGCTCCACTTAGCTTCTAACCCGCAGGAGTTCCTGTGGTCAGGGTCGCCGCAGCCAATCCACTTCCGCTACCGACCAAACAAGCAGAGGACACTGTAACCGGAACCGGATTGGCTGCTCCCCCTGTCACCAGCCAATGGCTGGTGGCCGGTGCTCTATGGCCCCAATATGATGTATGTGTTTCATCCACGCCGTCCATCTATTTTTATAGATCATTTTATGGTATGAGGCCAAAACTGAGGTATATACCAATCTCAAATGAACCACGTTACAGAAAATAGTGTGGAATGAATTTGGACCATTAAAAATTTTTTGGAGGGCGTAAAAGTTTTGGATCAAGCTGATATTTGTTTTTTCCCTTCATCTGGGTCTGTATGACCTAATCAATAGATTGAATGTTAAATAAAAATTACGGTGGCCCTTAGGAGGATTTTAATGGTGGATATCCAATCACTATTGTTTTCCTGTGGTGTGGTCCAGATGAGATTTAAATCCCTTTCATTGTTGAAATCAAGCCCTAAAATGATCTTTAAAATGGGATGAAAGGAATCGATGAAGCACATCCATCATGGTGGGGCCCACGGAGCACCGACCACCAGCCGCCGGGCTGGTGTCAGGGGGAGTAGCCAATCCGTTCCCACTGCAACCAGCTAACTGAGGGCGCGGAGCACCTACTGACAGGTTAGCAGCGAGACTCACTACTGAAGTGACGTCACCAAATTCCGTGGGCCCCACCATGATGTATGTTTTGTATCCAAACGTTCCATCCATTTGGAGAGGTCATTTCTGGGCAATATCCAAAGAAATAATGATTTAAATCCAAAGCTCCAATAGACCCCAGCACAGAAAACAACGGGACAGTGCAGCCACCATTAAAAACTTCTAAAGGCCACAACAGTTTTAGATCAAGCTTATATTTGTGTTTTTCCTTATTTTGTGTTTTTACTTATTTTATGTTTTTTAAAACTCTTGAATTGGTTGGATTTCAAATAAACATTACAGTGGGCCTTAGGATAGTTTCAACGGTAAGAATCACTGTCCCCATTGTTTTATGTGGTGGATCTATTAAAGATTTTTGTCTGCCTCACTCTTTGGTTCATACTCTAAAATGATATCTCAAAATAGATGAACGGTGTGGATACAACACATACATCATAGTGGGGCCTGCAGAACTTGGTGACGTCACTCCAGTAGCCGACTCCTACTCAACCTATCATCATCCAATCCGCGTCCGCTAGGTGATACGTGAAAACTCTTTGAGCCCTGCCATGATGGAAGCGGCTGGGCTGGTATACCCCACATCAGCAACTTATCCGGTGTGGTGTGGTACGTGTCGTATTTAAGATAAGCGCTGACGCTCGTTAAGCTCTGATTTGTACGAAATATGCGTCCCATAATTATATATATGGGAAAAGGTTCTACACGGTGGAGCTCATGGGAATTCCCCATGAGGTCGAGCTGTGTGGACCCACCATGACATATGTCGAATATCTACCATATCATTCAGATGCACCGTTCTATAATGGGCCTAGGGCTTAAAAATCAAGTCGATCCATAACTTGTGTATACAAAAGTTGAGAGGAGTTATCCTCCATTAAAATATTCATAATTATTTATTGAGCCTACCAATATGTTGTTCACAAATTCAGCCCATTCATTATGTGTGTCCCACTTCGATGAGGGGGCAGACCAAGTTTCAGATACATCCAAATTTCAGGTGAGCCCCGCTAAGTACTTTTATATGTTTTAGGCATGTTTTCACAGAAGTTTAGATGGTATGGCTACCTTAGCTCTTCATACGACTGAATTTTGTTATATCCCATAATTTAAAGGGGACCCATCAAATGCACGGTATTAATATTTGACATACATCATGGTGGGGCCCACACAGCTCGACCTCATGGGGAGTTTCTATGAGCTCCACTGTATAGAACCCTTTCCCATATATATATATATATATATATATATATATATATATATATATATATATATATATATATATATATATATATATATTGTTGTGACCCTAATAGGATTTGAATGGCAGGCATTCAATCCTCAGCTGCTTTTACAGTGTGGTTCACTTGATTTTTGAATCTATTTAATATTTTGGTTTAAGCCTTACAATGGGCTCACTAAATGATGAGACCCACAAAATGCGGTAACGCCAATACACCCACCACATTGGTGATGTGTGGTACACCAGCCAGGCCGCTTTCTACCCTAACACATAGGATTTATAGACTTTGTTATATTTTTTTTAGGCCAATGCTTAAATGGATCACACCATTTGAAAAAGACGAACATTTATGCATGAAATCTTTCATTGAGCTATTGCAGCTTTGAATTAAGCTGCTATTTATGTCTTTGTAAGATTTCAAGGGACTCAAAGGGTCGTTTGGCACTGTGGATTGGAGTGGATTGAAAGGGGGTTTCAAATACCCTTGTTGTTTTGCAGGGTAAGGTAATCGCGGATTACCATTTTAGAGGGTTTCCAATTCCTTTTGTAATCTATGGTGACAGCTTGAATCACACCTAAAATCATTTCAATAGTGAGAGGTGTAATATGTGTGTCATTGTGCACTATTATTCTATTGGGCACATGGCTCACTAACAATGATCAACATCGTTCAAACATTGTCCATGTATATCAGCACCGTCCAAACATTGTTTGGCACCATCCAAACATTGTCCATATTAATCGATGACTAAAATCATTGACTAGTAACTCAGACATGATCTTGTGTTTGCTGTTCATCTAAGACTTGGAATTCCATCATTTTCAGGCAAAGCATATATTTCAGTGGGCTTATCACAATTATAATGTCAAAAATTATATATCTAATTAATTAAGGATATTAAAATTAATTTAATAATTAAATTTATACTCATGTAAATGCACCAAGTATTTTTAAATTAAAGTTGATTCATACTCCAGAGTGACAAACAGAGTAGGAGGATTTCCAAACCAGTGGGCTTCGAATCCAGGGGTTGCTGATTCAGGGGGTGCCAAAATCCTCTCTCCCAAACAGGCTCGCTTTTTATCTTCCTCAATTTTTATATCACACGCTATAATGAGGTGAAAAAAAGAATGGACGGCTGGTATAAAACACATACGATATGGTGGGTCCCACGTAGCTTTGACACGGGTAGCTGGCTGGTGCTGGGGTCACCAGACAAACAGCGTCGAAACGGAGGGGTATTTACGTAACATACAAATAATAATAAGGGTAATTCCGTAATTTTCGGTACCCTCCTAATTATCCGCCCTTTTCTCCCGTTTATTCGCTCTTTACAGCTTTCCTTCTCTATATAAAACTCAATGGCTCTTCACTTCGTTTTCCTTCTCCTCTTAAAAAAAAAAAAAACAGAGGATCTGAAGCGAAAGAGAAAAAATCCAGAGTCTCTGTTCTTCTTCATCTTCTCTTTCTCTGTGTAATTTTAATGGCGAGTGCTATGAAAAAGGTCGAGAAGATCCGCCAAATCGTCCATCTCAAGCAGGTAATGAAGCGCTGGAAATCCATCAGTCTTGGCCGTCGCCGACCCGCCTTCTCCGATTCCGACTCCGCCTCCGATTCCGACTCTCTCTCGACCCGGCCCCGTCGGATCCCGTCCGGCTACCTCGCGGTTTACGTCGGGGCCGAGCGGCGCCGGTTCGTGATCCCGACCCGGTTCCTCAACCTCCCGATTTTCGTCTCCCTCCTGAAGAAAGCGGAAGAGGAGTTCGGATTCCAGACGTGCGGTGGCCTGGTTTTTCCCTGCGAGGTGGGTTTTTTCAAAGGGGTTTTGAAGATTCTCGAGAAGGACGAGCAGAGATTCCGTGGAGTAGAACTGGAAGAGGTTTTTAAGACTTTTTCAGAGGTTAGTTTTGATCCTTGCAAGGAAACGACGGGATCTTGCCATGGTTTCACGCCCCTGTTGCAGAAGACTAGGGTTTGAGGGTTTTGGATGGGTTTTTGCTAATTTTTTTAGGTCCTTGGTTTTTCCTTTTTAGAAAAAAGGAGGGGTCTTTTTGTAAAAAGAAAAAAAAGGGGGTCTTTTAGATGCAATGCGAGGGGTTTAGGGTTTTTCCTTCCCTTCTTTTTTCCATCCATGAAGCCAATGTTTGGGGGTTTCAATGAGATGTTGATTAGCTTTTCTATTTTTTTTTTTTTTGAACGGTAGATTTTGCATGTTTTATGATGATGATGATGATACTGATGTGATGAACGGCGATGATGATGTGATGAACGGTGACGATGGATGCTCCAGATTATCAATGATTTTATTTTCTGCTATATTTGGATTTTATGTTTCCAATTTTACCCATGCGAATTCAGTCTACTTTATTAGGAAGGGCAGTTTCAATAGGTTGGACCATTATTTAAGGTCCATTCGCAAAATAACTTCCGCTGTTTCATGTACGTGCCACATCTTAACCGTCCAATGGTTTGGCCCAGTCATTGAGATTACCTTACGTTAAATTCAACCACATCCACTCACCGAGTGGGCCATACTTGTATTTTGTAATTTATCAACGGCTAAGCATTATTTAAGGTCCATTCACAAAATAACTTCCAACCTTTCATGTACGTGCCACATCTAAACCGTCCAATGGTTTGGCCCACTGATTGGGATTACCTTACGTTAAAATCAACCACATCCACTCACTGAGTGGGCCATACTTGCATTTTGTAATTTATCAACGGCTAAGCATTATTTCCCACATATTTAGTGGATGGGGGCTTATTCTTGCATAAGACAATCCTTACGGCATATTGGAAGGGTCGGACGGCGCATATATATGATAGGTACGAAGTTATTTGGTGGCTGTACCGTAAGTAATGGGTACAACCCGTTGTACTTTAGACTTTCTCTTATTTATTTATACATTTTCAAAGATAAAATTAAAAATTAAAAAAAGTTTTAGGGTGAAGAAGCAGTTGTGGGTGAAGATTCATGGGAGTGTTGTTGGGAGAACCATGTCTGGCATTTAGCCCTGTTTTCCGGCCACGTGTCGCATGTACGGACATCAGTAACTTTAAGAGGTGGGCCCCACCATGCAGGAGACTTTCGTGGGCCCGTTTGCTTGTTTTGAGCTGTTGTTTTTATTAGGACAGAATCTGTTCTTAAACACTCCATGAATGAGATGGCATTTTACCTTATCTGGCGGATTGCAGGATTTTTTATGGGTTAAAAATGGACGGTTGTTAATCTTTGGAATTCAGTGCCAGCTAGGCCTACCTTGACATGTGTCATATCTCCAGCCATTTGGGGCAAATCAAAGCTCTTGTGGGCCACACCACAAGAAAGGGAATTAAACGACCACCATTAAATTTTCTAGGCGGTCCCAGAAGTTTTAAATCAAGTATAAACATCATGGTGGGCCTTAGGAAGGTTTAAACGGTTGGGATCATCAATGTTTCCGGTAGTGTGGTACACTTGAGATATAGATCTGAATCTTTTTGGGCTCATGCCCTAGCATGAGCTGATGAAAAAGTGGGCTCGTGGCCTAAAGATGGACGGCGTAGATATAACACGTACATCAGTGCGGGCCCACAGAGCTTAGAGCTCCAGCAACAGGCAATCCATTTTTAGCGTGGTGGTAGGTGAATGGGTGAATGGTGCAGATCGCGTACATGTATTAAAGCTTATGCACACGTCACACGTGTGCCAGCATGGCACATTGGTGCTAGATCCAATCCATCCATCATATTAGTACTCAGCACTGAGGCTCATGTTGGAATCAGGTTGAAGGGTTAGAAAGCTTCAGTCAAGTTAATAAGAGCCATACATTTGTTACAATAACTGTGGCCCACCTGACCAGTTCATTAACTCAATTCTTGTGCCAGAGCATCTAGACAGTGATTCCATCCGGATGGATGGATTAGATCCTAGAGCTATCGTACAATGCTGGTACATGTGCAGCGGGTACATGAGCTTTATTGCATGCGCATGTGTTAGCAAAGATCTTCATTTCCTTACAGGGGAGTGGATTAGGTGTTACCAAGGTAACACGCTAGTGAGCCCACCTTGATGTATGTGTTGAATATCCATGCCGTCCATCCATTTTTTCAAATCATTTTATATTATGATAAAAGAAAACTAACTAGATCCAAATCTCAAATGGACCACACAGCAGGGATTAAATTTCCACCATTAGAAATTTTTTAGAGGCCACAAAAGTTTTGGATCTGGCTGATATATATATTTTCCCTTCATCAAGGTATTTTTAACATTATCAACAGATTGGATGGCAAATAAAAATTAGTGTTTTCCCTAAGAAGTTTTTAATGGTGATCGTTCAATCAACACTTTTTCTGTGATATGGTCCACCTGACATTTGGATCTCCTTTATTTTTTGGATCATACCTTAAAATTATCTTTCAAAACGGATGTACAGTGTGGATATACTACACATACATCAAAGTGGGCCCCACGGTCATGGAAACACCCACTCACGGGTTACCCTGGGAACAGATGATCCGCTCCCTGTTTCTAGAACATCCCACTGTATTCGCACTGCATACGTCACGATCTAGTCATCAAAATTTTATATGAGTGGCGGCCCACCAAAGAACGGTTGACCGTCGATCAAATTATTATATGTTTCAATTATATAATTCAATTTGTGAATATACTCCGTACAAAGTGAGGCCATTATAGGATTTGGACTCGGTAGTAACCCCTCCTCGGTACGGAAATGGATTGGCTACTCCCTCTGCCACCAGCCCCCTGGCTGGTGTTCGGTGCTCTGTGGGCCCCACCATGATGTATGTGTTTCATCCATTCCTTTCATCCATTTTTAAATATAATTTTAGGGTTTGAACCCAAAAATGAGAGGATTATAAATCTCAGGTGGATCACACCACAAGAAAACAATAATGATTGGATATCCACCATTAAAATCCTCCTAAGGCCCGTTGTACTGTTTTTTTGACATCCAATCTGTTAATTAGGTCATGCAGACGCAGATGAATGGAAATAATAAAGATCAGCCTGATCCAAAACTTTTATGGCCTCCAAAAAGTTTTTAATGGTCAACGTTCATTCAACACTGCTTCCTGTAATGTGGTCCACTTGAGATTGAGACCTACCTATTTTTTAATTCATACAATAAAATGATCTAGAAAAATAGATGGACGGCACGGATGAAACACATACATGATGGTGGCGCCCACGGAGCACCCATCACAGCCATTGGCTGGTGGCAGGGGGAGTAGCCAATCCGTTCCCCGTCGGCACTGGACGGTGCAGAGGGCCCACCATGATGTATGTGTTTTATCTACCGCTCATTTCAACGCATGAGACCAAAAATCAGATAAATCTAAATCTCAGGTGGACCATACCATAAAAACAATGGTGATTAAAAACTCATCACTAAAAGATTTCAGACACCCGCGATAATATTTATTAGCCATCCAACCTGTTGATTTGGTCATACGGATCTGGATGAAGGGAAAACGAAAATATCAGCTTGATACAAAACTGTTATGGCCTTCAAGTAGTTTTTAACGGTGGCCGATCAATCACCACTGTTTTATGTGGTGAGATTCAACTGAGATTTTGATCTGCCTGATATTAGGGCTTATCAACTAAAATGAGCCGTTAAAATGGATAGACGGCATGGATGAAACATATACACTTCGGTGGAGCCCACATAGAAAAGGCCACTACCGAATCCGAATCAACCGTTATGTAAATGGTTAGATAAGCTAACATGGCCCCAGATCCTACGGCTATGACCTGTCAATAGTACGGATTTATTCTATGCGAATAAAAGATTTATTCAAGCAAACCACGTATGGTTGATGGGGGGTTGGCAATGACAAGGATTTTTAATTTTAATAAAAAAATCTAAGCTGGCATTGGGAGTGATGGTGTACGTATATTGCTACATCTGTGTGTTTGTTTTGTATTTTAGTGTTTAATTAGAAGAAGGAGCCTGCTCGTGCTTGCCAGCTTCTCCTTTTCAATGAAAAATACTTTAAATACTCTGGGAATGTGTGATAGACGATACACAGACTCTTTGAAACTATTGAAAATTTGTATACTGACATAGAAGTTATTCAAACTAATTAAGCTGTCCAAATTGGAAACGGATTGGCAACTCCCCCTGACACCAGCCCCCGGGCTGGTGGTCAGTGCTCTGTGGGCCCCACCATGATGTATGTGTTTCATTCATTCCGTTCATCCATTTTTAAAGATCAATTTAGCACTTGATCCAAAAAAATGAGAGGTATATAAATCTCAGGTGGATCACACCACATGAAAATAATAGTGATTAGATATCCACCATTAAAATCATCCTGAGGCCCACTGTACTGTTTATTTGACATCCAATCTGTTGATTAGGTCATACAAGCCTAGTTGAAAGGAAATAACAAAAAACAGCTTGATCCAAAACTTTTATAGCCCCCAAAATGTTTTTAATGGTCGACGATCATTCAACACTGTTTCCTGTAATGTGGTCCAATTGAGAATGGGATATACCTCATTTTTGGTCTCGAACATAAAATGATCTGTAAAAATAGATGGACGGCATCGATGAAGCACATACATCATGGTGGGCCCCACAGAGCACCCATTAGCCATCCCCTGGTGTCAGGGGCCAATCCGTTTCCGTCCAAATTGTGGCCCCACATGGTAACACATAATCCAGTTTAAATGTATCATTGACCGCAATTTACTTTTATTTGGTCGTCCAGCTATTAAATTTCAATATATTTACTGGACGACTAACAATGAAAAAAATAAATGAAATGATCATATTTAGTAAAAAACTGTCCAAGAATTAGAGGTTGTGATGGTTCCACCAATCTGATTTTTACACTAACTTTCCGGCACCAGCTTCCACAATTTAGTTTAACTCGAGTTAATGTTTTGCACATGTATGGCTTTTGGGTTCCTGAGTATCAACTGTCGTACATGGCCAGATTATAAAATAACTCCTTTTGTTCTTACTATATACCATGCCTTCTAAGATCAATGAAACTAATGATGAATTCATGTATGATAAAACATTTCATAAAGCTTTCACTCATAGGACATTGGTGTTTGCTGGGCCCACTATACGGCGTTCGTTGACCCAATGATGTATGTATTTTGTCGAAACTGCCCATCCATTCTTTATCATTATTTTAAGGCATAGGTACAAATATGAGACGGAATCAAATCCCATATGGACCACACCACATAAAAACAGTGTTTATTCACCATTAAAAACTTTTTGGGCATCACAGCTTATTTGCCATCCAAGCTATTGATGAAGTCACAAACTCATGGATGAAGGAAAAACACAAATATTAGCTGGATCAAAAATTTTGTGGCATGCAATCACTACTTGAAATTTTATATACCTTATTTTTTATCTCATACCCTAAAAGCTGTATGTATTTTGTCGAAACTGTCCATCCATTCTTTCTCATTATTTTAAGGCATAGGCACAAATATGACACGGAATCAAATCCCATATGGACCACACCACATAAAAACAGTGTTTATTCACCATTAAAAACTTTTTGGGCCATCGTAGTTTATTTGCCATCCAAGCTATTGATGAAGTCACAGACTTATGGATAAAGGAAAAACACAAATATTAGCTTGATTAAAAATTTTGTGGTATGCAATTACTACTTGAAATTTTATATACCTTATTTTTTATCTCCTACCCTAAAATAGTAAGAAAATGGATAGATGGCATAGATAAAACACACACATAAAGGTGAGCTCCGCAGGGCACTATCCAGTAGCAAAGTGAAAAATCCAGACCGTATCCCCATTGAGACTTTTACGTGTTCTACATCATAATTTTTAAAAATAAAGATGACTCTTTAATAGTATGCATGGGATAGCTGTGTGAAAATCCAGACCGCACCAATGGTGGATGTACCAAAACTGAAAAATTACTCTAAGAAGGTGTTGGGATCTGCACACCTTTTCATTTTATGTGCAAATCAATGAGATTAATAATATAAAATATTTAATGGATGAAAATCACTTTTAACTTAAATAAGCTAAAAATAGGTGGTGAAATCCCACTATGGTGTACGTGGGTGTGTGGCCTGTGCCTATGTAAAAAATAAAATAAAAAAGTTAAACATCAAATACATATGATGTAAGAAACAAATTTTTTATGTGATAAATCCTCCTATATTAAGGAAAAACCCATGGAACCTAATCCAATACAAATCCATTATAATAAGATTAATGAAAGTATAATCATTTAAAAACTTCTTTTAAATACCCAAACTACGTTACTCAAATGTAGATAACAAGCAACATAAAAAAAGATGTTTTCTCACAAATTAGGGAACTTGGAAAATTCGCAACACAACTCCGGGAGAAGACAATCATAGAAACTAGCATTATGGATGGATTTTCACAAACCTAAATATTAATATTTGACTGGTTGTATGCTTTTGATCTTTTTCCTCTACAAAATCTTATTTTTTTTTCTTCTTTTTCTTATTTTTTCTACAGGAAAGAAAAATTCAAGTGTTACTAACTCACTCTCAATCAAAAAGGCCGTTTTCTCTTTCTACTTGGTCAAAAAACCAAAATACCCCCACACCCGCATATGACAATAAAAGACTACTTAAGCCTACACATGTGGGTCTCATTTCCACATGAGGGATCCCCAACAGAAGATTGTACTAACCATTTTATTTTTCTCTTTGAATTTGGACAGCTCATTTTTTTTCTTTAACCATCCATTTGAGTAGCCATTAATAGAATGGTTACGATTGCTCAACTAATGTTATTTTGAAAATATGCTCTATTTAAATGGGACCCATAATTCTTAACAGTTTGGACAGTTGTACGTATAGGCACATGTTGGGTGGAGGTTGAGTCACCACCATCTTTTCTACAGTGAAAAACAACAAACATATAACTCTTATCCCAGGGTCTTTTTCAATATATATTTGTTTTCCTTTTCTGATTAGGACATTTTATTAAAAAATAACAGATGAGGATAATGGGTCTAAATACATGGAATGCTTTACAGATTTGTTTAGTCATGGATGTGTTTTGTGCTGATTTTGGAAAAAAATAAAATTTAATGTTTAATTCATCTTATATATATATATATATATATATATATATATAGAGAGAGAGAGAGAGAGAGAGAGAGAGAGAGAGAGAGAGAGAGAGAGAGAGAGAGAGAGAGAGAGAGAGAGAGAGAGAGAGAGAGAGAGAGAGAGAGAGAGAGAGAGAGAGAGAGGAGCATTGGAAGAGGAAAACAGGCTATTTACCAACCAACACTTTTGGAATACATATGTGGAAGTATCTCTAGACTAATCCAACACTTCCATCTATTGGCTCTCTATGGAAACCTAAAAATTCGGACAACCATTAGCAATTTTGGGCCAATTAGATTGCTTAACAAGGTTTATAAAATTATTGTAAAGGTTAATATGTTAAGACCCATCTTGTGATGCTTGGGTTGTCCATTCAAATCAGTCCTTTTACTTTGGTGGCAATTCATAATAATATTGTACCTTATTCTAATAAAAGATTGATTATGGGTTTTTTATGGAAGCAACAATGGAAGAGAATGGTTCGTATTCAAAATGGATTTGTTTGATTGTATCCTTGATCAATGCTATGCTAGTTAATGGAAAACCTTATGAGGTGTTTTTCCCAAAGAGGGACACGTTCTACCCATGGCTTTTTCTACTATTACCATGAATATGTGAAGATTGAAGAACAAGAGTTGTTAGACCACAATCTAAAGAAAGATCTTTTACAAGGGAAGAGTTAATTCATGCCTAGAAAAGATGGAAGAGTTACTCTTATCAAAGCCATGATTCTTTAAGTTTCGAAGGGTGAGATCTGCTCCACTCTTAACTAGATCGAAAGCTTGGTGAGATCCATTCAAAAGCTGGAGTTGGCTAAAGAAATAATTGCGATTCAAATTCCTACAAGCAGAATATTAATGTGCCTAACTTAACTTTGAAGGTATAGTTATGGGAATCTCTAGATGGTAGGTATTGAGTTGGTCACTCCCATCAAGTTTAGTAACTTTATAAAGGAGTTAGCTCCACCAATAATAAAAAACTGTAATAGTAACTTAGTAGAATTCATGATATGCACCTTGCCCTTAACCTTTAGTATCATCTATCTCAAGATTTGATGCTTACCCTAGCATCAAGCTGAGAAAATTCATTATTAAGTTAGGTTCACTTATAAAAATTCTAACTAATTTAATGGATATTTGTTTGCTCTATTTCATGATTTGATGCTTACCCTAGCATCAATACAACCATGTCCATTAGGTACATTGCCTCATATTAATCACTAAAGAAAAAAAAATCTTGATACTGCAGAACTTATGTAGGCCACAATAAAAAAAATGGTTGGATGCAACCAAATGGCTAATTTTGTGTAGGGCCAAATGTAGTGATCATGTTATCATATAAAAATATCTATGCATAGTCAGTAAAATAACAAAAGAAAAGATCTAAATAAAAACATCGGAAGCCAAAACAAAAACAAAAGAATAAGAGAGATACAAGATGCATAGCTTATCTCACTTTCATCCTACCACTTTGTAATAACTTTTCACTAAAACAAAAGAAATCATAAATAATTAACATATCTCCCTATCTCACCCTTCCACTTTATAAGAACTTTTCAAATTTTTTATTTTTTTTAAATGTTGCACTTCTACCTACATTATATATACTCCTAATAAGGTAATACCCACGAAAGAGAGGACTTGTCAAAAGCATGAGTGAAGTAGGTTCCATGCAATACAGTGGTCATGCCCAGCATTAAAAACTTAATGGATCCACGTAATTTATATTTTCCATCTAGATCAGATGAAGTTAGAGCAAAAATATTCAAAACTTTTTATGGTACATGGTAAGTTTTTATTGGTCAGTCACCATTAAAATGATATGGAAAATGGATGGACGGAGGCTGTTTGAGTCCTGCACCGCCTATTTCAAGCTGAGAATGGACAAAATGGGTGTATGGGTATTATCCACACCACCATCCATCCATTTTTTTTCCTATCGTTTTAGAGAATAAGTTTTTATTTTTATTTTCTACCATTTTAAAGTATAAGTAAAAAAATGAGGCACATCCAAGGCTGATGTAGACTACAAATTGGGGATTAAACTCTTATGGTTGAAAACTTCTTGGATCCACGTAAGTTTTGGATGGAGGACATATCTGTGTTTTCTCTGCATCCATGTCTATGTAACTTTATAAATAGGTTGGATGGCAAATAAACATCACGGTGGGCCTTAGAAAATTTTTAATAGTGAGAATCATTATCACCACTGTTTCCTCTAGTGTGGTCCACTTGAGCCCGATATCTGCCTCAGTTTTGATTTTATACTCTAAAATGATACCAAAAAACAAAAAAAAGAATGATCAGTGTGGATAAGACCTATACAACACGGTGGCCACTTAAAGCTCCCGCCCGTTCCCAGCTGGAGATACATGGCCCGTAGCACGAAAGAATGTATGATACATAGCCAGCATCTTTGGGCAGTACACACGGGTTTCTACTTCTGACATCGGGGGGCCATGGTTCGGTATATTTTGTTGATTTACCACTGTGGATGAACAATCCAATAAAAATTTCCTAGATAGGACAGTGCCAACCGTTCAATTTATGTAATTGAGAATAAACGGTTAGGAAGAGAAATTCGACAACGGCCCACATTTGACCGATATATGGGATCATTCAATCTCAAATATTTTATATAATTTCCAATAGAAAGTGGGATCAATAAATAACGGTCTGGATTAGAGAAACATGGGCCACACGTGTCGTATTTGAAAACGCGTGTATACTGCGAAGATGGAGAACACGGATCATACTGATATAACATTCGAATGCAGAAAAGGTATTTTAGTCATTTGGTTTTAAACAGTTAGGGGCATATATGTCATTTCCAATTGATATCTACGGAATGGATACGCTTTTCGTCCTGTGTGTACGGTCCGGCATTCTTTCTAGAGGAGCCCTATCTTTCCTAAAATACCTCAAACACCTCTGCTTGCATTCGAGATTTCAAACTATTGACTCTGAAAGACAATGGCATTATTGTTATTTCCTCAAATAAAAATAGGTATTTTACAACATGTCTGACTGTAATTGCTTTTTCAGTCTTCCATGAAGACGGAGGACCATTCAACGGATCTCAGCAAATCTCGCGTGCTTATCCTTTTACGGGTCGGAAAAAACATTTAATAATCTGATGGAGAATGATGATACACAGGCACTTGAAAATAAAAAATATGTATAATTAATTCAATTAAAAAGTTCAAATTATGGTTCTCCAATTTAGATATATAATGCAATAAAAATTACACTTATTTTGTTCAATTACTGTTGGATTGGTGGACATTTATTGGACGGTAGAAATCAAAAGCATACAAGGTTCCTACTTCAACAAACCAGAATCAGAAGCTATGATTGTTTAAAAAATCTGATTTTGGGAATATTACTTATAGATATTGTCATTCACAACTTTAGACGGTTTATTTGAATTGCGTTATGCCACGTCTACAATATCTGAGTTACTGCGTATCAAGCGTCGTACTCATACCGAGTATCAAGTAAACTCCCCTTTCTGCTCTCCCCACTTTACAAAAGCGAGGAATAAAATGGGTACTCGCGCAAGTAGCCATCCAGCATTATACATATCAGGACCCATAGGCCATGTTCTGATTATTTTTTCATGTTGCACGTGTATAAAATAAATGAACGGTTAACAGAAATCAACAAACATCCACCACACATCTGATAAACATATTAATCTTACCTTTGGGGACATATTTCGCATCCTCTGGGACCCACTTAGTGAACGGCTTGGATCTTTACTCATATGTCATATTGGCGGGTATAGGAAAGTGCGAATCGGATAGCTACCATTGCGAGTAGCTATATCACTGCCCCTCTTATCTTCCTCCAATACATCGCGACACATAGACAATGCAATGCATAGCAACTTTATCCCATGAAATGATTCGTATTACCATGATCCAGACCGTTTACACGATCAAACCTCAACATGTACACTGGATTTAGAAGAAATAATAATCATAACAATCTCATAGGTTGAACATTTCATCAGACACTGCATTTACATCACACCGTGACCAGCATTTCATAATTTCACGTATTTACAGGGGTCTTTTCCATGCATGACCTTGAGTCCAATTGTCGAAAAAGATAAAATCATTCAATTTTATCAAGTTTCCCTTGTATCTATGTCTAATAAGGTCCCCATTATATACAATGGCGTTGGATGATAAATAATATCTGTTCCATTTTATCCGCGTCAGGTTCAAATTTTCGAAAAGATTTTTTCAACATCGAATGTCAAATCAAGCTCATTTCATTTCATCCGGCATCTCTAATTATGACCGTCTATTACTTTGATCGATGCCATCAGGCGCAATATGCTGGATTACATTGACACATCAATTACAAAAAATCTCGAGGGTTAAAAAGTCAAATCGAATGATGGGTCAAATCAATCCCTAGTGGTACCATAAGATCAAACTCTACGAAAGCAATATCCATGCAAGTACCAAAATGCAGGTACGTCTGCTCAGCACAAAACAGTAGAAAGAAAGTAAGAAGACTAGGAAAAGAATACAAACAGAAGATGATTGACTTGGTCGCATAGCTTCAAGTCGTCTATCCTAGAGACATGACAAATCTAAAGATCCTTTGTTTCGATACCGGATTAGCATAACCAGGTTCCCACTTACCAAACGAACTATTACAAACTACACTGGCAAAATCCATCCATAAGTTGAGTGGTCAAAGTATAATTCAGATAACTCTTAAGTTCGAAACACTTGCAAAACTATTACATATTATGCAAGAGATTTGTAAAGCCACAAAATGCAATGGTAATTGACTTTACAAATAATATGTTTGCAAGCATGCAAGAGATTTGTAAAGCCATAAAATGTAATGGTAATTGACTTTACAAACAATATGTTTGCAAGCAATCCTAAGGGAATGTGCATCATCAAAAAAACTATTATTTCCAAGTCTAAACGTACGTTATCTTAATAAGATCGCAAGGGTTCTAATTACTTAAACATCCAACCTAGTAGATTTTTTCGATGCATACATGACCAATGTCGTGAAAGGATTGTAATTAGATATTGCAACATTTTCTCTACCCTCACGAATTATTTGAGTTAAGCTTCTAATCAAACAAGCTTCTCTATCACGACACTTTGACAAGTAGAATAACTAATCGCCTCTTCGTTTATTCTAGGTGAAGTGCCCACTTGCTTTGATAATCGATTGTATCCCAACTTTTTTCAAAAATAGGTATTCGCAAACATCCCACTAATCAAAACACAACCCTATTGCTTTATAACTTTGATGGCCCTTGATCCGAGTAGGTACACACGATGATGAGTAATAGTCTCGATTGTTTTAATTCTCCTACATGGCCTCCACCATGGTAGGGCGCACTGATGCTCGAAAGATTTTCGCCCATCCATTAAACAAGTCGTAGCCCAAAAAAGGGGTCATTCTACCCGAACACAGCTTTGGTGGATCCCTGACTGTGGGGTCCACCTCACTGTATTTGTCTTATATCCACACTGTCCATTCATTTCTCCAATTCATATTAAAGCATGAGCCCAAAATTGAAGCAAATCCACATTTCAGGTGGATCACATCACAAGAAACAACAGTGATTTATCATTAAAAACTTTTTGTGGGCCACAAAAGTTTTAGATCAAGCTGATATTTGTCTAATCACTCCCCCCAGGTCTTTGTGACCTTATCCACGGGTTGGATGGTAGTTAAATATTCCGGTGTCTCCTAAGAAGTATTTAATGGTGAGCATTCAATCACTATTATTTCCTGTAATGTGGTCCACCTAAGATTTGTATCTGCTACATTCGGTTCTTGCCCTAAAATAAGCTGGAGAAACAAATAGACGGCATGGATATAATACAAATACATCATGGTGGGCTCCATAGTTAGGGAGCCACCGACCTCGGTGGATCCGTAGATCCACCGAAACCACATCAATTCTACTTGTGGCTGGGGATAGGCCGAGGTTTAGGGACCTCAAATTAGTGTCTTATAAATAGACGCTTAAAAATTATAAATTAACAGTTTAAAAGAAATATCATATTTTGGACAGTTCTAATCAACTCTTATGGTGGGATCCACTATTCGACTTCTTACTATGATGGTTTTGATTAGCAAAACAAGGGCTCTACTTTTAGAGCTGGGCATCAGATCGAGTCGGATCGGATTGGGTCCAACTCGACTAGGTTCGGATTCTATGTGGCCTGACCCGAACTTAATCCGATGACCGAGTCTTTGTCATCTGACTCGATCTGATCCGATGCATTGCTAACCTAACCCGAACCGAGTCTGACTCGGTCAGGAAAACCAATTTGGATCGTGTTGGGTATTGTTCGGATCGGGCTACATAAATATGATGAGTATGGAACACCAATTTATTTATTTTAGCCACCCATTTTCTCATACTTGTGTGGCCCACCTGATCAATGGACCAGTCAATTATTCGGGGCCGATGAACGACAAGGAATAGCATAATTCCTATCTATTGAGAAGTTTCTAGAACGTTGTGCATTTCACATGTCTCGATATATTTCCACTCCAACGTGTATGTAATCACAGAGTCAATGAAGGTAGGGCCCTACTAACTGATAGCGCAGGTTTCACAATCCACATAAATTGAAGTATCAATTGATCAAGTTAACAGTCATTTTCTCCTTTTATTCTGGACCATACAAAATTTCTCTCTTCATTTTTTGATATTCTGACTGAAAAATGGGCATCAAGGTATTTATTTTCGGTATTTATTTTTGTAGATTAGTAAAAAATTGGTGGGGTCACACAGATTAACGGTTCCAATTTAATGATAACACAACCACGTGTACCCAAAACCATCAATGCACCGAGATTTGTCCATCGCTGGAAGGCCGAAGTTATTTTTAACATTATTAACAGATTAGATGGAAAATAAACGTTATGGTGGGGCCCATGTAACTTTGATCTAATTTGAGCCATTCGTACAACTCGGAGCTCGAGGCGTGTACGCGCTCATCGTCGCACGACACGTATTTACAAAATTACAACAGCCTGTCCTGTGTAGCTTGCGTGGGACGTGGATTAGCTACTGTCTACTGACATGTTAAGTAGCTAGAAGCTAGAGCCTAGACTCCCTACTGAAGTGACGTGACCAAGTTCTGTGGGACCCACCATGATTATGTGTTGTATCCGCACCGTCCATTTATTTAGGGATATCAATTTAGGGCAGGAGCCAAAGAATGATTCAGATCCAAAGCTCAAATGAACCCCACCACAGAAAACAATGGAGAGAGTGATGCCCACCATTAAAATTTTCTAAGGCCCACAAAAGTTTTCGATCAAATTGAAATTTGTATTTTCCCTTCTGTCATGTCCGTCTTAACTTATGAACACGTTGGATCTCAGATAAACATCATAGTGGACCTTAGGAAGGTTTTAACGGTATGAGTCACTCTTCCCACTGTTTTCTATGGTGGGGTCTACTCCAATTCTAGATCTAACTCATTTTTTATCTCATGGCCTAAAACGATCTTTACAAATTAATGGACGGTGTGGATATAACACATACATCATGGTGGGTCCTACAAAACTTGGTGACATTACTTCAGTAGGGAGTCTCGCTGGCTACTCAACCTGTCACTTGTCAGTAGCTTGCGTGTGATACAAGCAATTAATTTGAAATTTATCCAGGCCACACATGATAGTATAGTTAGCATGCACATGGGCCCACCATGAATGCATGTGGTTGATCCACTCGGTCCATTCGTTTTTCTAGATCATTTTAGTGGTTGAACCCAAAATTTATGCATATCCAAAGCTCAAGTGGACCATACCATCTGAAAAAGTACAAGCACTGATGATGTAAACATCTAATGACTCTGTTTTAACCTCAGTTCTCTATTTCTCAATCTATTTTAACTTCATACTATATGAACAGATTGGATCCAATCAGATCGGATTCCGGATCGGATCGGTCCAGATTAGCATTAATCTGAACTCAATCCGATGAACGGTCGGATCAGACTGACCCTACTCGAACCGCACCAATCCAAACCATCGGTTTAGTTCAAATCGGGCCGGATCTAATCAGATCGGACATGCCCAGCTCTATCTACTTCCACGGACTGAACATATAAGTAGAATATTTACGGTGCATAGGACCCTACAATTCCTCCATCCAATACCTGATGGTGATGGATGATTCAGAATCTCAGACGGGTGCCCATCAAATGGATGGTTGAAATGAAATATCGAACGGTCGAGATTATAAAAACAAATGTTCATTAGTCAGAAGTAAAGATCATCCAATGGACGGCTTAAAACTTTCGGTAAACTACGCCATCTCCACATACTACAGTGGCTACGGACCGTGGCAAGGCATGCATTTTGATCATGGACCAAACGCAGGGTACGGTTGTAAGGCAATTCTGACCGTCCAAATCGCTGACCCAACTGTGGATGGAACACAACTGGAAATTCCTATAGTACGATGACATCAACCTTTTTATTTCTCCCTTCTAATCTAAGCCGCGCACTATATTGTTTTTAACGGTCCATTTAATTAAATGGACGGTAAAGATTGCCGCATAGATTTTTCCTCCGTCCTCAATAGGACCCACCAATTTGATGGTCTGGATGGTTGTCCAAGTGCCACAGAGTCACCACCAATCGAATTTTTATTTATGCAAGCGGGGCGCCTTATTCAGTAATCCAAGCCGTTGAAAGGAGGTACGCAGTGGCTACGATTCAACCAATAAAAGAGTAAGAAATCTTTTGGCTAGGATCTTGTAATCTAGGCGGGATTTTGTGGGTGGGCCATCCACTGTGATTCTCATCGTATCAACGGTTTGGATCATCAAACCATGAGCAAGCTCCACCTGTACAGATTGAAACTTTAACGTTCTGTGCGATCTCTTGGCCCGAGATTTTGGTTTTCTAAAAATCCAATTAGTGGGAGACAAGATCTTAACCGTCGGTCAAAATATTCCCTGATGATTTCATAGTATCTCTTGGGTCAGATAGTATCCATGAGGAGCTTGAATAAAAGATTAAAAAATAAAATAAAATCTGTAGAATAATTCGTTGGGGGCAAACAAACTGCACAAGTACTGGGCCTACCTAGGTAAGATCCTGACTGTTGGATTGAACTCCATTAGATCTGGACCACTGACTGTAAGTATCCCTTTTCAAGAGCGAGGATCATCTAATAGGGAAGATATTCCAGATCAACAGTTTAGGACACCTGGGGCCTGCCGTCCGTTGAGCTGAACCGCTCATAAGGTGGATGGCGGATAACCAAAGAATTCCTACAGTTAAGATCCTATTCCTAGCCATTTCTTCAGCCCGCAATCGGGCCGGATATCGGGCATATGTGGAGTACCAACCAATGTTTTAAATATTGATATCAACCTATGTATCCCATGATATATCTCATATCCCACCTGGCCAATCCGAAATGTATAGTGTTTATATATCTAACGTATTCAATCTAGTAAATATTTTCAATTTCTGATCATTTTTTAGGTTGAAATTATATTGAATAAATGTCAAATGGTTACAAATTTATTGGTTCTTCATGTTTTGTACAAAAAATCATGGAGTTGAATCTTTGATTTCAATATTCATTGGTTCTTCATGTTCTTCATTTTATTTTTTTTTCTTTAACCAGCTGTTAATTGATACTAGTTTCGAAGTAATTAGGAGTACTTGATGAAATGATTATCACAAATACTCTAATTTCGAAATTTGAGTGTAGGTGATCTGATTTGAGGATAGTTCAAAATTCACCCAATTTTTCCCAAATTACTTGCAATGTTGTACTCCAAACATGCAATTAAGCATCTATGATGGCTTATTTATTGATTTTTTAAGTTCTTGTCAATTTTTAAAAAATAAAAATCATTTTTAATTAAAAATTAATTTTAAAAATATTAAAATTTTAATTTTTTTTGAAATTTTCCTTCAACGAGCTTGTCAATTAAGACTAATTTCAAAGTATTTAGGAGTGTTTGATGAAATGATCATCACATACACTCAAAATGTTATGCATTCAATTTGAATGTAGTTGCATTAGTTCAATCAAACAACACATAGCTTTAGAGCGTATACAAAGGAAACGTATTATATGCACTTCTTTTTTGAGATGTTATGATTTAGAAATGTATATTGTAACGCTCCAAATTTCGAGGGTCATGCAAAAGCTCAACTCCCGAGATTCCAAGCATCACTTATGCTTTACAGAAGCTGGTTTCTTGGTTACTTTTACATTACGCAATTAAGCATGTACAGGATTATACTAAACAGTGTATCATACTCTAAAATAAACACGATTAAAGCAGAAAATTAAATTGAAATGCATATAGTATGATTATTTAGATTATGGATCCACCTGGGTCCAATATACAATTCTAACATCAATAAAAATGTGGAAATGTGGCGTCTAGCTAAGCCCAATCGCTCGACTCTCCCTGTCTAGAAGTGCGCAGCTTACATCGACCAATTAGAAAGCTAAAAGTAAGAAAACTCCTCATCATCCATGCTCACCTGGTCCAATGCATCGGCCTTGGTGGTCCCTACATTTATATCAACGTCTGGTTGGTGTTTTAAAACACCGTCCCAGAGTGGTAGTAAGTGATCAATTGAGTGGTTCCATAAAGCATGAGTTACACATGTTATCAAATCTATCAGTACATGAATGATAAAGTAACGTAAAATAAGCATTTCCTAATTACTCTTCTTAATGCGAATAATGAAGTTTATGAAATGATGCGCACCCTCACCATACAAAACTCCCTTAACACGTGGCTCTGACCACCTATTTTGTAAATGAAAGCACTTCCTCATCAAGTGACAACAACGCCTGTTTCACCACATTTTAAGATAATGTAATGTGGTGAATGATTATGTCAGCCGAGTGATTAATTATACCTATTCATTCAACAATTTGAGGAAGCCAGGATACCTTCCTTTTAGTCATTGGTCTCAACTGAATTATTCGACGCGAGACGACCACAACGGTCCTACACGTGTAATCCCTGATCCGTCTGGGTTCGTCACTCCCAACTGAAGACATAAGAAAGGAAAGTTGTAAAAGTAATGCTCGCGGTCACTACAGGGAGGCTCATCACCCTAGCGTAGGCTGACAGAACAGACACGATGTCCCATACCATCATGCCCGACTCACGAGTCTTGAAAATCGTGATAGTAATGGTTAGTAGTAGACCTTTACAATTGGTGAGGGGGGTGTCTCAAATTCAAACAGTTGTGATCATACATGGTGAACATATATAGGGTTAACCGGTTCTTTGGACAATTTTGGTTGATACGAGCGAACACCGGTGTAACCGGCATGGAGTGTGTAAGCACTCTACATGGCCCAGCCACTGTCGGTCGTCCGTGTTCAACCCGAATCGATCAAAATTGCCCAGGGTGGCCAAACTAATTTGGTTAACTCATATCTGGGAATTTTTCAACCAATTAGACTACTCTTGTAATCTTATTTCTTACTCTAAACAAGTCAACGAATATTAAAGATGATTGGATTCACATTCAATCATCAAAATCAATAATTTACTCATTCAGACATTTCATCGAACACGTAGGTGTCACTATCTTAAGATTTGTAAATCATGTACTGAAATCGAAATACACATATGTTATTATGCAAATTCCAAGTTAACAATCATAAATCATTCATTGAACAATAGAATTAATAAACGACAACCTAAACATTTATGCTCCGCACCTTTGCAATGATTTGTCCAATTTAGAGCATCCAAGGTTGGGGTTTTAAGAAAAAATATAAATTTCTAATCAAATTAAAGAAATCTTAAGTAAGATTCATATAATTTAACATGTGATAGTTTAAACGTGAAGTAGGAATCATTTATTACCTCCGATGGTGTGTAGGGGTGGATTCAACAAAGGAAAACGATAATAGCATGGGTTGTGTCAAATGAATTCCGATGCAAGCAAACACCAAGAACCTTACTCTCTTTCTCTCTCCCTTTCTTCATCCCTTTCCCTCTTTCTCACCAATTTCTATAAAAAATTCATATAGGGAGAGGGGTTGTGGAATGAATGAGTATTTTATAGTGTCAGATGTGGTACAAATGACCCTAAGACATATGTTTTTATTATACTAGCCATATGGGGGTTTGTTTCTAACCTTTGAAGTTCATTATGGAGTGTAATGGTCAATATACATCGTAGCATAGTTGGCCCTAATGATGATTTATGTATGGATATAATTAGTCCACCATTTGGATGCGTCAATCAACGGATATGATTAGAAGTCTGTTTAAAGGTTACCGATGGTCGATCGAGGCCTCGGCTATACGAATATGAGTAGCGAAATATCATTAACTCATGCCTCGAATTTAGTTGTGATCTAACATTCAGAAAGCCACAACTTTATGAAAGAGTGGAAGGTCTATTTCACTTAAGTTTCAGATTTCATCTCAGGAGATTAGCACGTTGCAAGCACTTAGCTTCTGGCCCAAGTTGAGTCATTTTAGACACTTTCTTGGTTCGCCACCCGCGATGGGCATCAAGCCCAGTGAGACAGACATAATTCTATAGTTTTGGAATTAGTGACCCAATAATGAGCGGTCTAGAGCTTGTTTGGATAATCGAGGTATTTCTGAAATGAATTAGGCAGCAAGATTTCTCATAGGTAATGATTAAGATTTGGATTAACTATGTTCATAGTGTAGCTTATTTGTAATTAGTGAAAATGGTGATTCAATCATAATTACTTTAAACCATTGATTCCTAGGCTAAATGGATAATTGAGTTACTTTGGTTTGTTAATTACGATCCGACCCCTAGTTGTCTCATCTTTGGATAGATTTTTAATTTAGTTATGGTCGTCTTAATTAGTCTGTGATATGTTGGATAGATTTGGGCCCTATATGAACAAATCATGAGGCTAAACTCGATACTTAAGTGATCGAGTGATTCCATTGGCTTTCTATAGTTGATTTAATGAATTTGTGCAATTCTTTACCAGTACCACCCATGTATAAGCACAATTCGAGCGTTAAGGACCAATAAGTGACAATGTGAGATAATTATATCGAAGATTTTCACAGATTTTTGTAAATTCAAAATATCAAACATCCAGGACATTACATGTATTAAAGTCTTTCTTAACAATCCCTGAAGTTTCATTGAAAAATTCAATTATTTTCTCAATATTTCCTTATGTTTTTCAAAAAGTGTAATAAATTATCCAATACAAATTATACATCTCGTGCGATAACCGATACGTATCTATGTCCCAAGAATGTGATATATAACACAATACTGATATTTTGAACATTGGTACCAACTATGGCTAAAAGTTGGGCAGGTTCGACCTAACCAACCCGTGATCGGCCTTACATTGGGTTGAGCTTTAACATGATGTATTGGGTTCAGTATCGAGTTGTAATGCCTTGAAAATCAACACTCGAATAAAGAGACCCCGATCCTGAATTTTCGAGTGTTAACCCAATGACAATTCACATGTGACCTCATTCAGATTCATATTCATTCCACACACGGATAATCATAGTAACACAATTCACTTAACGGATCAAAAACACGGTAGAGATAACGAAAGATTTATAATAGTATAGTTAACAGTCAAAAATACAATTTTAATAATGGTGATCACCCAAAATGAGAATTATACAACCCACAATATACATACCCAAGATAGTTAGAGTGTAAAACTTTTAGTTTACACTCAATCCTCTAAAACATAATGGCGTTGGCACAACCCGATATAAGTCTACCTGTCTGAGGTCTCACTAGTACCTGCATCAATGATATGCCTAGTTGATGTTTTAAAACACTGTCTCAAGTGAGAGTGAGTAGCTAACTCAGTGGTTCCATTAATTCTAAGCTACACATATTATCAACCCAATCAACGCAGGTAATGATAAAATAAGAAATCAAACATTTCCTAAATACTCTTGTTAAATGTCCATATGAAGATATGACATGATGCATGCTCTCACTATTCAATACTCCCTTAACACGTGATTCCGACCACTTGATTCGTAAATGATAACACTTCCTCAACATGCGACTTTAACACCTGTTTTTTCACATTCTACACTAATGCGATGCGATGAATGATCATATTAGCTGATTAATTATTAAGTTCAATTTATCTGGCATATTAATGAAGCTAGGATACCAACATTATATCACGAATACTTATCAGAATCACATGGCTCGTTGCTACATGTAACAACTCCTTACCAGTATCCCTTGATCCAAATTTAGGTGTCACCCATTTATCTCACAAATTAGCCATTCAAAGGGTATGGTATGATACCTAAGGGCGTGTTTGGATTCACATTTTGAGTGTATTGCATTGTATTCCGATACTATTCATGTATACGTTGGATGATTTTCAGAATACATTCATCAGAAACATGCCACTGACCGATGTTTGGATAGGAGGTATTGTCCTAGCACGTATACAACTTATTGTATAAATCAATATTTGGAAATAACGAATAAGGGCCACACATTGTATAGACATCTGAGAGGGCAGAGAAGCTCATGCATAAGATGCAACCACAGGTATTCTTCATCTCTGCCACTCACTCATTAGGAAAATAAAAAAATTCAAATCAAAATTTGTAAGTTTTCATCTCAGCCCTTCATTTCCCACTCTCTCTCTCTCTGTCTCTCTCTCTCTCTCTGTCTCTCTCTCTCTCTTTAATTTCTTCATAAAAAAGAAAGGAAAAAAAGGAAGAAGACGATGTTCTATTTCCTTCATTACAGAAAGCTCATCCAAATCAATATCCAAACACTCCAAATCCAATCCCTACAAAACCCATTTCTAAAATCCCATTCCCAAACAAGCCCGCTTTCTATTTTCCTACAATACCTAAAAAACTCATGTCGTCTCTCACTAGAAAAGGCTCTAACAGTCACCAAAATGCTAAAACACACCCCTAAGAACACAGATTCTGTCCTCACTTGTAAGACCCGTATCTTGGTCCGTACCTTTCCGTAGACTTCCGCGGTCTTACCGGTCGAATTCCGGCAACCTTCGACCCTTAACCGATATCGACGCGTGACCCTGATTCATATGCCGACAACCCGAGTCGACTCAACCCGAGACCAATACCATAGCGACCGCGCCGTCGTTGAGGTTCCGATGCGGCGACTCGCACCCCGAGGCGATACCCTAGTCAAGAGATGTGGGCCGACATTCAGTGCGAGAAAACGCTGCGCATTACGAAAACTAAGGAAATCTCTACGATGTGTCAAATCAATCACATCAATCCCATCAATCAATCACCCATCAATCCATCACATGTCAAGTACACATCACTTCCATCCCTTTTCCCAAGCAACCACAAAAGTCTTCCAAAATCATACCTCTCTTACACAAAAAGCCACAAAAGTCAAGCTTTTCTTACACCACCCATACCTCTCTTACACAAAAGCCTCAAAAGTCAAGTCTTTCCTTACACAACCATCATTCATCCATCCATCTATCTCTCTCTACATCACTCTCTCTCTTTCTCTCTTTTTCTCATTTCAAAAATCCCAAGCAACAAAGAGTCCCACGTATGAAATTTTACAAAATCCCTAAACTCCAAGTGGCCCACCTCTTCATCCCAAAATCTCCCATCTCAACCCTCCATTCCTCATCTTAACCATTGAAGTTGAAGCTAAGGTGCCAAGGAACCTCTAGGAGCAAGAAGATCGGACGGTGGGTGCTACATCATACTTGTTTTTCTTATTTTTATGATGGGCCAAGTGAGGCCCACCGATCAATGGTGTGGATCTCACTTGTGACCCTAAAATGTGACCGATGGACCACATGGATCATCATGATCGTTCCATGATGGGGTCATTCTCCATGGACCTCATCATGATGTTTATTTCATTACAAAAGGTCATCTAGACCGTCCATATCGGTGGAGAATGGATCTCCACCGTTGATTTACATTTTTGATGGTCCCATGTTCAACGGGATCCGTATATTGTATGATTCATTGCAAGGGAGGGCCCATAATGTCGGGGTCCCTCCATCACAAGTCGTGTCCCACTCTCCATGTCTCTCTCTCTCTCTTTTATTTTTATTTTTTTTATTTTATTTTATCTTATTTTATGTGATAAGGTTGTGTGGCCCACTTGAATGGACCCCACCTTGAGATTTATTTCATTCAAATTTTTTTTCAAGTGGGGCCCACCTTATATGTTGAATCCATGACAAACATCAGTGGTGGCCCACTTCATCAGGGCCCATCATAATATTTTTTTAAGGAGAGGTCCATCGTCCAGCGTCTGGGACGCTGGACGTCCCTGTACCAAAAATAAAAAAAAAAGGAAAAGAAAAGAAAAAGAGAGACTTTTGGGGTGGTCCCCTAGTGTAGGCCCCACCTTGATGTATATGTTCGATCCAAGCCGTCCATCCCCTTGTCCACATCGATTTAACCATCAAGTAAAAGAATGGGACTGATCCGAATATCTTGTGGGCCATAGCATGGGAAACATTGATGGTTACCATTGAGAATTTTTTTGGTGTTTCTAGGCATCAAAAAAATTCGAACTTCGGACTCTTTTTGTCTATTGCGAGCTGTAGAACGCTATAGCTGGAGTGGATCTTCTGGAAGCGGGCCTCACACGTGATTTTTGGCAAAAATAGAAATTAAAGAAGAGAGAGAGGAGGAGTGAAGCAGCAAAGAAGCTGCTGCTGCTGCCTGCGCGTGCCGCCCTGACGCATGGCGGGCGGGCGGACGTCCAGCCCCCACAGTTATGTTTGTTTGTCATCCAACCGGCTCGTGAGGTGGGCTGCCCCAGTAGCGAGACCCTCTCCAAAAATGGGACAAATCCATAACTCAGGTGGCCCACACCAGGTGAAACAGTGTGGATGGAATTCTACCATTTAAAGATTTTTGGGGCCCACAGAAGTGTTGGATTAAGCTGAAATTTATGTTTTGCCTTCATCCAGGTCAGAGTGACCTTATGAACGGGTTGGATTTCAAATAAACATCACGGTGGGCCACATACGTGGGACCCACAGTGATTTATGTATTTTATTCACACCGTCCATGGTCCGTGGACGGTGACGCCCACTGTGATTTGTGTTGTATCCACACCGTCCCCACTGGACGGTGGGGCCCACCCCCACGTGTGGGTGCTGAGTGCCGCATGTGTGTGTACATACATATATATATATATATATATATACATATATATATATATATATATATATATATATATATATATATTATATTATATATATATTACATATAATATTGTATATATTACATATATTATATTATATGTAGTTTATATATTATATAATATACACGATTGTACGCCTTCATGTGGGCCCCACCATTGTCACAGGCGATGCATCCAGACCGTCCATCCACTTGAAAAGATCATTTTAGGCCTATGGGTTAGGCCCATTTGATGTGTTGCAAGTCCATGGGACTAGGCCCATTTGATGTACTTCAAGGCCCATGTAATTGGACCTTTTTTGTTGAAATTTAAAGCCCATGGAGGTAGGCCGTTTGATATATGTAAGGCCTAGGGGTTTAGGCCCACTTTGATATGCATACAAGGCCTACGGGTTTAGACCCATTTAATGTACCATAAGGCCTAGGGGTTTAGGCCCATTGAACTCATGTTAGGTCTATGGGCTGAGGCCCACTTGGTCTACATGTGGGACCCAATTGGTGTGACCCATTGGTCACATATTAGACTCATGAGACTAAGCTCATTCGATGCAATCCTAGGCCCACGGGTTTTGACCCATTGCAATGCACACAAGACCCATTGGTGTGGCCCATTTATATGGCCCATCTGATGAATAAAAGGCCCATAAGATATGGCCCATTTGATATATATGTAAGGCCCAATGGGATGAACCTAAGGTCCATTGCAATGTGTAATCCCAATACAGGTTATGTAGCGACGTTTAGGAAGATCGTGCCTGGGGAACAATGTTGGTTTGACATCCACATTGCGAGTGTAATGTTAGTTGGATGTCCACATTACAACTCTCCTTAGGGCCTATTGTTAGGCCGTACTTATTGTATATATGCCGTCCAGGCCCATCTGCGTTGTAAGAATGGTTCATCACTCATGTACATGTTTAGTATAGTTTCATGACTCATGATCATACGCATCATATGCATGCTTGATATGAGGATTGACTGATCGTAGCATATACCTTCGGGCAGGTTGTTTATGAGCTCCTAGTTAGGCAGTGTTGCCCTACATGAGCGCACGATATGCACAGGATTTGTTGCATGACTGGATAGCGTGAATCATGCATTTCACATTTGTGTGTCATGGTTATTGTACGCCCTAGCAACATCAGGGCCGTAGCCTCCACAGATGTATCGTGGTTGGCAGGATTGGATATCGAAAATCTTATTCTACATGGGGTACTATAGATATCCCTGGGTGAAAGTCCCTAAACCCTTATGGTACCAAGAGGTTGCTCCAACGTCTAGACCGAGTGGGTAGATGAGCACTGAGTGCCGAATACCAGTTGGCTGTGCTCTCCACTGTGTCGTGGTCGGTTGGAAGGGGGTGCAGCCTTACCCGCCCGAGAGTAGGGGGCCATGTTAAGCTGAGTTTGACCAGCTCGAGGAATGGGTCCGCTATCGACGAGTCGCGTCCGATATTGGCAAACGGATAGTGAGGTCTCTTCCACTTACCTTATTGCGCGCGATGTGGCGGAAATCTGGTTTAGAGTGTACCAGACCCTGGTGATATCCCATATTTTGAGCTGTATTGATGTATGGACATAGATGAGGATCTGTATGCTTGAGTTGCATTGCACATCGCATGGCCTTAGGGTGGCCGATACCATTCATGTCTTGCATCGCATAAGCCTTGGTACGGCTCATGGTATTATGGTTTTATCTGCATATTCCGCTTTACTCTGACATTGTATGTTCATATTACTACCTTGCGCACACACTTTCACCACCCTCTAAGCTTTCTGTAAGCTTATGCACGACCATTGTGTGCAGGTGACGTTGGTTCACAGCAGCGCTGAGGAAGGAGCACGTTGCAGAGCATTTTGAAGTTTTTGTTCTTTACCATTGTATTTCCCTTTATGCTCTTTGTACTTGTAAAGTTTTTTATCATAGTGAAAATGTAATGGAGTTCTTGGTTGTTGTTTGTGGGTTATACCTTTGGTTATGCTTATTACGAATCAAACTGACATTGAAAATCCTCCTCGTAGCATCCCAGAGTCGCAACCTGGCGAATGGGAGCTAGGAGCCGAGAATGGGGTTCTACGGAGGCTGTCGGCGCCGGATTAGGCGATCGAAAATTCTGTGAGCCCGGTTTCCGAGTTTGGAGCGTGACATCACTTTCTTCAAATCTCATGGGTTCTCAGAGGCATTTTTATGCCATTGAGAATGACAAATCTCAATCTGTCACAGTTCAAGAAAGCACAAAGGTGGGTTTCTCTAAATCTTTCATGATGATTGGACCTACTTAAAGTTTATTTTTATGCCATTGAGAATGACAAATCTCAATCTGTCACAGTTCAAGAAAGTACAAAGGTGGGTTTCTCTAAATCCTTCATGATGATTGGACTTACTTAAAGTTTATTTTTATGCCATTGATCAGATTGATAAGATCAGCCGACGGATGTGATTTTGCATCTCTCTCTCTCTTTTTATCCATCCATGGCCATTACATCCATTGGCAGAAGCCTCTCCTTCAATCTCCTCACCAGTGATAGTTCTGGCAATGCTGCAACCTTTATCCACGATCCGATCTCTGATTTTGCCCATGACGATACCGCATCACAGAATCCTCCACTTCTATCTATTCACAAACGTCGACTGCCGGCGGAACAAAGGAATGAAGAAGACGTCTAGCTCGCTTCCATCTCCTGTAGATCGTAATGGTCCTCACGTGGATGGATTTGAATCTCATTGCAATGGACGGAGCATCTGTGATCCTCTGATTTCAGGAACTGGAATGGCCGTCAATACAGTAGTTAGTATATTACAGGTTATGGTTTTCAATGTGGAGAAGTTTTGTGATCTTACAGAGGCATTTGAGATGTATGAAGAAGGGTCCAGATGTATTACGCCCAAGAGTACAATCGATCCAGTTTTTTGGCTTCACGCTGTATTCGCGGGCGTGGAATACTGTGGTTGCCTGCTCTAAACCAAACACCATATATGTCACATCACACCCTTTAATACCATACAATACACCCACAAATACAAATCCAAACACGCCCTAAATATATGAGGATTAACCTGGTATGGGTTATTACCCAAACCCAGTATGATCACTCAGTTTCAAGGTTGTAACAGCCCACAACACGCTGCTACGACCGATTGGAGCGCTATTTCAAAGGGGGTCCGGATCAGACAGCTCACCCCAACCCACGCTCGGATCACGGCCCGGATAAACAGTGGATGGGGTGTTAATGAGGTGTGGGTTTATCACATAAAACTAAATTGCCTTAAGGAAAGGGCTCGTCACCCAATTCCATTCACGCCCGTGTCGTTCGAACGGTACTCTAGCACGCAACCATCGGCCGGATAATTTGACGAGGGCCGTTCGAACAATTGTCTATCACCTCCATCAATGTTCACTGGTCACTATGGGGAGACTCGTCACCTTAACATAGGCCGACAACTCGGACGCGGTGTCTCATACTACCATGACCAGCTCACAAGTCTTAGTTGCTCAGTGGTCACTACGGGAAGGCTCGTCACCTTAGAATAAGTTGACAGCTCGGACATAGTATCTCATACCACCATGCCCAGCTCATGAGTCTTAGTGGGATTGTATCGCACTAACGGTTATGAAGGGATACATCCATTAGGAACGGAGTATCTTCGATTCCATTTAGTCGTGTCATACATTGTGAATATACATAATCAGTCAGCTAGTGGACTAATTTGATTGACCTGAGAGAACCACGACACAACCGGTATTGGGTGCAAGCAGCTCATGTAGTTCGGCTACTGTTGATCATTCGTGTTCAACCTGGGTTGATCGAACAAGCCTAGGGTGACCGCCTTAACTTGGGCCACCCCTTGATTTGGATGATTTACCGACTGACCCAATGTCTTAGCAATCTTAAGTGTTTTTATGAACTAAACTTTATATCAACAATTATAACGTAAATTTTACTACGCAGCCACTTAGGCATTTCATCGAACATATGAGCATTCATAGGGTAATATTTACTAAAACATTAAATCAAACATGTGGACATGCATAAAGTAATACAATCACTTAGGCAATAATGTGAACATTAACAAATCAACACATTCTACCGCTTAGACATTTCATCAAACATGTGAGGATACATATCCAACTAATAACATATAATACAATCAAACATGAAATATGAACATGCTAGCTATCATAACCCATTCAACATAAGACATCATTAACTGAGACCTTTAAGGATCGATAAATGGAAACGTAGAAATAATGGCCCGCACCTTTAAGAAGGAATCTTTGATTTTGAGCTAATAAGGTTATGAATTTGGAAAAAATTATAAATTCCTATACACATACCAAGAACTATATAAGATTCATGCAATTCATCATAAAAAAACCTAGTTGGAAAGTATGATTTATTTCTTACCTCCAAATCGCGAGTGAGGTGGATTCGACGAAAGAAAACGATCGATGCTAAGGCTTTCCTTGGAAGAAACCAATGAAGGGAAGCACCGAAAACTCCCAACTCCTACTGTCACTCTTCTTCTCTTCTTCTTTCTCTTTCTCTTTCTCTCTTTCTCTCGTATAGAGAGATAGGGTGCCCAAATGAGCTCCTTATATATTTTCAGAAGTTGTACAAATGGCCCCAAGGGCTAGGTTTTCATCATACTAGCCCCATGGGAGAGTGTTTTTAACCCTAAGGCCCATTATGGGGTGTACATGTCGATATACACCGTAAGATAGTTATCCCTAATGATGATATACGTATGGATATGATCGGTCCGCCATTTGGATGCGCTGATCAACGGGTATGAATAGAAGTCTGTTCAACGGTCACCGATGGTCGATCGGGGCCACAACTATATGGATATGTGTGGAAAAATATCTTTAGTTTGTACCTCGACTTTGGTCATGAATCGACGGTTCAAAAGCCACAACTTTGTGAAAGAACAAACGACTTATTTTATTTAAGTTTCAGGCTTTAACCCAGGGTATATGTGCATTTCAAGCACTCGGCCTCTGGCTGAATTTGCGCAGTTCTGGGTACTATCTTAATTCTCCACCCACGTTGGATGTCAAGCCCAGCGAGTGGCCCACTAATGAGCGGTCTATAGCTTGTTCGAAAAATCGGGACATTTATGGAATGAATTAGGTATCAGGATTTCTTGTGCGCAATTATTAGGGTTTGAATTATCTAAGTTTATAGTGTGGCCTATTCGTAACTAGTTGAAATGACGATTCGATTATAATCACTTTATACCATCGATTCTTTAGCTAAAAGGATACTGGCTCAGTTTGGCTTGTTAATTAAGATCCGACTTCTAGTTGTCAAAACTTTTAGCATGTATTTATTTAGTTACAGTCATCTTAATTAGTCAGTGATAGGTCGGTTAGAATTGGACCCTACGTGAATAAATCCTGATGCTAAGCTCGATGTTTAAGTGATCGGACGAATTCGTTGGCTTTGTACGGTTGATTAATCGAATTTATACGGTTCTTTACCAGTACCACCTGCATATATGCTCACTTCGAGCATCAATGGTCAATAAGCAACAACGTAGGTTGGTTATATCAAAAGTTTTCAAGGGTTTTTTAAAATTCAAAATGGCAAAAATCTGAAATGTTATACGAGCTTAGGCTATACAAACACTAACCTAATAATACTTAGGTTGGGCTCCAATCGAGCTCTCAAGTTACCCGATCCAACCTGAACTCAATTAATATATAAATTACAATTGAGTGTGAATTGTCTGTGTTGAAGGCACATGAAATTCCAATGTCATCAGGTCTCACTGGTCCATGTCATTTTCAATGACTCAAGCTAACAAGATACGTTGGATTTTTCTCTACCAAATAGAATGTCCTACACGACACAACATGACTTTAAAAAAGTAGTTGTCCTTTATTTTAGCTTGTTTGTTTTTTTAAAAAATAAAATTCTTTATTATAAATAACTACATATATAATTAATAAAATTAGGAGTAGAAAAAATAAAATGTACATTGAAATATAATATATTAATGCAATAATGAAAATATTAAAGTGTATCCACTTGACTAACCCAACCAACTCAACCGAGCCCACTTGGGTTGGGCTTGGGTTTAGAATTCCCGACCAACTCAATCAAGCCCGCTTGGGTTGAGCTTGGGTTAAGAATTCCCAGCCCTAAGGTTGGGTTGACTTGGGTTAGGGTTAAGGTATGAGAACCGTGGGTTGGGTTCGGTTAGGGTTGAGCACCAACCTGGCCCAACCCGCCTGACTTTCAGCCCTACTATCAACCCTTAATCGGGCCTGATATTCCAAACCCCCATCAGCCCGGTCCGGCCGTTATTTCTAAAACAATTCAAATTTTAAAAATAAAATTTTTCCCTCCCATCCCTCTTAGAACCTCTCGTCTATCTGGATCTCGAGAAATGTGTGGAGGGAAAATGGTGGAAAGTGTGACCTTGGTTCTCTTCGTTTTGTTGGATTGTATTGGTTTGTCACTGTATCTGCAACTGTTTTATTGGGTTTTGGGCTGTTTGGGGGTTGTTTTTATTAATGGTTGTTTGGAATTTAGAGGAGTTTCTACAACCTGACTCTCAACGGCTATCTTCTCTCTTTTGTTTTTTATTCTTGTATTTGGGTTTGTTTGTAGGCTTGTGAGAGAGGAGAACAGTGAGAAGATGAGAAATTTTGAGAAAGAAGGTGGGATGATGAAGAGGAGCTAGAGATGTGATAGTTTTGTATTTGGACATGGAAAGTTTGTTGGAGGTTACTGATATGGATCTAAGTAGTAATCCAAGAAGCACTCTAAGTTTCTTCTTTTGAGTTTTTGTGGCATTTTGGCTTTTTTCTTTTTGTTTGTTTGTTTGTTTGTAATATTGATTTTCAGTTCCCACGTCTTTGAAGAGATGTTGGGTCTCTCTCTCTCTGGTTTTGCATTTGAAAGGCTGTCAGTTTTGAAATTTAAAAGGAACGAAAGGCAATTACTCCTTTATTTCTGTAAGTCTTCTTTTTCTCTTCTCTGCTTTTGAAATTTTGAAGAGAACCCATTTATTTAAAGTCTCTGTATAAACAATCCGGGCCGGACTTAGGGTGGACCATTTGGTCCGTTATGGGCTTGGGTTGGGTTTGAGCTTGGCCGGTCCAGCTTTCGAGCTTGGGTATTAGATTGGAAAAGATCTGGAACTTTTGTAATATAATGAACGGCTCAGATCTTTTGAAAGTGGGTGTCTGGGCTTTGGGCCTAGCTAGTGAATTACATGCCATGAATGAGGCTTCTTTTGGCCCATTTCAAACACAGGTCCTTCTCAGTTAAGGTTTTTACTCTGGTGCTTGACTTGGAACTCGGCCCGGACCAATCCGTAAATATATGCTAACTAGATTCACAGATTCAAATGCTGAAAGATGGGTCCCATCTATACCATTGGATGATTGATAATTGTCAGCATCTCAGAATTTGTGAAGCACATGACCATCTTCAAATACTGAAAGGTGGATCCCACCTATACCATTGGATGATTGATAACACTCTACATCTCTATCTACCTAAACTTATTTTCCCACAAGTTTCAAAGTGGACCTTTTGATAATCTAGACCAATTTTCATTAGGTGGGCCAGGCGATGGATGGATGGCCAAAAACTTTCCAAATCAAAGATCCTAGGCGTCTTATTGGTTGCTTGCAAATGAATGGTTGAAAATAATACATGGCCCAATTTCTGCATCAAACAGGGAAAAAAAAAAAAAACCCTAATTGAAGAGACTGATATCTGCGCAGATGAGCCCAAGTGCCCCAGCATCTTTGTTGAATCATACCATAGATAGGTGTTGTGGTCAGAACGAGTGAGGTGGGAGGATGCTGGCTTCTTGTGCTGGTGCAGCTTCTAGGGCTCCAATGCAGGCTGTGGATGTGTTGGTTTGGATTTGTAATTTGGGTTAATTAAGGTTTTTTTTTTTTTTTCGATGAGGTTAGCCTAATCTTAGATTCAAGAGACTCTTTTTTAACTCTTTACCCCATTTCCTCCGAGTTTAGTAAATTGGGATGGGTCTTACCACACATAGATGAATCAAGCAAAGCACTCCTATGACAACAACTAAATCTAATCACAAACAAAATGAATTTAATGTGGAAAAATCTTTGTGGGAAAAAAAATCAAGGCACAAAGCGACATATATTACTATGAAAGCAGAAACTACAAGAGATAGAGAGAATACCCAATCCGAACAATCCTCGAATCTCTACTTACAAGCCCTTAAAAGCCTTAGGAACGAATTAACAAGCTCTTGAATATACCCTAATTCTGATTACATCCATATTTATAGCCTATAGGAGAATCACAATGGGAAATAAATTCCACAGATATGCAACTCTGGTAATTCTATGTGATCGTTTGATGGCATCGACAAACTACCAATGACATCAAACTAAACATCAAAACGTTTCAGCGATAAAACATGAATTTTTTAATTTTTTTTGATGTTATTGAGGAGAACGTGTTGGGGATTTTGACCTGCGGAATCACACAGATCCAGATCTAGGATAGCAAATCAATGACACCAAGCACACAAGAGAACACAGATTTACGTGGAAAACCCTTTCGAGAAAAAATCACGGCACAAAGCAACAGATCTCCACTATGAAAGCATCAGTTACAAAGAGAGAGGACTTACCTGATTCGAACAACCTCGAATCTCACCCTTGCTACACCCTTTTGAAACCCTAGAACCCCTTTAGAAAGCTTTTTTCATACCTAGAAAAGCCCTATGAACACCTATTTATAGTTTAAGCAACTTCCCTTTCGCATCCCAGTTGCGAAAGGACCTTTTCACATCCCAGTTGCGAAAGGACTCAGATTTAAGACATCTCGCAACAATCTCTACCATGTCTTCAATATTCAACCGTGTAGCTACGTGACCTCTTTCTTATTTCTGCATCTCATCATAGCTTAAGATCACATTGGCCAATCAGCGCCAATCAAGGATCTAATAGATACCTGATATACCATCGGTGCGAATATCTCTGAGAAGCTGATCCCTTCTCTCTGAGCATAACCCCTCGTACCAACCTCGCCCTGTATCTATGTTGTATCCTCCTGAAGATCCACTCGCATCCAACCACTCTCCAGTCCACTGGAAGCTTCACCCGCTCCCAGATGTCGGTCTGGTACAATGAATCCATCACATCACCCACAGTCACCTTTCACTTTTCAGCAACAGGCTCACCTAGAGCCATCTGAATAGAAGATGAATCTCCTGCGATATTGGAGTCGTCCATGTACCTCGCCGATGTCTTGCGATCATGCCGTGTGATTCTTCACACAGGTGTCTTCTCTACCTGCTCTTAGGGGTGCACATTTAACCATTGGATCCGTGGAACCGGACCGAAACCGTTGGATCGGTCCGGTTTGGTCCAGTTCTAGGATGCTAATAGTCCGGTTCCGGTTCCAAAATCCCTGAAACCGTTATTTATGAATCGGTTCCGGTTTAAGGCCCTGTAAAACCGATCCGAACCGTTGAACCGAACCGTAGATCCGAACTGTGGAACTGAACTGTAAAACTGCCCTATTGATCCGAGTCGTGCCATGAACCGTAGATCCATAGTTTTTGCAGAAGTATGTTAAATTCTATGATTTATGGTACAATACACCAGCACACAACCACTTAAAGTTTACAAGATCCACCAGAATATTAGTCCAAGACAAGAAAATCTCAGAGACACCCTAGAACTCAAAGATGACCATTGGCATTAAATTAAGGTTGAAGAATTGTCTGACCATACCAGTTAGGTTCAGATACAAAAGGAAATCAGCTGATTCACCTGATTTCAATTAAAGTCTGACCATACCTGATGGGGTCAATTGACAGATACAAAAGAAAATCAGCTGATCCACCTGATTTCAAAATCAAATTCATGATTGAACAATTTCTTTTCCGAAACTGATTTCTGACAGGTCATTTAGCTGATCCTGTCTGGTTTTGTACTCATTCGATTATTTGACTGCTTGTATGCCATTCAATTATAACACATGTTATGTTTAGATATCAAGTAGGAACTGAAATTAATGAGCAGGTTCATGTAAGCCTACAACATAGACAGATTTTAACAATGGTTTTCTTGTGTCAGTACTGATTAATATACAAAGAGTAAGCTTTTTGGGTAACAGAGTATCTATTAGTAATTGTTACTCTGTTTCTAAGATGTTACTCCACTTTCTCTTGATTATATAGACGATGAAATGAGCAAATGGACAAGTCAATATACTCCTAATTGTATGGTTCCAAGGCCTTAATAATATTATTAGAAAAGTACAATTAGGCTGGGCTTTAAAAAGCCTAGAACCATGGAACCGATCTGGAACCGAACCGATTTTCACGGTCCGGTTCCGGTTCGGTTCTAGGGTACTAACGGTCCGGTTCCGGTTCCAAAAATCCTAGAACCGTAGGGAACGGTTCGGTTCCAGTTTCACCCCAAAATCGGACCGAACCGAACCGTGTGCACCCCTACCTGCTCTGTATCCCTGTCCGCGCGTCTCAGCCTTCCTGTCCTGCCCGCTCATGTGGTCATGCCAAACATGCCACACACGTGCAGAGGTGGAATCTGCTACATCCACCGTAGCTGCACCTTTTGAAGTGCTCCCGATCAACTTGTACAAGTTATCGAGTCGTTGCGCTTTCATGATTATCCGTGCTCCCTTGGATACTTTAAGAGCACCATCAATACCTGTGTACTTGCATCCTTTTGCCTCAAGTACACCAAGAGAAATCAGATTTTGCTTCAAATCAGGAACGTGCCTCACATCTGTCAAGGTACGCTCCACCCCATCAAATATCCTGATGCGCACAGAACCAACGGCCACAACATTATAGACAATGTCATTGGCCATAAATACCTGTCCACCATCGCACTTCCTGTAGCTGGTGAACTAACTTCGATGAGGAGTCATGTGAAAAGATGCCCCTGTATCTAGCATCCACTCATCCTTACGATCATCGTATGACCGTCTGAGCGAAAACACAGATAAAACATCACCATCACATCCACTCGATCCATCTGACGTGGCAAAATTGGCCTCTCTACATGAAGCCTCAGAATCTTCCCTCTTCGATTTAGGATTTTCACAATCCCTCTTCACATGTCCCTCTTTCCCACAATTCCAGCACTTTACATTTCCTTTGCCCTTGCCCTTGGATTTGGATCTAAAATCAGAAGAACCTATACCTTGTCCAGAATTCCTACCCACTGTAAACAGTGCATCAGAAGGCGTCCCCATGTTGTTGTTCAGTTGTCTCATAGCCTTCCCTTGAAGGGCTGAGATAACAGTATCGACACTCAGAGTTGTCTCATAGCCTTCCCTTGAATGCCTCATAGGACGCTGGGAGAGAATTCAACAACATACATGCTTGTTCTTCATCTTTCATCACTTCCTCCATATCCAGCAATTTGCAAACCAATTTATTAAAGTTGCTGATGTGAGCCTCTAGATCTCCACCCTCTGCCATCTTGAAGTTATACCACTGCCGCTTCAAGTGTAGGCAATTTTTTAAGGATTTCTTCGCATAGACATCCTCTAACTTCGCCCACAGACTAGCCGCAGTTTTCTCCCTCATTACATTGTAGAGAACCTCATCCGTGAGACATAAACAGATCGATGATAAAGCCTTCTTATCAAAAGTATTCCATTCATCATCAGTCATGGTAGACTTTCGCTCCTCAAGAGCACCATCCTCGCCTTGCTTGGTTAATAGGCTAATCATCTTAACCTTCCATAACTCAAAATTATTTTTTCCTGAATACTTCTCAAACTCATACTTAGCGCTCGCCATTATTACTAATCCCTCAGATTCAGATCTGTGCCCCAACTTTAGCTCTGATACCACTTGTTGGAGATTTTGACCTGCGAAATCACACAGATCTAGATCTATGATAGCAAAGCAATGACACCAAGCACACAAGAGAACACAGATTTAACGTGGAAAACCCTTTCGAAAAAAAATCACGGCACAAAGCGACAGATCTCCACTATGAAAGCATCAGTTACAAAGAGAGAGGACTTACCTGATTCGAACAACCTCGAATCTCACCCTTGCTACACCCTTTAGAAACCCTAGAACCCCTTTAGAAAGCTTTTTTCATACCTAGAAAAGTCCTAGGAACACCTATTTATAGTTTATGCAACTTCCCTTTCGCATCCCAGTTGCGAAAGGACCCTTTCACATCCCAATTGCGAAAGGACTCAGATTTAAGACATCTCGTAACAATTTTCTCATCTTTCATAGTAGAGATCTGTCGCTTTGTGCCATGGTTTTTTACCACAAGGATTTTCCATGTTAAATCTGTGTTCTCTTATGTGCTTGGTGTCATTGGATTGCTATCCTAGATCTAGATCTGTGTGATTCCGCAGGTCAAAATCCCTAATAGAATGCCCAAAGTGTTCAACAACAAACATGAGAAATTTTGAATTTTTACGATGACATTAAACTTGTCATCTAGAGACCTATTGATTTATAGATTTAAGACATCAATCAATAGTGTCCAGTTGTTTTTTTCTCCCTCTCTCTTGAACATGTAGAAGTAAGGGACTTACAATAAGCGAAACTCAAAATTTTTGTATAACTAGTTCAATCGAGTTGAATAGTTTTATTTTTTAAGTAACAAAGTTATAGGGACTTTGCTCTCACCTTTAAAAAAAATCTAACAATCTATTGTTTCGTAATGAAATACTACATTTTCGTACTGATTCACTTTCAAAAATGAAAATCATGGGTTATTAAATTAAAAAGGGTGGATCTAAAAGTCTTTTTTTTAATTATTAATGATCATGAAAAAAATAAAAAACAAAAACAAAGCTTATTTATATTGTAATATGATCTATAAGACATGTAAGTAGGATTATAATTTCTAGCGCAATTGTCATATTATGTTACCATGTGATCACGGAGGGATTGAAAATGTATCAGAGTTCTTGAAGTTTCATATATGTTAATGGAATGACATTTACCTACCCAAACTATGCCTTCATGGCCATTCCTAGAATGTGGTTGTGAAGGCGTGGTTGAAATAAGACTGGCTACTCAATTCTATTCATATATATGAAGATTAGAGAACTCTTAACGTATTTTTAATCGATATACAATTACGTGGTAGAGAATGCATAATATAATAATTGCACCAGAAATCATACTTTCATTTATAGGTCATATATCACACACACACACACACACACACACACACACACACACACACACACACACACACATATATTCAATATTATTCTTTTTTTCCTTTATTGTTGTTAAGAAGTGAGGGATCAGGAACAAATTATAGTGTTTTATTTTGTAAATCAAAAGTGGTTGGATTTTTATAAAATAAAAGGTGGGAGCACATCGCCTATAATTTTGTTGCATGTAACGATTAAGCTGTACAACTCATTTAGACGTGTGTCACAAAAATTAAAAGCATCACTAATCATATGCCTCTTCACCCCTTCATGTAGAAGAAAAAAGAATAAAAAATATCAAACAACATAGAGTAGGCATCGAGTCGAGTCAGACCAGATTAGGTCCAACTTAACTCGATCCGATTTTTGCACTTGACCTAAACTCGATCCGATTCAGGATCGAGTCCAGCAGGGCTGACTTGATCTTAACCGATTCCTTGCTAGCCTGACCCGAACCGAGTCTAACTCCGTCAGAGAAACCGAGTCGAATCGAGTTGAGTCTATTCGGTCGATTCGAACTGGGCTGAGTCAGGCCAAGCCGGAGACTCTAGTGGTAGGAAGAAAACTAGAGGGAAATCAAGAGAGAGAGGGAGAGAAAGAAGGAGAGGAGGAGAATTGGGAGAGAAAGAGGGAGACAAAGGAGGAGAGAAAGAATGAGGGAATGAGAGGAAGTCGGCTTGGACTGCAATGCCTCATAGGTTCATCTGGTGGTGCCAGCTCAGGTAGGGTTAGGGTTTGGGTAGAAGAAAAGTAAATGTTAAAAAAAAAAGAGGGTAAAATATGACTTTATACTACTCGATTCTCGTCTGGATTGGATTATATCGGACCAGATCGAGTTGCTACATGACTCGAACTCGACTCAGTTTGGCGTCAGATACAAGTGGGTCTACTCGATCCAACCCAACCCTTGCTTTTGGTTTAGGTCGGATAGGATCCAATCAGTTCAGTCAAGTCGGATCTTGCCCACCTCCTGTAAGAAGATACATCTCCATACACGAGCATACATTAAAATGAGCCAAATGATAGGAGTAAAGTCTCATAAATTTCAGACTGCCCCTTGATCGTTCACTGGTATCTTACCGTTAAAACGGTGGGACGCATATAATGATTACCTGGGCCTAAAAAGAAAATGGTCCTATCATCAGGAAGTCTACAATTTTGAAATAGATGGAAAGCCATTGGTTTGAATCAATTCATATTATGTAGTCCACCTGATGCGTGGATTGTTTTAACTTTGACTGTAATAACTTTTATATTTATGGTCAACCTTATTCACGGTTTTGATCTTTAATTTATGTGATTCGTGAGGATAAAATAAAGCCGTTTGTATTTTAGAGTAAACATACAACATTGTACGAATTTCTTTTGTTATTGAATTTTATAAAATTAGAACTGTTTAGGAGGTGGGCGACATCATGAATACAACCTAGTGCAAAACCTAGCCCGACAGAACAAAATGACGGACGGATTAAAAAGAAAAGGAGAGCACCATTGGGTTTTTCCAGAGGAGGCAGGGAGATCAAACTGCATTTCATCTGGACCATTGACCGTAAATGTTCATTTTCAAGATGAGGATCATCCAATAGGGGAGATTTACTAGATGAACAGTTTAGGATACCTGGGGCTTGCCTTCCGGTGATTTGAATAGTTCATATGGCGGGAACATGATGGATGGAAGATAACCAAAGAATTCTCAAAGGTAAGATAAAAAATGAGATTGGTCCACCTCAACTTGTATAATTGACTGTAATCACCCATTTGGAAGCCACCGAAGGAATGGCTAAGATATTTTGATAGGTTGTTACTTGGTCAATATCTTATTCATCACAGGTAGGGCTGTTAACTGGCTCATGCAAGACTTGAATAGGCCTATTTCTTTTGGCCCATCGTGGACTCAGTCTGCTGCCGGGCTAGGTTTTAGTCTGCGGGCCTGAAGGCATATACTTCGGCTTGGACCTAGCCTAGTTCATTAACGGCCCTAGTCCTAGGCCGTTCAGATGATCAGTTTAGAATACCGAAAGGTGGGTCCCACCCATATGCATGGATAACTGATAATAGGCAACATCTCAGAATTTGGGAAGCATCTATGGTGATTATCTAGGTGGTCCTTCTTTTGATTATCTAGGCCAAATTTTTTGAGATGGGCCACATGATGGAATGATGTTCAAAAACTCTTCCACTAGAAGATCCTAAGTGTTTCATTGGTGGCTTGCAAATGAATGGTTAAAAATAATACATGGCCCAAATTCAGCGTCCAATTATAAGTCATGTTGTATTTTTTAGAATAAAAATAAATTTTAAAAATAAAAGTTATTTTTATAAAGTAACTAAATATATTAATTATTTAAACTTTTCATAAATAGTGTGTATATCTAGTCAGTAAGAGAATGGGTTTTTGCTTAAGTAACAAGGGTTCAAATCTCCTTAAGGACAATGCTTCACCGTCCGCGCGTGGCATAGGCTTTAGGGCGCTTTTTGGCGCTTTATTAGGTGCACTTAACACTTCACATGTGCACATAGTCACAAGGAGAAAAAAGTGCCTTAGTCTTTTTGGCACATGGTTCAAACTTTTTGGGCCATTGTATAACGGGAATTGAACTAGGGTTTATCCTAATGATTTATTATCTTTTGTTGATTGAGAGTAATTGTAACATGATTGTACATGTGGCACCTATTCCACATGTCACTTACGTGGATATAGTTTTTACCATTAGATAACTGTTTATGTCTAAATGGGTACAAAAATAACTGTCATACGACAAAGAGTCATGTCCTTTCATGAAGGGATATTGTTTGTTGTGAACGGGTATGTATTTCTTGAAGAGACACTTTAACATCTCTTCAAGAAGAAATTTATAACCTTTCAATTGATATAAATCTTGAATACTATAATCTAGGAGTGAATACTTTTAATTCTTAAGATTATATCATTTTCTGTGCAATTACTCTCGATTTAACTTCTTGCTAAGTATTTTCTGAACATTTTAAAGGTATATCTGTGTCAAAACAAAAGATTTGTTCAACACTTAAATATGTAACTTTTCTTGTTGAAATTCAGATTGAGAGTTCGTTGTATCCTGAAGACAATTTGCAAATTTCCTTCATTTGCACTTGCTGGAACTTCAAGAAAAATGGCAACAAATCTATCTTGAGAAATTGACTATTCAAGTTGAGCCTTAAATCTGATAGATCTAATCGTCTTATTATCTTGTTATCTTTTTTTTTTTTTAATCCTCTATTGTGTACAAGAAACACTTACATTTCTAACAACGTAGACCTCAGTTGAAAAAACAAAAATAAAATAAAATTCAGCATCCAATTGTAAAATTACATATTTCTTAATGACAGACATACAAAGCCAATGGGCTCGAATTGGTGGGCTACACTAAATCGGTTGTTACCTTAATTTGGTTAACAAATGAGGCTAATATATAGTTAAGAGAGCTTATAGCCTTATTATTGCCCTATGATATATTTGTAAAAATTAGAGAAAATATGAGTAGAGTTAAGTGTAAATGGTCAATTGTATAACCTTCAATGCTTAAGTTGAGCGATGAGCACAATGAGGTAGATTAGGCCTTTTATATGTCATACTTTCTCTCCCTTTTGGTTTAGGGCTTGTAGTTGTATATAAAGGGCGTGACATAAGGTTCTAGACCTCTAAATCTCACTGTGTTTCACTAGAGGCCTCCTAATTTGGCAGGATTTCTATCCTGAATATTGATCTTTGGTTTGAGATCAAGACATATCATTATATCTTTCGGATTCAAGATGAGATTCATTATGAATTTCTTATACGGCCTCTCTGGCAGTGGCCGAATTGGTCAGTTCTATTACAAACAGATTTAAATTAGGTTTCACCACGCTGCTCGACCAGTCGAGGGGCTGGCTCAACTCGAAGTCCAGCTACAATGTTTTCTGAAAATTTCGAGGTCTTCGACCAGTCGAGGGACTGGCTCGACTAGTCGAAGGTGCTCTTTGACCAATCGAAGACAAGGCTCGACCAGTTGAAGGTTACGTAGGTAGTGCGGGGACTACATAAATTTGAGGCGGTTTCAGAGAGGTGCATAAGTGAAGTTTCCTAAATTAGAAATAGGGGTCCCTAGGGCCTTTCTAATCAATTCTAAGACTTTCTAAAGGGGTTCCAAGGGTTCTTAAAAGGGTTTTAGGGTTTACAAAGGTTGTAGCAAGGGTGAGATTCGAGGTTATTTGAATCGAGTAAGTCCTTTCTCATTTTAATTTCTATTTTCATAGTGGAATTCTGTCGCTTTGTGCAGTAGTTTTTTCTCGAAAGGGTTTTCCACATTAAATCTTTGTGTTCTCTTTGTTTTGCTTGGTGCTCTTTGATTGTTATCCTAGATCTATATCTATGTGATTTCACAGCATAAATCCCAATAAGTGGCTTCAGAGTTATCGTTGGGGCAGGGATCTAAATTTGTGGGATAAGCAATAATGGTAAGCACTAGGTATGATATTGAGAAGTACTTAAGGAAAAATAATTTTAAGTTATGGAAGATTAAAATGATCAGTTCCTTAATCAAGTAAGGCGGAGATTGTGCTCTTGAGAAGTGAAAGTTTACTATGATTGATGATGATTAGAATACTTATCATAAGAAGGCCTTTTCATCGATCCGTTTATGTCTCACAGATGAAGTTCTCTACAATGTCATAAGGGAGAAAACTGTGACTAAGTTATATACGAAGTTAGAGGATGTCTATGCGAAAAAATCCTCTGAAAATCACATGCACTTGAAGTGACAGTGGTATAACTTTAAGATGACAGAGGGTAGAGATCTAAAGGCATACATCAACAACTTTAATAAATTGGTTTGCAAATTGCTAGATATGAAGAAAGTAATGAAAGATGAAGAATAAGCATATATGTTGTTGAATTCTCTTCTGGAGTCCTATGAGTCATTTAATGACACAATGTACACCACGATTAAAACCCTGAGTATCGATACCGTTATCTTAGCCCTTCAAAGAAAGGCTATGAGAAAGCTTAACATTGACATGGAGATATCTTCTAATGTACTACTTACAAGGGATAGGAATTCTAAATAAGATACAAGTTCTAGATCAAAATTGAAGGGTAAGGGCAAAGGAAAGGCAGAGTTCTAGAACTGTATGATGGAAGGACGTGTGAAGAAGGATTGTACAAATCTTAAATATAAGAGAGAAGAATCTGAGGCTTCGTACAAAGAGGTCAACGCTGCTACATCAGATGGATCTAGTGAATGTGATGGTGATGTTTTATCTGTGTCTGCAATCAAATACTTTTACGATGATCATAAGGGTGAATGATTATAGACACAGGGGCATCCTTTTACATGACTCCTCATCGAATTTAGTTCACCAACTATAAGGAGTGGGATGGTGGACAGGTATTTATGAAAAATGACAGTGCCTATAATATTGTGGCTGTTGGGATAGTGCATGTCAGGATGTTTGATGGGACATAGCGTACCCTAACTGATGTGAGACACATTCCTAACATGAAGAAGAATCTAATTTCTCTTGGTATACTCGAGGCAATGGCCTGCAAGTTCACAGGTATTGATGGCACTCTTAAGGTATGTAAGGGGGCACAGGTAATCATGAAAGCACAACGACTTGGTAATTTTTACAGGTTGATTGGGAACACTTTAAAAGGTAGAGTTGCAATGACTGTAGCGGATTCCACCTCTACACGTATGTGGCATGCTGGGCATGGCCACATGAGTGAGCAGGGCATAAATGTTGAGACGCGCGGATAGGGATACATAGTAGGTGGAATAGCCACTTGTGAGTAAAATTAAAAATCATAATTGCAAGATATTGGCAAGGTATATGGACGACTCCAATATCGTAAGGGATCTGTCCTTTATTTAGATGGCTCTAAGTGAGCCTGCTGCCGAGAAGTGGAAGGTGATTATGGGCGATATGATGAACTCGTTATACTAGATCGACGCATGAGAGCTGGTGGAGCTTTCAATGGATCAAAAAATGGTTGGATGCAGGTGGATCTTCAGGAGGCTACGACATATATAAAGAGCGAGGTTGGTAGTGAAGGGTTATGCTCAGAGAGAAGGGATCGGCTTCTCAGAGATATTCGCATCGACAGTATAACAACTGTTTTATTAAATCTGTGATTAACGCTGGTTGACCAATGAGATCTCAAGCTGAAATGATGAATGTAGAGTCTGAACTTCTGTAAGGGAAATTGGAAGAAGCAACCAGAGTGGTTCGAAGTTTAATGGGGCTGAGAAAAAAGTTTACAGGAGGTTGTGGTACGACCTTTCGCCTAAGCAATGGTTTGATTCCTTCTGGTGAGTCAGGAATTGTTTGCTGATGACATGCAGATCACAAATTATGACATGTTTGAAATCAATGTACTGAAGACTCAGTTAAGTGGGACATTCAATATGAAAGATCGGGGACTATAAAGATGGTTCTCGGCATTGAGACTGAAAGAGGAGAAGATTTTAGTAATCACAGGTAGAATACCTTATATAGGTATTAATCAAAGATGTGATGTACCAGACAAAGCCGATGAACGTTCCCTATGTATCTCTCCTCAAGTTTTTCTCAAGACATGTGTGAGACCTGTATCTTACCTCGTACTATTCCATATGCCTCCACGATCCTCCCGATCAAATTTCAGTGACCCGCAATCTGTTATCAGTGTTTACGCGTTATCCTAAGTCATGCCCCGTATATCAGAATCGGCTTGACACAAGACTTGTACCCTTACAACAGTGCATCGCCGTGATTCTGACGCCGCGTCTCAGGCGCCGAGGTGATACCCAAGCCAAGAGATGTGGGCCTGCGTTTAGTTCGAGAAAAATGCCGCTTGTTGTAAATACCGAGAGAATCTCTATGACACATTACATCTATCATATTAAACAAGTACACATCACTCCGATCACTCACACCCATCCCCAAGTACAACCACCCTCTCTAAAAGTCAACTTCTCTTAAAACAAGGTACACCCTTCCATCACTCATCATCCCTCTCTCTCATTACCTCTCTCTCTCTCTGATTCTCTCCTTCATTCTACTAAGCAATCCAAGCCCCAACGTCCAAGCTTCTCAAGCTTCCATGAGAGAAGTTAGTATGGCCCACCTTCCTACCTCTCATCTCCACCATCCAAAGTCCATTTAAACCGTTGGAATCGTTCCCTTGGAGCTCTAGATCACATCAGTGGAAGGAGGAGTCTGAGAAGATCAAAAGTGAGTATTTTTATATAATTTTGATGATTATAGGGCCCACTTGTTGTGAGACCCACTTGATGTATGCATTGTATAAGAGAGGGGCCCATTGTGGGTCCCTCCATCTCTCTCTCTCTCTCTCTCTCTCTCTCTCTCTCTCTCTCTCGTATGAATGATGGTATGTGTGTGTGGCCCACCATAAAGTACATACTTTATCCATGTCATCCACCTTTGTGGGACCCACCATGCTGTACGTGTGAAATCCACACCGTCCAGGCCATGAGGCCACGTGATGTATGTGTTTTACCCATGTTGGTCATTAGCCGTGGGGCCCGCCTTCATGGCATGTGGTGTCAATGCGTGTGGACCCACATAATTTACATTGTCCTTTTGATGGGCTGCTGGGCAGCCCAGCAACGTATAACTGTTGTAATTATTTGTCAGTAAACTCTATGGGCTGACTGATGTATGTGTTCTATACACACCGTCCATCTATATTATGTGGACCCCACCAACAATCATGTATTTCACATGTGTGGTGGCCACGTGTGGACCCACCTTAACGTTTGTAAGATGGATCTAGGTTGTCCATTTGTTGGACGGCCAGCAGCAAAAACTGTTGTTAACAACAGCAATTCCTGAGGGGTATGACGTTGAGGTATGTGTTATACTCATACCAGCCATCCGTTTTCCTGGTGGGTGGGGCCCATCCACACGTGTTACACATGTGGGATAGGCCCACCTTGATGAACGTATCCTTCATTCCCACCATCCATTTGATTTGGGACGGTGGGATGACACATGATGTATGTGTTTTCTCTAGCTGTCCATCAACGGACATGTTGGAGCCCTGCAACCACCATGATGTATATATTTTATCTAAACCGCCCATCCATTGGCGTGCTCATCTCAGGTTGGCCATGCTCGTGGACCCCACCTTAATCTATGTGTTTCATCTACACCATCCATTTGGACGATGCCATATACGGCCCACTTTAATGTCTTATATCTACACCGTTCGTGCAGTGACCCACCATGATGCATGTGTTGTATTTTCACCGTCCAACCATTTTGAGAGATAATTTTATGGCATGAGAAAAATAATGAGACAGATCTAGTTATCGAGTAGACCACACTGCCAAAACAGTGGGATTGAACGTCTACCATCGAAACCCTTTTTGGGTGCATAGAAGCTTTAGATCAATATGATATTTGTCTTTCCACTTAATTCCAGTCTTTATGACCATATACACAGATTGGATGGAAAATAAAATCTATGGTGGGCCCTATGGGGTTTTAACGGTAGAAGTCATTATCACCACTGTTATTTGTGCTATGGTCCAAATGAACTTTCAATATGATTCATTTTTGGCGAATGCTCTAAAATGATCTCTAGCTATAGATGAATGGTGTGGTTGGTTTAGGCCCATTCGACTTAGCTCATTTGAATAGGCCCATTTAATTCAACCCATTCGATTGGCCCATTTGATACGACCCATTTGATACAATCCATTTGACTTGGCCCATTTGATTCGGCCCATTTGATATGGCCCATTTGATTTGACCCATATAATTCGGCCCATTTAATACGATCCATTTGATGTATTTGAAGCCTTCGATTGAGGCCCCAGGATGATGTATGGGGCCCATTGGTGCAGTCCATTGATGCGATCCACTTGATGTGTATATTGTCCCATTAATATGGCTCATTGTAATGTGTATTAGGCCCATAAGACGTGGCTATTGTGATTGTAGGTGGCACATTGAGGCTTGTATATGGCCCATTGGGATTGTATGGGGCTTGTTGTGATGTACTTGTGGCCATTGATGAGGCCTGATGTGATGTATTTATGGTCCAGTACGATGTATATTAGGATCTTGTGTGAGGTCATGGGCCCAGTATATGTTTGGCTCTAAGTGGGCCACTCCTTAGGAGCAATGTTGGTTAAATGTCCATATAGATGAGCAATGATGGTTTAATGTCCATATTATATCCTTGTCTTAGGCCTTAATCGACCGATCATCGAGGCCGATTTTGATTATCAATTCCGATTCCAATTGTCGACGTTGATTCCAATTGTTAAGGTCGATTCCGATTGTTAAGGTCAATTCCGATTGCGATGGTTTAATGTCCACTCCTTAGGAGCAATATTGGTTAAATGTCCACATAGATGAGCAATGATGGTTTAATGTTCACATTATAACCTTCTCTTAGGCCTTAATCGACCGATCATCGAGGCCGATTTCAATTATCAAGGTTGATTATCGATTTCGATTCTAATTGTCGACGTTAATTCCGATTGTTAAGGTCAATTCTGATTGCTGAGGCTAATTTCAATTCCGATTATCGAGGTCGATTGTTGAGGCCGATTCTGATTTGGATTGTCAATACCGATTCCGATTGTCGAGGCCAATTATGATTCTGATTGTCGAGGTCGATTTCGATTATCGATACCGATTCTAATTATCGAGGCCAATACCGATTGATGAGGCCGATTCTGATTTCGATTATCGAGGCTGATTATTGAGGTCGATTCCGATTTCGATTGTCGAGGCCGATTTTGATTCCGACTATCGAGGTCGATTGTTGAGGTCAATTATCGAGGCTGATTCTGATTTTTGAGGCCCTATGTGCATTCGGCCTGTGTTTAAGGCCCAATGTGATGTATATGCGGCTTGTATTTGAGGCCCGTTGTGATGTGTATTCAGCCCGTGTTTAAGGCCCAAAGTGATGTATAAGACGCCTATGTGATGAGGCCCACTGAGATGCATTTGAGGGCCAAGCGATGGAGCCCATTGTGATATATATTAGACCCATGTGAGAGGCCCATCGTAATGTGTATTAAGCTTTTGAGTGAGGCCCATGATGTTGTATATTAGGCCCTTGTGTGAGGCCATGGGTCTCCTATATGTTTATCTCTATGTGGGCCACTCTTTAGGGGTAATGTTAGTTAAATGTCCATATTATCGATGCTGATTATCGAGGTCAATTGTCGATTTCAGTTATTAATACCGATTATGAATATATGATAGCATAGCATCATAATACATGACCATACTCATCATTTACATGTTTGTTATAAGATGTGGTTGACTATTGCATATGTCATTGGGCATATTGTTATGAGACTCACTGATAGGCTGAGGTTATCTCACATGAGCGCACGGTATGCGCAGGATTGATATATGACTAGATTATATGACTCATGGATCTTGCATTGTGTGTTGTGATTATTATACACGCCCTAGCGATATTAGGGTCGTAGCCTCCACAGGCATATCGTGGATAGCTAGATGAGACACTAAAAATTTATTATTAGCATCGAACTACCATAAATAGCCCTGGGTAAAAATCCTTAAACCTTCTTGGTACCAGATGACACCACAACGTCGAGACCGAGTAGATATATGAGTGCCCGAGTATCGAATATCATGAGATCACGTTTCTCACTTTGTCGTGGTTAGTTGGGAGGGATGTGACCTTACCCGCCTGTAACACTCCAGATTTTTTGCCAACCTAGAGTTAGACGTCTTTAGGCAATGGGTCAACCATATCACCCTCAAAGGTCAATCCCAAAGTCTAAAAATCATTTTTCAACCCATTTCTTTCAAAATCTCACCTTTCACCACCTGATTCTTCTAATTTCTTTAAGTACTTTCATATTAGATATAAATCCTAAAGTTTAAATGGTGAAGAACTATACTTAAACTAAAACTTACTATAAATGGTACATACATGCATAAAATAGGATTTCGAGTATTTAATTTTTAGAATTTCATAATGTAGATAGGTTATTTGGATAGATTAGCTTCTTCTACCCTAAAATCATATATTGTACGTTGCGTAACTTATTCCGGTTTACAAATGAGACTCGATAAACGCCTCGACGAACTCGTGGGCCCAAATGGCTCAATTCAGGGGGGACTGGAGGTGGTTTCCATATGTTTCTAGCATCCGCAAGGGGGGGAGGACATCGTCCCTAGGGTGATCCCTTGCTAAATTGGTCGGTGACCGGCGAGGCCTCGTCTGTACAGCGGTCAGTTAGCCCGGTTTCTGCATTTTTTCTGCACGTTTCATCCAACTTTGAAAAATTATATCTCCTTCGTTATAACTCTGATTTAGGTAATTCAAAAACTAAATTGAAGCTAAATAAGTCTAGTTTTATATAAAAATATGTAAAAAAATATAAGAAAATATTTAATATATTTTAAAGTAAGTCATTGTGATAACTATATGAAAATCACTTATTGGACAGCTGCTGCTTCTGAAATTTTTAGAATTTTTTTATAACATGAAATCTCATAAAATTTGGTAGAGATGGGGTAAAATTGATGATGAACCATTAAAAAAATAATTAAAATAATATAACAACTAAAAGTGCCAATAATGGGGCATATAATGGCCCTAGGATAGTATTCTACCAAAATTAGGGTAGAATTTGGTTAGGTATTAAACTGAATACTCAGTAGAATTAACTTGAACCACTTTTAATATGAACTATAAGATCCAAAATGAGTAGGACTGCTAATGTTACGTTACCTAGAAACCTAGGATCAATCTCTAAACTCAGTTGCTCTTGGGAGCATCGTGAAACTTCGTAATAGACCTGGACCGTACATCGAAAGTCCGATAGCGACGAACTTAGACGAATATGACCATCTTGTTGAACTTGACGACCGCCTTGAAAATCAAGCCCAAACGATGTCCTGAGACAATTTCCTTGAGTCCGGAGTGAAGCATGTGAGAAAATGAAGTTTTTAAAGAAATTAAATAAAAATTTAAGTAATCTGAGTCGTGTCGCTTGTGCGTTATTTCTAAGTATTCTGACCATTGAATTTTACCCCAAATTCACCCTCGGATCAGGGAAGGTGGCCCATACATGTAAAAGTGCTTGTGGCCCTGATCAAGTTTCGGTGACCGTTAAACTGAAACTGGTCCGCCACGGTCGATCTGAAAACCCGAAAGATTGAAAACTTAGCTTGACCTAGATCCAATATTAGAAAGCTTAAGTCTAACCGCATTTAGTAACAGGACCTCCAAAAGTACTCCGTTGGATCGGAACAGACCCGATTTGGTTATAACCTAAGTATACCTTGGCCTTAGGGCTATTTTCGTCGCTTTTGGGCTTATAAAAAGGCCTTAAACCTTCATTCCCAAATCGTATACGAATTTCAAACCCTAGCTAAATCAAGAGAGAGAAAAGAGAGAGAAAGTAAGAGAGAACATGGTATTTCTTCTTGGAATTCTTCCCAGTTCTTCTTCACATCAAATTCATCGTCTCTGAATCGTTAATCCAGCGATTCTAATTCCGTTCTTGGATAAGTTAGTCAAACCCTAACTTATTTTGAAGCTTAAGATAGTTGAAGTGAAGTTATAGCTAACTTGTTTCATGCCTTAGGTAGCGTATCCGCCGTTGATGAAGACTTATCGTCTGAATCACATCTATTACACATTTTCTGGTTTAAGGTGCGGACTATATACATTTAGGTTATGGTTTTCAAGACTTTCAATGTCGGTTAATGATATATTACTGACATGGATGCTATTTCACATGTATAAAGTGTTATCCGTTTCATTTTTTAGTTATACGTTAACTATGTCGAATATATTGTATTCCTCGTATTTATAAAAAATACTGTATACGTATGAAATTTGAATTTGTGCTTGCCATGATTAATTGTTGTCTATGTATGCTAGATGCATGTGTATCAACTTTTGGGTGAACGGATTAGCCTAATACATATTTTATCAACATGCATTGCGTATGTTATATTGTGTAGTCTAAGTATTTGTGAAAATGACTAAATGAGTATAGAATTCGCTTTTGTGCTCGCCATGGCTAACTGTCATGGATATATGATTGTTGTATAAGCGATAACCCTTTGATGAAAGGATTTGCCCTAATACGTATGTTAATGAATACATAATATGTATGATGTCATGTGTAGACTAAGTATATGTAAAAGTGTCTGAATGAGTTAGTAGTTAGTAACATGTACCTATATGCGGGTTGAGATATGATTCTCAACTACATCAATGATGTGTATGATTTTCTCCATGTATTTTATATTGCATATGTGTGGATTCATGTTTAGGTTATTTTTCATAACATGCAGAAATAATGCGGTGAAGGGTGATGGGGGAGTAGTGTAACGATTCCGTGTAATAGCCCTGGCAGCCCTAAAGCGGACAATGTTGGACCTTTGATTGTATAATTTGAAATATGATCCATTTACTGCTTTAACTATATCATCGGATAACATGTCATAATTGAATGTGATTGGGGCTATTGTATAGTTTAGATAATCAGTAACAGTATTTAAACTGGTGGTTGAGATTATTTTCGCCATGTACAATGTGTTCGACGAACCCGAGTCGTACTTGGGATGTTCGGTAGTGGTTAGGCCACACGAAGTGCTTATGTATTCCATGTCGATCATTTCGACGTGCGCTTGGCTTAGTTGAGTTTATCAACTAACCCGATTGACCGATGTATGTTCACCATATTTGGACGCTACTGTTTGAACCTAAGGTACCAAACTCACCATTGAAAAGCCCTTTTAACTTTGGTACCTCGATCCGCTAAGACTCATGAGTCGATTATGGTGGTATGAGACACTATATTCGAGTTGTCGGCCTACTCTGATTGGTGATAAGCCCTTTGTAGTGACCAGTGAGCACTTATACTCATGAGCCGATTATGGTGGTATGGGACACTATATTCATGCTGTCGGCCTACATTGATTGGTGACGAGCCCTCTGTAATGACCTCGAATATATTCTGACACTGTATAAGGGCGACGAGTCTTGTTGCAGTATTTAGGATATAACTAGACCTGTATTGATTGGCGACGAGCCCTTTACAGCGATCTAGATCTATATTATTGTATGAGATTGTCTCGGATTAACGATCCGAGAATGGATCATCGTTTGGGTAATGATACAAGGGAGGTACCTTAGCTTCTCAATCCTGCTGTATGAAAAGGACTAATAAGAACTTGATAATCATACTCATATCATCACACTGCATGTGTTATCAGTGTTGGTGTAAGATCACTGAGGAAGTAACTGACATGCATAACCGTAAGATGAAGATCGCAGTGGGAGATTGTGGTGAAGGCATGCATCATTCCCTCATATCATTCTTGTATTAACAAGAGTATCTAAGACATGTTTGATTATACTGCTTTATCATTACTGCTTGATTGAATTGATAACATGTTAACCTCTGCTGTATAGTTTCCACTGAGTTGATCACTCACTCCCACGTTACGGGACGGTGCTTGCAACACCAATCAGTCCCTATTTTAGTTTTAGATGGTGGCGATACTTGTGAGGCAAAGTTGGTCTTTTATGGCGATGGGAGGATTTCTCCTGTATGCAGTTCTCAGGTGGGTGCCTTGATTGAAGGGAATTCAGGGATATGTTGGTAGTAAATTACCACTTTTTGATATATGTATTTTGAGACACGACTTGTAATTATGACCTGGCAAAGCATACATATCTTGGGGACTTATATTGATTTATATATGTATTTCCGTCTTCCGCTCGTGTTTTCAGACTGTCCTTGAATTATGTTTGTTGTTTTGGCTTAATCCACTTCATGTTTTATGCATTAATACAGTCAACATTCATCCATCATTGAAAATATTGTATAAGTGATGTTGTGGAACTCGGAAGTGGAGTTTATGCTCGACCCCCGATTTTCAGGGCGTTCACCGCCTGAGAGTAGGGGCATAACGAGGCTGAGTTTGACCAACTTGTGAATGGGTCTACTATCAATGTGCCAGATAAATATTGGCTAACTACTAGTCAAGCGGATAGTGAAGTCTCTTCCACTTGCATGGTTGTGCATCAAAGGGCGGTGATTTGTACGTAAAGTGTATTAGACCCCGGTGATGATCGTAGAGATAAATTGTATTGATATGTGGACTTATTGTGCAGGAGTTGCATACTCATTTATTCATTCATTATCCACTCGGAATGGTGGTGCGCAACTATTTGTTACGTCTACCTTCACAATGTCCATGATTTCGGTTGGGGTGCGCGAGTAACTTAAGATCAAGAGTTTACCACATTGAGTCTGACTATCCAAATTAGGTATGAGATTAGTTTGGATAGAAGTCCCTTATGATAGACCCCATAGCTTGTGATACTACGTACTATCATTCCGACTTTACACACCAGCATGGTCATTACATTCGCACCGTATATTGTATTACATCCGTGACATATGGCATTTTGGATTACTGTGTTTCTGCATTTATACGATCTAGTACGGCTGAAGGTATTCGTGAATTCATCAGGAATTGTATATTACATTGCATCCTCGGCATTTGATATTTAGCTCTTTATGACTCTTCGTTTGCATAGCTGATCTGTATTGCGTACTTTGATATTGTATGACTCATGGACTTGTCGGTATTTTCATTTATTATGATATCATATGATTTATGATTTTGCCAGTATTTTCGACATTATATGATTACTGCATTGTATTGAATACTTGACACTTACCTTGTGCACACACCTACACCACCCTCTAAGCTTTCTATAAGCTTGTGCACGATAAATGCGTGCATGTGACTATAAGTCGCAGTAGAGTTGAGCTTGGAGTGTGGAGCTGTCTTCCGGAGCTTTGATTTTTGATATATGTATTTCCCTTTTAGCACTATATTCAAATGTTTATATTAGTGAAAATGCGATGATGATGTTGCCTTTATGATTTTGGTACACTTATGATTATGCTTCTTATGAAATTAATTGATGTAAAAAAAATTTTCTTATACAATCCCAGGATTGGAACTTGGTGTATGCACACTGGGAGTCGAGAATGGGGTACTACGGAGGCTGTTGGCACTGGATCCGGCAATTGCGAATTTTATGAGCTCGGTTTTTGAGTTTGGGGCGTGGTAACATGTGTCACAACAAATGAGAAAAAGCAAGATATGTCTCATGGGCCTTATTCGAATCCAGTTGGCAGTACATGCCATGATCTGTATTAGATCGGTTATTTCATAAGGTATCGGTGTTGTGAGCAAATATCTCAACAAGCAATATTGGATAGTGCTGAGATGGTAAGAAGACTGCATCTTTACTTTTAGGAAGACAGAGACAAAGATGATTGGGTATGTGGATTTAAATCCGACAGACATAATCACTAAGGTCGTTCCTGCAAAAAAGTTCAAGTTATGTGCAACTTCTTTATACTTGACGATGGCGTAAAAGAAGGACAGAGTATGTACGAGAAGCTATGATATGATATAGAAATAAGAGAAGAGGAACAGAAGTTACATGGTTAAAGATTTAAGATATGGTGGAGAATGTTGTAAACAGATGTCTTAAATCTGGTTTCACCGCGCTACTCGACCAGTCGAGGGGATGGATCGATTAGTCGAAGGTGCCCTTCGATTGGTCGAAACCCGCTTGACTCGAAGTTCAACGATAAGGTTTTCTGAAAATATCGAGGTCTTTGACCAGTCGAAGGTGCCCTTCGACCAGTCAAAGGTTACGCAGGTGGTGCACGGATTCTAGGCGAACTGTATAAATTTGAAACGGTTTCAGAGAGGTACGTAAGTGGAGTTTCCTAAACTATAAATAAGCGTCCTTAGGGTCTTTCTAATCAATGTTAAGGCTTTTCAAAGGAGTTCTAAAGGTTCCTAAAAGGGTTTTAGAGTTTTTAAAGGGTGTAGCAAGGGTGAGATTCAAAGTTGTTTAAATTGTGTAAGTTCTTTTTTGCTGTAATTTTTATTTTCATATCGGAATTCTATCGCTTTATGCCATAATTTTTTTCCAAAAGGGTTTTTCACATTAAATCTTTGTGTGCCCTTATGTTTGCTTGGTGCTCTTGGATTGTTATTTTAGATCTAAATTTATATTATTTCACAATACAAATCCCAACAAGCTCGGAATACTCAAAAGCTTAGGGCTCAAATCCCGAACTCAATCCCCACAGGTTCATTACTCATATATTAGACATTCCCGTGGGATAAATCCTTTTCTACATAGTTTGGCCCCCCGACGGCTCACATCATAGGCTCATTTCTAAGTTAAATGAGCAGCTTGTCATATAGCGAGAGCCCTTCTCATCAAACCTCAGTCACCCCATCTTGATGGTTTTTCTCAACACAAAGTGATATAACTGATGAAGAATTGTTGCTCTTCTCACGAGAGGGACCCGTACAGTTTTCCTCGTAACAAGCTAAAACTCTATTAACTTAGTGTGTATTTGGCTCCGAGTAAGTATGTGATATACCTGGAGTGGGTTGATTACAACCACGTGGTAATTATCATAACCTCAATTTGAATGGTGCCATTCCGCGTCAGTGCTATCTCACCCGTTCGTTAGATGTGCCCCCGTGTTGGTCATGATTTGCCAAAATACCAAATTGCCTTCCGATCGTTATAACTCTTGGGGGCTGCAACAAAGGATGGATGGGAAACATCGGGAAGTTTTATCTGGGTTCCACCGCGTGTTTACATGCCATCGAACCCAGTCATTAGGTGCACCCCATCAGGATGAAAAGACCCACCAAACGCAGGTGGCCCAAATCACGTAAATATAGGTACTAGGCACGATTGTACATTTCCCCTATGATGTGTCCCACCTTAGTTTTGGGTTGTGATGATCAATGTGTGCGGATAACATGAGAAGGTTTAACAGATAGACAGTTTGGATTTTAGATAGACATCAGGACTGGGCCCCACATAGATCGATCTTGTGGTGAGAATTTTAAATCTTTTATAATCGGGATTTTTTTTTCACCGCTCATTGCACCTTTACTATATATTAAAAAAAAAAAAGAAAGGGCAGTGCTCGCTTCATCAGCCATCACGTGGTAGCTGATTAGGTGTTACGCGGGTGATACATTACTGGTTGTGGCCATGACCGTGGGTCCCACCTTGATGTATTTGTTTTATATCCATGCCGTCCAACACTTTTTCCAACTTATTTTATGAGTGGTCCCTAAGATGAAGCAGATCCAACTCTCAAGTGGACCCCACAATAGGCATTAAATCACTACCACTAAATTTTCTTGGGGCCACAGAATGTTTTGGATCGATCTGATATTTATGTTTCCTCTGTGTCCAGGTCCGCGTGACCTTATCAACAACTTGTCATCAGTCACACGTGCCAACTTGTCACGTGATTGGTTCATCTAAGTGGTTAATGAGGTGGTCCCGCCGCCCCTTAGGCTGGTCCACTCATCAGGCTGGCAATACCTCTACGCTGAATGTGGACCGTTGCCGGTTTTTCGGACTGCAATTGCAAAAAGATGAGTGGAAAGGATAACTACACTCTCATTAGTGAACTTGCCTCACACGTGGGGAAGATTGACACACGCGTAAGATCGGACATGCTCTTCATGCCATTATCAACGTTTCATGGTGGGCATTTTCATCCCCACTGTTTCCTGTAGTGTGGCCCACTTCAGTTTTGGATCTTCCTAAATGATGTCCTACACATGTGCCGGATTTACGAATGGGCGGTGTGGATTTCTTACGGACATCACGGTGGGCCCTTCGTCACGTGAATACGGTGAATTGTTGGGGCGCGGATTGGTACTTCGCCGCCCGTCCCAAGATCGGGACTGGCTAGGTCTCTGAGGGCCACCGTGATGTATGGATTTTATCCACACCGTTCATGCATTTTTCAATGTCATTTTAGATCACCCATCTAAATATGAGTAATATCCAACACTGAATTGGACCACGAATGGGGATTAAATGCGTACCGTTAAAAACTTTGGGTGTCTACGGGACGCGGATTGCGTCCTACCCCCGCCCGGACGGTAATCCGTCCGGGCAGGGATCTGTGGGGCCCACTGTGATGTAATTATTCTATCCACACCGTTAATAATTTTTATATGGTCATTTTAAAAAATAAAAAAAATAGAAGTATTTTCAGAGCTTAAGTGGACATCAAAACGGGGATTGAACATCCACCATTAAAAGCTTCTTGGGAGCTGGAGAAGTGTCAGATCGAGCTGAAATTTGTTTTTTCACTTCATCAAAGCCTACATGACCTTATTAATGGGTTGGGTAGTAAAAAAAACATTACGGCGGCCCCTAGAAATGTTTCAACGGTGGTTTTCATTATCACTGCATCTTCCTTTGATGTGGTCCAATGGAGCTGATTAACTATTTAATTTTTGATATTACATCTTAAAATTACCGTATAAAAATTATTAACGGTGTGGATAGTATACTTACATCATTGTGAGCCCCGCAGAGCCCTGCCCGGATGGATTGCTGTACAGGCGTGGGTAGGACGCCATCCGCGTCCGTCTCTACGACCTAACGAAAGAATGCGGATTGCGTCCTACCCCCGCCCGGACGGTAATCCGTCCGGGGAAGGGCTCTGTGGGGCCACTGTGATGTAAGTGTTTCATCCACGCCGTGCATAGTTTTTCTCAAATTATTTTAAGGTATGAGAAAAAAAATTGTTATGTGGACCACAAGTGGGGATTAAACATACACCATTAAAAATTTCTTAAGGGCTGGAGAAGTTTCGGATCAAGCTGATATTTGTTATTTGTTTTTTAACTTTATCCACGTCTACGTGACCTTATGAATAGGTTGGATGGGAAAAAAACATCACGGCAGCCTTTAGAAAGTTTTCAATGGCGGGTGTCATTATCACTACCGCTTCCTTTGGTGTGGTCCACTGGAGCTAGGGAGCTCCTTCAATTTTATAAATATATCTTAAAATTATCTGAGAAAAGTGATGAACGGCGTGGATAAAACACTTACATCAAGGTGTGCCTCAGAGAGCCTTGCCCGGACGGATTACCGTCCGGGTGGGGGAATGACACAATCCGCGTCCTGGTGGGCCTAGGAAGGTTTCAACGGTACGTGTCATCAACACGGCTATTTTTCGTGGTGTGGCCCATTCGTAACTAGGATCTACCTCATTTTTTGCAATTTAATCTAAAATGAGATGTGAAAATACATGAACGGTGTGATGTGAAAATACATGAACGGTGTGGATGAAATCCATACATCACGTTGGCCCTCTTTGGACGGGGCGGGGAAGTACCCAATCCGATCCCGAATTGTTGTTTAACCGGATTGGATAAATGTTTCAATTACGTTGGTGGTGACGTGTTTCTTAATCGAATTTGATAAATATTTCAAATACGTTTCGATTTCAATGAAATTAAAGCTGACTGCAGATCGCCTTGTTTTGGCCGAAGATGCTTTTTTCCATTTCTGGAACTTTCCTAACGCAGACGGTTGTGTATCTTGACTTAAGATACAGCGTTTTATTGACAGCTGAGTATCCCTCGTGTGTAACATCGGATCCGTCAAATGGGTGGACCACATCATAAGGATTACCTGGGGTGAAAAATAAAACTGTCCAATCATTGAAAGTCTACCATTCTGAAATAGATGGACTGGAGCGCGTATTGGGTACGACTCTAGGACGTAGCTGTAAACGGACGGTCATATCAGGGGCTATGTGGGGGCCACTGTGATCTATATGTTTTATCTACGCCGGCCATCTGTTTTGATAGATCTTTGATTTCGTGTAAGAAAGAAAAAACATAAATATCCGCTTGTCCAAAACTTTTGTGGCCACAGGAACTTTTGAACGGTAGGCTTTAAATCTCTACTGCTTCATGAAGTGTGGTCCACTTGAGGTTCGATCAGACCCCTTTTTGGCCCCTGAAATAATCGGCCAAAATAGATGAATGGCGTGGATGGAGCATATAGATAGATAGCGGATGGCTGGTGTACCACACACCACGAAAATAGCTGCTGTGGGTACGTGTTGCTCGAAGACCGACTCCGAGTTGTACAAACGGTTCAAACTATATCAGAGTTACATGGCCCAACAATAATGTATTTAATATATCAAAACCGTTCATCCAGTTGGTTAGATCATTTATAATATTGATCCGGAAAATGAGTCATATCCAATTGTCAAATGTAACACACCACAAATAGAAGTGAGGGCAATGATTCTCACCGTTGAAACATTCGTAGGCCCATCATAACATTTATTCTCCATCCAATCTGCTCAAGGCTTATGACAAGCTAGTCAAGTGACCGGACGGTTTGGATATAGCTCATAACGCATGATGTGACCCACAAATCTTGGCGACGTACCCACAGCAGCTAGATTAGTGATGTGTGGTACACCAGCGAAACCGCCTGTCAGAGCCCTGACATTACCGTCCGTTTCTAGATAAGTGTTGGTGCGTGGTATGAATCCTGTAGGCCTGACTTGCTGGTGTTGTGTCAGTTCCATCCGACTCATTCACTAAGATGGGCCCGTGTTGGGCCTAAATTTCAGAATGCAGTTGGGTCATTATAACTCATGTGAGCCCCAGCAGAGGGATCAATGGGAGACATTGGGTAGGTTGACGCCAACCGTAGAAATTCCCACATGCAATTTGTGGTCCACTTCGTGTTTTCATGCCATCCAACCCAGTAATCAGGTGGATCCCATGAGGATGAAGGGACTTAGGTAAGCTAAACCATGTAAATACACGTACCAGGATTGGATGATCACCCGTTGTTATAGTGGGCCAACAAATAAAGAACACCGTGGAGATTGATTCTATACAGGTTTCTAGAACTTCCGGGCTGTTCACTATCTTAATGATCTGCCACGTGGACGGTCTGGATTGAGTTTAATATGAGGAGCGAGTTCATTTTCTCTGTGAACGGCGAGCGCGACTTGGCTGCAACCGCAACCAGCCATGAGGGTGAGAGGCTAACCTTAGGGCTTATATTGATGTATGCACTTTAAATCCATGCCGTGCATCTGTTTTTCAATCTTACATTAGGGCATGGTCCAAAAAAGGAAGCAGATACGACACTATAGGAAACACTGATTAATTACGATTAAAAACTTTTTGTGGGTAACATAATTCTTGGATTAAGCTGATATTTGCCTTTTCCACTCGTACCCGTATATGTGACCTTATCGAAAGATTAAATGGTCAATGATCATTACGGCAGAGGCGTTAGGATGTTTTTAACGGTGGCCGTTCAATTATCACTTATTCTTCGTGTGATCCGTTGGAAATCTGTAAGGCCCTGTTTGAGCGGTGGGATTAGAAGGGATTTAGTGGGATGTGATTAAAAAAATATAATTATTACCCATGACAAGGATTATTGGTGTTGCCATGGGATAAGATTAATGCCATGCTTTGTACGTAATACGGTGGTACGTTGAATGGATGTACCACCATCATTTCAAATTATTAAAAAGAATGTACATGTGTTATATTTAAGCTGTTCATTTGTTTTGTAATCTCATTTTATGGTGTGGCCTAAAAATAAAATAGATTCAAAACTCATGTGCCTCAAAAAAGTTTTTAAGTATTCAATCCACGTTGCTTTCTATGATGCGGTTCACTTGAGCTTTAGATTTATCTAATTTTTTAGCCGATGCTCTAAAATAATCTCAAAAAATGGATGAATGGTGTGGATATACCCTACACATCATGATGAGGCCTGCACAACTTGCTAATATTATGTGAAATTGGCAATGTAATTCCATCTTATTTAATTCCAAGCTTTTCCATTCTTCCCAAACATGGGTTGAAATTGGCACAGGATTAGATGAATCCCATCCCATCTAATCTCTTCTAACTCCGCTGCCCAAACACACTCTAATTGAATCATATTTTTACACCGTGCCGGAAAATAAGCTGAAAAACGGATGAACGGTATGGATATACAATGAATACATCGAGGTCGAGCCACGCTCATGGGCGAGTATGAACTATTGCAACGTCAATGTTACTGATATAAGAAGGTGAAAGGATGTAGCTCGGCTAGAAGCAGTACAGAATCATATTCTGGAAGCGGACTGGCGAATGTACCTCGCACCAGCTATAAAGCAAGTTCTGTGGGTCTTATTATGAGGTATGTGTTATATCCAAACCGTCCATTCATTTGGCAGCTCGTATTAAATTTAAAGACAGAAAAATAAGACAGATTTAAAGGCCTGTTTGGACGGGCAGATCCCATGGTATTAGGAAGGATGGGATTTGTTGGGGAAAATGTGTCGGGTTCGGGTAAAGTCCCAAGGTTCGTAGAAGAGTAGGTCGGTTTTGCCGACACTGCCTGAAGAAACTGAGACAACACTGACAGGGCAGATGGCGGGCCGTCAGGTGTAAGCAAAGACGAGTAAAGTCGCTCTGTCAGTGTGATAACCTCGCCTGCATCACCCCACTGAAGGCCGGGCGTGTGAAAGTCATTCAACCGATAGAGTAAAGATCCCTTCAGGGAGTTAATTCTATTGGGCACGGCTCAAAATCCGTCCTCCTGCATCGGCCGAGACTCCCCCGGTGTCGGTCATGACTTGGCCGAGACTCCCCCGGAGTCGGTCGAGATCCAACCGAGACAGGTAGTAGCGGAGCGAGGACAGATGCTGATCTACGAAAATCCAGGGATATTGATAGCGGATCCCGAGATTCTCGGGATCCTGAGCGATCCCAGGAAAAGAATCCTCCGAAGATAAGGAGTGACAGATTGTATAAATATCTAAGCTTGGAACAGTAAAAGGTACGCAAACACTGACTGAGAAAAGCTCTAAGCCAGAGACGAGATTACTAACTTAAGCATCGGAGGTTCCCCGGCCCTAGCCAGGGTTCCCTTGACATTGTTTCTGTGCAGGTGAAGGAGGGTCCGTCGCCAAGGGAAACCGTTCCATAAAAACACTGCAACAGTTTGGCGCCGTCTGTGGGAAACGGACAAAAAGCCGCTTTCTCCAACCATTCAAATGGCAAGAACAAGAAGGACGGACCCAGATGAAGTAAGGGAGGCCGCCGCTAGCGTCGCTCAGGGAGCTCCCCCGGCAGCGCCGCCTGCGACTACAAGCCAGCCCAACCACGGGAACGCATACCTGGATCGTGAGGTTCAGGAAATGCGTTCCGAGATGGCCACCATGAAACACATGCTGGAACAACTGTGCAACCAGCAGATGCAGCGACAAGAGTCGACGCCAGCTCATCCACCAGCATCTGTAGCGCGGCCGCCCGCGCCACTGTCTCCTAGGCGACCGAGTTAGCCCCGAGAACCAAGTCATCCGGCACCTGCTCGTTCGGCAACAGCCGTTCTGCCTCCTTCTGACCTGAGGCATAGAATAGATCAGAGGAGGCGCAGTCGGCTACCTGCAGATGCTGAAGAAACAGCAGAGAGCGCCGAACCCTGGAAGGCTGACATGCAAGACTTCAAAAACGAAGTCCGGGAGAAGATGGCGAAGGAAATGGCAGATATAAAGCACGGTCGGAACTCAGATCCGACCAAACACGAAGAAAAAGCCTCTCCGTTCGTGGACGACGTAATGCGGGCCCGGTTGCCGGAGAGGTTCCGCTTACCCCAGATTACTCCATTTTCTGGGAAGACCGATCCTACAGAGCATCTTGAATGCTTCAGGACTTACATGGAATTGCACGACGCTTCCGATGCTGTTATGTGCCGAGCGTTTTCTCTGACCTTGACGGAAGTTGCCCGACTTTGGTTTAAGCAACTGAAACCCGGGTCAATCAAGTCGTTCGCCGAACTCAGCGACGCCTTCCTCTGCAATTTCATTGGCGGAAAGAAGAAACTGAAGCCTCCCGCGCATCTGAACAACATAGTTCAGAGGGAAGGAGAATTACTCAAAGACTACATTAAACGCTTCAATTTCGAGTCTCTCCAGGTTCGAAAACATTCTGAGGAAACAGCACTCAACGCTCTCATGCAGGGAGTCAGAGACAAGCCTTTTCTGGCATCACTGGATAAAAACCCGCCTGATACTTTGGGTGAGTTTATGGTTCGATCAGACAAATACGCCGATGCAGAGGAGACGCGACTCCTAAGAGAGAAAAACCAGAATACGAAGCCTTCGGCAAAAGAGTCGGCCAAAAAGGAGGCCGACTCGGCCGGAGGGAAGAAGCGAAAAGACGACCAGGGCCGAGACGACAGCAGGTCAGGGAAGCGACCCGACAGGAAATTCTCTGCATATACCCCGCTAAACAAATCTCCTGAACAAGTACTGATGGAGATCAAAACCGAGGGCTTCGTCAACTGGCCTCGGAAAATGCGAGGGAATCCTGGTCGTCGGAACAAGGACAAGTATTGCCACTACCATCGCGATCACGGTCACAACACGAGTGACTGCTATCATCTGAAGGACGAGATTGAGCGGCTCATTAAAGAAGGCCGGTTAAGAGAACATACGGCTGGGACCGACGCAGTAGCGGGACCGAGTGTAAAACGGCCCCAGGAAGAAATTCGAACGATTGTCGGGGGTCATCGAGGCGGCGGGGACTCGAATAACGCCCGAAAAAACCACGCCAGAAGCCTCGACCGCCCCGAGTCCGAGGTTCTCCTGCTATCTCGGCCTCCCAAAGAGAAAAAATGAGAGAAGTATTGCATCTCGTTCACTGAAGAAGATGCTCGAGGCATTCATCATCCTCACGATGATGCGCTAGTGGTCACCCTCACCATCGCGAACAGAAAGGTGTTCCGGATACTGGTGGATACAGGGTCATCAGCGGACGTCCTATTCACTACGGCGTTCGATAAAATGGACATAGGTCGGTCGGTACTACGGCCTGTCCGGACGCCGCTCATCGGTTTCTCGGGCGGACAGGTACTCCCAGAAGGAATCGTCTCGCTGCCGCTCACCGCGGGAACTGCGCCCCACCAAAGGACCGGGATGGTCGACTTCCTGGTCGTGAACCAACCTTCAGTGTACAACGCCATCCTCGGCAGACCGTCTCTCAGCCTCCTTCAGGCCATAGTGTCTACCTACCACCTCTCCATGAAATTCCCGACTGAGTCGGGAGTAGGGGTAGTGAAAGGAGACCAGCAAGAGTCTAGGAAGTGCTACGCGACCGCAGTAAAAGCCCCGGCAGAAATTTCGATGATCGAATCACTGGACCCCCGTATTGGGTTGCACGAGCGGGGAGAACCGATGGAAGAGCTCATCTCGGTGCCGTTAACCGAGACGGACGTTGCAAAAGTAGTCTGAATCGGCTCATCATTGAGCCTGCCTCTTAGAGAACGAATAATTACTTTGCTTCGGAGGTATGCCGATGTCTTCGCTTGGAGTCATGAAGACATGCCTGAGATTGATTCCTCGGTCATGACGCACCGACTCAACATCGACCCGACCTACAGGCCCATCCGGCAGCAACGTCGACCTCTCGGCCCGAAAAGGTACACTATCATAGGAGAGGAGGTCGACAAGCTTCTTAAAGCCAAGTTTATCGAAGAAGTATACTATCCGGAATGGGTAGCTAATGTCGCACTAGTGAAGAAAGTTAATGGGAAGTGGCGAGTCTGTATAGACTATACGGACCTAAACAAAGCCTGCCCCAAGGATAGCTTCCCTCTTCCTCGTATCGATCAGTTAGTTGATAGTACGGCGGGTCATGAATTGCTCAACTTTATGGACGCCTATTCAGGCTATAATCAAATTGTAATGCATGAAAATGATAAATCAAAAACTGTCTTTGTCACTGACAAAGGCCTTTATTGTTACCGAGTGATGCCATTTGGATTAAAGAATGTCGGAGCGCCTTATCAGCGATTGGTGAACAAAATGTTCTCCAGGCAAATTGGCCGAACGATGGAAGTTTATATTGATGATATGCTCGTCAAAAGCAAACAAGCATCCGACCATGAGAAGGACTTGGAAGAAATGTTTTTAATTCTGCGTAAGTATAAGATGAAGCTGAACCCTAGCAAGTGCGCGTTCGGCGTGAGCTCGGGAAAGTTCCTCGGTTTCCTCGTTAGTCAGCGAGGAATCGAAGCAAACCTAGAGAAGATCAAAGCCTTACTCGAAATGGAGTCTCCCAAAACTATCAAAGACGTTCAACGGTTAACTGGGAGAGTGGCCACGCTCAATCGCTTCCTTTCCCGAGCCACAGACAAGTGTCTCCCGTTCTTCAAGCAATTGAAGGGACGACAGACTATGATGTGGACGGAGGAATGTGAGAGAGCGTTTCGAGAATTGAAGGTTTACCTCGGATCTCCATCGCTGTTATCTAAGCCCGAGCCTGGTGAAGTGTTATTGTTGTATTTGGCCGTGTCCGAAGCCGCAGTAAGCTCGGCGTTAATACGCGAGAGTCAAGGGAAGCAGCTGCAAGTCTACTACGTTTCCAAAGCCTTGCTGCCCGCCGAGACAAGGTATCCTCAGCTTGAGAAAGTAGCCTTCACCCTAGTAGTTTCATCACGACGCCTTCGGCCATATTTTCAGGCCCACACGATCGCCGTTGTGACCTACCTACCACTCCGCCAGGTTCTTCAAAAGCCGGAAGCCTCTGGCCGACTTACAAAGTGGGCAGTCGAATTAAGCGAGTTTGACATACATTACCGGCCCAGGGCTGCTTTAAAAGGACAGGCCGTCGCCGATTTCCTTGTCGAAGTGGTTCCTAATCCCAATAGTCTGCCCGAACCAGAGGGAGTTAATGTACCCAAGGGTTCTTCCTCTCCCGGGCCTACACCCTGGAAGCTATTTGTCGACGGCTCATCCAACTCGAAGGCAAGCGGGGCCGGGGTAGTATTAGAAACTCCCGATCAAACTTGTATGCAGTATGCCTTGCGACTCGACTTTCACGCGTCCAACAATACAGCAGAATATGAAGCCTTATTACTAGGCCTCAGACTCGCCGCGAGTCTGGGCGCGACCCATTTGAACGTTTTCAGCGACTCACAATTGGCTGTTAACCAAGTTTCCGGCGTCTATCAGACTCGGAAAGAACAGTTAAAGGCGTACATGGAGAAGGCTAAAGAATTGATCAGCGGATTCCAGAAGTGTGAAATAATTCGAATACCCAAAACCGACAACGCCAAAGCTGACCTACTAGCAAGGCTGGCCTCAGCAGACGAGAAAGACATACCTCGGTCAGTTCCAATTGAACATGTCCCTGAACCCAGCGTGAACGAGCCGACAGTCTCGGTCCTGTTTCCAATCGATCCGGCGGCCGCTTGGTTCGACCCACTCGTCCGCTACCTTAACAATGGTGAACTGCCAGAAGATCGCGCCGAGGCACGGCGATTAAAAACTCGAGTCTCGCGCTACACTGTCCTCAATGGGATTCTGTACAAAAAAGGCTTTCATACTCCTCTACTAAGGTGCGTCGACTCCCAAGAAGCCGACTATGTCTTACGAGAGATACACGACGGAATATGCGGAAACCATTCGGGAGGACGCTCGCTCGCCAACAAAGTGTTGCGGCAGGGATATTACTGGCCGACCATACAACATGACTCCAAACGATTCGTCCAAAGGTGTGACAAGTGTCAGCGGTTCGCAGTGATCCCGAGACAACCACCCGAGGAGCTGACTCCAATGTCGGGACCCTGGCCTTTCACGCAGTGGGGAATAGACATAATCGGGCCCTTTCCATTGGGGAAGGGCCAAACTAAGTTTGTCGTGGTGGCAGTGGACTACTTCACGAAGTGGGCCGAAGCAGAACCGTTGGCGAAAATTACCGAGCAAAGGGTCACGAGTTTCATATGGAAAAATATCATATGTCGGTTCGGAATACCCCGGACGATAGTAACAGACAATGGCAGGCAGTTCGATAACAGACAATTCCGGAAGATGTGCGGCAACCTTGGGATTCGTAATGTATACGCCTCGCCTCATCACCCTCAGACGAATGGACAGGTCGAGGCGATCAATAAAACCATAAAGCAGCATCTCCGGACAAGACTTGACGAAGCAAAGGGAGCATGGGCCGAAGAACTTCCGAATATACTGTGGGCTTATCGAACCACGGCACGAACCGCGACGGGAGAAACCCCCTTCTCTCTATGTTATGGTGCGGAAGCGGTCGTGCCGGTCGAGATCGGTATCGGTTCAGCCCGAGTCAACTTGTATGATGAACGAGAGAACGGTGAACTCCTCTCATTCGCACTTAATTCGTTAGAAGAAAGAAGAGAAAGTGCTCGACTGAAAGTGATGGCTCGACAGAGACAGGTGTCTCGGTTTTACAATCGTCGAGTCAAAGTCCGACGATTCCGAACCGGGGACATGGTCCTTCGAAGGACCTTCCCAAACACTAAGAAAATTGGGTCGGGTACATTAGGGCCGAACTGGGAAGGCCCCTATGTCGTCTCAGGTATCATCCGACCTGGAACCTACCAGCTGGAAGACCTAAACGGGCAGCTGTTGTCTCATCCTTGGAACGCCGAGAATCTTAAAGTTTATTATCCGTAAGATACAATCACTCTTACTGTAATTGAAGTCGACTCAATAAAAGCTCTATTTCATTCAAGTACCCAATGTCGGGCCAGTTACAGAAAGTCAGTTACAAAAATTTTGATTACAAAAAGAAAAATACAATCCTAAGAGGCGCCCGAGGGACCGGCTTCGTCTGCAACAGCAACGGCAGGGTCTCCTTCAGCGGCGTCGCCCTCGGCAGTCTCGGCGGGAGGACTGTCAACCTCGAAAGCGGAGAGATCGAGCTCAGGGAAGGCCGCCCTCATCTCCAGAACGCAGGCCTTGTATCCGCCTTGGTAAAGGTGGTCCCTCTCTTCCTCAAATTCGGTAGACTCGAGGAAGGCCTCTACCGCTCGGTCTCGCTCCTCCTAGGCTCGACGCGTCTCTCCCTGGGCTTCCCGGACAAGCTCGGCAGCCTCGGCCTTCGCACGAGCGAGGGCGCCATCGCACTCGCCGTGAACCTGGCGAAGAAGCCGCTCCCTCTCCTCGGCCTCTTGAAGGAGCAGAGTAAGGAGAGCATTGTCGGCCTTCGCGCCTTCGAGAGCTGCGCGGGCGTCAGCGGCCATCTTCCGGGCGATAGAAAGATCACCGGTCATGATGCCGATTCGGCCCTCGGCGATCTCCCTACGGCCCTCAGCCTCGGCCGCGACCCTCTTCGCAGTCTCTGCCTCGGACGCGAGTTTCTGAGAGGCGACCAGCTCCGAGCTTGCCTTAACGAGGCAAGGCGCCAGCTGCAATACAGAAACGGTGAGTTGTCTTGGAAAACCTAGACAAAAAGCAACACGAGAATGAAGAAGATTTTACCTCCAAAAGCAGCCTTGTTGCATGCCCGAGGGTCTGGGCCGTAGGAGCGTTGTAGTAGTTGGCAAAGTCTCTCTCGCTCCCGTGGGCAAGCGCCCAAGGTACCATCCCCGCAATAATCTTCGAGAAGGGGGACTCCGCCTGAGTTATCTCCCTTCTCGGGGACTCTTCACGAAGGACCTCCCTCGGCCCTGAGACCTCCACTGCGGCGGGCCCCGACTCAGGTGTCGCCTGAGTGATTGGATGGGTTGGCCCCGTCTCCTCGGCCCTCTCATCGGGGTCAGAGAGGACGACCACCTGGGGAACGGCGGGCGCGGTAGCAAGTGGAGCGACCGTGTCCTTCCCCTTGCCCGCGATCTTCTGCTGCTTTGAGGGTCGGGACCCAGACAGCAGAGTCGATCTTGGGGGAGCCTTCACCTTGGAAACAGGCTTCAAGGCGGGTCGGGGCTAGGCCATGCTCTCTGGGGTAGGTCTCAAAATTGGGCGAGCTTCGGGGAGATCTGCAACGACGAGTGTAAAGGTTAAGCAAGCAAACCGAAAACTAAGGAGACAAACATAAGGAAGAGCGAAATACCTGAAACGAACGAGTCAAGACCGGCGAGGTGAAGACGCTCGGGTTGCAGGAGCAACTTCCAAGATCGCTCCGCCGCGCTCAGCTTCTTCAACTCTCTTATCCGAGTCAAAGCCCCGGACTCGAGCTTCCCCCTACTTTTTAAGATATCTGCAAGACACGGTAGAGTCCAGATCAGTGGAAGAGAATATATAAAAGGAAAATAAGAAAATGGAAGATCAGTGAGCCGAGGCGCCGAGTCACCTGCTCTACGGAATGTGCGGGATACTTGAGGCTCGTACGGTCACGAGTCGGCCGACTCCCACCGACCGCACGCCCAAAACCACCTATCCTTCCAGAACTTGTTCGAAGTAGGTGGGTCGGTTATCAGAGATCTCCCCTTGCCTCTCCACGCACTTAGAAAGTATAGGCTCGGGAAGTTGGGGTTTGGTCGGACTTGATACAGGTAGAGGAACTCGTCGACCGTGAGAGAAGGTTGTTCTAACTCGGACCAAAGCATGGCACACCCGAACAAGTTCCTCCACGCGTTTGGGACGATTTGGCCGGGGGCTATTTTGACTCGAGAAAGGAAGTCACGGGCAATGGGCTGGAGTGGCAGGCGCAGGCCGCACTGCATCGAGACTTGGAAAATTGCTACCATCCCTGCGGGGGGATGGTCGGGCAGGTCATCCGGACGAGGCAGATGAAGGATGACCGAATCAGGTACATGGTAACCAGCCCTGATTCGGTTTAAATCGGATTCGGTGAGGGTAGAAGCTACGAGACCGCTGGGCTCGTCTCCTTCTCCTTTCGAAGACGATCCAGAAGCCTCCGCAGTTCGCGTCACGGGGTATGGAACGGCCATTCCCTCACCTGTGACTAAATCGTCCTCTCCCTCTCCCTCCTCGTCCTCCATCTGATCCGCCCACGGGTTTGGTCTCCCTGGACGAGTCACCAGAGATGTCTCACCGCTTGATGGACCTGTCTGGGCGGGATGCTCAGCCGAAGGGCTGCCGGATTCTCTGACAAGCCGAAATGCGGCGTCAGCTCCGACGGCGAACTCCGTCAACAGGGATGGTGGGTCTGTAATATCCCAGAGGTATTGGGACACGCCCTCATCTACTGACGTTTCTTCCCAGGGCTTTGAGAGCCGTGTGCGGCCATTAAAGCTAATTAAAAGAGAATGGAAAGACTAAAGACTCACCGAAGGGATCGACGGTGATTGCAAGGAATAGCTGACGAGGAAAGACGCGACAGCGGAGGAGAGGAAGAAGAGAGCGACAATGCGCTCGGAATCAGACACGGACGGGAGGAAGGAGGACGAAAACAAAGTTCGAACCGTCCTCCCGCCCGGGCTTTTTATAGCCTTGCCACGTAGACGGGTCATTATGGTGGAGGCGAAGCGACGTTCGCCTCGGCTCCCCCTTCCGACGCGTGGCGACTGTTGATTGATTGCGCTAAAATCGTGGCCACGCGTCCGCCATTTATACGCGGACGGAGCGAGTTGACGGCTGGCCGCACGTGCGACCTTGGAAGGCGCAACGACACACGCTAAGAACGACTCAAAGAACATTAAATGCCTCATGATTGTCTCGGATGCTAACGCCAACCGACCGATAAAATCGTGCTCCTTGCTGCCGTAGACGGCACCAGGAGCAGGGGGGCTCACTGTTGGGGAAAATGTGTCGGGCTTGGGTAAAGTCCCGAGGTTCGTAGAAGAGTAGGTCGGTTTTGCCGACACTGCCTGAAGAAACCGAGACAACACTGACAGGGCAGATGGCGGGCCGTCAGGTGTAAGCAAAGACGAGTAAAGTCGCTCTGTCAGTGTGATAAGCTCGCCTGCATCACCCCACTGAAGGTCGGGCGTGTGAAAGCCATTCAACCGATAGAGTAAAGATCCCTTCAGGGAGTTAATTCTGTCGGGCACGGCTCAGAACCCGTCCTCCTGCATCTGCCGAGACTCCCCCGGTGTCGGTCATGACTTGGCCGAGACTCCCCCGGAGTCGGTCGAGATCCAACCGAGACAGGTAGTGGCGGAGCGAGGACAGATGCTGATCTACGAAAATCCAGGGATATTGATAGCGGATCCCGAGATTCTCGGGATCCTGAGCGATCCCAGGAGAAGAATCCTCCGAAGATAAGGAGTGACAGATTGTATAAATCTCTAAGCTTGGAATAGTAAAAGGTACGCAAACACTAACTGAGAAAAGCTCTGAGCCAGAGACGAGATTACTGACTTAAGCATCGGAGGTTCCCCGGCCCTAGCCAGGGTTCCCTTGACATTGTTTCTGTGCAGGTGAAGGAGGGTCCGTCGCCAAGGGAAACCGTTCCATAAAAACACTGCAACAGGATTAATTTTAAGATAATGATGGTGGTGTCAGTGGACTGTCTTAAGATCCATGGGATTACTTGTATCCTAGGACAAGTTCACTGGGTCTGTTTGGCACGCCCTACATATCCCGGAGTTTACATTCAAATCCATTCAACAAGGGATAGGATCAATTTTAAGGTAACGATGGTGATGCCAGTGGATTGTCTCAAGATGCATGGGATGGCTTGTATCCCGGGGCAAGTTCATCGGATCTGTCTGGCTGGTCATGCCTATCCAAGGGTATTACCGATCTCATCCCTCCTAATGCCTCACGATCTACCCGGCCAAACAGGCCCTAACTATGAAGTCCACCGCACTGCAAAAAGTAGTAAGGGATTGTACGTCTACTGTTGAAACCTTTTTTGGTGTCACAGAAGTTTCGAATCAATATGAAATTTATTTTTCATTCAGATCTTTGTGACCTTATGAACGGATTGGATGAAAAATAAATGTTATTGTGGGCCTTACGAGTTATTTAACGGTGAAAATCATTATCTCCGCTTCTCCATTTGGTGTAGTCCAGATTATCTTTGGATATGGTTCATTATTTAAATAATGTTCTAAAATGATTTATAAAAATAGATGAACGGTATAGATATAATAAATACATCACCTTGGGGCATGCAGCTTTGATCTCCTATAAACCGTTCGTATAACTAGGATGTCGAGGAGCGACAGTGCTCGTCTTCGCACGACACGTACCGGAAGCAGCTATATAACTGGTGCGTGTTACACTAGCTAAAACACTTCCCACTTGAATATCGGTGGCTCAGCTTTTTAGGAGCTATATGGCAGTACGTGCTGGCACGCGCTTCCAGCATGAGATATGTCGGGCAGGTCATCAGTTGGGCCCACCTTGGTGATGGACGGCTCCAACGTCGGGCCAGTCTTCTTATCGAGTGGAAGAGATCTTGACGAGGGAGAGTTGATGTTAGACCAACACTTCTCATCCGTGTGGCCCACCATTTCAAAAGACGTGCCTAGCTGCTGTTACATACGGTTGCTGGAGAGATGATGGACGGTGTGGATTACTTGCGTACATCTCAGCGGGCCACGTAAGGTTGGATGAATATTTTGTATACGTGGAAGGCACCACCATGATGTATGTCTTTCATCCATGCTGTCCATCTATTTTTCTAGATGATTTTATAGCATGAGACAAAAAATTAAGCATATCTCAATCTCGAGTGAGCCACATTACAGAAAACAGTGTTGAATAAACGTCGACTATTAAAAGCTTTTCAGGGACATAAAAGTTTTGGATCAATCTGATCTTTGTTTTTTTCATTCATCTGGGTCTGCATGACCTAATCAACAGATTGGATGTCAAATAATCAGTATAATGGGCCTTATGAGGATTTTAATGGTGGATATCCAATCGCTATTGTTTTGCTGTGGTGTGGTCCACCTGAGACTTGTATCCCATTAATTATTGCGACTAAAAATAAAATGATCTTTAAAAACGGATAAACGGAATGGATGAAACACATACATCAAGGTGGGGCCTACAGAGCACCGACCATCAACCACGGGATGATGGCAGGGGGAGTAACCAATCCGTTTAACTGGATTGGATAAATATTTCAAATACGCATTGAATAATAATTAAAGTCGACTGCAGATTTCCTTTTTTTGCGCCGTTTCGTTCCCCTCTGCAGAAGACGTTTTTGTTTTTTTTTTCCATTTTGAGAAACTGTTTTAACACAGTCGGTTGTGTATCTTGACTTAAAATACAGCGTTTAATTTTCATCTATGTATCCCTCCTTTGTAAAATCCGATCCGTTAAAATGGTGGGCCGCATCATAAGGATTATTATTCCATGAAAAGAAAACGGTCAATCATCATGAAGTCTACAATTTTGAAAGGAAGCGGACTGGCCGGTGTACCGCACACCAGCTGTGTAGCTGTTGTAGTTACGTGTCGTGCGCAGACGAGCACCGACGCTCCTCGATCTCCGAGTTGTACGAACGGCTCACACGAGATCAAACTTCTTACACCTGCATCGTTCATCAATATTTAGAGCTTATTCTACGGCATTATCCATTAAACAAATAATATCCGAAGATACGTGGACCACACCATCAATATCAGTGGAGATAATACTTTTTACTACTAAAAAATTCGTAGGGTCACCGTAGCATTTACTTTCCATCCAATCAGTTACTAATGTCACAAAGACATGAATGGTGAGGAAAAATAATTTTCATACTACTTTGACCTAAAAAGATTTCACTGTTAGATGTCCAATCTCCCACTGCTTTTTACAATGTGGTCGCTTGTTATTTAGATTTGTCTTTTATTTTTTATCTTCAGTTTTAAGAAGGGATTTCTAAGTACATGAACGGCTGAGATATAACACATATCTCGTAATTATACTTACATAACATGGCGTGAGGTCTACCAGCCAATCCGCTAAATAAATAGACATCACCGGATGCGTGGATTGTTCAGATCTGCTATAATAATACTTATATTTTATGGTCGGCTTTATTGACGGTAGTATATTTGTACAATTTATTACGGTATTTATAAAATAAATGAGGCAGCTTTGGGTATAAGACAGGGGGAGGGGGAGAGGTAGCATGCATGGTTGCGACTGAGATTTCTCTCCAGGTGTGACCTCCTTCTCCCTTCCATCCCTTTTTCTGTAGATTTCGTTTTCTTCTCTTCTCCATTCCTATACAAACTCAGAGCCGTTTAGGAGGTGAGCCCCACCATTAGCACAACCTAATGCGGGCGGCCGCTTCGGTGGATCTCCGGATCTGTCTCCTTGAATGGGGGCCATCGTGATGTATTTGCCTCAATCCACGCCCTCCATCCGTTTTTGATGGATCACTTTAGTGCATGATCCAAAAAATGAGGCACATTCAAATCGTAGGTAGACCACACTACAGGAAACAGTGGTGATTGGAAACCCATCAGAATGTTTTTTAGCTATCCAACCTGTTGATAAGTTAACCCACAGGAAGTTTTTAATGGTCAGATATATGGTGTGGTCCACCTGATATTTGGATTTGCGTCTTTTTTTTTTTTTTTTGAATAATCTCCTAAATTGAGCTGGCAAAACGGATGGACGGCGTGGATGCAGGGCACATGAATCATGGTGGGCCCCAAAGTCAGTAATCCACACAACCGAAGCGGCCCCACCAGCATTCCGAAGTAGGGATGTGATCGGGCCCGGCCTGGGATAGTTCTCGGCCCGGAGTTTCAACTATTCGGGTCTTACCCTATTCAAAATTCTGAATTTTCGGGCACTAACCCGTCCAATTGACACCCGTTTTCCGAAGGGCATGCGTATCGGAGCTTCGCTGCTCGAACGTGGACCTGACGCTTCTCCGTCATTGGTTCGACCATCGACCGTTATACTGTCGGGGGACGCAGATCAGCTACTGACGGTTTCTGTAGCTATTTTATTGATGAAGCGATGTTACCTGGTTCCTCTGCCCCACGCCATGATGTATGAGGTATATCTTATTATTCATCCATTTGAAGAGATTATTTTAGGAGATTTCGGATTCTATGCAGGCCGCAAATAGAAATTTCTTGTTTTTCTGCATTGTGATTGGTCCACATCATCATGGACATTGTCAGCATAGATGCATTTGTATCATATGATGAAATGTGTTGTGATGATGTGGCCCAATTACATTGCAACAAACAGGAAATTTCTGTTTGTGGCAAGCAGAGGATGCGGATAAATTAAAGAATGAGTTGGATTCAAAACTTAAGTTCACATCACCATTTTTTGTAGTGGATGTACTTAAATTTTGAACTTGATTTATTCTTTTAATAATCTTCTAAAATGATCTCTTTGAATGAATGAATGGTGTGAGTATAACCGTACATTCTGGTGGAGCATATGAAACTTGGTGATGTCACTTCCGTTGAGATGGCTACTGAAGCCATCAGTAGCTACTCAGCATCCCTGCTCGGGACGGCAATGAAGCCCTCAACCTAGCCGACGACTCAGTTCTGTGTGACTGGAGCACCGACCGGCGCCTGCATTAGGTGAGATCCTGACTGTTTGATTAAACTCCATTAGATCTGGACCATTGACTGTAACTTATTATTTTCAAGCCCCGCATGTAAGATCATACAATTGGATTGATCTACCTGAACTTGGATATTTGGCTGTAAACGCCTATTTGGAAGCCACCAATGGAACGGCTAGGATCTTCTAATAACTTGATATTCGGTTAATATCTTATCCATCGTGGTTAGGGCTGTCAACTGGCTGATCTGGTCCGTCAATCTTTCAGGTCAGGCCCACTTCGAAAGGGGTCTTGGCCTGGTCTAGGCTTTACTGTATATGTCAAAAGCTTCTTGCCCATTCATTTGGGGTTTCAAGGTCACTTTTGTGATATATAATGAATGGTGGGCCTCACTTATTGAATAGCCCAGATCTTGCTTAAGTTGTGGTTTGGCTGGACCATATTTAAATTGAACGCTCGAGATCTTTCACACGCGGGTGGTGAGTTACATGCCATTCGTGGTCCTGCTTTTATAAGCCCATCACAGACTCGGGCGGTGAGTTACATTCCCATTCGTAGGAGGAGATGCTGTTATCAAACTACTCTTTAGTCGCTGTTTGGTGGGCTGTTTGAGAAAAACAGAATGCAAGATGGTTCCGGAATGAAAGCAAGTCGCTGTTTCTACGTATGGGCGAGTCTTTCAATCAAATGAATGGGTTTCCAACTCGGAGAAGCTCAAGGGCTATAACGTTTCTTTTTTCTCTCTCTGTTTTGTAATGTTTTTGTTTTTGTTTTTGTTTTTGTTTTTTTTTTTTTCTTGTGTAATTTAGTCACCTTCTCGGATTCCTAGCGCTGTTTTTCCTTTTCTTTGCTTTTACTTTTAATAAAATTCAGTAATCTTTCAAGGAATAAAAAAGCAATCAGGTCCAAAGCGGACTTGAAAGCTTATTAATAAGACGTGCTAGCAAATGCATGTGTTGAAAGCTAGAAACATGTGAGCATGCTGGCGTGCGCTGGGGTTTTTTATACCCGTATGGATAGTGCTTGATAGGACAAGCAATAACTAGTTTTAAACCTTGATTTCAAGGGTTCAACTGTTCAAGCCTTGTTGGATCCTTGGGCCTGGCTGCTCTCAGCGCCGTGACTCCTTGGCATGTAGGTTTGGGCTAAGCTCTAGCTGACCATGACCCAAACCAATGCCCAACCTGCTGACATCCTCTCTTGTCCTGAACTAACCAACCGTTTTTGGTGCTGAGTTGGGAATGAGCTGGTTAGCCTAACTTCTACACTCGGTGACTAGTTTGGACTGCACCAAGGTTTGCAAGCCTTGGGTGGGCATCAAGTTAGGCCGGATTGGTCCAACTCCATTCAATCCAATTTTTCAAGAACTGACCCGAACTCGATCCGATCTACAGCTGTGTCTAGCAGGGCTGGTTCTGTCCGATTTGGATCTGAATCCTTGCTTGCCTGAACTGAATCGAGTCCGTTGGAGTTAAGTCTGTCCAATTGATTTGGAATGGGCTGAATCAAGAGAGGGAGAGAGGGAGACAAAGGAGGAGAGAGAGAGAGAGAAAGAAGTAAAAATAAGAAAGTAAATATTAATTATACAGTACCCCATATACAGTACCCGACCGAATCCGATCTTGGTGCTCCGAACTTGACTAGATGTATGTTTGGATCTGATTGAGCATACTCAAACCGACCTGATCTTGGCCTTCGGTTCGGATTTGTTGGATCCGGTTGGATTCTGCCCAGCTTTACATGTACCTTAATGGCAGACAACAAGGCCCGGTGGGCCCAGCTCATTCAATGCTAGATGTCTGTCCACCTTTGCCAAAACCCAAATAATCAGCTTAGTGGGCCTTGACCCGGTTCCACTGGAATAAAGATTTGGCGGGACCCAACTTCCCACGGTTTGTAATGACCACATCAGGTTCAATCAGTGTGGGGCCCATTATGATGTGTGCGTGCCATCCAACCCGTCCATTAGTTGCACCCCCATGTTAGGCTTGTTAGGCCTAAATGCCAAAATCCAGTCTGATCATTGTAACTCATGTGGACCACCACAAGGAGATCAATGGGAGATATTGGGAAGGTAGACGCCCACCATAGACACTCCCAGATGCAATGTGGGGTCCGCCAAGTTTAAATGCCATCTAAACCAGTCATCAGGTTCGACTGGACAGGAAGGCCCGATGGGTTGATGGGCTACCCTTGCCCAAGTCCAATTAATCAGCTTTGTTTCTGTGGTCCGCCTCCTCTCAGTTCCCCGGACCTTGATCATGGAATAAAAAAGTTGGCCAGGCCAGTTTCAAATCATGCAGATGAGATTATCACATGAGTGGTAATTACCATAGGTTCAATGTGTGTGGGGCCCACTTTCAATTGGTGCCATCACAGCCGTCCATTAGATGCAGCGCTATGTTGGGTATCTTTGGCCTAAGTACCTATAGCCACAATTGTAGACATTGCGAAGGCTGACCCACCATAGAAACTCCCATATGCAATGTGGGGTCTACTAGAGGTGCACATCGAACCATAGAACCGGTCCATGGCCCGGAACCGACCAAATAGTTTGGTCTGGTCCGATTGTAGAGTGCACTGGTTTCAAAAATAAAGAAAGGATATATCCGTTCAGTTCTCCCTCCGGGGGTATATAGAACCGAACCATGGATCAAACTGCATAATCGAACCAATATTAAGAAAAAAAAACCTAATTCCCCTAACCCGTCCCCTATCTACGCCCGACCCTGCTGCAGATACCCTCTCTCTCTCTCCTGTCATCGCTTAGAACCCTTGAACTGATTCGAAACTGAACCGGTTTTAATAGCCCAGTTTAGTTCAAATGGTCCGTTCCAAATATCTTAGAACTGCTAGGATTGGTTCGGTGCCGGTTTCACCCCAGAGCCAGACGGAACAGACCCGTGTGAACCCCTAGTGTCTACCACGCGCTGACATGCCATCCAACTCTGTCATCACGTGCCCCCTAATAAAGGGTCACACCAAACTCAAGTGTGCGTGACATGATTCCAGTGAAACACCCATCGCCAAAAGTTCACTATCGGTGAATGTATGACCTTGCATTCACTGTCCGCACGTGTCAAGGTGGCATGTGATGTGCCGGATCCTGGGCGATCACATGGTGCTCCTGATTGTTGATGTTACTTGGATCAAATATTTGGGTGATACATTTATCAGATAGGCCACACATGGAATAAGAAATGGACGGTCAGAAAAATGACAACCAATGTGCATGTATTGAACGTGGATATTGTTGCAGTGTTTTTATGGAACGGTTTCTCTTGGCGACGGACCCTCCTTCACCTGCACAGAAACAATGTCAAGGGAACCCTAGCTAGGGCCGGGGAACCTCCGATGCTTAAGTCAGTAATCTCGTCTCTGGCTCAGAGCTTTTCTCAGTTAGTATTTGCGTACCTTTTACTGTTCCAAGCTTGGAGATTTATACAATCTGTCAATCCTTATCTTCGAAGGATTCTTCTCCTGGGATCGCTCAGGATCCCGAGAATCTCGGGATCCGCTATCAATATCCCTGGATTTTCGTAGATCTGTATCTGTCCTTGCTCCGTCATTACCTGTCTCGGTTGGATCTCGACCGACTCCGGGGGAGTCTCGGCCAAGCCATGACCGACACCGGGGGAGTCTCGGCCGATGCAGGAGGACGGGTTCTGAGCCGTGCCCGACAGAATTAACTCCCTGAGGGGATCTTTACTCTATCGGTTAAATGGCTTTCACACGTCCGGCCTTCAGTGGGGTGATGCAGGCGAGGTTATCACACTGACAGAGCGACTTTACTCGTCTTTGCTTACACCTGAGGGCCCGCCATCTGCCCTGTCAGTGTTGTCTCGGTTTCTTCAAGCAGTGTCGGCAAAGTCGACCTACTCTCCTACGAACCTCGGGACTTTACCCGAGACCGACACATTTTTCCCCAACAGTGAGCCCCCCTGCTCCTGGTGCCGTCTATGGCAGCAAGGAGCACGATTTTATCGGTCGGTTGACGTTAGCATCCGAGACAATCATGAGGCATTTAATGTTCTTTGAGTCGTTCTTAGCGTGCGTCGTTGCGCCTTCCAAGGTCGCACGTGCGGCCAGCCGACAACTCGCTCCGTCCGCGTATAAGTGGCGGACGCGTGGCCACGATTTCAGCGCAATCAATCAACAGTCGCCACGCGTCGGAAGGGGGAGCCGAGGCGAACGTCGCTTCGCCTCCGCCATAATGACCCGCCTACGTGGCACGGCTATAAAAAGCCTGGGCGGGAGGACGGTTCGAACTTTGTTTTTGTCCTCCTTCCTCCCGTCCGTGTCTGAATTTTCGCTCTCTTCTTCCTCTCCTCCGCTGTCGCGTCTTTCCTCGTCAGCCATTCCTTGCAATCACCGTCGATCCCTTCGGTGAGTCTTTAGTCTTTCCCTTCTCCTTTAATTAGCTTTAATGGCCGCACACGGCTCTCAAAGCCCTCGGGAGGAAATGTCAGTAGATGAGGGCGTGTCCCAACACCTCTGGGATATTACAGACCCACCATCTCTGTTGACGGAGTTCGTCGTCGGAGCTGACGCCGCATTTAGGCTTGTCAGAGAATCCGGCAGCCCTTCGGCTGAGCATCCCGCCCAGACAGGTCCATCAAGTGGTGGGACATCTCTGGTGACTCGTCCAGGGAGACCTAACCCGTGGGCGGACCAGATGGAGGACGAGGAGGGAGAGGGAGAGGACGATTTGGTCACAGGTGAGGGAATGGCCGTTCCATACCCTGTGACGCGAACTGCGCAGACTTCTGGATCGTCTTCGAAAGGAGAAGGAGACGAGCCCAGCGGTCTCGTAGCTTCTACCCTCACCGAGTCCGATTTAAACCGAATCAGGGCTGGTTACCATGTGCCTGATTCGGTCATCCTTCATCTGCCTCGTCCGGGTGACCTGCCCGACCATCCCCCCGCAGGGATGGTTGCAATTTTTCAAGTCTCGATGCAGTGCGGCCTGCGCCTGCCACTCCAACCCATTGCCCGTGACTTCCTCTCTCGAGTCAAAATAGCCCCCGGCCAAATCGTCTCAAACGCGTGGAGGAACTTGTTCGGGTGTGCCGTGCTTTGGTCCGAGCTAGAACAACCTTCTCTCACGGTCGACGAGTTCCTCTACTTGTATCAAGTCCGACCAAACCCCAACTTCCCTGGCCTATACTTTCTAAGTGCGTGGAGAGGCAAGGGGGGATCTCTGATAACCGACCCACCTACTTCGAACAAGTTCTGGAAGGAGAGGTGGTTTTGGGCGTGCGGTCGGTGGGAGTCGGCCGACTCGTGGCCGTACGAGCCTCAAGTATCCCGCACATTCCGTAGAGCAGGTGACTCGGCACTTCGACTCACCCCTTTTCTTATCCTCCTTTTATATATTCTCTTCCACTGATCGGGACTCTACCGTGTCTTGCACCGTGTCTTGCAGATATCTTAAAGAGTAGGGGGAAGCTCGAGTCCGGGGCTTTGACTCGGATAAGAGAGTTGAAGAAGCTGAGCGCGGCGGAGCGATCTTGGAAGTTGCTCCTGCAACCCGAGCGTCTTCACCTCGCCGGTCTTGACTCGTTCGTTTCAGGTATTTCGCTCTTCCTTATGTTTGTCTCATTGATTTTTGGTTTGCTTGCTTAACCTTTACACTCGTTGTTGCAGATCTCCCCGAAGCTCGCCCAATTTTGAGACCTACCCCAGAGAGCATGGTCGAGCCCCGACCCGCCTTGAAGCCTGTTTCCAAGGTGAAGGCTCCCCCAAGATCGACTCTGCTGTCGGGGTCCCGACCCTCAAAGCAGTAGAAGATCGCGGGCAAGGGGAAGGACACGGTCGCTCCACCTGCTGCCGCGCCCGCCATTCCCCAGGTGGTCGTCCTCTCTGACCCCGATGAGAGGGCCGAGGAGACGGGGCCAATCCATCCAATCACTCAGGCGACACCTGAGTCGGGGCCCGCCGCAGTGGAGGTCTCAGGGCCGAGGGAGGTCCTTCGTGAAGAGTCCCCGAGAAGGGAGATGACTCAGGCGGAGTCCCCCTTCTCGAAGATTGTTACGGGGATGGTGCCTTGAGCGCTTGCCCACGGGAGCGAGAGAGACTTTGCCAACTACTACAACGCTCCGACGGCCCAGACCCTCGGGCATGCAGCAAGGCTGCTTCTCGAGGTAAAATCTTCTTCATTCTCGTGTTGCTTTTTGTCTAGGTTTTCCAAGACGACTCACCGTTTCTGTATTGCAGCTGGCGCCTTGCCTCGTTAAGGTAAGCTCGGAGCTGGTCGCCTCTCAGAAACTCGCGTTCGAGGCAGAGACTGCGAAGAGAGTCGCGGCCGAGGCTGAGGGCCGTAGGGAGATCGCCGAGGGCCGAATCGGCATCATGACCGGTGATCTTTCTATCGCCCGGAAGATGGCCGCTGACGCCCGCGCGGCTCTCGAAGGCGTGAAGGCCGACAATGCTCGCCTTACTCTGCTCCTTCAAGAGGCCGAGGAGAGGGAGCGGCTTCTTCGCCAGGTTCACGGCGAGTGCGATGGCGCCCTCGCTCGCGCGAAGGCCGAGGCCGGCGAGCTTGTTCGGGAGGCCCAGGGAGAGACGCGTCGAGCCCAGGAGGAGCGAGACCGAGCTGTAGAGGCCTTCCTCGAGTCTACCGAATTTGAGGAAGAAAGGGACCACCTTTACCAAGGCGGCTACAAGGCCTGCGTTCTGGAAATGAGGGCGGCCTTCCCTGAGCTCGATCTCTCCGCTTTCGAGGTTGACAGTCCTCCCGCCGAGACTGCCGAGGGCGACGCCGCTGAAGGAGACGCTGCCATTGCTGTTGCCGACGAAGCCGGTCCCTCGGGCGCCTCTTAGGATTGTATTTTTTCTTTTTGTAATCAAAATTTTTATAACTGACTTTCTGTAACTGGCCCGACATTGGGTACTTGAATGAAATAGAGCTTTTATTGAATCGTCTTCAATTACAGTAAGAGTGATTGTATCTTACGGATAATAAACTTTAAGATTCTCGGCGTTCCAAGGATGAGGCAACAGCTACCCGTTCAGGTCTTCCAGCTGGTAGGTTCCGGGTCGGATGATACCTGAGACGACATAGGGGCCTTCCCAGTTCGGCCCTAATGTACCCGACCCAATTTCCTTAGTGTTTGGGAAGGTCCTTCGAAGGACCATGTCCCCGGTTCGGAATCGTCGGACTTTGACTCGACGATTGTAAAACCGAGACACCTGTCTCTGTCGAGCTATCACTTTCAGTCGAGCACTTTCTCTTCTTTCTTCTAACGAATCAAGAGCGAATGAGAGGAGTTCACCGTTCTCTCGTTCATCATACAAGTTGACTCGGGCTGAACCGATACCGATCTCGACCGGCGCGACCGCTTCCGCGCCATAACATAGAGAGAAGGGGGTTTCTCCCGTCGCGGTTCGTGCCGTGGTTCGATAAGCCCACAGTATATTCGGAAGTTCTTCGGCCCATGCTCCCTTTGCCTCGTCAAGTCTTGTCCGGAGATACTGCTTTATGATTTTGTTGATCGCCTCGACCTGTCCATTCGTCTGAGGGTGATGAGGTGAGGCGTATACATTACGAATCCCGAGGTTGCCGCACATCTCCCGGAATTGTCTGTTATCGAACTGCCTGCCATTGTCTGTTACTATCGTCCGGGGTATTCCGAACCGACATATAATATTTTTCCATATGAAACTCGTCACCTTTTGCTTAGTAATTTTCGCCAACGGTTCTGCTTCGGCCCACTTCATGAAGTAGTCCACCGCCACCACGGCAAACTTAGTTTGGCCCTTCCCCAATGGAAAGGGCCCGATTATGTCTATTCCCCATTGCGCGAAAGGCCAGGGTCCCGACATTGGAGTCAGCTCCTCGGGGGGTTGTCTCGGGATCACTGCGAACCGCTGACACTTGTCACACCTTTGGACGAATCGTTTGGAGTCATGTTGTATGGTCGGCCAGTAATATCCCTGCCGCAACACTTTGTTGGCGAGCGAGCGTCCTCCCGAATGGTTTCCGCATATTCCGTCGTGTATCTCCCGTAAGACATAGTCGGCTTCTTGGGAGTCGACGCACCTTAGTAGAGGAGTATGAAAGCCTTTTTTATACAGAATCTCATTGAGGACAGTGTAGCGCGAGGCTCGAGTTTTTAATCGCCGTGCTTCGGCGCGATCTTCTGGCAGTTCACCATTGTTGACGAGTGGGTCGAACCAAGCGGCCGCCGGATCGATTGGAAACAGGACCGAGACCGTCGGCTCGTTCACGCTGGGTTCAGGGACATGTTCAATTGGAACTGACCGAGGTATGTCTTTCTCGTCTGCTGAGGCCAGCCTTGCTAGTAGGTCGGCTTTGGCGTTGTCGGTTCTGGGTATTCGAATTATTTCACACTTCTGGAATCCGCTGATCAATTCTTTAGCCTTCTCCATGTACGCCTTTAACTGTTCTTTCCGAGTCTGATAGACGCCGAAAACTTGGTTAACAACCAATTGTGAGTTGCTGAAAACGTTCAAATGGGTCGCGCCCAAACTCGCGGCGAGTCTGAGGCCTAGTAATAAGGCTTCGTATTCTGCTGTATTGTTAGACGCGTGAAAGTCGAGTCGCAAGGCATACTGCATGCAAGTTTGATCAGGAGTTTCTAATACTACCCCGGCCCCACTTGCCTTCGAGTTGGATGAGCCGTCGACAAATAGCTTCCAGGGTGTAGGCCCTGGAGAGGAAGAACCCTTGGGTACATGAACTCCCTCTGGTTCGGGCAGACTATTGGGATAAGGAACCACTTCGACAAGGAAATCGGCGACGGCCTGTCCTTTTAAAGCGGCCCTGGGCCGGTAATGTATGTCGAACTCACTTAATTCGACTGCCCACTTTGTAAGTCGGCCAGAGGCTTCCGGCTTTTGAAGAACCTGGCGGAGTGGTAGGTCGATCACAACGGCGATCGTGTGGGCCTGAAAATATGGCCGAAGGCGTCGTGATGAAACTACTAGGGTGAAGGCTACTTTCTCAAGCTGAGGATACCTTGTCTCGGCGGGAAGCAAGGCTTTGCTAACGTAGTAGACTGGCAGCTGCTTCCCTTGACTCTAGCGTATTAACGCCGAGCTTACTGCGGCTTCAGACACGGCCAAATACAACAATAACACTTCACCAGGCTCGGGCTTAGATAACAGCGGTGGAGATCCGAGGTAAACTTTCAATTCTCGAAACGCTCTCTCACATTCCTCCGTCCACATCATAGTCTGTCGTCCCTTCAATTGCTTGAAGAACGGGAGACACTTGTCTGTGGCTCGGGAAAGGAAGCGATTGAGCGCGGCCACTCTTCCAGTTAATCGTTGAACGTCTTTGATAGTTTTGGGAGACTCCATTTCGAGTAAGGCTTTGATCTTCTCTGGGTTTGCTTCGATTCCTCGCTGACTAACGAGGAAACCGAGGAACTTTCCCGAGCTCACGCCGAACGCGCACTTGCTAGGGTTCAGCTTCATCTTATACTTACGCAGAATTAAAAACATTTCTTCCAAGTCCTTCTCATGGTCGGATGCCTGTTTACTTTTGACGAGCATATCATCAATATAAACTTCCATCGTTCGGCTAATTTTCCTGGAGAACATTTTGTTCACCAACCGCTGATAAGTCGCTCCGGCATTCTTTAACCCAAATGGCATCACTCGGTAACAATAAAGGCCTTTGTCAGTGACAAAGGCAGTCTTTGATTTATCATTTTCATGCATTACAATTTGATTATAGCTTGAATAGGCATCCATAAAGCTGAGCAATTCATGACCCGCCGTACTATCAACTAACTGATCGATACGAGGAAGAGGGAAGCTATCCTTGGGGCAGGCTTTGTTTAGGTCCGTATAGTCTATACAGACTTGCCACTTCCCATTAGCTTTCTTCACTAGTATGACATTAGCTACCCATTCCGGATAGTATACTTCTTCGATAAACTTGGCTTTAAGAAGCTTGCCGACCTCCTCTCCTATGATAGTGTACCTTTCCGGGCCGAGAGGTCGACGTTTCTGCCGGATGGGCCTGTAGGTCGGGTCGATGTTGAGTCGGTGCATCATGACCGAGGAATCAATCCCAGGCATGTCTTCATGACTCCAAGCGAAGACATCGGCATACCTCCGAAGCAAAGTAATTATTCGTTCTCTAAGAGGCAGGCTCAATGATGAGCCGATTCGGACTACTTTTGCAACGTCCGTCTCGGTTAACGGCACCGAGATGAGCTCTTCCATCGGTTCTCCCCGCTCGTGCAACCCAATACGGGGGTCCAGTGATTCGATCATCGAAACTCTTCCGGGGCTTTTACTGCGGTGGCGTAGCACTTCCTAGACTCTTGCTGGTCTCCTTTCACCACCCCTACTCCCGACTCAGTCGGAAATTTCATGGAGAGGTGGTAGGTAGACACTATGGCCTGAAGGAGGCTGAGAGACAGTCGGCCGAGGATGGCGTTGTACACCGAAGGTTGGTTCACGACCAGGAAGTCGACCATCCCGGTCCTTTGGTGGGGCGCAGTCCCCGCGGTGAGCGGCAACGAGACGATTCCTTCTGGGAGTACCTGTCCGCCCGAGAAACCGATGAGCGGCGTCCGGACAGGCCGTAGTACCGACCAACCTATGTCCATTTTATCGAATGCTGTAGTGAATAAGACGTCCGCTGATGACCCTGTATCCACCAGTATCCGGAACACCTTTCTGTTCGCGATGGTGAGGGTGACCACTAGCGCATCATCGTGAGGATGATGAATGCCTCGAGCATCTTCTTCAGTAAACGAGATGCAATACTTCTCTCGTTTTTTCTCTTTGGGAGGCCGAGATAGCAGGAGAACTTCGGACTCGGGGCGGTCGAGGCTTCTGGCGTGGTTTTTTCGGGCGTTATTCGAATCCCCGCCGCCTCGATGACCCCCGACAATCGTTCGAATTTCTTCCTGGGGCCGGTCTACACTCGGTCCCGCGACGGCGTCGGTCCCAGCCGTGTGTTCTCTTAGCCGGCCTTCTTTAATCAGCCGCTCAATCTCGTCCTTCAGATGATAGCAGTCACTCGTGTTGTGACCGTGGTAGTGGCAATACTTGTCCTTGTTCCGACGACCAGGATTCCCTCGCATTTTCCGAGGCTAGTTGACGAAGCCCTCGGTTTTGATCTCCATCAGCACTTGTTCAGGAGATTTGTTCAGCGGGGTATATGCAGGGAATTTCCTGTCGGGTCGCTTTCCGGACCTGCTGTCGTCTCGGTCCCGGTCGTCTTTTCGTTTCTTCCCTCCGGCCGAGTCGGCCCCCTTTTTGGCCGACTCTTTTGCCGAAGGCTTCGTGTTCTGATTTTTCTCTCTTAGGAGTCGCGTTTCCTCCGCATCGGCGTATTTGTCCGATCGAACCATAAACTCGCCCAAAGTATCAGGCGGATTTTTATCCAGTGATGCCAGAAAAGGCTTGTCTCTGACTCCCTGCATGAGAGCGTTGAGTGTCGTTTCCTCAGAATGTTTTCGAACCTGGAGAGACTCGAAATTGAAGCGTTTAATGTAGTCCTTGAGTAATTCTCCTTCCCTCTGAACTATGTTGTTCAGATGCGCGGGAGGCTTCAGTTTCTTCTTTCCGCCAATGAAATTGCTGAGGAAGGCGTCGCTGAGTTCGACGAACGACTTTATTGACCCGGGTTTCAGTTGCTTAAACCAAAGTCGGGCAACGTCCGTCAGGGTCAGAGAAAACGCTCGGCACATAACAGCATCCGAAGCGTCGTGCAATTCCATGTAAGTCCTGAAGCATTCAAGATGCTCTGTAGGATCGGTCTTCCCAGAAAATGGAGTAATCTGGGGTAAGCGGAACCTTTCCGGCAAGCGGGCCCGCATTACCTCGTCCACGAACGGAGAGGCTTTTTCTTCGTGTTTGGTTGGATCTGAGTTCCGACCATGCTTTATATCTGCCATTTCCTTCGCCATCTTCTCTCGGACTTCGTTTTTGAAGTCCTGCATGTCGGCCTTCCAGGGTTCGGCGCTCTCTGCCGTTTCTTCAGCGTCTGCCGGTAGCCGACTGCGCCTCCTTTGATCTATTCTATGCCTCAGGTCAGAGGGAGGCAGAACGCTGTTGCCGAACGAGCAGGTGCCGGGTGACTGGGTTCTCGGGGCTGACTCGGTCGTCTAGGGGACAGTGGCGCGGGCGGCTGCGCTACGGATGCTGGTGGATGAGCTGGCGTCGACTCTTGTCGCTGCATCTGCTGGTTGCACAGTTGTTCCAGCATGTGTTTCATGGTGGCCATCTCGGAACGCATTTCCTGAACCTCACGATCCAGGTATGCGTTCCCGTGGTTGGGCTGGCTTGTAGTCGCAGGCGGCGCTGCCGGGAGAGCTCCCTGAGCGACGCTAGCGGCGGCCTCCCTCACTTCATCTGGGTCTGTCCTTCTTGTTCTTGCCATTTGAATGGTTGGAGAAAGCGGCTTTTTGTCCGTTTCCCACAGACGGCGCCAAACTGTTGCAGTGTTTTTATGGAACGGTTTCTCTTGGCGATGGACCCTCCTTCACCTGCACAGAAACAATGTCAAGGGAACCCTGGCTAGGGTCGGGGAACCTCCGATGCTTAAGTCAGTAATCTCGTCTCTGGCTCAGAGCTTTTCTCAGTTAGTATTTGCGTACCCTTTACTGTTCCAAGCTTGGAGATTTATACAATCTGTCAATCCTTATCTTCGGAGGATTCTTCTCCTGGGATCGCTCAAGATCCCGAAAATCTCGGGATCCGCTATCAATATCCCTGGATTTTCGTAGATCTGCATCTGTCCTTGCTCCGTCATTACCTGTCTCGGTTGGATCTCGACTGACTCCGGGGGAGTCTCGGCCAAGCCATGACCGACACCGGGGGAGTCTCGGCCGATGCAGGAGTACGGGTTCTGAGCCGTGCTCGACAGAATTAACTCCCTGAGGGGATCTTTACTCTATCGGTTAAATGGCTTTCACACGCCCCGCCTTCAGTGGGGTGATGCAGGCGAGGTTATCACACTGACAGAGCGACTTTACTCGTCTTTGCTTACACCTGAGGGCCCGCCATCTGCCCTGTCAGTGTTGTCTCAATTTCTTCAAGCAGTGTCAACAAAGTCGACCTACTCTCCTACGAACTTCGGGACTTTATCCGAGACCGACACATTTTTCCCCAACAGATATGATTAATGGACACCACATTAACGTCTCGAGTCGACTCCTTCACCCGTGCATGTTTGCAAGCGTGAGCGAACACGCGAAGAGGATAACTCGGAAAAGTGCGTTTCTGGTCCGGAATCCTCATGTGAGAAAACAGAAAACGTCCGCGCTTCTTCGCAATTGACTAAGAATCGTTCGTTGCGTCTAATCAACGTACACGTGTCTATGTAGTTTATGAATCCGGTCCGTTCTTCTGTTGGATCGTACAATCGATAGATCAATCCTATCTATTAATCTATAATCTTCAATCAGAATATTTCCAATGAACAAGAACCGTTAGTAGAGAAACAGAACTTGCAATAGGTAATTTTTCTGCAGGGCCCACTTAAAGGACCGTCCAGATGCAGATCCACCAAACCCAGCCACGTGGACAATATTAAGTGGCGACGGTCCGAGACGGTGGATACATCAGGACGAAACCCAATACCCTCTGCCTCGCTAAGCGACAACGAAAATCTGCCACGAATCATTAAATAACAGAATACAAGTCCACCAATCTGAACCGTCCAGGTGGCATTTCCTCTTGTGGATGTGACTGGGATCTGAAATCTCACTGACCGCACAATCTAAACCGTTCAATTGCTGGCTATCGGCAATTAATAATTTTTTGGTCCAAATCACACTTCCGATCAGTGTCAATTTCAGGATTCGCATCATTAGTTGCGAGGCCCACTATTTTGGACGGTGGTGGAGTTAGCATGCATGCGTGCCACATATAGAGTGGATGAAAGAAAGAAAAGAAAAAACAATAAAACAAAAACAAAAGAAAAAAAACAATATTCTACAGTATCTAGACTCTCCAGTCCAGAGTAGCATGATTGCTCGAGGATAACAATCAGAATCCTACTTTCCTTAACCATCGGAGGATATTTATGGGATATCTGCGCCGTTCATCAGGTGGGCCACTCACATTCAGTGACAAGAAATCATGTTAACCGAGATCATGTCAAGCCACATTTGTAAATTAAACATAGACCATCAGTCAATATTTAATACTCGTCTCTTTCCCACACCTCATATGCAGACGAGATGATAACTGGCCCTGACTGATTTTTCGTTCACGGAACATAAACGATGTGGCCTACCACAATAACGACTCGGATCTCACACATACGTTCTGTATATGGCACGTGCGAGAAGATCGTGTTTCTATAGCTACTCGCGAGTAAATCTGGTTCGGCAGGTTAGTCGCGGGAAAAGAAAACTATAAAAACGCCAAACCCCAGTTAATCAGCAGATCGGAGAACTCAGAAATCCGTATAAGGAAAAACCCAAAGGGATTAAAAAAAGAAGAAAAAAATCCATTCCCAAAATCTAATCTGACTCTCCAAAACCCTAATTTCTCCTTCTCTGAAGTTCTATTTTCCCCAAATTTCCCCAGTCTTCAATGCAATTCCTTTCAATCATCGGAAAAAAGAAGAAATAGTAGCCATCTTTTCTTAGCTTCAGTAATCTTGAAGTATCATCTCTTTAAGGAGCTGGTTCGTACTCATTTTACTGCTAGTTTTGGTTGTTGAATTGGAATCTGTTGCTAATGTTGAAATATCATCTCTTTGTGGAGCTGGTTCCTACTCATTTTACTGCTATTTTTGGTTGTTGAATTGGAAATCTGTTGCTAATGTTGAAATATCATCTCTTTGTGGAGCTGGTTCCTACTCATTTTACTGCTATTTTTGGTTGTTGAATTGGAATCTGTTGCTAATGTTGAAATATCATCTCTTTGTGGAGCTGGTTCGTACTCATTTTACTGCTATTTTTGGTTGTTGAATTGGAATCTGTTGCTAATGTTGAAATATCATCTCTTTATGGAGCTGGTTCGTCCTCATTTTGCTGCTATTTTTGGTTGTTGAATTGGAATATGTTGATTTATTCGTAAGCTTTTCGAGCTGTGATCTCTCTGAAATTGTGGAAATTTGCCTCTCTTTTTTTTTTTTTGGTCATTTTCCTAGATGGAAGGTTTGGATCTTGAATCGATTGGGGAAATTTTCTGAACTTGGAGCTTCTGTAGATATGGATTTGATACAAAGTGTTTCGTTTTTGGCTGGCACTCGCAATTGCGATCTTTGGAAGGTGAAATGGGGGAAATATTGTGCTTGTGCCGGTTTATGGCGGAATCAGGGGATGAGGTGTGAATGGAGTGGTCGAGTTTTGAGGATGATTGGGAAGGATTATGATGGTGGTGTCAGTAAAAGGTCAGTGATTGTCAATATGAGTGATGGTGGGACTGAGACTGGGACTGTAGTGGTTGAGAAACCGAGCTTGCGGGGGTTGGAAGTGTTCGCTGGAAGTCCGACACCTTTTGGTGCCACTGCTCGAGATGGGGGTGTCAATTTTGCTGTATATTCAAGGAATTCTACATCGGCCACCCTTTGCTTGATCAGCCTCTCAGATTCACGAGAAGTGAGTTAGTATCAACTTATGTACATCCCCTCTCTTAGGTTTTTTTTTTTTTTTTTTTAAATGTATTCTTCAGTCTGGCTTGAACGAATTTTCTATTGAAATGTATTATCTGGAGGTATTATATAATGCTTGCTTGAAGGAAAGGTGCTACTTTTTGTTCTATCTAGCAACGATATAGGTGGGTCCCACCATTTGGTAATCTAATCCGTTGATTTGGTGTGATCCATTAAGGGAGGGGCTGCTATGCCTCAATGTCTGTTCCCATTTGGATGATCCCATCCCTTCAATGGAATTCGACAATTATTGCAAGTTGTCCACATTTAATGGGGACACGGTTTGGCTGGTGACCCCAACACCAGCTAGCTATCTGGTGTCAAAGCTCTATGGGCCCCACTATGATGTTTGTGTTTTGCGCATGCTGTCCATCCATTTTTCTAGCTCATTTTAGGGCATGAGCCCAAAAAATGAGGTAGATCCAAAGTTCTAGTGGACCACACCATAGGAAACAGTGGGGATTGAATGCCTACGGTTTAAAACTTCTTGGGGGGCCACTGCAATGTTTCTTTGCCATCAAACCAGTTTATAAAATCACATAACCCTGGTTGAAGGAAAACACAAATATCAGCTTGATCCAAAACTTCTGTGGTCCCCAAGAAGTTTTCAATGGTAAGCATTCAACCCCACTATTTCCTGTGGTGTGGTCCACTTGGGCTTTGGATCTGCCTCATTTTGGGGCTCATGCCCGAAAATGAGCTAGAAAAATGGATGGACAGTGTGGATAAAACACATACATCATGGTGAGGCCCAAGGAGCTTTGGCACCAGCTAGCTGGTTGGTGTTGGGGTCACCAGCCAAACTGTGTCCATTTAGTGGGACCCAATCTAATGTTGGGGATCAAATGGCAAGGAGTTCTTTTGGGTACCTCTCATCCACCATGGGGCCCACCATTTGAATGATTTGGATAGCCCAAAGGTGGGCCCACTTTTCACTTGACCAAGCAAATTTTCTATTTCATTTGCCTATCTGTCATATGGAAAATGCCTTCCAATCATTAGTGCAAACACCTTAGACCAGTAAAATTAGTACAAATGCATTTCAGTTTTTATATGTGGAATCTTGTTATAACAGGATTTTTTAGTCCTATTCAATGTTTGTTAACTCAAATGCAGGATAGAGTGACTGAGCAGATTCTCCTTGATCCATCGGCTAACAAGACAGGGGATGTTTGGCATGTATTTCTTTGTGGGGATCTCAAGGACATGTTATATGGCTACAAATTTGACGGGAAGTTTTCCCCTCATGAAGGGCATTACTATGACTCATCTCAGATCTTGTTGGACCCTTATGCTAAGGTTGTTTACATGCAGAAGCGTTCTTTCATCTTGATCATGTGATCTAGTTAGTATGATGTTTTATGAATGCTAATTTCTTTGAACGCATGACAATGCATACTTCCTTTGCATGTGTGTGTTGTTTGATTGGGTTTAGGTTCTATGCATTTTTAGCAGCATTATGAATAAAAACAATCACAGCTAATTCTTCTTTTGATTATTTAGGCAGTTATAAGCAGAAGGGAGTTTGGTACCATGGGACCTGGCGGCACATGTTGGCTTCAAATGGCTGGCTTGATACCTTCTTCTGACAGTGAGGTATCCAAAGGATTTATGAGAAGTATAATTTGTTTGGTGTTCGTATTCATATCTTTTGCCCTCTTTTCCTTCCCCTGTATATTTAGTGCTGTTTCATTTTTCTCACCAGGAACTGGGTTTTCTTCTGCAAAAAACTGTTTCACATGTCTGTATACTGTTATATAGGTTTTGTTTTTTTTTAAAATGGATAACATAACCTTCACTCAAGAGCACAAAAATATATCAAGACAGAGGTAATCATTTGCTAAATTATCCCATAATAATGGATGCATCTCACAGACCCATAAATGATGTAGCACATATTTGTAGCTTTTTCATGCAGCTTGGTAAGGGAAGTGAGAATATTCATCCTTTACTGTCCCAATTTGCTATTATGCTGTTTTGTGCTTTTTTAAGCTTGCATGTTACTAAAATCTACTCATGTGGTAATATACTTTTCATTTAGATTGAGCAAGGACACTGCTGTATTTTGATACTGACAGATCGCCTTTCAGTTAATATTAGTTTCCACCAAGGTAATTAAAAAAAAAAAAAAAGGGTTACGTAACGGCCATAATGGTAATGGTGGGAACTGTTGTGCATTACGGCGCCATAACAGCCATCATAGAAAAAATGGCATGTAATAGCTTGTAACAGCCGTAACAGCCTTGTAATAATCCATTACAAGGCCAATACAATTTTTTTTTTTGGTAAGGCCGTAATGGCAGTTACGGCTTGTATCGTAATGGTAACAACCCATTACTGATATTGAATACTTTGGTTTCCACTTAAGAACGAGAAAAGAATGAATTGTTATTGCAAACAAGAACAGTCAATGTAAAAGTTCTGTTTTTGGGACTGTCATATTTCTATTTGGTTTTGTTTGTGTCCTTGATGTTCAATAAAAGGTAGTAGTCGAGGAGGGGAAATTTTAATACATTGGTTTACATGATAGTTGACTTTTTTAATTATCTTTTCCACCTTATACTTTGTACTTCTCCGGCTTTTTCTTGATTCTAAATCCAATAAAATCACAAGTCCTTGTGAATGGCCAAACTTTTTCCTCAGCTATGTAATTGATTGCACCATTGTTTTATATAATAAATAGCATGTAGCATAGCGCTCAACTCCCTGAAGAACAAGGCATAAGCTACATAGCGTGTAGCATAAGCTACAGCTACGTGCCACTTCCAAATTTTTAATTAAGGCTGCTTTTGGTTCCACCAAATATCATGAAATTCAATGATATTTTCACCAAATTAGATTGATTAAAACGTGAAATTTTATGAAACTTCATGATATTTGGTGCAACCAAACACAACTTAAAATAATAGGAAAAATACGGCAAAGGAACTGAGTTAATACTATTACTTACATCAGTTTACTGAAATCATTGAAAAGATTATCTTACTTTATTGAATATATATATATATATATATATAAAACAGATACACCCAAATCCATAGCTCAACTGGCAGACTAAGTGGAGATACCTCGTTTCAACACTTGAGGTCTTGGTATCGATCCCTAGCGGGGGTGGCTAACATGGAGTGTGTGTGCTGACATGGGTGTGTACTAATTAGCGAACCGATTCTTTTGAATATTTGGAAAATAGAATATCGACAGAACCATCATTATTCATTTGTATAATATCTGGTTCAATAGATTCTTTTGGAAGTTTTTCTTGGGCATCTTCAATATGCCATTTAGCAATATTGATTTCATCCCATTTAATCCTTTTGGGAACCACAATATTATGGTTAAGATTTGCCATAAAGAGAGTAGTTAATCCTTTAACCCTGTCTTCATATGCTGTCCCTGGAGCATTCGTTTTCATGAGTTTATAATATATACGATATGTTATCGTAATATTTTCACTTCCAGGTAGCATATTGAATCCTTGGGTATAGATTCCTAATCTTAGAAATCTAGATAAATGCTTATCTGTTAAAGATACAACATAATTTGGGATACATATAAAATATGCAGGTCCATCAGAAAGGGTTGCTTCAACCATTCCTATTAAGGAATCATTGAAAGCAAGGTGTCTTCTATCTCGTAAAGTCACCAAGCAAGAAGTCTGTAAACCCAATCGAGTTAATGGTTTTACAGCAACTTGAACAAATCCTAAATGAAGGTAATTGTATTTGGAAGAATTTTGGAGTATTTCTCTAACAGAAAGTAGAGATAAGTCTTCATTTTGGTGAGATATAGGGATTGTTTGTTCTATTGTTTTGATGATGAAGTCAGATTCAAGTGATTCATCATTTTGGAAGGAACCTTCAATATATATCTCATTGGTAGGAACTTGTGGCAAATTCCAATTTTGAAGTAATTGTTCGATATCTGAGTATAGAATTTCTTCAAGATTTTTTATAGACATCGTCTCAGCAAAGGCGGTCTTGTCAATGCTAGTCGATTCTATTGTTTTGCTTATCTTTGCAGATTCAAAATCAAAATTACTTTGGAGAAAACCATTTGGTTATTTTGGATTTTAAACTTTTGGAAGGTGTAACAGTATTTTGGCTCACAGAAGCAGAACTATTAGATCTGTCTAGCTTTGTATATTTGGCAGATCTTTCTGAAAGAGATTTTCTTTCAGATTCCATATTTTAAATTAAAATTAAAAGAGTGGCTTGTCAATAATAGAATTCCCTTTAACAGCCTTACGCACCACTGACTAACGGCAAGAGGGTATTACGACAAGGGAGCCTCGAACCTCTTTTAACTGATTTAAAATATAAAATAGGAAATAAATCTGTTGCAAAAAGATTTGTAAAATATAAAAACTTATAAAGATCTTCAAGATATGCGAGGAAAGATAAGCAAGATAATATTAACGAAAAACAAAATACAACTGCTTACAAGATTGGCTCTGATACCACTTTCTGCCAGGATCACTTGAGCAGTAAACAAAACTTACAAAGAACCTTACAAGAAAACTCAAACGAAAACTCACTCTTGCTTGCTATTCAAGCACTCTATAGGACGAAATGCTGAATTCGCTAATCGAACTCTGCCCTTCAACTAAGAAAATAAACTCTTTATATAGAGTTATGACAAGAACTATTACAAAGTGAATTTACAAAACCGTGGGTATGAAACGGTGGGCGAATAGTACCCAGATTTGGAACTGTATGGTTTTACTATTCTGGATTACTTTTTGCTACAGTAAAAGTGAATAGTGAAAGTGCTACAGTAATTTTGACGTGCTGCTACAGTAGAGTCTCTACAGTAGACTTTTTGGATGTGTCTTTTGGTCGGTAATGGAGACAGCTTGGCTTCGGCTTCGACTGTCGGTGCTTGCATTTGGCTTCAATTTTGTATTTGGCTTCATTTTGACTTGAATTTGCAGGAAATCGCATCTTGGATTTATAGAAATTTCAGAAGAACACTTCTTGGTTATCTTGATGAAGATCAATTTCAGGGGCAGCCGTTGAAGATCCTTCGGATTCCACGTACGTAGATCCTTGACGGCTGGACACTTGATCTTGGAAAGCAATGAATGCAGCCTTAAGTGCAATCAATTCTTGCTTCAATTTTGCTGTTTCATCAGGCGGAGGGGCCGTGATAGCTTCTTTGAAAGATTTTGGTAATTGTTAGGCAGTAGGCTACTTCTTTGTTGCTTCTAGAACAATGGAGCAGTCAAATTTGTTCCACCACTTGATATATGTGGATTGGAATAAAACTTTGACATTTTGGTATTTAGAAGGTAAAACCTCATAATTCAAAGAATCTTGTACTTCTTCCCAAAACAATTCTTATGCAAACCAGAATTCTATTCCAAAAACAATCCCTACTCGTGTTTTTAGTCCTCGATACCAAGATGATGAATATAATCCTACGGAAAGTGATTTTATACCAAGAGTTAATGTCATTTCCGCAAATGCCAACCTCCAAGAAACATTTGCTATAGATACAGAATATCTAAAGCAAGACTTTCAAAAACATCCTTTAACTAGATGGTATTTTAAAAATATACCTGACATAGTAAAAAAGGATCTTAAAGAAAAATGGTATCTTCATATGGAAACAGTAAAAGAAACCATTTCTTTCTTCATATGGTTTAAAACCAATAATGAAATTACCCCAACCACTCCAAAAGAAATTCTTATGCTTCAGAATCTCACAAGAAAATGGGAATCTCAAGCTAGGAATCAAATAAACCAAGCTTTTCCCCCTTTCCAATCAATTAAAGTATCTGGTACTATTGCATCTCCTATAAAAGTAGGCGAAAAGCTTCCTGCAGATAGACCAGTTACTCCAAAAGATTTGGCTCGCATAGTTGAACAAAACAACTATACAAATACGTTTCTTCATACCCTTGGAGAACAAATGAATTTATACAAAACACCATTATTTCCAGCATCTTCTTCTTCTTCTCCAATAGAGCAAAGAAAGACTTCTGCTTTCTTTTTGCCAAAAGAACTTGCCAAGCCAACATTTCCAAATCCAAATTCACGTTCAGATTTTATATCTGAATTAGCCAAAGAACTTGATAAAGCAAAAAACCCCTCTGTCAATGTTCTTTCTCAAGAATCCCAAGAATCTCCTAAAATAAACTATCAACTCCAAAACATTCAATTGGATTCTACATCTGAATCTGATAATGAAGAAAGTGATTCAGAAAGTGATTCTTTCTCTACCTCTGAAATTGAAAAGGTAAAGAATCAATTTGTAGAATCAAGCAAAATTCCCCAAATTCATAGTATTGTTAAACCTACTAAACAATATTACCAAAGGCCTACTCCTGTTGATCTCCAGATAGAAGAACAACAAACATTCTCTAAACTCCATTTTGATGGTAACCATCTTCATGAATGGAATTTAGATGGTATGACAGAGTACCAAATTCTCCAACTCTATAACTAAATGCTAATTTACCAAAATGCATGTTTGATATACCATCATACAATAGCCAATATAGCTAGTGCTATAACGCAAGGCTTTACTGGCCAACTATATGGATGGTGGAATTCTTTTCTCTCTCAAAATCAACGAGAAGAAATTCTTTCTGCTGTAAAATTAGATGCCCAAGGACATCCAATACTTGATGATAAAGGAAATCCTATTGATGAACAAGTCATAAGTCTTCTTGTAAATATCATCCAACATTTCGTAGGATCAACGGATGATGTTTCTGAGAAAAATAAGGAACAATTAATGAATCTTAGGTGCAAAACCCAACTGATTTTCGTTGGTATAAAGATGTTTTTCTCTCCAAATTATACAAAATTACTTCCTGTAATGATGTAATATGGAAAGAAAAATTTATCTTAGGACTTCCTCCTTTGTTCTCAGAAAAGGTAAAGGCTAAATTAGAAGACTCGAATTTCGGTATCTTAAATTATAACCGATATACTTTTGGTGAATTAATTCAAGTAATTTGCCAAGTTGGTTTAGGAATTTGTACCGAAATGAAGCTCCAAAAACAATCAAAGCGAGAACAATCTAATGGTCGAAAAGAATTAGGTACTTTTTGTTACCAGTTCGGCTATGATCCCATTGTTTCTCCCTCTACCCGCAAACATTTCAAGCAAAAGGTAAATTATTCTCCTCCTAAACATATTAAGAGAAGAAATAGAGATACTTTTCCAAAAACATTCTCAAAACCAAAAACCAAGTATCCAAAACAAAGAAAAAATCCTTCTTCTGCCAAATGTTATAAATGTGGCCTTCCCGATCATTATGTTAATAAATGCTTTAAAAATAATCCAAAACGTCGGGTCAGAGAAATTGCTGCTAATCTCCATTCTGATGTATCTTCAGATTCTTCTGATGATGATGATAACCAACAATGTAGATGCAAATTCTCTGAAGAAGAATCTAATCATTCTTCTTCTACTCCTTCCAAACCAAATGTCATGGTTATCACTGCCAAAGATCAATTGATTCTTGAACTTATTAATCAAGTTCAAGACCCTGATGAAAAAACAAAATATATTAAACAGGCCCTTGATCAAGCTCTAACACAGGATTCGAAAAAAGAATCTTTTAGCGACAAATCAACGCCTTTCCAAAAAATTGTTGCTAATACATCCATGCATGATGTATATCAACGTCTTCACAATAATCGTAATATTTCCATCACTCAGATCAATCTGCAAGATCTTTATAAGGAAGTAAATATCCTTAAAAAAGAAGTTTCTACACTCAAGAGGCAAGTAGAACTCTTGCAATCTCTCTTTCCTGATGAAGAACTCAATGGTCAAATTGATGATTATATTACTTCTAATATTGTCAATTCCCTGACCACTTATCAATTCCAAAAATGGTATACTCCAATTACCATTACCAATCCAAACTTCAAAAAGGAAGTCATTGCCTTAATAGATACAGGCGCAGACTTAAATTGTCTTCGAGAAGGATTAATTCCTACTCAATTTTGTGAGAAAACCAATAGCACAATTTATATTGCTAATAAACAAGAATCTCATATTGAATATAAATTACCCAATGTTCATGTTTGCAAAAATGGAGTGTGTATTCCTCTCACCTTCATTATTGTAAAAAATCTCCAACAGGATGCCATTCTTGGTACTCCTTTTATTTTGAAAATACAACCCTTTACCACTACTAGTAAAGGAATCCAAACAAAAATAAATTCGATTGATTTATTCTTCGAATTTGTTAAACTACCTCAACATGCTTTGATATCTGAAGTTGTGAATTGTGTTTCCCATAAGGAGACCCAAATCAATTTCTTAAGAAATGAAATTTCCCATCTCCAAATCCAGAAACAACTTCTACATCCAAATTTCCAAAAACAATTATCAAAATTCCAAAAAACTTTAGAAAATCTTTGTTCTGATGTTCCAAATGCCTTTTGGCATCGGAAAACTCATTTAGTTACGCTACCATATATAGAAAACTTTGATGAAGTTCAAATCCCTACCAAAGCTCGCCCTTCTCAAATGGATACAAGACTTCTTCAACTCTGTGATGAAGAAATTAAATCCCTTCTTCAAAAAGGACTCATAACTCCGTCAAAATCACAATGGAGTTGTGCTGCTTTTGATGTTGAAAAAGCTCTTGAAATTGAAAGAGGTGCTCCTAGGCTTATTATAAATTATAAGCCTCTGAATCAAGTTTTAGAAACAATCAGATATCCAATTCCAAATAAAAAAGATTTATTAAATAGGTTGCACAAAGCCAATCTATTTTCAAAATTTGATCTCAAGTCTGGATTTTGGAAAATCCAGATCCATCCTAAAGACAGATACAAAACCGCATTTACTGTCTCATTCGGACATTTCGAATGGACTGTAATGCCCTTTGGTCTAAAAAACGCTCCGTCTAAATTCCAAAAAATTATGAATGACATCTTTCATCCTTATAAAGACTTCATTCTCTCATACATAGATGACTTACTCATCTATTCTCAAAATATAAACCAACATTGGAAACATTTAGAAATTTTTAAATCTGTCATTGAAAGAAATGGTCTTGTTCTTTATTTAAGGAAGATCAAGCTCTTTCAAACAGAGATTCAATTTCTAAGGTTTAAAATTTTCCAAAATACAATTAAACCAATCCAAAGAGTCGTTGATTTTGCAGATAAGTTTCCTGACAAAATTACTGACAAAAAACAACTCCAAAGATTTCTCGTATGTTTAAATTACATTTCCGAATTTTATAAAGATTTAGCCAAAGACAGAGCTCTTTTAACCAAAAAACCAAAATCTATTTGGTCTGAGGACCATACCAAAGCACTCCAAAATATTAAAATGAAAGTCAGACATCTTCCTTGTCTCAATCTTTCAAATCCTGAGTTTCCAAAAATCATCCAAACCGATGCTTCAAACATTAGTTATGGAGGTATTCTCTTACAAAAAGATCCAAAAACAAAGAACAACTTGTTTGTTTTACTTCTGGCGTTTGGAATCCAACTCAGCAAAACTACTCTACCATTAAAAAAGAAATTTTATCAATGGTTTCTTGTATCCAAAAATTCCAAAGTGACATTTTAAACCAAAAATTTATTCTTCATGTAGATTGCCAAGCTGCCAAAGAAGTTTTGAAAAAAGATGTAAAAAACCTAGCTTCAAAACAAATATTTGCTAGATGGCAAGCTATTTTATCTATTTTTTATTTTGATATCGAGTTTATCCCCAGAAAAAAGAATTATTTGCCTGATTTTCTATCTCGCGAATTTTTACGGGGAAAACTGAATCGAGATCTATCCACTACCTCAAAAAATGCCACAAAAATCCAAAAACAAAGGAAAAGAAAAAAGGAACTCGAAATCAAGAATTCATTCTTTCCTCTTCTCCAAACTCCTCTCCAGATCGAAGAACAGAAAAAACCCCCAATCCAAATTGTCTCAAAAGATCTATTCCAAACAATCCAAACCCCTCCAAAAACGGCGTTCCAACCAAATACCCAAAATACAGAAGAATACCAACCAAAAGGAAAACATAGGGTATTAACCCTAGATTCAGAATTCTCCAAACTTCTTGAAGAACTTCTCATTCCAAAACTCTTCCTTCCAAATAATCATTTCCATCCAAGGCAACCAAATTACTCCAGAAACTTCTATGAAGCTATTCTGATCCAAACCAAAAGTGCAATTTTTGAGCATCGCACTAACCAAAATCAAAAAGAAGTCTCTTTCTCCAAAATGAAAATCATCAACACCATTCTGCAAAAAGAATGGGGAAATTCTCTTTCACAATACCAAAATTTCCAAAGTCCTGATGGAAAATCTCATCCTTTTTCATATTGGGACTATATGGTAGCATAGAAATATACTCTCCTTTTCCAAAAATCTGAAAATGGCCATTCATGGTTTTTAAATTTTTCAAGACCATATACCAAAACTATTCTATCATGGTTTTATACCCAATGGTGGGTTTTATTTGGTGGCCAATCAACCATTTTGCCAGATAAATTGTTTTCTCATTATGCAAATCTTGAGAAAGCTCAAAATCCTGAATACCCAGGATGTTTTCTGATGCAATACTTTGTCAAACACGGACTTCCATGGATTCTTCGTTGGAAGTATGAGGTTTTACCGTCTAAATACCAAAATGCCAAAGTTTTATTCCAATCCATATATATCAAGTGGTGGAACAAATTTGACTGCTCCATTGTTCTAGAAGCAACAAAGAAGCAGCCTACTGCCAAACAATTACCAAAATCTTTCAAAGAAGCTATCATGGCCTCTCCGCCTGATGAAACAGCAAAATTGAAGCAAGAATTGATTGCACTTAAAGCTGCATTCATTGCTTTCCAAGATCAAGTGTCCAGCTGTCAAGGATCTACGTACATGGAATCCGAAGGATCTTCAACGGCTGCCTAAAGCATGGAGTAAGTTATATAGCTACGCTAGGTAGTGTGTAGCGTATGTTTACTAGCCTAAAGCATGGAGTAAATGTGACTTAAGCTATTTTCATGAGCTATGTAGTGTGAAGGCTAGGCTTTTGTAGTGCTCTACACACTACATGGCGTAAGCTATATAAAACACTGGATTGGACTATATTTAGTCCACATTTTTGTGGGAAGTGAAATTAACTTAATCTATTTCCGAGCTACCATTACCTAATAATTTCTTATCCATGGATTCAGCATTTTGTTTCCATTAGAACACCATTGTGTTTAGCATGTGTAGCATCCAAGACCAATCTTAATTGTTTCTTATGTTTGAGGATTTTTGGCCCTACATTTATCTTGCTGTTACCATATTTGATATTTTCAGTTTGACTGGGAAGGTGACTTACCTTTGCGTTATCCTCAAAGAGACCTTATAATTTATGAACTGCATGTTCGAGGATTTACAAAGCATGATTCAAGTAACACTAACTACCCTGGAACATATCTTGGTGTAGTGGAGAAACTTGACCACTTGAAGGTATGGATTTAGTATATATTATTTATTTAAACTTCTGCTAAATAAATCATGACACTTTTAGATGTACCAAATAAGAAATTGAAACATCTCTTATATTTTCTCTGTGCTGAGTTTCATGTATTCTACAGGAGCTCGGAGTCAATTGTATTGAGCTAATGCCATCTCAAGAATTCAATGAGTTGGAGTATTACTCCTCTAATTCTGTCCTGGGTGACTATAGGTATGGACTCAACATTTTATTATTATTCTAAGCCTGTGATTGCAGATACGTCTACATAAACATCCGCTTTATTCAATTCTCTTCAGTTCAAGCCCCATACTGGGAATCTTAGAAACTGAAGTCTTCTTCTTGTTATTCTATACTGGAAATCTTAGAAACTGAAGTCTTCTTCTTGTTATTCTATACTGGAAATCTTAGAAAATGAAGAGTTCCTCTTCTCTACTGGAAATCTTAGAAACTGAAGTGTCTTCTTCTTCTTTTGTGTCTACATAAAGATCCATTCTACTCAAAATCTTAGAAACTGAACAACCTTCTTCTTCTTCTTTATCCAAAACTGAAGAGTTGTCTTCTTCTTCTTCATCAAATTTTAGAAACTAAAAGAGTCTTGGTCGTTGTCGTCATCATCATCTTCTTCTCCTTTGAAATTTTAGAAACTGAAGAGTCACCATCATCATCATCAAATCTTAGAATCTGGGCAGTCGTTTCATCATCATCATCATCATCAAATCTTAGAAACTGAGGAATCATCTTCTTCTTCTTATTCTTTTTCTTCATCCTCCATTATGGACGCTTAACTTATGCTTGCCCGGTAATTCCTTTTCCATCTTCTAGGGGGAAAGATCGAACAGGGATGGTGGACTTCTTTATGATTTTCCATCCTTTTCACTCACACAAACTATTTTTTAAGGGAAGTTTTCTTTTATCAATACAGGAAGTAAGGGTCCTTGATTTCTTGTTCCAGGCTGAATTTTTGGGGATATTCAACTGTCAACTATTTTTCACCAATGATAAGATACTCGTCTGCTGGCGCACGTAATAGTGGTCATGATGCAATAAATGAATTCAAGATTCTTATTAGAGAAGCTCATAAGCGAGGCATCGAGGTGATTGCTATCTTGGGCTTGCGACACATGATGTTTCTTTCTGAGCATCATTTTGATTCCTCTTTTAATTTTCTTCAGGTGCTCATGGATGTCGTCTTTAATCACACAGCTGAAGGGAATGAGAAAGGTCCTATTTTATCCTTCAGAGGCATTGACAACAGTGTGTATTATATGCTTGCACCCAAGGTATAATCCCTAATCTTTCAGAAAATTGATCCTGCTTTCTTACACCCAAAATCAACAAGAAACTCAAAAATGCAATGTGTGATGTCTCCATGGTGAAATAACAGCTTGATTTATGCATCCTTCAATCCTGCTTTTTGCATGCATAAGTTTTGGGATTATCCTGATATTTTGTGTTGTTTAGGATCATTGACACATGAAGTGCATCTTGTTTTACATTTCTGCAGGGAGAATTCTATAACTATTCAGGTTGTGGCAACACCTTCAATTGCAATCATCCTATCGTACGCCAATTTATACTGGACTGCCTAAGGTAGATCCACCAGCATTGCCTTGTATCAAACTTCTCTGCTCATTCAGTAGTGGTATAATTGTGCAACTAGTTGTATGTAAAATATCTGAAATGTATATGTAAAAAAATGAAGAATTTCATTTTATTCAGAAATATTCAGCATTGCAATTTGACAAAGGGAATATCTAACAAGACCAAATCAAAATGAATTAAGTTTTGAATTGGATACAGCCCTTTACTTGCTGCCCAACTACACCACAAAATTCACAGTTGAACCCCAAGATGGAAGTGAACAACCTAAGATATAATCTATCAACTAATGCTTGGATTGGGGCAACACATGCTATAGAAAGGCAGCAAATTCTAGGAGGAAGCAAGGCATACTTGAAATCTCATATTAAAAAAGGGTATTCTCCATTCAAACATTAATCCACCATTCAAGGAAGAGTTTTACATGTTTATATATATTTTTCTCAAAGCAAGAGAAACCCTGATGTAATCTTAACCATAGATTGCTTATAATCCTAACCATCTATTTCAATCAAATATTATAACTTAACAAAATATCTTGAATCCTGCCACAACTGTACATGCTTTCCGTAAATAGGAAATAACTTGCTTGAATGATATCAAAATTGCATAAACTTGGGCTTGTTTGAAAGCTAATTCAATAGGCTTTCAAATGGTACCAATTTCGTCATTTAAACATCATTTTTTGGTAACTCCTTCAAGCACCAATTGATACCCAAAATGTGGCTAATGAAATAAATGGCAAAAATACTAAAGGGAAACTTGTTTAACAGGTAATTGCTAATTCCAGCAACTCATTAAATAATAAACCCTATGCTCTTGTGGACTCACATTTAGATTGTGTCACATGTGGGATCCAACCTATATGGGGCCCACAGATTGATTAGACCATTATCAATGGCTACAAAACTACTCAGGCAGCCTGGAGACTGGATCTCTGATTGGGTTGATTGTGAGGCCCACTCCTAGGTTGCTTGCATCATTTCATTTAACTTGCTGACTTTTTCTGGGAAAAAAAAAAATGAAAACTAAAAAAATAATAAACAAGCATGGATAAAAATTGAAAGACTTGTGGAACCCAGCCCCACAGATGTAGATGAAGAGTTTCCAAAAGCTCACAGAGGACAACATCTTTGCCTATTTGAACCTGTAAGGCCTAACTCCTTTATGTCGAGGAGTTGGATTACAAAAACTTATACCAATATGGGACCTTGATCCAGTTGAAACTAACAAAAGAAAGAAAACAATAATAATAATAATAAATTAATTTTTTTAAAAAAAACTCCATTTAAAACATGAATTGAAGATTAATATTTGATGCCTGTGTCTTAAGATTCACCGCATCCCCTTCAAAACCAACCTGACCATGAAATGAAGGCACGAAGGCAACAGCTAGAATGTTGAGGTTTTCAATGCCTTTTTAGAGCCTTCGAAAAAAAACAGAAGCCTTTTTGGTCTTCTGGGCCAAAAAGAAAAGGTTAAAGCATACTATGCATAAGATATTTCAGAATATTATATTTGTGAGTGAAATATGGTAAACATAAAACCCTTTCACTTGTACAATATGAAATTCCTCAAAGTTACACTTTGCTTGTCACTGAACACATGTCAACTCCTCAATTCCTGCCAAGCTTTTGCTTTGGTGGGAACTGAGCGAGCATGAACAACAACTGAGTCCATAAGTCAACAGTAATTTAAATGACCTTTTAAAAAGTTTCATAAGGAACTTTCAAACCAAACATCATTTATAGAATATATAAACTCTGATAAGGAGGTCCAGAAATTGTTTTAGAGAGTACCAAGTTGTAAACATTGATTGGTTGGACTTGGCAGCATTCTGAAGTACAGGTTATTGAACATCCTAACAGGACATGGATGTATGATTCATGCCTATTAACTTTTGTCTTTTTGGAAATTTTCAGCATCAGAAGCATTTCACTTTCTGAATGACACCTTTGATTTGCTCTTTTTACCTGGAAATTGTTTCTTTCTTTCTTGCAAAATGGGGTTTATATGTCTTTTGTTACTCATGAAACAGATACTGGGTAACAGAAATGCATGTGGATGGCTTTCGCTTTGATCTTGCTGCTATCATGACCAGGAGCAGCAGGTCATCTACCGTACTCTTTGCTCAATGACTTTCCTTTCTCTTTAGCATGTGCATGAAGGATGCTGATCTTTCCTTTGTTTGAAGTCTATGGGATGCAGTCAACGTATATGGGAGTCCAACAGAGGATGACCTCTTCAGGACTGGTACCCCACTCAGCAGTCCTCCATTAATCGATATGATCAGTAATGATCCAGTCCTCCGTGGGGTCAAGGTACTTACAGTAGATGGTTCTATTTTTGTTGGGAGGTTCTATGTGCAAATCATGACATTCAATGATCTTACGTGTTATATATCTTCGTGTGCAACAAAAATCATTGTACACATGTTTCATTCCTGAACAAGGTACTTTAGCTACAGAAAAGTGCATGTTCAGGGTTCTCCTGTGCCTTGCATTCTGTTTTGTTTCCTTCTGTAAATTAATTAAATTTCCATTCAAATTTGATTGTCCATGCATGTTCTTCTTCTTCTTCTTCTTCTTTTGTTAACGAAAAGAGGTCCATTATACACAGATGTATCTCAGTACTCTTACAGATATCTGCTGTTAATTGGCAGTTGTCTGCATTAAGCTGGCTGACTTACCTTTTGCACTTCATGTCAAACAGCTTATTGCTGAAGCATGGGATACAGGCGGTCTTTACCAAGTTGGTAGGTTTCCTCATTGGGCTATTTGGTCAGAATGGAATGGACAGGTTAGTGTCTTTTCCATAGATCCATGGGAATTTTCTGTTAGGACTGAAAATTACAATATGCAGCGTAGGACTTTGATGCATGACGTGGTTAACCTATGCTTTTCCTTTTTTCAACATTGATATATTACCTATTTATTGAAGGAAATATTCATCTTCTCTCTGAGTTCTCACAATCATTCTAATTTGCCTTCCCTTCTCAAATTTCAGTATCGCGACATAGTGCGGCAGTTTATCAAAGGTACCCATGGATTTTCTGGGGCTTTTGCTCAATGCCTTTGTGGAAGTCCACATTTATACCAGGTGATAATTCTATATCTCTTTAATGTATATAATCACTTCTTTGTTGGAATATATTTGTCACGTATCTGCTAGCTTACCATCCGGTACTCATTTTTGTTTCTTGCACGCATAGCATTTCTTGCTGTCGTTTTCCTCCTACTCTTTCTTCACCAACCTCCATTGCAATAGTTACTCTTTCTTTTTTCTTCTTCTTCCTCCTCCCCCCTTTTATCTTTTTGTTTTTGTTTTTTGAACATTTGGTTTTGACCTGAAGCAAAAATTGGTCACTTTTCTCTTCATCATTGACAGTGAACAATGATGTACAGTCTGATAGAAATACATTGTTTGTGGCTGTCCAATCTGCATCAACAGAGATAAACAACTCTAATTTTCTTCTCTAAATCTAAAATATTCTCAGTTTTTTATCTTTCCAATCTTCACATTTTCATTGGTCCCACATAAATGTTCATAAAATTATAGTGAATGGTACTTTTTTCTTGTAACTGGTAGCTTTGAAATGACTTGTTAGAGGTCAGCATATTGGAATTTAGTAGCCAGAGAAGTGCTAGATATGCTAGGTTGTACTGTTGTATGTGAGTTCAAACAGAAACTTCAAATCTCAAAATCAAAAGTGGGGATCAGTGTAGCTTGTGTGAGTGATCTAGGGTTCAATCCTTGCTAATGTTAGCTTTCAAAGAAAAAAAATAGGGATCAGAAATGTGAAAACCTGGAATTATTTGCAAAAGCAAGGGAAATGGGGGAACAAATAGAAGATTTGGGATGCAGCTGATGGGTTTGGGATAATGGTTTATTTGTGAAATTTCAGCTCATATCTTGACCAATATTGGTTGTTGAAATTGAAAAAGGAAATCTGAGTCCCTTGTTAGAGAGCAAAATAGCCACCTTGCTTTCATGAAATGAGTGAATATGAAGAAATCTTAATAAACTTACCTTATATTGTTGTGCCATTTTCACCTCGTGTCTATCCAGGAAGCCAATGCAAATAGCCCTAGAGGACAAGACAAGTTAGTATCATATCATACAGCCTGATTTGGTTTCTTCCAATGCATTGATTTTTTCTGATTTTAATCCTAAACTATTGACATGTATTACTGCATCCTGATTTGTTTGTTTTTAATAAGCTGGAATTGTAGAGTGCCATCTGAGATGTCTACAATACTGCATATGTGAAGTTTGTTCTAATCAATACCCCATTCCTCACCAATAGTATGAATCAGGAAGGAGGAAGAAAACCATGGAATAGTATCAACTTTGTGTGTGCACATGATGGATTTACTTTGGCTGATTTGGTGACATACAACAAAAAGCATAACTTGCCAAACGGTGAAGACAACAATGATGGAGAGAATCACAATAACAGCTGGAACTGTGGACAGGTAACCTTTGTACTTAGCCCGTTCGCTGATGCTTGAATTATTATTACTGGGCTATGCTGTGTAGCATCCATCCCATCTCAAATGTAAATGAGCATAGAAATCAATGATGCATGTGTAGTTCTTAACCATACCTTTGCCTATTGATGATGGGCTTCTGATGAATTGGAAGTAATGAAAGAGTGAGTGGGCCCTTTTCCTTACTCATAATGAGTTGCTAAGAAAGATTAGCAATTTTGTGATGAACAATATTAAATGTAAACTAAAACCAGCATTTGTATGAGAGAAGTGACATGATTGTCAACCCAAGGATAGATATCCTGTTCTGGCCCTCTGTTTAAGTGGAGTTCCATTTTTTGATGATACACAATTCATCTGATGGGCCTCACCATGGAGAGATCATGCCATCTTTCTACCGTAGGAACCTAAATACACTTATTTATTTTCCCAGTATGTAACTTTTTGAACGACTTTGTAGGAGGGGGAGTTTGCTAGCCTGCCTGTGAAAAGATTGAGGAAGAGGCAAATGCGGAATTTCTTCCTCTGCCTTATGGTTTCCCAGGTAAGTGCCTGATTATATGTACTTGGACATTGACAGGAAGATATCTTCTTTTTTCTGACCTTTCAATTTCCACCCTTTTTTAAAATGACTTCCAATAATGGCCGCGTAATATAAGTTGCTGAAAAAATGAGTCAATGGTCTGCATTGTAGTTGCATGGAATGGGAACATGGTATGTTTTCTATCAGACAATTTTATCAGTGAGTTTACTCTTTTCTAAGACTTGACTCAGCCATGTCGTAACCATTTTTAGAAAACCTTCATTTTGAACTTCGTATTTTCAATCAACAAAAACTCATGTAATTGCTTTTATGTTTCAAAATCTGTGCATTTCAGAAGAATTGGAAGAAAAAAATAATAATTATCTTTTTTGGTAAATCATATGAAGAAAAAATCTTTTTTTTTTTTTTTCAAAAGCTCGAAAGTTATATATATTAAGCAGTCGGAAGATTTAGTGGAGAGGAGGCAACAACATTAAACTGTTCCTTCGAATGAATTTTGATGATTTTTAAGAATTGAAACCATTTCATTGAACAAATTTCGACCATTTTCAAGATCAAAACCATCTCTTTGAACAAAATTTGACCATTTTAAGGATCAAACCTGAAGTTAAACCTGAAATTTTCCTATGCCCAACCACATTCATGGGACGGAAATGCTGCCTGACAAAGCATGTGTTTAGAAGAGTATGAGGGATATTTTGGTTAATCTGTTCCCTTACTACAATCTCTTTCCTTCTGATTAGGGGGTTCCGATGATTTACATGGGCGATGAATATGGCCACACCAAAGGAGGCAATAACAACACATATTGCCATGATAATTATGTGATCCTCTTCTCCTACCACCTTTCTCGTGCTATTTACTATCAAATTTTGCTATCGAAATATGGGTTCCTTTTTAAGTTGTCTCTAGCTTCTTTTTTCCTCTGCAGCTCAACTATTTCCGGTGGGATAAGAAGGAAGAATCTTCATCTGATTTCTTCAGATTCTGCCGCCTCATGACAAAGTTCCGCCAGTAAATACTGCATAATAGAACAGTTTCCTGCTTACATTTTTAACTTTTTGTATTTTTTATTTTTGGTTAATGTTTAACAGCTTGTCAATGATCCATGTGTCATGTTGTGATGAACAGTGAATGTGAATCACTTGGGCTGAATGACTTTCTTACAGCAGAACGGCTGCAGTGGCATGGTCACATGCCTGGGATGCCAGACTGGTCTGAAACAAGCCGATTTGTTGCATTTTCGTTGGTAAGCTTATACATTCTTCTATTGTGTTTTCCAGCTTAACGTTATGGCTGTTACATCTTCAGACATGTATATCAGGCACTTTCAGCATGTTTATCACGAGTATATTGAAATTAAAGAGAAATGATCCTTTGTGAAGTGGGACACGCAACAAATCAGCATAAGTGAATCCCATCAGAACGATCCTGATTTGGGAGTGATGGATAGTGTAGCTCACTTGTCATTATTTGGGTGGGCCTGTCTTAGTTTTAGACCATTGGGGGCACCATGACCCATTGCAGTCCTATGAGTATCTGGTGATGGGAATAGCCCATACTCATTTCCTGATGTGCTTTTAACATGGCATCATTTCTCAAAACTGCATGGATGGTACTCAAGAGATGGATCACCATCTGCTCAGGATCTGATGGTAATTGCTCAAATTTACATAAAATAATACCATTAAGGGTCTGTTTGGGTGCCACAAAAATGATTTCATCTCATTTTGGTAAACAATATTTATGTAGTAAAAAAATACTGATAACCAATGATTTATACAAGGGTGCATTTGGTTGCACCAAATATCATGAAATTTCATAATATTTCATGAAACTTGGTGCCACCAAACATGCCCAAAATTATAATCTTTAATACATGATTACTATTAACTAAAACAAGAACTCATTTTTAAGTGGCACCCAAACGGGCCCTTTGGTTTTCCAAATTCCCACTTCCATGTGTTTCCAAGACCTTGTGCCATAGCTGTGACTACATGAGTCAATCATGCATCCCAAGCCTTTGAACTAATCTTCTCTATCATTGCTGGATTCAAGCAGATGGACTCTGGAAAGAGAGAAATCTATATTGCCTTCAACACGAGCCATATGCCGGTCACCATCACACTTCCAGAGCGCCCAGGCTATCGATGGGAACCACTGGTCGACACCAGCAAGGCCTCGCCATTTGACTTCCTCTCCAATGATGTCCTCGATAGAACCATAGCCATCCAACAGTACGCGCACTTCCTTGACAGTAACTTTTACCCCATGCTCAGTTATTCTTCTATCATCCTCACATTGTCTCCAGATGTTTAATTTCTATAATCCACGCTAGGTCTTCGCTGGGAAATGGTAGCTTGCAATGGTTTGTCTGTGTGGAGTGTATGGGCCACCTCTGATATGGACATTGCCAATAAGTTCAGCTATTTGAACAAGGCATGATCAATATGAGGTGGGCCGGCCACTGATATAGATAGAATGCAGTGTTTGCTGACATGCATGGTAGATAAGAGGTTTTTTGACTAGGCATGATTAAAATGAGTGGCAGATCTCGCATAATTGTGCTGCGAATGGCCCACTAAAATCCCGCCTTTGAATTTTCCTAAAGGAGAAACTGGATGCATCTGTGGTTTGATTTTTCCAGTTATCAGCGACTCTGTTGTTGTGGGCCATGGAACACCTGTACAGGATTGAAACTGTTCAGTGGGTGGGCCCTAGCATGGAACCGTTGTACACCAAAAATGGAGGGTTAGGATTTTTTCAGTTGAAAACGGAATGCTGCCATATTTAACTCCTTAACCTTCTATTTTCTGCGCCTTGGATTGAAGGGTTAGGATTTTCCCACATCAGTTCTTGGTGTTGTTGGTGCATGCGTAATCCAAAGCGAGCCCAAAGAATACAATTATTCTCGAGTGAGTGTTGCTTTTGTATCATATCTTGACTTCAGCAAATTACAGGTAGCCCGTACCAAACGCAGTATGAGATCCATGCCACAATATCTGCCATATAGGGTGCAGACCTAAACCCAAGTGGGCCACACTACAGGAAACAGCAAGGATTGAACGATCACCATTGGAACCTGTGGGACCATAAAAGTTAAAGATTAGGGTAATAATTGTGTTATCAGTTCATCTCAGTGGGAATGACCCTATGAACGGTTTGGATGGCATATAAACATAACAGAGTGCCCTGGGAAGGTTTCATCCAGGGTACTAATATTTGTGTTATCAGTTCATCTCAGATGAATGGTTTGGATAGCACATAAACATCATGGTGAGCCCTGGGAAGGTTTCAATAATGGGCTTTTACGATCCTCCCAGTTTTGCAGTCCACATGAGTTTTGGATCTACCACTTTTTATGGGATCATGTCCTAATACGAGCTGCCGAAACCGATGTACCGAGTGGATTTCTCATAGAGATCTTTGTGGGGGCCACGTATCGGCGGGGAACAGGAAACTAGCGTCCTCCCTCTCAACCCATCGTATTCAAATCATCATAGCCATAATTTAAGTACCGGCATGAATGAAAAAACAAATTAGGGCCCACGGAGTATTGACGGAGGAGAATTGGATAGGTGGGCTCCACCTGTGAATTTTCCATGGCCTCAATGTCTCCACCTCGCCAGGATAATCCTGTACGGCTGGGATGATCCGGTCATGGTCATCTCAAGATCCATGTGCATTCTACACTGATATCTCTTCTCCAGTGGGTTCACTTAGGGCCTGTTTGGATGCCTGTAAGTTGAGTAAGTGGGAAGTGACTCACAGGGAAGTCATTTACAGGTGGTGTTTGGAGAAGAAAAATCACCTGTAAGTAACTTATAACCTGTAAGTCACTTTAAGGCAAATCTACCAAAAAACTGCAGAGGAATGAGGGTGAGAAGTCACTTCCCTGTAAGTAGCTTACAGGCTTAATGGTCAGATTTTTAAAAAGAGAGGAAGAGGGAGAAACGCATCAACCCACCAAATCTCTCTCTGTCTCTGCAATCTCTCGCTATAGTTACTGCTTTCCGTCTCTTCTCCTCCTAAAACGGTAGGGTTTCATGTACCCTTTTTTTCTCCTTTGAAAACGGAAGTACTTTGACGCTGCTCTATAAGGCATGCTGGCGTCCAAACAGTCACTTATATTCTGTAGATCATTTATCTGGTTGGTCTCATTGTCTGTGGCTTGTGATTGGTGATCCTGTGATGCACTCGCAGTGTTGGTGAATCTCTTAGATTGCACAGTTGAAATGCAAGTAATTTAATGATCTACATCAGTGTTGATGAATCTCTTAAATCTTGAGCATCAAACTCCTCGTTAGAGAATGAGAAAAACTTTGATGATAGAGTGGATTGATGATACGCTGACCCTTGGAAATTACATCAGATTGCACAGTTGGAATGCAAGTAATTTAATTATTAGATTTTCTATTAATATTTTTATGTTTATTGTCAATGCTTAAATTGAATTATTACTCCATATTATAGATATTTTGAATCATAGGCTCACTTTTATAGCCCACTTGATGATTCGTTTAGCTTAATAATTATTTCAAATATTCATCTAGACGAGCTTAACAAAATAACATATTTGATCCCATGTTTTTTTTATATATGATTATAACATTTTAAAATGATTCTGCAATCTAAGCTCTGCTCATTGTGAACATATAGCTTTCTACCTATAAGTAACTTAAAAGGTTATCCAAACTGAAAAACTAACTCACCTATAAGTGACTTACAACTTATATCCAAATAGGTTACCAGTACGTAACTTTCACCTATAAATGAGTGACTTACAGGTGAGTTACTTACAACTTAAAAGAACTTCCAGGCATCCAAACAGGCCCTTATTTCATTTCACCTGGCCATCTCATGTCAAACAATCACCCAGTCTCACCACGATGTTGGTTAAAGGGAACCGTCTGAGGTGGGCCCATAAACTGGACAGCTTAGATCAAGTTATAAGAATGCCATTTTTTAACTGCATGGATATGAAGAATTCATATAGGATTGTGCTCGGAAAAACAAATCTACTCAACTATTAAAATTGACAAAAAAAAAAAGAAAAGAAAAGAAAAGAAAAGAAAAAAGCAAAAAAAAAAAAAAAAAAAAAAAAGAGAGAGAGAGAGAGAAGGAAAATAGTTTTTTCTTTCTTTCTTTTCTTCCTCAGTCACAAAGCTACAAAAGTGAGAGAGAAAGAGAGAGATTTCAAGGTCTTGCATTGCTGCTACTCCTAACAGCATTCCAAATCTGGCCAAAGGCGCCAACGACATGAGGAAAAACGCTCCCAATCCCTTTCAGGGTGGCTCCGGCAGCGACACCGATCGTCAGGGAATCCAAATAGCCGGGCTTGGTATCCAACTTCATCTCCAGAATGGCGAGGCGGGTGTTGACGGTGTCGATCTTCCTTGACATCTCGGCCATGGGATTGGCCGTTTTTCCTCTGGCGTTAGACCCAATTGCCCTGAGGAGGATCCCCTGCAGGTCTTGGATGACCTTGATAGATGCTGCCTTGGAGTCCATGCCTTGGGATTCGTAGTAGGATATCAGCTCTTCAGGTGTTGGGGGTTTTCTCATTTTTTGGGGGCCTTTTTCTTTCGACTCAAGTGTTGCTGATGCTTCTGGCGTTTTCGGCTTTTCCATTTCTCTAGAGGAAAATCAAAGCGGCGGTTTCTCAAGATTTGGGGTTTTCTTTTGAATAAAGGGTAAAGAAAAACCCTGTATAGGGTTTTGGGCGTTTTGGAAGAAGATAGCGAGATGAGGAGTTCGAGGGCTTCTCTCATTGCTCTTTCTATGTACAGAAAAAAGTTTGATACTCTGGCAGAGTGTGACGAATGATACGCAGGCATTTGGAAATTGCATACGTGGCATACAAGTACTCAGATTAAACTGTCCAAATTATGGTACCGAGTGCAGATGTATCATCAGTAAAAGAAAATGAAGCTAATTTGATTATCTGGCTATCGGATTGCTGGACATTTATTGGACGGTTAAAATAGAAAATATCCAAAGGTCCTATTTCCGCCATCAAGTAGCATGTACAATTTCTTGGTCTGCCTGTCAAGCGTCATACCGTCTGTGTGACAGGGTATCAGTTAACTCCTGTCCATGCAGGGGTAGAGCTGAGCACCAACCGATTCGACTGGCCTAACTGGGACTCGTCCGACTCCTACGGATCCGATTCGATGCGAACCGAACGGGTGAGTTCGTGCAATCCGAACTCAAACCGAGTCGAGTTCGAGTTACCAGTAATTTGACCTGACTCGATCTGAAACTCCGTCTTGTTAACTGACTAGATCCAAAACCGACTCAATTCGGATTCGGTTATCTCTAACAGTATACACTTACCTGACCCAATCCCAAACTCCCTAGTCCTCCCTCATCCTCGTCTTGCATGACAACCACCCACCACTATCACCACCCTCCCTTCTCTCCTCTCCATTCCCTCCCACCCTCCTCTTCCAAAGCTCGACAGCCACCCACCACCATCACCAGATTCACCACCATCCTCCTCCCTCTCCTCTCCTCTCCCTCCTCTTATTTCTCGATCTGAATCAGTGCTAACTCAAACTGACTCGGTACTTTTTACCGGGTCGGACACGGTTCAGATTAGTCCAGGCCAGACCCGAATTCGAACCGGTTCAGGTATACTGGACTCGGTACTAAGTCAAGTAAAGTCCAGGCCAGGCCTATTTTAAAACCGGATCAAGTCCGGTCAGCCCTAGCCCGGTCTGACTTCACTAGATGCCCAACTCTATGTAGGGGTGGGAAGTATAAAAGGCTTTTTTTACCTCACATAAACCCCTACTTGTGTGTATTTGCATAATACCCGTACCTTTTGCCACCGTTAGGTACAATTCCTACTCCCGTTGGTTACTTTCGCTGTTTCGTATTCTAATTTTCTATGAAATTGAAAGTAAATGAGCCATTATTATTATTATTATTATTTAGGCATTTGTTTAAATAAAAAATTTAACTTGTGAATTAAGAACCAAATACATTTGTAAAAGGTGCAAGTAATCGATGCATTTTTGAATATAAAATTATCATTTTTATTTTGATTCTGAAATTAAACAAATGAGGCAGCAAAGTCATCATTGCAATAAAATATAAGTGATGTCATTACACAATTAAAAGAGTGAATAATCATCACCCATTTATAATTGTAATTAGAAAACTAACTATGGGGCACAATTGGGTGATTTGGTAAAAAAGTCGTATTTGCTCCGTAAAAACCCTTGTTAGACCTCTCTTTCCCTCACCACCTCATTCTTCCACACAAATCCTCTCCTCTCTCCCTGGTGGGGTCGATGCATGACGGCAATGTGGCTGTCGGCGCTCAATGCCAGTGTTGCCGTTGGCACCCAGAGAGAGAGAGAGAGAGAGAGAGAGAGAGAGAGAGAGATTCATTCAAATATGATGAAGGACGGCTTTGGATGGCCATTATTTACTCTTGATTGTTGAATATTTCTATGGTTGAAATTTAAAGTTGGGTTGTGCATATACAGCAAAAGGTAACGGGTATTCCGTAAATATGCTTCATGAGGGGTTTCTTTTCGCAATATGGGTAAAGTTAGGGGTTTATTTGTGAAAACCGAATAATGATAGAGGAATCTGAGGGGCGAGTGTTGCGATTCGGATTTCCCAGTTGAACACGTGTGAGAGATCCAGCCATTCATCCGGATGCCTCCTCGCTGTCAATTTTGTAGCGTGAAGAGAGATAAGACGGTTGAATCAGTAGGTGGGCCACATGAATGAGGTCTGTCTGTCCATTACTATTGATGAGGTTTTGCTACGAGATTATCGATGTTGGATTTGGGGCCATGTTGTGTAATCCAAACCGTTGATCTGATGAGCTATACAGCTGACAGCGTACGCACGCTTCGAAAATCTTCGGGACTGGAAGATCGTAAGCATTAGATTAGTGGCCCACAAAACAACCGTTTTAAGTAGACAGTGAAAAAGATCAAAGGCTAGAGGCATTCAAGTTTGGATCGTTGAAATGCGTTTCTAAAGAAAATGTCATATAGTAAAATGGTTAATGCGGTCTATTTCTCGTTTGAGTGTATGCTAACCAAGCAATACATATGCTATTATATATATATATATATATATATATATATATATATATATATATATATATAAACCTTACACACACCCACCCCACATGAGCATTTGAACCCACGACTTACAGTGTTGAAACACGCAGCATCTACCACTGGAGCCATGCATACCATATAATATACATGGATTTAGACTACAAATATCGATTAGGTGGGCCCCTACTGTGGAAATTCCATGGCTCAAAAGTCACACTGATGGGATGATCCTATCTACTTTCAGAGCCCTCCCAACAAATACTTTAGACATGAATAAAAAACACAAATAAAAAAAATTGTAGTTGGAAGAATGGAATCATCTAATAGTTTTGATTTTTACACCACATGAAGGCCAACCTGACAAACAGTTCAAATCTAACATTAGGAGTACACTTTTGTATTAAGAACAATTCCCCATACCAATCAAGGGTTATTAAAAAGCTTACACCTTTATTTTATTTTTTTACATAGTAGAGGTGGCCAATGTGTGGGCCCCTTAGCCACAGAAGGTGTTCTTTAGTACATGGGAGGCAGGTGTACGCTTTAACAAAATTCATTATAAACAAATCCACATTGGAAGCACAAGTGATGCTCAATTCATATGTATTGATTTTGCGTAAATATTCTTTAAAGAAGTATAGTTTTGTGTTGAATCTCAATCCTATTAATGGTCTAGCTTTGAATGCTGTGAGAAAAGGAAATGAGCTTACAACAAAGGAGAAAAATATGATTTAGAAAAGAGGAGATGAGCTAAAGATTGTGATTCGCAAATAAAAAGATGTAAAATTCATTAAGGATATTAATATATAAAAAATTGAAAATAAAAATAAAATTTTAAAGAATTTTTAAAGGGGGGAAAAACTTGCCTCTATGGCCATACCAAAGATAGCTCTTGATTTTAGCAATTTGCTTTTATAGAAATTGACTCAAGCCGATTTTTCGGAACTCGGTAGAGTTGATTCAATGTAGAACTGAACTCGGACGAGTTTGAATAGGAACTGTTATGGGAAATCTGACCTCACAATACAACGTCGCTCAGGGGGCAAGTCCGAACCGAGGCGTGGCCCTCCCGACCTGTTTCAAGACACAACCCATCCGAGCAGCCGACTTGGTTGCAGTCGGACTCCGGATGATGATCCGATCGGATGATCGTCTACGTTACGGCCGCTCTGCTCTAGCCTACGTTCCGAGGCGAACGAAGTTCCGAGCCGAGCATACAGTCTGAATAAATTGAACGTCCCAAGCCGAACGTATGTTCAGAAGCGCATACCCCACTCGCTGAACGTGGAAACTGCCATAACTAAACGTGGCCGATAACCTCGCTCGCAGATACGCATAATCCGCCAGATACGCTACATGATCGACAGATTGCAGGGGGTATCTCCACGATCCGGAAATCCCCCTGATCGTGCCGAGATTAACGGATCCGGACCACTCGACAGCCAAGTATAAATAGGACATCAAGCCATATCTACAGGTACGCGAAATCAAGCACTCTCCCCTACATTAGACCCTGATTCCCTTGTCCTGACTTAGGCATCAGAGGGTCCCCCGGTTTAGCCAGGGTCACATTTGTCTGTTCTCTTGGTGCATGATCTAAGAGACGTGGAAGGAGGGCCGACCAGATTTTAGCATCAACATTTTTTGGCGCCGTCTGTGGGAACTTGAAACTAGAAGTCAAGTTCTCATTCTCCTAAGCGATGGCAAGGAAGAAGAAAGCTACAGCAGCGCAGCAGCAACTTGATGAGCAGACTCGGTCGTCATCACCACATCACGCCGAGTCCGCTCCAGGGCCTTCTCAGCGTTCGCGCAATCGGTCGAGCAAGTACCGCGCCACGTAGAACGAGATCCAGGCCCTGCGCGACGAGGTAAACCGGATGAAGCAGCAAAGAGAGCCAGGGTTACCCCCGGCTCAAGAACCTGTCCTTGATCCGGTGGGGTTGTTCGTGGAAACTCACTCCGTGCCGAGGAGTGCAAGACATGAAACCCCCCAACACTCGGGGGTGCCACATTCAAGTCAAAACCCTGCTGCAAGACATGAAACCTCCCAACACTCGGAGGTATCTGCGCGGAACGCCCCTGCTCGGGCTCCGACGACCGTTCATTCAGCGACATCTGCCCTACCGCCCACGGACCTTCGTCATCGGTTGGAATGAAGGAGAGAAGGGAGAATACCGGAGGTCGAACATACCCCAGAGATCGTCGTTGAAAATAAGGATCCATGGGAAGCGCGATTTGCGGAGCTGAACGACAGGTTCCTGACATTGGAGAGAAAACAACAGCAATCGACGGTCCCGGCCACAATCCAGGCAATGATGGAAGAGACCGAGCCTCCCTTCACCCTGGCCATCATGGCTGAAGTGATGCCGCAGAGGTTTCGGATGCCTCTTGTCACCCAATATTCAGGATCCGGGAACCCATCCGAACACCTGGAGTCTTACCGATCATGGATGCAGATACAAACCGCAACGGACGCGATGTGTGCATAGGGTTTTCTATCACACTCACAGGATCCGTTCGGATATAGTACCACTAGCTCAAGCCCAATTCCATAGGATCTTTCGTGGAACTGAGCCGACTATTCCTTACACAATTCATAAGCGGTAAGAGAAGTCGGAAGCCCAACACCCACCTGCTTACTATCAAGCAGACACCGAAAGAACCATTTAAGGATTACATCGCCCGCTTCAACGAAGAAGCGTTACATGTCGAGGATTACGACGACAAAATGGCCCTCGCCACCATTCTGAGCGGACTGAAAGAAGGAAAGTTTGCCTTCTCCATCGGAAAGAAGCCGCCAAAGATGCTAGCGGACTTCATGGCGAAAGCTCAGAGGTATACAAACGCCGAGGAATTCACTAACGCTCGGAAGGGCATGCAGGCGTCTGACTCGACGAACAAAGGGAAGAGGCCTCGGAACAAGGACTCCCAGCCGACTGGCAAAGGGGCAGATGATCGCACTTCACGCAAACGTCGACCGAGCCGCAGGCCGGAAGGAAAGTTCCGTTCCTACACACCGCTCAATACGTCCGCCGAGCAGATCCTACTGGACATCCGAGGAGATAGGCTACTCAATTAGTCGGTTTGCATGAAGGCCGACCCAGAGCACCGAGACAAGCAAAAATTCTGTCATTTTCACCGGGACCATGGTCACAATACGGACGACTGTGTGGATCTGAAGGACGAGATTGAGTCCCTCATCCACAAAGGACATTTACGTCGTTACGCCAAAAAGGAGAAATCCGCTCGGATAGAGAAACGGCCGCAAGAGCAGTCGAATAACCCCCCAGAGGAGCCTGCCGAAATTCGCACCATCTTCGGGGGCTCAGCTGGGGGAGGGGATTCGAACAGGGCATGGAAAGCCCATTCCAGGAGCTCTGAGTCAGAACACCATGTTCACCTGACGGAACGTCCCAGCAAGGAACTTCGTGTCGCTCCGTGCAGCTTGACCTTTACAGAAGATGATACACGCGGGATCCAGCATCCGCACGACGACGCGCTAGTGGTCACTATGACCATAGCCAATCGCAAAGTATACCGCATCTTGGTCGACACCGGGAGTTCGGCTGACATCCTGTATTCCGAAGCGTTCGAGAAGATGAAAATTCCACGGTCCAAGCTACGACCCATGAAGACTCCCCTGCACGGCTTTGCCGGAGAAAGAGTCATCTCCGAAGGAGCCATCTCCCTTCCAGTGACCGCGGGAGAAGGATAACATCAAGTCACATTCTTGGTTGACTTTTTAGTTGTCAATGTTCCATCAGTCCATAATGTAATCCTGGGCCGACCCTCCCTCAACGCAATGAGGGAAGTTGTCTCAACTTATCATCTAATGATGAAGTTCCCATCCGAAGGCGGGATTGGTTTTCTCAGAGGCGATCAACGCGAGGCCCGGAGATGCTATGCGATAGCCGTGAGAAAAGGGGCCGCTAAACAAACGCTCGTAGTCGACGTCTTGGACCCTCGCGAAGCGACGAAGGGCTCCCCTATCGAAGATCTAGCAAGAATGCCGCTCGATGAATCAGACCCGAGCAAAACTGTTCGGCTCGGAGCATCCCTGAATCCCGAGCGGAGAGACAAGTTACTGGCCTTCTTGAGGCAACACCGAGATGTTTTCGCATGGTCGCACGAAGATATGCCGGGAATCTCACCCGATGTGCTAGTCCACAGACTGAACATGGACCCAGACCATTGGCCAGTGAAGCAAAAAAGAAGACCGTTTGATGCCGAGCGATGTGAAGTCATTGTCGAGGAGGTCTCAGTCCTGCTCGATGCGGGTTTCATAAAAGAAGTATACTACCCTGATTGGATAGCATATGTGGTGCTCATCAGGAAGTCCAACGGAAAGTGGAGGTCTGTGTAGACTACTCCGATCTGAATAAAGCATGCCCTAAAGACAGCTTCTCACTACCCCGGATTGATCAACTAGTGGACAACAAGCCGGGCATGTGCTACTATCGTTCCTGGACGCTTATTTCGGATACAACCAGATCGCAATGTATCCCCCAGACCGGCAAAAGACGACCTTTGTCACAGACAAGAGACTCTACTGTTACCGGGTCATGCTGTTCGGCTTGAAAAACGCTGGGGCAACATATCAGAGGTTGGTGAATCAGATGTTCGCCAAGCAGATCGAACACAGCATGGAGGTGTATGTGGACAACATGCTGGTGAAGAGTGTCAAAGCCTCCGACCACCTCGCTGATCTCGAAGAAACATTCAACATCCTCGGCGAATATCAGATGAAGCTTAATCCCGCCAAGTGTGTGTTCAGAGTTGAGTCGGGAAAGTTCCTGGGTTTCCAGGTCAGCCAGCGCGGGATTGAGGCCAACCCAGACAAAATCAAGGCTCTCATCGACATGAATTCGCCTCGGACTTTAAAGGAGATACAGTGTCTCACGGGGAGGGTTGCCGCCCTCAGACGCTTCATATCTAGGGCCACAGATAAATGCCTGCCTTTCTTCCAGCAGCTGAAGGGCCACAAGAGAGCGGAGTGGACACCGGAATACGAGCAAGCCTTCCAGCAGTTGAAACAGTACTTAGGATCACCGCCTCTCTTGTCCAAGCCAGAAGAAGGAGAGCCTTTATTCCTCTACCTCGTCGTTTCGACTTCAGCTGTCAGCTCAACTCTGATCAGAGAAGTCGGAGCCAAACAGTACCCCGTGTACTATGTAAGTAAAGTCATGGTACCAGCAGAGACGAGGTACCAGTCCTTGGAAAAGCTGGCACTCTGCCTCGTCGTCTCGGCCAGAAGGTTACGGCCGTATTTCCAGGCCCATTCTATCATCGTGTTAACCGACTCGCCACTGAGGCAAGTCCTCCAGAGACTCAAAGTGTCGGGTCGGATCACCAAGTGGGCTGTAAAACTCAGAGAGATTTTCAAGCTCCGAACAGCGGCTCAGCACCAGCAGGCAGCGCGATTCTACAATTCAAAGGTCAAAGTCAGGCGTTTCCGACTAGGGGACCTAGTCCTCCGACGGGTCTTCCAGAACACGGCTGAAACAGGAGCAGCAGCGCTCGGGCCCAATTGGGAAGGCCCATATCGCATGGTCAGATCTGTAAAAACAGGCTCGTACCACCTGGAAGACCTCGAAGGCCGCCACCTCCCCCATCCTTGGAACGCCGAACACTTGAAGATCTACTATCCCTGAGGAACAAGCCTTTAAGGCTCACAATAAAATGTACGCCTCCGAGCGGATGGCCTTTAAGGCTTATAATAAAAGATCCACTTTTGAAAGCGTCTAACTGCCCCATTCGTACAGGCACGAGTTAAACGGCCCGACCCTCTAAGGATCGGAACCTAACCCCACGAAAGGTCAACAAGGCATCCCTCCCAAGAGAAAAAGCCTAATAAATGGTCTGATTCCTTAAGGAATCGGAACCCAACCTTACGAAAAATCAACAAGGCATCCCTCCAAGGGAAAAAGCCTAATAAATGGTCCGATCCCTTAAGGAATCGGAACCCAACCTTACGAAAGGTCAACAAGGCATCCCTCCAAGGGAAAAAGCCTAATAATAGCGTGACCCTCCGGTTAAGTGTTCAGCTCGGCATACAACACAACAAAGGCAACGAACCGAGCATCCAAAGAGATCAGACCCAGCTAAAACTTGGGCCGATGAGGCTCAGACAACTGACTCTAAAAAGTAACTAAACGACAGCTGACTAAACCCATAAAGAAACCAGACCGACACACAAATAGACAATATGTTCTTCATTGATTCTCCTCGGAAGGACAAAAGTACATGGTTGAAAGTACATTGATAGTATAAAAAAAAAGGAGGGCAAAATGATAGTCTTCAGGTCGGAGGAGCAGCTTGGGCATCAGGAGCCTGGGCGTCAAGAGCTGGATCCGAACGGATGACTTTGACCGGGGCATCTTCAGAGTCGTCAAGCAGGAGGGAATCGAGATCTAGGTCTGGGAATAAACCCAGAACCGCCTCGAGACATGCGTCGAAGCCACGGTTGTAGAACGTTGCGGCCTCAGCATCCCTCTCCTTAGAAGTCTTGAAGCTTTCGACTGCAGCATCAACCGCTGTGGCCAAAGAGGCCTCGTCCTTCACCCTCTGGGCTTCCACAACTTTATTCACGACTTGTATCCGTTCCTTCGTCGCCTCGGACTTGGCGCGATTCAAAGCTTCCCCAAGCCGAACTGTCTCCATGGCCAAGGAGTCCGCGTGGGCCCTGGCACGGATCAGCTCAGCAGTCGCTATGTCACCGCTTTTCTTAAATTCATCTGCCTTATCCTGCAGACGTAGCTCCCTGGCCTCCAAGTCCACGACGACTCCCTGCAATCGCCTGACCCTGACCCTCTCGCCCGCAACCTGTTGGCGGAGGCCAGTATCCTCGGACCTTAAAGCCGTCAGCTCGGCCCAGAGAGCCTCCAACTCTGCCTCCTTCCCCTTGTATTCTCGCACTCTCTGCCGAATGGAGAGCAGCATCGGGATGACCTGAACAGAAAACAAAGATCAGTATCTCCGGAATGTGTATAAAGATATCAAAAAAAAAAAAAAAGGGATCGTCTCGGAGGCATACCATATAGCACACGGAGGCGAAGTCGTTCAAGAAGCCACTCTCCGACCGCTCAAGAGTCTGGGCGATATCCTTCTCCTTAGCGTGCTTGGAAGCCCACGGAGTCAAGCAAGCCATATGATAACCGGGCTCAAACCTCCCGCCGCTTGTGCCCGCCTGGGCCGAAGCCCCAGCCCCCTCGGCTCCTACCCTACTGCCGCCGAATTTTGACCCTCGACAAGGACCTCCCCCCTATCTCGAGGGGGGGGAGCGCATTATCAGCTACTTTATTAGCCTCCTCCCGTTCGGAGGGTACGGCAATAGGGACCTCAGGGACTGCGGCGGGCACCTCCACTGTGGGGGGAACGGCGGCGGCGGGAGATTGAAGGGCAACGGTGCTCGGCACGACAGGGGTGCCGATAACAGTTGTCTGGATGAGCCCGGGTGGAAGACGTACCACCGGGTGCAAGACTGCCGGGGGAACCGCGGCAGGGTTAGGGCGTGCCAGGATCAGTGGCTCGGAGGACGAGCCAACCGGCTTAAGAGTTGGGGCTGATGGAGTTGGGGCAGCAGAAAATTCCCTCACGCGAGGGAGAGCTTTCTTCCGAGTGACCGGGAGCTTCTTTGAGCAACTCCGCTGCGGTCGGTGCTACTTTCCTCTTCCGAGCTCCGGACGCCTCGGCCATACCTGCAAAAAGAATTTTCGTGTCAACTACTAAATACAAAAAGAAAGCTCATCAAAAAGATCAAGGCAACTTACTAAGGGATGAGAGTAGATGCTGAGATTTGCAGAGCCCGGACCAGTGGAGGTTGGCTACAGTGATCGGATCCGCCCAGGAACAGAGCGTTTCCGACCTTGCTCTTGCCTTTGCGATTCGATTCTTCTGGTCCGAGTCGATGAGCGGCAACCCCTTTGCGAAAGCTGCAAAGGAAAAAAGTCTTATTACAACCAAAACGAGGGAGAACTAAAGTAGCAGGCCGGAGGTAAAATAAAGTCCGACCTGGTTTCGTAAAATGAGTCGGGACCTGAACCGTTGAAGTTCTAAGCTCAGCCGCAGGTGCCTCCCATTCACCTGCCGCCCAGAACCACTTGTTCTTCCAGTCCTTGTTAGAGGACGGCAGGTGCATCACCAACCCCGACCCCTTGCTCCCCCGAGTAGCAAAATAATACCATGGATCGTTGCCGTCATGCTTAGCCATGTAAAGACTCATTAGCTCCTCTGGAGTCAGCTCGGAGTTTCCTGCTTGCTTCCAGATGATGTGGACGGAGATCATTACTCTCCAGGCATTCGGGGCGAACTGTCCTGGTGCCAACCCAAGGTAGGCCGCAACCTTCCTGACGAAGGGGTTTAGGGGGAGCCGAACCCCGCACTGCAGCGCACAGAGAAAAATGGCCACCTCGCCCTTTGTTGGAGAGCTAGCAACGTCCAAAGGGCCAGGAGCCCTTATTTGCACGGAGTCGGAGACCTGAAACTCCGAGCGGATCCATTTCATTTGGAATTCTGACATGACAGAACCCACAGGGACAACCTCTGCGGTCCGTAGATTCGCAGGCATATCAGTGGTGGTGGGAGTTTCAATTCGGCGTGCTCGGGGAGCAGCCTTCTTACTGGGTTGCTTTGTCCTAGCACCCAGTGTCTTTTACTTCCGAGGTGGAGGTACGGGAGAGTGGCTTCGAAAGGGCCCTCAGAAGACCCGCTTTCGCTCCCGGTACTCCCCGACTCGGAGTCGTCGCCATATTCGCGGACCATCTCCAGATCAGAAGACATTGAAGAAACAAGGGTGGAGGTGAGCGGGACTCACCGGATGATGGCCGAAAATCGCCTTTCAGCCGGAAACCTTAAGTTTGGCCGGAATCGCCTCTCGTCGGAAATCGCCTCTCCGGTGTGCTCCCGCAAATCAGAACATCAAAATGACTAACCAACGCCCGGAGCGCCTTATATAGGCAACGAACAATTCTTGCATTGATGGCGAGCTTTAATGGCAGCAGCCGAATCGGCACGAGCCGATCTCCGAGAACACCTGGCGACGTTGCATTAGCGGGATACGAACCGATCGTATAGCTCTGACATCGTGCTGCGTACCCCGACAGGTGAAGCGACGCCCCAGCACTCGGAGCCGTCAGGCGCACGCCTCCTCCTGCCTGCGTGGCGACTTCTCATAGGCTGGGAGGAGATTCGGGATCGTAACCGTCGCCACGTGTTGGCCAAGGCGACTAACGCGCATGATTCGAGATCCGTCATCATGGCGGCGAGGGCGGGAGATTTCCTATCTAAGTACTCTCTGAGCTGGTAACCAAACTCGAAGAGTAGGGGGCTTCTGTTATGGGAAATCTGAGCTCACAATATAACGCCGCTCAGGGAGCAAGTCCGAACCGAGGCGTGGCCCTCCCGACCTGTTTCAAGACGCGACCCATCCGAGCAGCCGACTTGGTTGCAGTCGGACTCCGGATGATGATCCGATCGGATGATCGTCTACGTTACGGCCGCTCTGCTCTAACCTACGTTACGAGGCGAACGAAGTTCCGAGCCGAGCATACAGTCCGAACAGAGCGAACGTCCCAAGCCGAACGCATGTTCAAACGCGCATACCCCACTCGCTGAACGTGGAAACTGCCATAACTAAACGTGACCGATAACCTCGCTCGCAGATACGCATAATCCATCAAATACGCTACATGATCGACAGATTGCAGGGGGTATCTCCACGATTCGGGAATCCCCCTGATCGTGCCGAGATTAACGGATCCGAACCACTCAACAGCCAAGTATAAATAGGACATCAAGTCATATCTACAGGTACGCGAAATCAAGCACTCTCCCCTACATTAGACCCTGATTCTCTTGTCCTGACTTAAGCATCAGAGGGTCCTCCGGCTTAGCCAGGGTCACCTTTGCCTGTTCTCTTGGTGCAGGATCTAGGAGACGTGGAGGGAGGGCCGACCAGATTTTAGCATCAACAGGAACAATCCATGGAATGAATCACTCAATCTTTTTGCCAATCCAAGTCAACTTGGCCGAGTCTCAAGTTAATGCAGGGGCATTTTCACACCTGGCTCAAGTGGGGTTACCTGGCCTGTGGGATGAAGGGGCACACTCGGGGTGGGCGGCCCGTGTGAGACAGGTGGCTCGTGAGAGGCGGGCCCCACCCGTGTGATTTGGGTGGCTTGTGTGTGGCGATACCCATGTGATTTGGGGCCTATGAGGGGGGTTCGGCCGAAGTCCTAAACCCATGAGATGAGGGGCCTGGGCTATGAGATAAAGGGATTGATTCACCATGTTCTAACAGTTCGAGCTTTTAGAGCAAGTGGTTAATTGTCCTGCATCACAAGTCAACTCACCAACAGTTCAAATAATGATATGAACTATTTCACAGTAGAGGTTTGCATAGTATGTTCCAATGTACTATTATATGATACTTTGGGGATACCATCATTGGACGTAGGATAAGGATTCAATGATCCAAACCATTGATAGATAAAACACATGGCTGATGGTGGCTGTCTAAAAGCATCTTCAAGATTGGATGATCCTAAAGTTTTAACCGATGGCCACAAAACAACTATTTAAGGAGATGGTCCATATTCAGAAGGAAAGAATCAAATGATCAAAGGGTTGAAATATCCAAATATGAGAGTTTCTTTTTTGGGGCATCTGCAAAATCTGTGGTGAGGCACATCATATAAAACAGTTTTAAATCATTTAAAAATAACCCCAAATCCAATGGCGCCATATCCTATAAGCATACTTTGGGATGTATTGTAGCAAACCTCTTCACAGCATCTATGTTTCTAATGGCAAACTCAATATGTATTATGTGAGCCTCCAAGAGTTGAATCAAAATCATAGTTTCATGAAAAGACCTTGTGATAGTTTCGGAGAAAAAAAAAACTCAAAACAAAAGAAAAAAATATCAGAACCTTACTGTAAATTTTCACTAATCACAGCTTTTGCGCATTGGCAAATATTTATTAACAAACCATACTCAATAAAACCCATCATTTTTTTAAAATTAAGAATAGAGATTGTCATTTTGCTTTTCAGTAGCTATCAACTCCAATTACAGGAGCAAAACAACATAGGCCATTCACTTGGCTTTCCTCTTCATAGGAACTTAATATATTCTATGATACACTTGCAGTTAGCTTTGAAGAAAATTCCCTCACATATGAGAGTTTTAAGTACAAAGAAAAATAAATAAATAAATAAAATAAGAAGGAATGGAAGCCGCCAATAGTCATAGTTCACCATCATTGTAGTTTGGGAATGTGACACATTTGAATACTTTGCATTTTGTGCACAATACATATCCAATCTGCATGCAATATAGGACTCATGGTGAACTCGTATTGAAATCTTTCATGAAATGTATAATCAAACCAATGTGCTTGTGAAAATCTAAGAAAAAAAAAAAATCATCATCTTAACTTAAAATTTCCTAAGCTTCCAAAATTGAAAGGGACTTACAGCTCTGCAAGACGGACAACGGCGATAAATCCGTTTGTTTTCAGCCTTCACGTTTGTCTTCTGACCGTTACAAAAATCACAAACTAACCATCCTTTGCCACCACAGGGCTCACACATAATTCCTACATCCTTAATTCAAAAATCGAGAAAACTAGATCAGTGGTCCTATATAATGGTCTAAAAGATGAAATAAAACTTTAGTTATTTATACAAACTCTCAAAGTTCATCCGCCAAAGAAGAATCTCCAGTTCCAGTAAACGGAGATCAAATTTAGCTCATAGTAAAGTGTTTGGTTGCAGTGTCAAATTGAATTGTGATATACATCCAATACAGTTGAAATCAATCGCATTTTTCTTTCCAAGCATTCTCACTGAGTGTCTGTGCTCCAAATTGCAATGATGTTTGTAAGTGAAGTTGAAGGGAATGCAACTGCAATTTTAGGATGACTTCCTCATTTATGAAATACTGAAAAAAAAAACATTAAAAATGATGTCTCCAGTTCAAGTAAACAGGTATCAACTTCGACTCATACTTTTGTTTTTTGTTTTTTTGAAATTTGGACCCAATTAAGTTCTACGGATTCAAAAGCTTAACTGCACAGTTCTAAATGCAATCTTGATATTCTTTGTGAATGTTGTACAGGAACCAATGATGTCAAAGCAGTTATGTTCTTGATTTGTCAGTAAGCATGTACCAACTGCCAACATGGCACATTCTGCTGGACATGTGACAGTGATAGGATGGTCCACAGGGTGGATGTTCCTTAGACCAAAATTCCAGCAGGTCCATTTAAGAGGAGGGCTACACACACATTAAGAAATCCATGGTAAGAAAAAATGAAAACCATGGTCTGCATTAGACGTGCATGTGTTGCTAAATTATGAGTGGGAGGACCAGATTGTTAGGATATGACATGAGGATCACGGGGATCACATTATGAACGGCGAGGATCTTTCACACATGTGCCATGTGGGCGCATATGGTGCATTTGTGTTGGGAAACTGAAGATAGGGAATCTGGAATTAGCATTCCTCATAATTTAATGTTCTATGCGAGTGATGCAAATTCAAATCCACAAATTCTTACAGAGTGAATGCCTCCGAAGAACACGATCAAGAGATCTTTGCATAAAGCTACAAGAGCATAAGATCAACAAGGGGATAAACAATTTGAATCCACAAACCAAGCCTGAATCCACAGACAATAAGAGATATCTCAAAGTCAATAAAATTCTATTATTAGACCCCATATAATCCCTTAGAAATCATTTGGTCTTTAAAAATCCTAAGAACTCCTCTCTTCAATCCAAGTCCTTGATTAACCATTCATTCTTAACATAACTAATACTAATGACCAGAACACCCTAAATCATATCATGCCCTAACACTTTGTCTATAACCTGGCCATAACTCACTCAAATGATGGGGGAATTGCATAACCTTGGACTCATTGGAAGATAGTTGGATGAACCTTCAAGTGGGGCCAACTTTGTGCCTTGTTAAATCCGTTCGGCACTGAAAATAGGAAATGACCATAGGCAACTGATTCCGACAGTGTCAGAGAGCCCACTATTTGACCAAACAAGGGCAAATCCTTTCAGAGAATGAGGTTTGGGACAATATAATCCACGCCGAAGATATAAGACTCAACCAAGTACTTAATTGAGTTTTTAGTAGTCTCAGAGTGTAGTCCTCGTCAAATCTGAAACAAGTCCTGAGTTTCTAAATCCGAACCCTCTGGTAACAGATTACGAACTAAAAAAAGTTGAGTTTATTTATGATAAGAATCTTCTAATAGCAGTTTTGAGAAAAGAATATCAGGAACAGATGATAGGCTAAATGAATCAGGAGCTGCAATAGATAGAATACATGATATCAGAATTAAACAGATCATATACGTGAGAGAGAAAGTGACAGTCAATGCATCATTATCGATGGGTGAGATAAATTTCGGAAGACATCTGTCTGCTTTGGTCTCATCTCCGCATTTTAACAGCTTGCTCAGCTTGTGTATTGCCTATTGGCTTGCACATTTTTCATCAAATAGCTACTGCCAGTACTGATCCCGTACCCACAGACTGCACTTGCCGAAAGCACTTAAAGGGTCACTTCTTCTTTTTTAAAATGATCATCCCATGGAACCATAATGCAATCTTCATGGTGCCCAGCTGGTTCTTGGAGATTAGCAACAAGAAGCTTCTTTTCCAATTGGGAAGCATTGCTTCTAAAAAATCAACGGCTTGGCTCTCTGAAGCTGACATGGCCTACACAGAGTACCAAGTGTATTGAGGCAGACCAACACACAGATAAATTCATGGCGACATGGTCACCACTGAAAGCTCCACAGGAGCTGCTTTTCGTCTTTCTTAGTTGATCACTCGTAGTCATGCCTGTTTTGACTCTTGTATAGTTTTTCATTTTAATTTTGTTCCTTCTTCTTAATGAAGTTGATTAATCTATGGCTCTGGAGAGAAGAAGAATAAGTAGTACTCAATTCATTATCATCATCATCACAGCCACATCCCATCTATTTAGGGTCAGCTTTACGAATCCTATTTTGCCAACTATTAGCATCTAAGGCCTTATCCCCCATAAGTGAACACACCTTCATATCCTTTCTCACCACCTCAATCCAAGTCATCCAGGGCTTCTTCCCATCCTTACTAGAGCCATTTTCAGTCTTTGTCAATCAGTGCATTCCAACTACCCAATTCATTATTATTATTATTTTAAAGTGAAGGAAGACGATCTCTATGTGTCAACTCTCTTGTGTTGCAGGGATGGGGAGCCAGTTGGATCAAGATTGGATGGTTGGAATAGACTGATTGACAATATGGAGGCAACAACCAACAAGAAGACGAGAAATGATGATTGGCTTGGTGCCTCAAAGCTTGTCATTGTTTCTAAGAAATATTTCCAATGCCACTAGATAACTAATGATGTCATGGCCTCCCTATTAACAAATTTCCTTTGTAAGCTGTGATACTTTCAAGATATAATTACTTTTTGATAGTTCATAACTTCATGCAGCTCCCAAAAATCATAGTGAGTGCCACCATATCAATGGTTTGGATCACTAAAACCATGGGCCCCACTTGTACAAATTGAACCCAAGCATCTAGCAAGCAAAGTTTGGGCCTGTGCACTGAATAATACCTCTTTGAAGATGGGGATAATGTGTAGATTATGGTGATAGTGTTGGATATGGGCCCATGGGGCGCACTTGTGGGCAACCACTACACCCAGTTTTCCCTCAAATTTCCCTCTTTCAAATTTTTTTATTTTTTTATTTTTGGAATTTAGATTTTCAAATTTAGAGATTGGATGTGATAGGGATAAGCACTATTTCATCCAAACTCCTCCCATATCCTCTCGATCCCCCATTCCCTCATCAAAAGCATCCCAATCGAAAGATTGTCTCAGAGACCATTTGTCACAATTTGTCAATCTTGACCATCCAAATCATCTGCCCCATCGTGGATCAAGTAGAAACCAAAATTCACACTTACTGAAGAATCTTAGCCATCTTAATTTACTAACTGAATCTGAACCACAGGTCATTAAATTTTTAAACTATCCATTTGGTAACCACCAATTAAATGGTTAGCATTGTTCACTAATGATGATTTTAGAACCATGATCCATCTGCAATATCCCCCAGTAACTAAGACTGTATGGATTGACCTGCAAGTTTGCCATGGATAGGAAATTCCAATACTCATGTCACCAATGCCTTAATTTCCTGAATTTCCACTAAAAATGATGGTAGGAAAAAACCCATTTGAGCAAAACATCCATGCATGTGTCTATGTGCTTATATGTATCTATGCTTTGCATAAGACAATGGTTTCAAATCAAAGACAATAGAGATAGAGAATTATAAAACATATATAGTGGCAATATTTTGTAATTATAGATGAGAAAATGGTTTGTTATATAGAGTACCTGTTCTTGGGATTGTGGGAGGGGTGCGCAGTACGCACTCCTTAAAGTGCGCCTCTTCATAGAAGAAAGGGATGGTAAGGAGTGGAGATTGAACTTGGTCGGAATAGATATCGCCATTGGACTTCTCTCCAGCCTTCTGTCTGGAGGTGGGATTGGAATGTGGTGGAAGTTAAGCTAGAACGACGATTCCAAAATACCTCTCGCTCTTAAGTGAATTACGAAAATGCCATAGGTTTTGATTTAATGTTATACGGTATGTGGCCGCATCTTCGTAAAGTACATACGCGTCTCAATTCTTGCGAGTGGGGCCCATGATTCAGTAATCCAGACCATTGGATTGTTGTATTCTCTATGGATAATCTTTATCTTTTATTTTTGTCACATATTTAGACCTCTAAGAAGAGAGATGCATCAACAGTCCTCATTGGCTTAAGAAGGTCCAAATATTTATTTCTCATCAAGGGAGTAATGGTTAACTACACGAACCATGGGCCCCGTCAGTTCAAAACTGGTGCTGGACCCGAATCTATAGTACCTATTTTATGCCAAGCGTGAAACACCCACGCTCTAGGCTACATGGGGTCCACCATGTTGTACGTATGAAATCCAATCCATCCATCAGGTGAGAACCATTGCTTAGACAATAAATTCAAAAGTTAAGCCCAAATTAATGGGAACAATGTAAAATTTCTCCCAAACTCACTAATTTCACATGGTGTGGACAACCTGAGTTTTGTATCTGAATTTTTTTTTTTAATCTTCTCTTCGTCCTGGTCTGTCACACCCGATTAATGGGATTAATGAAAGATAAAAACCATGGTGGCTGCATAGAAAATTATGGTTAGTATCTCATCTCATTATTCCATGTCTTGTGGACCATCTAAGCTATGGGGGTAGATGATTTTTTGGTCTTAGGGTGGAATATCCATGATCAAACATTTTCGGTATGCATATGGTGGTGTAACATTTTCGGTATGTGTACAGAGGATTTCATAATAAAACTTGATTATATTTGGTGGATCAATGAAATGGCACCACATTACAGCTTAACAAAATCAGGTGTTACTTAGCCTAACTGAATGGGCTCTCAATCAAAAAGAAGAAAAGGGAAAACTTTATATGTGAATTGCTTGCAACAACGCACAATGGGCCTTATTCAGATGCTTGCGTTTGATTTTGCTTTATTTTATTTTGTTTTGTTAGCTCATATTAGGACATCTAAATACAAAGGAGATTAAAACTCAAGCGGGCCACATGTCATTATATTAGGACATGTAAGATAAGGTGGGATGGAAATGCCCCCAGTTGAAATCTTTTCGTGCCCAATGGTCATTTTCCTATACCAGCCTGATCTAACACTCTTCTGAACGTAAGAAAGTTTAAATGTGAGCGTTCAATCCATACTGTTTTCTATAAAGGAGTCCACGTGAGGTTTGGAACTGTCTCTTATTTGGGCTAAAATTGTAAAATGAAATGGCCAAACAAATGAACTAAGTGAATATTATTCATCCCTATTGTTGTCATTTTTCATGAGAAGTATTTGAAGATCCGTAGAGACGTACAGAGAGGATCTTATGATAATACGTTGTAGCGCATCCAATAATACCATGTCATTGTTTAAGTGGTCAATGGAAGAGAAATAATGAAGAAACAATTACTAGGTCAGATGGCAAAAGAAGAAGTAGAGAAGGCAACAAAGTGTGGAGCAGTTATAGCAACCATTAGAATATATGAAATATCTGTATGGCGGAATTAAGGTTATAGATAACCAAAGAATTCGGCAAAGAAAATGTTCCCATGCTAACCCAATCAAAACCAAACATTATTTTTCAATTATCGGTTTTTTGCATTCCTTAATATAGTTATTCTACTATTCTGCCAAGTAAATTGTATTTTCTAGCATAATCTTTACTTTATGCTTGTCATTTATATTTACATAGTGTAATCTGTAGCATTAATTGAGTAGCTGGTAATTTTAATTGTAATTTTAAGTCTACGCTAATACGTCGGATTCAATTCTTCACTCAAAAAGATATTCGAATCCCTTGTCTCATCTCTATTTTAACTGTAATGAAAAGTCCTTGTTTAACTCATCATTAAAGGATGAACCATACTCTATAATTATCGTTTGATCCTGTTTACACATTAAGTGAGTGGCTGAATAGGCGGCCGATCTAATCAGATGTTGATCATATAGTACGTATCTAACTGTCTCAACGCTTAGAGTTATAATTGTTCTATTTGAATTGAGCTGCAAATTCGATTCTAGCACTCCTGCATCCAAGAGATGAAAACCAAGCACCAATAAATACCACACATGTACATCACAATGAGCTCCATAGAGCTTAGGCCGGCTACAGGTAGGGTTGTACATAAACCAAGTTAGCTCAGTTAGATCGCTCAACTCGACTCGAAAAAGCTTGATTTGACTCGATTTGAAACTGAGTTCGAGCCGAGTAGGGTTGATTTTTTGAGCTCGAAAAAATTTTGAATTGAGTTCGAGCTCATCTGGACTCGAATCGAACCAGTTCAGTGACTCAATTACTTTGATATTGATGTTGCTCACCAAGTGTTTGATGAAATGACTCAACGAAGTGTGGCTGGTGGCAAGGAAGATATGTATATGAAATAAATACTTTTATTTTTTTTTCTTGATTTTTATGTTGCTTGGAAGGTATTAGATGAAATACTTGTAAAACCACACCAGTGGTTTTACATACAGTAAGATTTTGAAGGTGTAGTCCATGTGTTTGTGAAAATGCTGCATAGGCAAACTCAGCTTAAACTGGCCCGATCTGCTGACCGAACCGAGCCGAGCTGGCCAGTCATGCTCTAGGACTGAGACGAGCTAAGTTCGAGCTAGGGTCATCGAGTGACTGAGCCGGGCCAATTTGTGCCCAACTTGACTTGTGTACACCTCTAGCTATAGGCAATCTACGACACATAAAGGACAACTGCACAGGCCCACTTGATGCTCCAGCATGCCACATGGCCACGTGCAAAAGCATAGACACAGATTGCATCCCAACCCATCTCTAGCCAAGAACGAGGAGTTCTGTAAACGGGCCCACCATGACGTATCTGTTTATCCACTGTTCATCCCTTTTCTCGTATTATTTTAAAGGATGCATAAAAATGAGGCAAATCCAACCCTTTAGTGGGCCACACCAAAGATGACTCTGGAATTTTATACAACTTGCATTGGATGCTCTGTGCATTTAATGCAACCCAGGCTTATTATTTGACGTGGACCACTTGAGCGTTGGATCTGCCTTATTTTTGTGCACATACCTTGAAAGGATACGAGAGAAGAAGGGATGGATATACATATACTTCACGGTGGGCCCGCCCACAGAACTGCCCGTTCATGGCGAGAGACGGGCGGGGTAGGACGCAATCCGCGTCCCGCGCAAGAAGCGAAGTGCCAGGAAAAAAGGCCACCGTGCTCAGTGCAATACCACCCCTTCGTCAACTTCCCTCGTAAGCGTAGATCCACCAAACTACCGGAAATCCGACACACGCTCCCAGTCCACCACCACTTGATCGGGATCTGACCCACTCCAAACCAAATGCCAAAACTCCATCTCTTGTTCTTTTTCTTCTTCTTTCAAACCCTGACCGCCTCTGTCTGCAACCCTAAAAACCGCCCAAAACCTCACACTCTCCGCCATGATCAGCTCACTATCCTCATCAGCGGCTTCTCCGAATCCCGCCTCCCTCTCCTCTACTCCCTCGCCTCCTCCTACGCCTCCTCTCCGTCCGTCGCCGCTGTACTCATCCTCTGGTGCAACCCCCAAACCCTTTCGCAAACCCTTAACCAATCCATCCCGCTGTCTGTCCCCGGCGCTGCACCGATCTCCATCCTTCGCAGCTCCTCCTCCTCCCTCAACGCCCGATTCTTCCCCCGCCGCTCCATCCGCACCCGTGCCGTCGCCGTTTGCGACGACGACGTCGAGATCGACCCTTCCTCCCTTGATTTCTCCTTCAGGATCTGGAGATCCCACCCCGACCGCCTCGTTGGCTTCTTCGCCCGGTCCCACGACTTCGATCTGGCCCGGCGCACGTGGATGTACACCGTCCATCCCGACAAGTTCTCGATCGTGCTGACCAAGTTCATGATCTTGGATGTGGATTATCTGTGGAAGTACAGCTGCGGCGACGATGGCGGTAAGATGGAAGCGGCGAGGCTGGTAGTGGACGAGATGCGGAATTGCGAGGATATCTTGATGAATTTCGTCGTGGCAGGGCAGACAGGCGTGGGGCCCATCTTGGTGGGAGGGAAGAAAGTGAGGGATTGGGGAGATACGAGGAACGAAGGAGAAGAGACGCTGAGAGAGGTGGGCCTGAGTACGAGGGAAGGGCATAGGAAGATGAGAGGGGGTTGTATAAGGGAATTCCACAAGGTGTTTGAGAAAATGCCGCTCAAGTATAGCTATGGGAAGATGGTGGGAGAGGTTGGAGAGCAAGGGCTGTGTGAGAAGGGTGGGAAGCTGGTTTTTTGTGACGAGCAGGTTGGGGAATGAGAGGAGTAGATTTTGTCTCTGTAAATGGGTCCCACGATTGTGTTATACTGGCCGTTGATCTGATGGGGTGAGCTGAAGTGGATGACCTTGCCCCCCAACAGCCTCTTGAGCCATTGCTACACTGGGCACGAGAGTTCTATGCCGTTTCTTCTCGTAGTATGGTGATTGAGAGTGCTGATCTGGTGGGCATTCATCCCAATTCTCACCAATTCCTGCGAAAGCCAATCAGAACAGGTAGCGTGTGATCTAGATGGATTTGCATGGTGTATTTGGAGATCTTTGGGGATATATGAAGAGAATTCTACGGTAATACAGCTGGAGCGCAATGAGCAAGTGGTTGAGTGATGAGTGAAGAATGATCTTGCATAAGCGGTTACAAGACATATGGCAGGGGTAGAAACAAATAGGGTTAAGATGGAATTCAGCAGAATTTGTCTCCCCAATCTATGTTTCAATTACCCATCATTCACATTCTTTAGTGAAATCACTATACTTTTCTGCCAATTAATTACATTCTTAGTGTAATCCTTCACTTTTGCATGTTGTTTACATTCCTTGGTACAATCCATAGCATTAATCTAGTAACTAATAATTTTAGTCGTAATTTGGATTTACGCTCATACGTTAGATTTAGTCTAAGCATCCAAGAAGGTGTTTCGCAGTTGATCTCTATGACTAACTATAAGAATTCATTTCGTGATCTTTTATGGTATGAAACGCAAAAGTGTAACCCATTATCAGATGATAGAACCTTATCCTTTGAATATCGACTAATCCTTTTAAACATACCATACGAGTGGTTGAATAGGTGACTGATCTCATTCGATCTCAGTCACATATTATGTATTTGCCCAATCTAAGGGCTGCAAATTCAATTCTAACATGCTCATACTTGTCACGTGACAGAAACGGCAAATCACGCCAACAGTGGGCCACCATGCAGATAAGCCATGTCCCGAACTTGAAAGGGATTGGACTGTGTTGACCATTCGGATAAGTGGGCCCACAAAAGGAACTGTTGGAGTAAGGGGTGTGTAATCTGTACAATCAACCAGCAAAACACAACTATTTATAGGGAGACCACAGGTGTGAGGCTGTAGGATTGTCCCCACGGGGGGTTTCTAGAGGCATGGACCATCAACCGTGGGGCCCATCGTACCAATGGTCTGGATCACCAAACGTCTGGGCTGTGAGGAAGAATTCAGTGCCAAGGACACTGTCCGCATCTTCCAGATGGAATGTGGTGCCATCCTAGGCAGGCACTAGTTGCGGCCAACCAGGATGAAGGGACAGAGAAAATCAAGCCATCCAAGAACTCAGGTAGGCTACACCTCATCAATATAGAGATTTTAAGTGTGATTGTAATAGTTTCACGTGGTGTGGCCCACCTGTGTTTTGGATCAAGATAAACATGAGCCCAATGATAGATAATTTACCAGTTTTGTTATCTCAAGCATGGTTTATGGTGGTATGTAACAAAAACCACCTATCAAATTACAACCGTTATTCAGAGGCCCCTACTTTTTCTCGATAATCCAAAGTTGCTGTACAATAGTTGTACTGTTTTTCCCATTCTCCAGATATTATAATGATGTATAATAGTCATTTTGGTGGACTGGATTGGGTCCAACAGAGTCAGAGTCACCTTGCACTGGACTCATCCGGGTCTTAAAACCATGATTTAGATTGCCCAGCCATGGCCCCACTCACCCCACTTGTACAGGCTCAAAACTATTAAACCTTTGAGCAAACCACTGTTTGGCCATCATCTTATAATCCATTTTTTCTTAGGAAATCACAGGTGATTGATTGTTAAGGGTGTGTTTGGCTGCATGAAATATCATGATATTCGTCACTCTCTTTCACTTATCCATAACTTGATTTTGTGCATTTTTACAAGAATAGAGTTAAGAATAATGTAAAAGAAAGAAGAAATTAGAGATGTATTCTAACCTTGTTGTTTGTAAATCCATAGCCTTGGAAGTTTTAATGTACCTAACGTGGAGTAGTAGAAGTTGAGTTTCTTCTTCTTCAAGGGAATGGTGGAAGGCAATAGAATTTAAGTGGTGCAGCATGCATTACAAGGCTGAAGACTTGGTGGGATCCGTTGGGACTAGCATCACAAGAATGTTTTTAATCGAATAGGTGGCTGTGATCTTATCAGGAGCCCAACATATAAGCATTTGGGATATATCGGTCTTCTCATGGCTCATGGTTGATATGATCTGATCTGCCCCACCATGGATAAGGAAGACCAGGAAAAGGACCACCCATGTATTTTCCACCGAAAGCAGAACTTGATCTGAACTCTCTCCTTTTTTCTCTAAACTTTCTAACTGTTCAACGATAGCGTAGATCTTCCAATTATCTTACAAGAGTAACATCATAGGCCCGAATCTTTAGGTGTGAGATGATTTTGTTGTAATTATCCATTTTACAAGCCACAGATCAAATGATTATCAACATTGGTGATGGGGACAACATGTGCACACGCGCATGCACATCACCCCCCTACGCATATACGTAAGCAAAATGAGGGCCCCATCATCGATCTGGCTCGATGTCGATGTCCAGAGAGGGCCTCTTAGTTAGAAGATAACTTTTAATTCAAAAGGGCGGGCCCGATAGTCAAGAAAAGTCCATTATGGGATCTCATGATCGTGGTCCACTTGTCGGATTGATGTCATATTTTAGGTTTTACTTATTATTATTATTTAGAACATCGTGAATGCTTTGGATTTCTTTATTTGATTTTAATTTTAGTTTACTTCACCGCCAAGTAATAGGTTACGTACATTGTGCGATTTTTTGGTATAGGATTTTTCCTATAAATAGGCACTCCTTGTATTTCTTTTCATTGATTGAAGATTAATAAAAATTCTGCGTTTTCCTACTCTCTGAGAAACCTAATTGGGTGCGAAGCCCTCCCTTCATCGAAGGGTTAACTACCGTGGTGTGAAGCCACATCGACTCCGATTCACCCTCATCCTCCATCATCTTCTTTTTCATCTTCCACTACTATCCATACTTCAAATTCGTCCCTTTTGTTGCATCAAATTTCTTCATTACAGCAGATTTTCAGATTTCGACCCACCGGCAAGCTGAAACTTCGGCGGAGCACCACGCACAAACCGTACATCGGATCGAGCTGATATTTGGGAGTTTTAGAGTCCAACCCTGGCCGACCAGGGTCAAGGTGGCCTTTTTCTAAATAGTGGGCCCCACACATGTGCGGCCGTGATCACACGTACGTGCATCTGGGCCATTGTTGCTGTCCACACGCAGGATCGTCTTTTGGTTAAGGTTTTTTTCTTCTTTTATCCTCTAATAGCTGTTTTTTCATGAATCCTAGCCCTATATTACGTTTTTCCTAAGCTATTTACCAATTTTCTTACCCTAGGGTTCCCCGAATTGAAATTTCTGAATCCCTTAGATTAGGGGCTGATTACTATGCATGTGTGGGTGATTATTTCTTATCTTTGAGTATCGTTTGGTTCATAATTCTTATTGATCCAGCCTTATCATGTGTAGGCCTGGACCCGCATAGATTCCCCTTAATTGAATGTTTAGATTTTTATGTGGGATATGGAATTTGTGTAATTATTTCTGAACTAACGTGATCTTAAGCCTGAAATCTCGCATATTATATTTAATTTTCCATGTCCTGCATCAATTGGATTAAGTGTTTCTTTCTTTGGAATCACAAGCATATCCTAAGTGAGCCCCATATTGGAAATAAGCCATTTGGACAATACGGAATTTGTAATTTATATTTTCTACAATTCAAAATGTGGTCAACAAGCCAAAGTACATGGATCAAGGAGGCAACAGACCGTTCAAGAAAGTGCAGAAATATTAACTAGGCAAGAACCAAGTTCTTTTTGGTTTTTCTTTTTCTTTTGAGAGCAAGAGAACCAAGTTATCTCCAACCTAGAAAAAGCTGCAAGAGCTCTGGTATGTTTTCTCATCAGGAAATTTTGTATAAAGGAGCAGCAGAAATGGTTGAACTTATAATGTCAACATATTGTGCTTGTGCCATCCATGATGATGTTGGCTCTTGGGCCTCTTTTGTAGGAATTTCAGAACAATTGTTTTGGTTCATTTAGGACCATCTTGGGGAATATTATGAATGGTCTGTTACAGCCCAGAAAATTATATAACTTCTAACTAGAAAAAAGGAATATGCAATATACATTCAATAGTAACTTGAAATGTTCAAATGTCATAAAAAAGGGAAAGAAAGAAAAAAGTAAAATATATAGACACAATTAAAAAATGAGTGACCAGACAAGAAATGAATGCATTAGAGGGAACTTAGGAGTAGCACCAATAGCTAATAAGATGGGGTAAAGTAGACTTAGACTTAGTTTGTCCATGTGCAACAGAGACCTAGAACCACATTAGTTAGTACAAGTTGAAGGATCTAAAAAGAAAATGGGAAAGCCTAAAAGGACATGGATGGAGGTAGTAAGAAAAGAGTTGATGACCCATGGTGTAAGTGAAGGTCCGACCCTTGATATAGTGAAATGGTGCAACAAGATTCGTGTACCCAACCCCAATTAATTGGGATAAGGCTTAAATGATGGCGATGATGAATTAAAAATACACCCTGAAGCATTTTAGAGCAAGTGGGAAGAAATGAAAATCAATTGATAAAAAAATCATTGCACTTTCCTTTCAATCATTAGTTTGTGTATCAATGCCCAATGAATCATGAGAAAAGAAAGAATGGATCTATTGAACTCAAATCTTCAAGAAGCACATCAAAAGGTTTTTACTCTCTCCAAACTGAATTATCCTCTCTAAGAAAAATTGACAGCGGAAAGGGGAGAAAGAGAAATGGAAGCAAGCATGGATGGGTGGTTGTTTTACAACTAACAAAAGGAGGTAGCAGGAAGAGGGAGCATGCAAGGACTACCCTCGACAGGCCATGATCAAATCAAATAATCCTTAGGAAAATGATATAGACCATTAATTAAAATAAGTGTAATATCAACCATTGAAAACTTTCAAATGGTCCAAAATCAAATTTGAATCCACACATCGATTGGTGAGGATCATCGATTCAGAATGCATGTTGGGCTGTCACACAGCATCCCAAAAGATGAACGATTCTGGCCATGTCTCCATGTGTGCCCATCAGGGAAAGGGGTAACAAGGAATTAAGAAGGGCTATTAGTATTAAAAAGGATCTATTTAAATAAACATCAATTTTCCATCAAACAAATACAAGATAAAGATGGATCAAATACAAGATTTATGAAAGCAATGAATCTGCCTTTCGAGTTTGGGGAGGGTAATGTATTCCATGATGATTCAGTTATAGATGTAGTTGTCAATCTTATCATGTGTTGGTCAGGCAATGGGGAGCTTACATATGAGCAAACCATTGTAGGAATGCAAGATACAATTTTCGCTGTGACTGCCATTGTTGCCTACTCTTTAAAAACAGAGAATTCGATTGGGAACTCCACCAGTATCCCACGGTGCTTTGTCAATGAGAATGAGTTGGATCAATGCAATTGTAAGAATAGCCTGAGATGGAAGAGGATTGTGGTGAAGTGAGTGTATTTTGAGGAAATTGGCAATATAAGATGAGAGAGCCAAGACTTCCATCCACATGAATAGGAATAAAGATTTTACAGTCAATCGATAAAAGATCTTTGTCGTGAGATTGTTGAGCAACCATTCATATGGCATTGCTTGTAGTCATTGTATCCATCTTCTTCTGATGATGCTCATCTTCTTTCTCACCATGTTCATTGTCACTGCTAACATTTTTCTTACTTTGCTTGTAAGTAATATCCCTTCACCCCAAGAAGAGAGAGAGAGAGATAGAACTTGGGAAGTAACAGAAGAACAGACCATACAACAAGAGAGGCGAGGAGTAAATGCAGACTCCATTGTAGTAGTTTATGTTACCCGAGGTTTCTACCTTAAAATTCAGGTTGCGCAAAGAGTGGGAAGTATTATTAGCTATGTACTAAAAATCAGATTGATTAGGCAGTCACCACTAACTAAAGGACTTAAAAATAAAAATATATTTTTTGTTTTAAAAAAAAAAGATCATTTGCCTGTTGTAATTCTTACAGTTCATTAGACATCTATATGTAACTATCAACAAGCTAGGGACATTTTCATTGAAACCATTGTTTAGACATCTCAACTATAGTTGAGCTACATCCCATAACTGTATCAAACAGGAATCTAATGGGAGATTGTTTGGATTTACTTGATCTATACATCCCATGACTATATCAAAACCCCACACTGGAACTTAAAAAGGAAGATGGCTTGGTGCAGAATCCTCTCAATAATACAAGTGTTGGATTTAAATTGTAAGTGACTTTTACCTGAAAGTGACTTGCTAGCTCCACACCTGTCCCAACCTAATAGATCAATAGGCAAGAGAATTGGGTCATTCAACAGTCTAGTAATTCACTTTAGGATAAGATTGATTCAATGGGGCCCACCTCAAATGTGCCCCAGCCCGCACACATGAATTGCCGCCTCTTCAATTATTAGCCCACGAAATACCGCAGCATTAGCTCAGTCCACAATCAAAGCCAATCCATGAAAGGGGAAATATAAGAAAGTTGGGGGTAGCAATGGGCTGGTATGCCCAACAGATACCTGAACCCATCTCCATATGGGCTAGGTGTGAGTGCAACTAAATGGATTTTGGTTTTGGGTCCTTACTCTTTCTCGGGTGGTAGACTCTCAGGAGTTTCAACATCTGGTCAAGGGTTCGAATACCCATAGGTGGTGAAATCCTAATACGGCGTGAGTGTGTGGGGGTAAAAAAAAGGCTTTTGGTCGGGGCTTTGCCATTGTTTTGGATTCAAACCCAATTATATAATGTATAATATTATATAAATATATATATATGTGTGTGTGTGTGAGAGAAATACTCTAATGAATTTATAATTAACAATTACAAGAAACAATTAGCATCCTTAGCTCACAAAACTATATAAACTTTGCATCTTTGCAAGATGAGTTTGTTCTTATAACAATTTGGATGTGGGACCCTCCCTGGCATGTGTAGTATCTCATCCAGCAGCATTGCCCTATTATAAAAGTAGACTGATCCAACCATCACGTGGGCCATGAAGTGAATTTGAAAGTTTTTGTTTAATTGTCCATTATTTTCTATGGTGTGGCTTACTTAATGGTTATATTCCACCAACAAAAGGTTAAATTCCCTAAAGTAACATTATAATTTTCAATTATTTGAATTCCCCGAGGTGGAAACCTATGCAATTTTTGTGAGAGGAATATGAAATTTTTACTTTTGTTTAAACAAAAGCTCTAAACTCAGAATTTATATTTCAATGGTTTTTTATTTTTTTACGAAAAATAATCATCGCGTGGTTATTACTGGACAGGGATTAGGTACTACCCCGCCTGTACTGAGCTCAGAAAGGGGCCCACCGTGATTTATGGGTTCATCAATACTGTCCATCCATTTTTTTTATGTCATTTTAAAGTACAAGAATTAAAATAAGGCAGATCAGGCTTCTACGGCTCCCAGGATTTTTTAAATGGTGTGTGTTTAATCCCCACTTTGTGTTCCACTTAATCCTTAGATCTACGATATTTTTTATCTTCTATCCTAAAATAACATGAAAAAAAATGGATGAACGGTGTTGATAGACCCATACATGACGGTGGGCTACTCAGAGCCCCAGTCTGTTTTGAGCTCGGTACAGGTGTGACGCAGGTATGAACGTGATGAGGTCGATCACTGTCTTCCTCAAGGATAACTACTCCGAATCCACTGAGCTTCTCTGGACTCCTCACAGAGACTTCTCAAATCCACGAGGAAAGAAAGCAGGAAAATAGAAATAATTCTAATAAATTCGAAATTGATTGATGAATAATTAAAAACGAGTTTACACCCCTTTAAATAAGGGAACCAAGCAACATGAAAGAAATCAGACTCATACTACAACTAAAGCTCCTAGAATTCGCAACTTACTATAAATAGTAAACTTACTATTTATAGACGGTCACGATGTCTACTAGTGCGCAAGGTTTTCGGCCAAAAATAGTAAGTGTCCTATTTGGTTTCAACAAATCGTTCTCCTAATTATCTTAAGCACTTTTCATGTTGGACACAACTCCTAAAGCCCAACGGATGAAAAGTTATACTCAAACTAAAACTTACTATCTATAGTAAAAACAAAATTAAAAAGAGGAAACGACCGTCGATCAGGGGGTTTTTCACAAATTCGAGCTGCGCAACCCGGCGTAGCAGGGTTGGTTGGCTAAAGTAGCTCGTTCTACCCCAAAATCATATATTTTACGTCGGATAACTCATTCCGGATTGTGAGATATGCCTGATCTAAGGTCCGATGGTCCGGATCACTTCTGTCGCCGACCGTGCCTTTTCTGATCCATCTTAGCCATGAAATTGTCCGCGACCCGCTCTACATCAGTCCCCTCCACTTGAAAAGAACTCGTCCTCGAGTTCTCCTCCTGCGCTGGTTCATGATACTCGGTCAGGTCCGCAACGTTGAAAGTCCGTGAGATCGTCATGTCATCTGGAAGATCAACAACATAAGCATTGTCATTGATCTTTCGGATGATCGGTACCGGTCCAATCTTCTTATTCTTCAGCTTGTTGTACATCCCGGTCGGAAATCTTTCTTTTCGCAAATGGACCATTACCTGGTCGCCCACCTCGAACACCTTTTGTCGACGATGCTTGTCCGCTTGTTCCTTGTACTTTTCGTTCGAGGCATGTAGCTTAGTCTGCACCTCCGCATGAATACTCATGATCCTGTCTGCCATATGTTCTGCTGCAATACTCATGCCTAGGAGCTTGGGCAGAGGGACCAAGTCTAGTGTGTGGCGAGGTACTCGTCCGTAAATAACCTGGAACAGAGATTTCCCTGTCGAGCGGTTCACCATGTTGTTGAATGCAAACTCCGCTTGAGACAAGGCCAAATCCCACTGCTTCGGTTTCTCTCCTGAAATACATCGAAGGAGGTTTCCCAAAGTGCGATTCACAACTTCGGTCTGCCCATCAGTCTGTGGGTGGTAAGTACTGCTGAATTGAAGTCGTGTATCGAATCGAGTCCACAAAGTCCGCCAAAAGTGGCTAATGAACTTCGTGTCACGATCAGAAGTAATAGTCTTAGGGACCCCGTGTAGCCGTACGACCTCCCTGAAGAATAAATTCGCCACATGTGTTGCATCAAGGGTCTTCTTGCATGGGATAAAGTGCGCCATCTTGGAGGAACGATCGACCACTACGAACACCGAATCCATGCCGCATTGTGTTCGTAAAAGACCAAGTACGAAGTCCATTGATAAATCCTCCCAAGGACCGTCAGGCACAGGTAACGGGGTGTAGAGGCCCGTATTCTGAGATTGTCCTTTGGAGGTCTGACAAGTATGACAACATTGTACGGCTCTTCCCACATCACGTACTAATTGCGGCCAGTAATACCGCTCTTCCACAAGAGCTCGCGTCTTGTCTCGCCCAAGGTGTCCACCGAGGCCACCTCCATGTAGTTCCTGAATAATCTGCTCCCTTAGAAAACTTTGGGGGATGCACAATCGATTCCCTTTGAAGAGAAAACCATCCTGTATATGAAAGTCACTGGGGTGACCTTCTTAGCACTTCAACCAGGAATCTTTGAAGTCTTCATCCTCGGCATATAGCTCCTTGAGACAGTCAAAGCCGACCACCTCATTGCTCACCGTAACAAGTAGTGACGCACGACGGCTAAGTGCATCAACCACCTTATTCTGCTGACCTGACTTATGCTTCAGAACAAACGTAAATTCCTGTAAAAATGCAACCCATCTAGCATGCACACGATTCACGTTAGTCTGACTATTAATAAACTTTAATGCCTGATGGTCGGTGTACAAAACAAACTCCCTCTGAATCAGATAATGCCGCCAATGTCGCAGCGCCTGAACAACTGCGTACAAATCAAGCTCGTAAGTCGACCACTTCTTTCGGGCTTCACTGAGCTTCTCGCTATAGAAGGCTACTGGCCTGCCTTCCTGTGATAATACTCCTCCTATTCCGACATATGAAGCGTCACACTCCACCTCAAATAATTTATCAAAATTAGGAAGCACCAAGATCGGTATTGTAGACAAACGATGCTTGATCTCATGAAAGCTCTTATCAGCTTTATCGGTCCACTGGAACGGCCCTTTTTTCATGCAGTCCGTTATTGGTGCGACTATGGTGCTAAAATCTCGCACAAATTGACGATAGAAAGTCGCCAATCCGTGAAAACTCCTCACCTCATGAATGTTTGCCGGGATCGGCCATTCCCTAATAGCTCGCACCTTTTCATCGTCCACCCAAATTCCTGTGGACATTACAACAAATCCTAAAAACAACAGGCTGTTAGTTAAAAAACTACACTTTTTCAAGTTGAGGTACAACTTGTTATCTTGTAGAACCTGCAGCACCTACCTGAGATGTTTCTTATGCTTCGCCTCATCCTGACTATATATCAATATGTCATCAAAATATACTACCACAAATCGGCCAGTGAACGGTTTTAGAACTTGATTCATCAAACGCATAAAAGTACTTGGTGCGTTCGATAGGCCGAAAGGCATGACTAGCCACTCATATAACCCTTCCTTTGTCTTGAATGCCGTTTTCCATTCATCGCCGGGTCGAATACGAATCTGATGGTACCCACTCTTTAGATCGAGTTTAGAGAACACTTTAGCCCCTTCTAACATATCGAGCATGTTGTCCAACCGTGGTATTGGAAACCGATATTTAATAGTAATTTTGTTAATTGCTCGGCTGTCAACACACATGCGCCAGCTTCCATCTTTTTTTGGCGTTAATAATGCTGGTACAGCACATGAGCTCATGCTCTCTCTCAATAGACCCTTACGGATCAATTCCTCCACTTGCCCCTGAAGTATCTCACACTCCTTCGGACTCATCCGATAATGAGGGCGATTGGGCAGGCTAGCCCCAGGGACTAGGTCTATGTGATGTTGGATGTTTCTCATGGGGGGCAATCCATCAGGTAAATCTTCAGGCCAGACTTATTTGAATTCGTTTAGTAACAGTCTTAAGCTTGGAGGGATGTTTGAGGGTTCCTCCTTCTCGCCCTTCACCACTACGGCATATACCTCGCCGGTTTCCTTGGACTCCTCTATGAAATCCCGAATGGTCAAGAGAGAACTCCCCTCCACTTTAGAGGCTTCAGGGTGGTTCTCTGGTGCCATAGGGGTAAGGATTATTTTTCGACTATCCTTGACGAATATGTAGACATTGTCTCGCCCCCGATGGGTCGCATCACGGTCCGACTGCCAGGGTCGACCGAGTAGCATATGGCAGGCTTCCATGTCAACCACGTCATAAAGTATCTGATCCTTATAATGTTTACCAATTGAAAACGAGATAGTGCATTGTTCAGTTACCTTGGTCTCGTTCACTTTTTTTATCCAGCCTATTGAGTACGGGGAAGGATGTTTCGTCGTTGGTAGCTGCAACTTATCCACCATCACTCTTGAGACGATGTTCTCACTGCTACCACTGTCTATGATCACATCACAGACCTTTCCGCTGACGGTGCACCGAGTACGAAATATATTATGCCGCTGTGGATGTAATTCCTTTCGTGGGGTATACAATAGTCGCCTCACAACAAGAGATTCGCCACGATCTTCGCCTGTCACTTCATCGCCACCTGCTATTTCTTCAGTGGTTTGTTCATATTCATCAAAGCCATGATCCTCTTCCAGGCCTCATCTTCAGTGCCTCCTTCGTTTATAGTCAAGTGCACTGTCGGACGTTGAGGACAAGTGTTTGATAAGTGGCCTGGTTAGCCACAGCGGTAACAATTGTTCGGCCTTGGCCGAGCATAAGGATTCGGAATCCTACTCGGGCCCGCTGTTGTGGGTGCTGCCCGTTGAGGTCTGGATGGTCCGCTCCCCGTATCACGGTTCGCGGGTGGAGGAGGTTGAGGACGTTCTCCTACCGGATCTTTTCCTCGAGCCAGCACTGGATCCTGTGTGGGACCTGTCATAGGGGGTCGATTTGAAGGATAAGGACGAGCAAGAGCTCTTGCAAGCTGTGTTTCTGCCCTTCCTGCCAATTGAATTGCTTCATCTACTGTCCCGACTGGGTACATCTGAACTCGATCCTGAATTACCGGTCGCAACCCACCTATAAATCGTGCCACTTTCTGTGACTCAGATTCTGACAAATCGTTTCGTATAGCCAACCGCTGGAATTCTTCAGTGTAATCTGTAACAGTTCGATTTCCTTGTCGGCAATTCTGGTATTGCTGGAATAATATCTGCTCATAATCAATAGGGAGAAATCGTGAACGAAAAAGACGTCTCATTCGAGGCCATGATGCGATGGGCGCCTTGTTTTGGCGGGCTCGTGAGAGTTGCAATTGTTCCCACCATGCAGAAGCACCAGATTTTAATTAAACGCTACCAACTTCACCTTTTATGGTCTGACACATCCATATAATCGAAATATCTCTCTACTTCGGCTAGCCAATCGAGAAAATCTTCGATACGTAATAAACCGTTAAAACTAGGAAGTTCAGCCTTACCTCGATAGTCTCTTTCAGCACGATCTAGACGATCGCCTCCATGGATTGGTCGTCGATCAAAACCCTCATTAATGTCCTTGTCGCTGGAACTAGAATCATCTGGTGTAGCCCTACGATTTACCGCTGGTAGTGCTATGCGATAATCAGGGTCACGTCGTACAGCAACCACGGGTGGTGGAGTGACCATAGGTGGTGGAGCACCGCCTAGGGCTCGGGGTGGAAGTAACGCATCCGCAAGACGGTCGAGGGTTGCCTGCAGCCCTTGCATGGTCAACTGAGTCTCCCGATGGAAAGCTTCCATTCTTTCCGAAAGATAACGAATCCCTGGATCATCGTCCACAGGATTTTGATTCATACCTTCGTTGTTTGCCATCGGCCCGAGGGAAAACCTCGCTCTGATACCAAATTGACGCAGGGATGAACGTGATGAGGTCGATCACCGTCTTCCTCAAGGATAACTACTCCGAATCCACGGAGCTTCTCTGAACTCCTCACAGAGACTTCTCGAATTCACGAGGAAAGAAAGCAGGAAAATAGAAATAATTCTAATAAATTCGAAATTGATTAATGAATAATTAAAAATGAGTTTACACCCCTTTAAATAAGGGAACCAAGCAACATGAAAGAAATCAGACTCATACTACAACTAAAGCTCCTAGAATTCGCAACTTACTATAAATAGTAAACTTACTATTTATAGACGGTCACGATGTCTACTAGTATGCAAGGTTTTCGGCCAAAAATAGTAAGTGTCCTATTTGGCTTCAACAAACCGTTCTCCTAATTATCCTAAGCACTTTTCATGTTAGACACAACTCCTAAAGCCCAACGGATGAAAAGTTGTACTCAAACTAAAACTTACTATTTATAGTAAAAACAAAATTAAAACAAGAAAACGACCGTCGATCAGGGGGTTTTTCATAAATCCGGGCTGCGCAACCCGGCGTAGCGGGGTTGGTTGGCTAAAGTAGCTCGTTCTACTCCAAAATCATATATTTTACGTCGGATAACTCATTCCGGATTGTGAGATACGCCCGATCTAAGGTCCGATGGTCCGGATCACTTCTGTCGCCGACCATGCCTTTTCTGATCCATCTTAGCCATGAAATTGTCCGTGACCCGCTCTACATCAAGGTGGGGTAGTACATAATCCGCAGCCGTTATTATTAATTGCTTTCATTTCATTTGGGTTCTATGTATCCAAACGCTCACTCAAACAAAATGAAAATCCCAAGCTTGTCCACTAGCTTAATGGAATTAGATATTTTTGGGACGTTTTGGTAATTTACTTCCAATCCCGGGGCATTTTGGGCAATTCAACCTTTTCCGCGAAAGAAAAAGCGGTAAAATAATAAAGCGCGTATAACGAAAACAATTAAGAAGACATTGGAATTTATTTGACCATGTGATGGTTCACTTCATACTCGTGAGCTCTGGAATCGTAGGAGTTAGATACATTTAAGTAAATCTAAACCGTCCAAAATCGTGGCTCCACCCTAGATTGGTTAGAAAAAAAAAAATAGGCCAACTATCTGCATGTCATTTTAACCGTCGATTACATTGATCAGTTGTATCTGTTTAGGGTTGTGATTCATCTAAAGTGGACTCAAGACTTTTTTGGATGGTTAGATGGGACTATCTCAACCTTTGTTAGTGTAGAAGTCCGACTGATGGATGATCAGAGAAGCTCCACGCATGCCACTATATCATCGTACGGGTTTTCCTATAGTGTCGTACAATGCTCGAGCTGGAAGGTTGTACATCTTTCTGTACAAGTGGGGCCTGTATCTACCAATCAGAACCGTTAACACGACAGCACCGCTGTAATGGCCTACTTATTAAGAAAATAACCTAGATTGAACGATTACATCTTTCGTTTATATGGATTTCATCTTCGTGGAGTTTGAACCGTTGTATTTTTTTCTCTGGTAACCGTCCATCTATTAACTATCTATTGAAGGCTAAGATTCTTCAAATCTGGTGGGCCTTTGGTGCATGGGCCATCCACCGAACCATGGGCCCCACTTGCTCTAACCTGCACAAGCTGGAGACCCGAAGGGCATGATACAACCTTTCCGCCCGAGCATGATCTAATTCCTGTTTATTTCCACGTGTTCTTCTGGAGACATCTAGGGAGAGAGAGAAGCCTCTTCCCTCTCTCACCATAAGAACAGATTTACAAACCCTAGAATCATCCCCAATTCCTGAGAGAGAGAGAGCTGATTTTCGCGCCAGAATTTCCTTTTTCTTTTTGATCTGGTTGGGTATTTGCAGAGATCTGATTACCCTTTTGCAGCGAGATGGCGGGATTTTTGTCGATGAAGATGAAGAGAAAGGATCTGGAAGATGTGTACGACGAGTTCTCTGATTTTTCGCTGTCTTCTCCCGCTAGGAAGATCCGTAGACTGGTGAGTTTCAGATTTATTTATTTATTTATTTATTTTTCACTTGAAATTTGCCTTCCTGTTTTTGATTTTTGGTTGGATTTTGTGGAGATGTCGTTGTATGATGTTCCTTGTTTGGTTGGATTGAGTTCTCTATTTTTCCCAATTTTTGGAAAATTTTGGAAAACTTTCTTTTCTGGATGAACTGTGAAGAATTGTTTGGAATTTGTTATTGCCTCTAGAAAATAAAATAAAATTATTAGGAGGCTTGTCGTCGTCATCGTCGTCGTCATCACCCCATTGATGATCATGATCTTCTTAATCAGAACTACACCGTCAGATGATCATAATCTTCATCATCAGAACTATGTCTCACCATCAGATGATCATCATGGTCGTTGCTGGTCATCTTCATGATCACCCTCATCACTGCTATTTTGACCGTCATCATGATCACATGGTGATGATCACGATCGTCATCATCACCGCTATTTTGACTGTCATCATGATCACATTAATTATCATCTTCGTAGCTGTCAGATCCATTATGTCAATGATTTTCACCAGCATAATCTCATCATCAACACCATGTTGATCATGATTATCTTCACCATACCCTAATCTCCCTGTTGTGTAGCTCACCGTCAACATAGCCCATCTTTTGCGTTTTGATCACTTGCTGTATGTTCTAGCAGGAAGAAAGATACTGTTGAATGCTCTTTCATATGGCTTTAGGAAAAAACTTATAAGAAGAAGGGGAATTATCACATATGTTTGAGCGTACATGAGTTCCCATACAATCGAGGTTCTGTGGGGCCCACTGCAATGTGTGTGGAATACAAACTGTGCATCAGATGAGCATCCTCATGATTGCAGTAAAGCTCAAATATGTGCCAATCTAAAACTCAGGTGGGACACACCACAGGGAACAATGTGGAATCACACCCAAATGACCTCTAAATTCTTGTGTTGTGGGCAGCCTGATATTTGGGTGTCTGATGACTGGATCGGATTGCATATGGACAATGTTGTGCCCCACAGACAATCTGGAAGTTTCTATGGTGGGAGCCCCCCTCATTGCTCTGCTCCCCATTGTTCCCTGTGGTGTGGCCTGCCACGCACCTGGGTTTTGGATTAGGCTGATTGTTGGTGTGCAACTGATTGACAGATTGGATGGCACAGGCATATCACAGGGGATCTTCACAGCTCAACTGTATGGGAACTCAGATGATTGCTGAAACTCTCTTGCAACAATGATGATATGGATTTTTATGTTCTCCACTCTACTATATCCAATGTTACCTTGCATGCAAAATCCGTGCATTTGTTTCCTTTTCTCCATTCAGAACTGCTGCATTTCCACATTATTTTGGCTGACTTCCTGTTTGGAGTTTAATCCGTACTGACATATTCAAATGTGATACCTCCTTGGGATGCATAGATGGTTTGGTCATTGAAAAAAACCTAATTCCAATGGATAAAGTCCTGAGGTATCATGTGTTGGGATGTATTCAAGCAAACCTCTCCTGTTCGATGCTAATTTGGGTGCTTTAAGCTGTTTCTTTCTTCTTCTTCTTCTTCTTTTTGGTAAATTGAGAACTTTTGTAGATTCCTGTTCACATACATGTATCAGAAACTTAGATTTTATTTTTTTTCTTTTCAACAGTTAGTAAATTTTATATATCTGCTTTTTCATGTGTTACAAGGATGCGGATTTGCCTCCAATAATGGAAGAAGAACCAGCTATTCCTCCAATTTTTGGCCAACCATCGCCAGATGAGCACCTTAATGTCAGTACTGGGCAATTAGGAGATGCAATGGAAGAAGCAGCGCCATCTCTTCCCTTGAATGAAGAGAGAGCTCTTGTTCTCTACAAGCCGGTTAACATGCCGTTCTTGCAATCTTCAAGTTCATCCAATATCTCCTTGAAAGTGAATACGGAGCTGATTCCAGGTTTTAAGAGTAAGTTCCCAACTACCACCTCTGATTCATGTCCACGACTTGCAGCAGTCTTTTGTTGTAGTTCTGTTTGTCAATTAGTAGCATGTACAGTTTCAGGTGATGATATTGGGAAGTAGCTAACATGTGACTTGCTGAAATCCATCCAGATCATCATCAACATTTCTGGTTAGGGCATCCAAACATCATAACAGAGGCGGAGGATGACGAGGTGTCCATGGATGAAAACCTGGCATCCACCAACCACAGCCTGGCTGTTGTTCCATGGGTCCCAGCTCAGCTTCATGCGGGTCACCTGGAAATAAATGGTTTGTCGGAGCCAATGGACGCTGAGGAAGCAGGTGTGGTAACAATGGAAGTCGAGGAAGAGAATCCATGCACCAGTATTGGAGGGCAAGAAGAAGCAAGGATGCCTGCTGGGATGGGAGGGGGTGATGGGTTACAGCAGTGGCAGCAGCACTGCTTGACCCCACAGATCCCACAGAACACATCTACCCCGATCATGTGGTCTTGGTGAGAGAGATGGCAAAGCGTTGGTTATGATCTCTACTATGCCTGTGGATAGTTTTTACCCCCCCTCCTTTTGCTTCGTTCTCCTTCCCTGCATGCCTTGGAAGAGCTATGCATGCAGGCAGGCAGAAAAAAGGAAACATATAAAGGGAAGGTTTTGGCTGTTGTAACTGAGATGTAAGAGGGGTTTTTAAGTAAAAGGCCCGTCCAAACAATCGTCAAAAAGTTGAAATGTTGTACATATGATGTAGGTGAAGATGCTGAGATGATTTCTCGTTGATTTGGATGAATCTATGTTTGGCCTTGTGCTTCTTCTCCCGATTATCTGTGTTTTTTTGTAAGGTGTTTGTCCCTTATCCAAGATTAAGAAAACAATTGGATTGCCATTTCAATGTTCCTGGGTCCCATTCTAAGGGAGCTAGCTACATCAGACAAAAACAATTAGTTTGCTTTTTAGTAGTAGATGATTTTTATGTTAGTTACCCAAGTTTTGCTGCCATTTGTAAGTACCTAGGGCGATGAGGTAGGTCATTTGTAGATACCCTCCACCGTGAGTTGCGTGTAAATCAGAAGCGTGCATTTCTTTGTTTTCAGCGTCTGTAGATGTAAGTTTGATGAATGCCGGATCCTTTCCACTCAAAATTTGGTATCTCTGGAATGGCAGGTGGTTCTCATGTATGGGTCCCATATATTTTTGTGAAGACAGTTGGAGGTTTCACATTGGGATCTTCCTTACTTGATTGCACCATCTAATGATCTGGATTGAAGCATGCATCAGTTGCCCTTGTTTCTGGATCGTGATCTTTGTGGTAAGAAGTAATCTTCTCACGAATTTGAAACTGTTCAGCTAGGAGCTTGCTCACAAATAAAATGATTCGGACGGCTTGGATCTGGGCATGGAACGATTTGACTAGGCAGACTCGACTTGTTCGGATGCTCCACCCGAACCGAGTAGGCTTTGCCCAATTTGAATTCAAACCAAGTTAAGTTCGGGTAACTCGACTTGACTCTAAATCTGACTCGGTACTGTCTCAATCCGAAACCTGACTCTACTTTAACCCAAATTTGACGTTTAAGATCTAAGATGGCCATGTAGCTGATGGAGAGGCGACAATTCTGGAGCTGTGATTTCAGCGCATGGATACCTGCTGCACCCGACTCAATTCAGCGCTGACTTGACCTGACTCGGTACCTGTGACCAGGTCGGACTCAATCTGAGTTAAGTCCAGACCAGACCCAGACTCGGATTGGGTCAGGCATGCTGGATTTGGTACTGAGTCGGGTCAAGTTCATGTCAGGTCTATTTCAAAACCAAGTCGAGTTGGGTCAGCCCTAACTCGGTCCCACTCGACTTGATGCCTAGGATCAGTGCCAACATGTCGCTAATTGCAACAATTTAATAAAGATGTTCAAGGCACTCACTGTAGTGAGTCACTTAGCAAATCTGCCGACGCCGCAATTTGTACAAGAGCACCTATAGTGATCCAAATTGTTGATTAGATGGCCCTCCTGTTAAAAATATCCTGACCATTTAGATTGTGAATTCGAAAATATAGTTTTCTATGATAAACTGAAAGAAAGCTAAAGATTCAATGGTTAGCGCATGGGCTGGCATTCATGGCGCCACCCATCATACAACAAACATCTCCTGCATAGAACAATCCTGACCATTCAAATGGAGGATAGAAAATACAGCAGTTGTCCATAAAAACTGAAAAGAAAGCCAAAGATTCAATGATTAGGATATCTGAATCTGGGAAAGTTTTTTGTGCATGGAGCATTCAGATTGGAACCTTAGATCAATGAACCACAGGCCCCAATTGTGCAAAATTAAATTAAACCCGGAGTGTACTGACAGGACGACCATTGTAACTCTTCAAATTCCAAAATCCCACCAAATCCCCTTTTTCCTCCTGTTTATTGTATCATATAGAAAAATAAAGCATTGCTCCATAACTCTCGAAATTCCAAAATCCCACCGAATCTCCTTTTTTTCTCCTGCTTATTTTATAATAATATTTTTATTTTATTTTTAAAGAAAAAATCAGAGGAAAAAAAAAAAAGAACAAATATCATCGCACATTCGGGGCAACTGACAAGTTACAGAGGTGCTAGTTCCCCAAACAGTGGAAAGAAAGGTAAATGGTTCAAAATACACATCCCATCAGATTGATCCTGGCGTTGAAGGAGGCAACAATAGCTATGGTCAACATTCAGTGTGGAGATGTACTGGACAGGATTTGTCTGGTATATGTGTGATTTGTGAAAGGTAGAAGCCATCTATGATGATAAATATGGCTACTGGAAAGGCCTACATAGACTGCAGAAGATCTGCAAATAAAAACAATCAAAGATGCCTGAAGCATGGTTCCTATACATATTACTTTGGAGGAGAGATTACAACATATGTTACATATATATATGTTAGCCATTACATTTTCCCATCAAAGGGATTTAAATGGTTCGGAGTTGTTTCTACCTACACTGGTTTTTTTTCCCTTAAATGGCATCTCTCTGCGTACATTACAAGATGAAAAGTACATCACGCATCTCTTCAACAGCAAGCTGTTTCTTCCGAGTCAACTGTTCCTATGCATGGCAATCAGCTTTCAATCAGCTTTCAATCTCCAAACACGAATTTCTTCTCTGCATAGTATCTCTTCTCACTCTCTTCCTTCTTCTCATTGCGTTTCTACATGAAAAGTGGGCAAACGATTGTAAGAGGGGCTCATAATAGATTCTTAATGAGCTTTTATGTACTGAAAAAAATAAAAATGGTAGGGATATTCTAATTGACATTGCATATATTGGGTTTGCATATATTAATTAAGAGTGTGTTTGATTCACCACCAAATATCATGAAACTTTGCACCAAATTAAAGTGATTAATCATGAAATTTCATGATATTTGGTGCAACCAAACACACCCTAAAATAAAGAAAATGATAGAAGGTGATGTTGCATGCAATGGAAATTTTACATCTTCGCCCAAGAATCACCAAAGAAACATGAGCTATAAAAATATTAAAAGTGTTTCTGGTTCACCAGAAACATCACAATAATATGTAACCAAAATGCGGGAGAGGATCAGCTGCCCTCTGGATGCAGCTGCATTTTCATGCATCCAGATCGTGTTACCACAGTCACAGCTCATGTTTATGATGATCCAAATGAGAAATCCTAAATGCTTGGCCCTTGATTGGCCCCCAACAAAGTTTCACTTTGATTTGACTTATCCTAACCATCGAATAAATGGGTCTTTCATTGCTTAATAGGAACCATTGCTAAGTTTAGTGTTCATTTGTTTGCTACTAATTGGAAGGGGGCTATAATCTTCCAAACATTTTTTGACTTTGGACCCATGGAAATAACAAGTTAAGGGTTTCAATCCCAAAAATCTCTTTACATTTGTGTATGCGCACACACACCCCACACACTCACTGGAGTGGAATTTCACCACCAATGGATACTCGAACCCTTGACCAGGTGTTGAAACTTCTGAGAGTCTACCACCGGAGCAAGTGTAAGGATCCATACGGTGGTGTATCAAAGCCTGTATGGCTGATACCTAAGGATGTTTAGTGGAGATTGGATTCTTCAAATGGTATTTAATGCTATTATGTCAATTGGGTGAAGCTAAAAGGCTTCATATAGCAGTTGATTGCTTCCTTGGTATATATACAGACCAAGCCAAACATGCAGCATGGACGGAATTAAATAACTCATAGATTTACCTATACATGGGATTTCAAAAGGAAATCTGCAAACCGAATCATTACAGTATATATAACCATCTGGTCTTGTCTAGGAATAGAAGGCTGTTGGATCTATATCCAGTCCCCTTCAAGCAACTAGGCCGTCAGTTACTCCAATAGTCCATTATCTTGAAGTTATAATAATTTGCGTAGCAAAATCAAAGGAACTTGAGCTTCAAATTTGGTAGGTATGTATTCAAATTTCTTCACTTCAAGTTCTTTTCAATCTTGCTGCATCATTTTGTGTTTTGTCCGTGTCTATATCCAATAAACTATGTGAGCACCCACGCAGAGATGAAGGCCCTTAATGTGAGTGAGAGGAAGAGAGAAATGACGGACCCACATTTGTACTTACAGATGTGATTATTTATGCATGTAGCAATGACGGACCCACATTTGTATTTCCAGATGTGATTATTTATGCATGTGTACCTACAAACATCGGGTTCTTGCAAGAGCCGGGGACGAGGTTGTTTTTCATCCCAAAAGGAGAGCCAATAACAAGGGCCCATGTTTGTATTTGTGGATGCATGTAAGGAAATATTTACACATTTCTTTTTATGAAGATTGAAGACTACCCTGCAACTTGCTGTAAATATAAATGAGCAGAAACAAAGGAATACCTTGTAAGTCTCATGATTAGCAATTATCCTTTTGGCTATCGAACCGGTGGTGGTATTTCTAGGGCTCTCGACTATCTGAAAAATTCCCATCCTCTTAGGAGCGGCATACGGATCAACTCCTTCCTGTGATAGCATAAGATCTTCTCTAAGAACTTAAAACCAGCAAAAAATTTATCTCGACTTAGTAGAATGATAACTTACACTGGACAGGCAGTTGCTCTCAGCAACCGTCCCATGCACAACCAAGGAAATGTTAAAGGTTGTTATCTGTCCAAAAAAGTCAAATCAAATTACAGTATATGAGTGTCAGACCTTGTTGCTGCCCAATAGCAAGTGACATACCAACCAATGGTGGAGAAAATAAAAAAAGGACTGCAAAGTGCAAAATGCCAAAGCAATTGAAAACACTATCTTCCGTGTTTGTACTAAGGAAACATGATAATCAGTCATTTGATGCCATTGTGGATAGAATGCGTTCTGAAAAAATATGCTTGTTTGTTGAACTTAATTAAAAATTAAGACTCGGATAGAGAGAGTATAGAAATGTAACATAGTTCAAGACCACGGATGAGAACTTGGCACTCTCCGATCAAGTTGTGTTGAGTGTGGTGGCCAAGTTAAATAAGACGAATCTTCAAAAAATAAAATAAAATAACAGAAATAAAGGAAATGGTCTTAGAGAGCTTTGCTAAGCCCACATACATGAGCAAGCATGGCATGATGGGTCTGAGATCCAATCCATCAATCAGAGTGGCACCACTACATTGATTCGCTGGCCCAAGAATCAGGTTGATCCACTAGTCAGGTGGGCCCCAGTTTGCAAAACAAATTTATGGATCTGAAAAACTTCTCTGAACTTTTTTAACCCATCCACCGTTTTCCAAATTGGGGCCTGCATGCTGGTTGGACCAGATTTTAGTTTTTGGAAAACATGTACAAGGTCGGACCAACCCAGTGGATACTAATCACACACCTATGTGCCATGCTGGCACGTGTAGTGTGCACATGAGCTTTATTGCACCTGTGCGTGCAGTTAGCAAAGCTCCAGTCTTAGATGTTCCTCTTCTTCCTTTCCTATTGTAATTTTTTTTTTTGGGGAGCCGTGATTTTGAAGCTCTGTTGAATCCATTTGCCAATCATGATTCGGGAATTTAACAAAAATATCATGTAATTAAGGAGGAAACTGAAGTGGAAAATTTTAGAAAACTTTATGTATCTACATTCAAATATATTCCAAGTTAAAGAAATGTGCAACTGAGATGGGCAGCCGATCATCAGTTGGCCCTGCAGGTAGAAAATTTAAAGGACAGCATGGACATGTTGTGATAAGGTCTCACTATAATTGCAACTTGTACACGAATAAGGTGGTCACTCAAAATCAAGTCTTTGAGGTGGAACTTTTGAAAACATGTCAGAACCAAAGAAGCAGCAATTCTCCAAGAAGAGGGAGCGTCTAGGACGTGTTCATATAGAATCATATTAAAATTCAAATTTTCTTTATCCTTCATATAAGATGGGAAAATTAAATTATTACTGAATAAATGAACAAAGACTAGCTTATAAAATTTAAAAAAAAACAAAAACAAAAATAGTAGAGAAGTTAGTATTAAGATTCAATGCAGCAAGGTCTCAAGTCCAACAGGTTGGACCACAAGTAACCTTCCACTAGCTAATAACTACCAACCTTTCATGTGTGGGCGACATCCAACCTGTGCAATAGGTTGTCGCATCATGAGGATCACCTTCGGCAAAAATCAGCCACATCGACTCATTAAGTGGACCATACTTGTATTTTGTTATTTATGGCTAAAAATTGTCTCCTATGGTATGGCCCACCTGATAAGAGGATGAGGCTGATTTTTACACAAGGTGATCCTCATGGTCCAACCTGTTCAAAGGGTCAGATGTTGCACGCACATGATAGAAAGGAATTTATTTGGTGGGTGGACCGTAAATTGTGGTCCAACCAATTGGACTTGAGACCCCTAATGTAGCATGGTGTGGATGGGCATAATTGTGGTAGCCAGTGATGAGGAAGAGGGGCTTCTGAAAAGGGGCAGGAGAAGGATTCTGAAGGAGGGACATGTCAGACAGAAGATGCCATCACCCAGAAAAAGAACAACCATCATTAATTCTCAAAAACAAAAGGAGGAGAAGAACAACCATCATTTATAAAGAATGGGAGTTTCACAGGAAATATTCTAGAATATAAGCATTAACCATAACTGTTATAAGAAAGAAAAATCAAGATGGACAAATGACAATTACCAATAAAAATAAAATACGACTAAGCTTACACACCATGTCTTTTGTGACCTCCCAAGGTGCACCAATAATGACTTCATCCACGTATCGGCATGCAAGAACACTTAGACTCCGCTCATGAAGGTGCATAATTGGATGGGTTCCTCTGCGCTCACTGCACAAGAAAGGAAACTGTTTCATAAACAAAAATACAAAACTGCCATCTGTGTAAATTATCCAAAGTAATACCAGGATTATCTCTTTTGCAAGTCAAGCAACTTTATTAGTAGTAAGAATAACACAACCTACGACAGGCAAGGAAATACGAGTAGGTCAATTAATTCCTTTTAGTAGCATTGACAGCATGATTTGTCACATGGAAAACATATATAAATTCAATCTTGAAATAAGGAACAATGTCACCAACACCATTTAATAAACAAAAAAAAAAAAAAAAACAAAATTGCTATCTATGTAAATTATCCAAAGTAATACCGGAATGATCTCTTTTGCAAGTCGAGCAACTTTATTACTAGTAAGAATAGCACAACCTATGGCAGGCATGGAAATACAAGTAGATAATTAATTCCTTTTAGCAGCGTTGACAGCATGATTTGTTTCTGATGCAGGACAATTAACCACTTGCTCTAAAAGCTCAAACTGTTAGAGTATGCCAAATTAATCCCCTTATCTCATAGCCCAGGCCCCATATTTCATGGGTTAGGACCTCAGCCAAACCCCCTTCATGGGCCTCAAATCATATGGGCCCCCCACCCCGAGTGTCCCTGCATCCCACGGGCTACCCCACTCGAGCCCGGTGTAAAATGTGCATTAATCACTCCTGGTAAGGAGTCTCGAATACAAGACCTCCCCCGTGGGCCCCAAATCGCATGGGTCACCCACCCCAAGTGTGCTCCTGCATCCAACAGACGACCCCACTCGAGCCTAGTGGGAAAATGCCCCTACATTAATCACCCCCGGTGAGGAGTCTCGAACACAAGACCTCACGCTCTGATACCAATTTGATGCAGGACAATTAACCACTTGCTCTAAAAGCTCGAACTATTAGAGTATGGCGAATTAATCCCTTTATCTCAATAGCCTAGGCCCCATATCTCATAGGTTAGGACCTCAGCCAAACTCCCTTCGTCGGCCCCAAATCATATAGGCCGCCCACCCCGAGTGTGTCCCCGCATCCCACGAGCTAACTTACTTGAGCCCGATGTGAAATGCACATTAATCATCCCTGGTAAGGAGTCTCGAACACGAGACCTCCCCCGCAGGCCCCAAATCGCATGGGTCACCCACCCCAAGTATGCCCCTACATCCAACAGCGACCCCACTTGAGCCCAGTGGAAAAATGCCCCTACATTAATCACCTCCGGTGAGGAGTCTCAAACACGAGATCTCCCACTCTGATACCAATTTGATGCAGGACAATTAACCACTTGCTCTAAAAGCTCGAACTGTTTGAGTATGGCGAATTAATCCCTTTATCTCATAGCCCAGGCCCCATATCTCATGGGTTAGGATCTCGGCCGAACCCCCTTCGTGGGCCCCAAATCACATGGGCCACCCACCCCGAGTGTCCCTGCATCCCACGGGCTACCCCACTCGAGCCCGGTGTGAAATGCGCATTAATCATCCCTGGTAAGGAGTCTCGAACACGAGACTTCCCCGATGAGCCCCAAATCGCATGGGTCACCCACCCCAAGTGTGCCCCTGCATCCAACAGGCGACCTCACTCGAGCCCAGTGAAAAAATGCCCCTGCATTAATCACCCCCGGTGAGGAGTCTTGAACACGAGACCTCCCGCTCTAATACCAATTTGATGCAGGACAATTAACCACCTGCTCTAAAAGCTCGAACTGTTAGAGTATGGCGAATTAATCCATTTATCTCATAGCCTAGGCCCCATTAGTTATGGGTTAGGACCTCGGCCAAACCCCCTTCGTGGACCCCAAATCACATGGGCCGCCCACCTTGAGTGTCCCCGCATCCCACGGGCTACCCCACTCGAGCCCGGTGTGAAATGCGCATTAATCACCCCTGGTAAGAAGTCTTGAACACAAGACCTCCCCCGTGGGCCCCAAATCGCATGGATCACCCACTCCAAGTGTGCCCCTGCATCCAACAGGCGACCCCACTCAAACCCAGTGAGAAAATGCCCCTGCATTAATCATCCCCGGTGAGGAGTCTCGAACGCGAAACCTCCCACTATGATACCAATTTGATGCAGGACAATTAACCACTTGCTCTAAAAGCTCGAACTGTTAGAGTATGGCGAATTAATCCTTTTATCTCATAGCCCAGGCCCCATATCTTACAGGTTAGGACCTCGGCCAAACCCCCTTCGTGGGCCCCAAATTACATGGGCCGCCCACCCCGAGTGTGTCCCTGCATCCCACGGGCTACCCCACTCAAGCCCGGTGTGAAATGCGCATTAATCACCCCTGGTAAGGAGTCTCGAACACAATCTTTACAAACAAAAACCAAAGGAATCCTGAAAGATTAAGGTGGCATTGAATTTTTCTTTCCACAAGAAACAAAAATGGATTAGAACATAGAGAATTAACTCGGCTACTCTTCTGCACATAAAGCACACGCGTTCTCTCTTCTCTAGCGTCATATGTTGGGATCTTGTCCTCTGCCAGTTTCCAACCAAAAACCAAAACTTTAGGTGGAACAACAACACCCCAAGCATTTGGTCCTAGAAGCAAGAATTTAGGAAAAAGCAAAAAGTTTGGCAAAAAAAAAAAAAGACCCAAATGAAAACTCTATTGGTGGCAACAGTCTATATGCACTTCTGTAACCAACCTATATGATCTAAGTCTGAGGAGATGCACTTTCATCTCCCTTTAGGTTTCTTTTGAACTTCCACAAATATCTTGTCCTTTAGGTCACTAATCATCTAAAACTATAACTTATTTGTAGGCTTGGGAAGACTTATTGCAAGTAAACCACATAAAATAGACAAACATGACATGGAAGTAACAGCTAATTAATAGACAAACCTGGCGGTTTGATCGTTATGGATGCCTACGAGTAGAAAATCTCCAAGCTGCCTTGCACACTTAAGGATCTGTGGATTGCAACAAGAAACACAAAAAACCTATAGTATGAAATAAGCAAAGACGGTCTCCAAGAAGACACATCAGAGTAAATTCACATAAGTAAATGAAACACATCTCTATAAAATCATATATGCAGTAACTATAGACTGACAAACGTCAAAAATGAACCTCAAAGAACCAAAACATGAGAGTCAATACCTCCACATGACCGGCATGAAAGAGATCAAATGCGCCATCAATATAGACCACACGAGCATCTGGTCCAGGCCCCTGAAATTAGTTAAAGGTAACAAGGTGTTATATGAAGAGATGAATGTTGGTGGGAAAAATTATACGATGGAAATTAAAGAAGCACCATCTTAAATTATAATGCAGATGTTCGCCACAAGGAGTGTAACTCCTGGGTTGTGTCAGGTTGAGGGTCAACCCAAGCCCAAGCTGATCACAAGAGAACCCGACCCACCCAAATTCCAACCCGAAGTGCTCAACCGAACCCAAGCTGGATTCCTTATACTCGACTCAATCCAATCCAACCCAACCTGAACTGACACAACCCAAGCCAAGCACGTGATTGTTCCCAACCTGACCTAACCAAATCCAAATTTGCTCAACCAGAACCCCACCCAATTTCAAATTGGGTTGGTATTTTCAACCCTAACCTGGCCCATGGACCTTGACAACCTGACCCAACCCAACCCAAGCTGAATTAGGGTCAGGTCAATTGGGTTTGGGATGACCCAAATCCAAGTTGAAGCCCCATTGGCAACCCTACTTGAACCAAGGAATAGGAATATATTTGCACAAATGGGATATTGGCCCCTGTTGTTGTCATTACTGCTGTTCTGACTGGAAATCTACACAAAACGATTTCTTTTCTAATCAAACTTCGTGTATAATTCCACTAATCAATAAAACATAAAATGCACTGCTACTGCTAGATATAAATCAGAAAGTAATTCCTGTCGTTAGAAGCATTGGAAATTCTTCTTGAGATCTATTTTCTTGTTTATTCCTTAGTTGCCGTTGGATCTGTTGAAATCTCTCTATTTGACTTCTCATGGCCCCAAAAGGAAACCAATGCTTTGGCCAATGGGTCTTGGCAACAGTGCAATTGGTAATTCCTGGGTTCAATGAGGATTTATGGACATAATACTAATTCTAGTTCTCATCTTGTCTACACTTCTTGTTATGAGGCAAGGTTACGAGCACTGAAAGCCTTGAATGTTTAAACTTGTATCTACATAAATAGTGTATGCAAGTTTGCATGTGTACAAGTTGTCTGTCCATATATTGGATATTGCAGGTCTGTCCATGATGAGGTCTATTTTCTTGTTTATTCCTTAGTTGCCATTGGATCTGTTGAAATCTCTCTCTATTCGACTCCTCATGGCCCCAAAAGGAAACCAATGCTTTGGCCAATGGGTCTTGGCAACAGTGCAATTGGTAATTCCTGGGTTCAACAAGGATTTATGGACATAATACAAATTCTAGTTCTTATCATCTACACTTCTTGTTATGCAGCAAGGTTACCAGCACTGAAAGCTTTGAATTTAAACTTGCATGTACATACATAGTGTATGCATGCTTTCATGGGTGTATACATGTTTGCATGTGTACGAGTTGTCTGTCCATGTATTGGATATTACAGGTCTGTCCATGATGAGGTCTATTTTCTTGTTTATTCCTGAGTTGCCATTGGATCTGTTGAAATCTCTCTCTATTCGACTTCTCATGGCCCCAAAAGGAAACCAATGCTTTGGCCAATGGGTATTGGCAACAGTGCAATTGGTAATTCCTGGGTTCAATGAGGATTTATGGACATAATACGAATTCTAGTTCTTATCGTCTACACTTCTTGCTATGAGGCAAGGTTACCAGCACTGAAAGCCTTGAATGTTTAAACTTGCATGTATATACATAGTGTATGCATGCTTTCATGTGTGTATGCATGTTTGCATGTGTACGAGTTGTCTGTCCATGTATTGGATATTGCAGGTCTGTCATGATGAGGTCTATTTTCTTGTTTATTCCCTAGTTGCCATTGGATCTGTTGAAATCTCTCTCTATTTGACTTCTCATGGCCCCGAAAGGAAACCACTGCTTTGGCCAATGGGTCTTGGCAACAGTGCAATTAGTAATTCCTGGGTTCAATGAGGATTTATGGACATAATAAGAATTCTAGTTCTTGTTGTCTACATTTCTAGTTATGAGGTAAGGTTACCAGCACTGAAAGCCTTGAATGTTTAAACTTGTATATACATACATAGTGTATGCATGCTTTCATGTTTGCATGTGTACGAGTTGTCTGTCCATGTATTGGATATTGTAGGTCTGTCCATGATGAGGTGGTTGTCCCCATGCTGGATATCAACATATCCATCACTAACTGATAACTGGAAAAGGCAGATCATTATAGATTGAAGGCATGACACGTGTTATAGTTCATGGTCTATGAAACAAACGAAGAGAAATTTTACCCAAAAAAAAATAATTGAAAGAAGAGAACCTATGAAGTTGCACAGAAGACAAGTAGACTAAAGGACAATGACAGAAGATAAACCAAGCAAGACTATAACAGGTATCACTACCACAAAATTAGCAAATAATACCTTTCCATTTGAAAATTGTACAATCCGACGAGATGTGGGTAGAAAATGTGATGCTTGGGATTCTTTGTAACCACTTTCCACAGCAGCATCGCCATTCCCGCCATGGAACTGTTCTGGTAAGCATTCAGTTTTACGATTATCACCAAGTTCTTTGTCCCTCATAGAAGAAAGTATCCTGCCTAATAAAAAGGACTCACACAGTTAGTTGTAATGAAAACAATAGTGTGGCATGTAATATCCTAAATAAGTGGGAGAGAATAACATGTTGAGAATGTGTAATAGCAAAAGACGCATATGGACTCTAGTTGAATATATATAGAAGCAAAAACTAGACATCAAAAAATTCAGAATGCATGGGAAGTATACTACCAACAATATCTGTGCTTGAAACACCCTCGGTGCGCTTGATCTGCTTGTAGCGGCCTGCCTTCTTTGCCAGGGCATAGGCATCAGTTCCATCTGGAAGAAGGCAAGGATCATCTCCATGTATAATATAGTCAATATTGTGCTCATTGAAGAGACTATTCATGAATTTCTCAGTGATTGCATATGGAGCACTGCTGATGACCTGATCCACCCACTTCAGCCCACTAACTAAAACCACCCTAAGAATATTTTCAAATCAGACATAGTGAGTACTTCATTAGCAATTAATAGAACCATTAGTAATAATTCCTTATGACTTCCTCATCAAAACAGGAAAAATGGCATGTCTAAGAAAAGGATTTATAGGATCCTGCTCATCATCAAACACATAGTATGCTGGTGTGACGTAGTCTGTATATGAGAGCTCCATGGTTCAGATCCAACCCGTTGATCTGATGGGCCCCACTGTGGATGGGTGAATGCCACCCCAGAGAGCTCCCAGATTGGGAAAAAATCCAAATCCCTAGCCCTTTAATTGGTAGCCTACAGATAGAAATTTACGAGGGGTAAAAAAAAAAAAGGAACCATTGTGGGACCCCATCAGGTCCATGGTTTGGGATCACCAAACCATGGGCCCCATCAGTACAAAATGCTCTGCCTGATGTGGGAAACTCTAAACAGTCAATTGTGCAACTTATTGAACCAAGAAAAAATCTAGAACTAAATCATGAGCTGTGGCCCAAAATCCATCTGCAGAACTTCAAACTGGTGTCAGCAATTCTTCTTACCGATAAGAAGTGAGAAATATTTTGAAGTAACAAGAAGTTTTAGGTAATCATGGAAATCTGGGAGGAAAAATATTTGGAGAAGGGGCATTCAAATTTCAACAGAACTAAAAGTAGGCATCTATGTATGATGATTCTACATAAATCCAGAAAACAAAAGGAAATACCCCATATACCTTTCTTCCATGGATAGTACAGGTGGACCCTTATTTGCTATGATCTCTTCATCGCTCACCACTCCCACCACCAATTCATCTCCCAGAGCCTTTGCTTGCCGCAATGCATTTGCATGGCCATAGTGCATGAGATCAAAGCACCCATCCATGTAAACCCTAATGGGTTTCTTCCCATATTTCTTCTTAGTATGGAAGATCCCTAAATCTGGCCAAACATAGGGCAAACTAGGGACCCCGATTCCACCAAAATAGCTCGTTGATAATCCAAGAACAGCAGCTGTAATCATTATTCCTCCAAACAGGTGTGGGTAAACCCCATCCCAGATCCAATGATGGTTTTCAAAATCCATAGACGTCATTCCCTTTTTCTTTTTTAGTTCTCTTTTGCCCTCTTTTTGCTCACACCAAGGAGATAAAAATCTTGCTACTGCAAAAACCCATTTGATAATTAGAGGAAAAATAGTAAGAAAAAACAACTTCAAAGAAGAAAAAAGGATGTTTTTCATGATTGGATCATCCAGCAACATGAAACTTGAAACTAGAAAATGCAATTAAACGTCAGAGTCAGAAGCAAAGAAAGATATAGGTTGGAAAAATAACTAAAATTTAGTGAAGGCGGACAATTGAAATATAAACACACCATATGAATCTTGGTGCTAAAGTATCAGGTTAAAAGAAAAAAACTCAAGTGCAAAAAGATAAAAGAAATTGAAGGGTTATCATGATCACACCACAGAAACTAGAGCAGGATATGAATTTGATACTGAAAAAACCCAGTTGAAAGGAGAAAAAAAGAAAAAAAAGAAGGGTGTGTGTGTGTGTGTGTGTGTGTGTGTGTGTGTGTGTGAGAGAGAGAGAGAGAGAGAGATTTGTAGGAAAGAAGAGTTGATTTATTCATGCCAAACAAACCCAGAATCTAACAAAGGAAAACCCAACAAACACTTAGGGCAAGAGAAAAAGGTCATCAAAAAATACAGAGACAACACAATTTGAAGATTAAGGGGAAAGCAAAACCAGATTTTGATTTCATGACCAGACTCCCAAAAATACTCTAGAATTAGCCAAAATTCAAGGAAGCAAAGAGATGGGCTTTTCATATCACCAAACTCTAGGAATAGTAGTGGTCAGTCCAACTGAATTTCAGAACAAAAAAACAAAGGAAAATAAATTGCAAGATGAGAACTTCATATATTAAAAGAAAATGAGAAATTAGAGAAAAATCTGAATTGGCCTTTTGTTTTCGTTATCAAATCACTTAAAATACGTACTAGGAATAGAAATGTATTTACAAAGATTTGTCATAGAAATTGCCGCCCCCCTTTTACTATATAAATCCCATTTGTTCACATTTTGAAAAACAAAGTCAGAAGGAAAATTAAAATAAAATAAAAGACCTCAGTTTCTTATGTAACTAAATCCCAAATCTAACAATCTAAAATCCAACTAAAAGAAACTAAAAATTACAGGCATGAAACTGCAAAAGGGAATGAGAAGTTTCGGAAAATCAAAGGGGGATTTTGTTTTTATGATCAGATCTTGAAAATACCTCCAAAAAATATAAATCTGAGGTGAGAGCCGTGAGGCTGAAGTGTATTTAAAAATAAATAATTAAATTAAATTTTTATATATAAAAAAAAAAAAAACCTTCTGAAACCAAATCAAACATCTAACAGCAGCAAACCAGGGGGTGGGGGGGGGGGGGTTCTTCAAGGGTTCATCAGAAGAACTATGCTTTTAACATAGAAAAACCCGCCCAAAGAAAAGCTCAAATTCTGGGAAAAGAAGGCATCAATTGTCAAAACAGAAATCCCAATCAGAAAAAAGAAGAACAATAAAGCTATGATGCATCAGAACGTGGAAGTTGCCCGATGCAGAGGGCCATCCAGATCGTCGATCCAGGCCCTAATGCTGATGGGGGCCAACATTCTCCCAGATTCAGAAGGGCTGCAGAGTACGATGATCATGAAAAGGGCCAAGGATTGGATGGCTAGAATCCTCCGCTCCCAAAGAGTTTTATCTGATCCCCAATCTACAGTGGGCCCCAAAGAGTCAATGGTCTGTATCAACGAGCCACTGGCCCCACTTGGACAGAACGGATGCATCAGGGCACGATGAAATTGCCAAAAGGAAATGAGATCTCTATAAAAAGGAAAATCTGAACTGGGCTTTTGTTTTCATGATCAGATCAATGAAAATACCTCCTGAAATTTGAAATTGGGAAATGGGTTTTCATAGGTTTGTCGGAAAAACAACATATTGAAAATCTCAAAAACAAGACCAAATTTAGGGAAAATAAGATAATGGGTTTTGTCAGGCAAACGGAACTGCAATTCAGTAAAAGAAAAGAACGGAGAAAAGAGAGATTTAAAGCCGTGAACTGCAAAAGGAAATAAGAACTTTATAAAAAGAAAACGAGAAGTGGGTTTTTATTTTCATGATCAGATCAATGAAAATACATCCTCATAATTGAAATTGGGAAATGGGATTTCAAAGATTTGTTCGAAAAACCATACATTGAAATCCGAACTGCAATAAAACAAAAGCTAATTCGGAGGAAATAAGATCTGGGTTTTGTCATGCGAATGGAACTACAATTCAGGAAAGGAAAAGAACAGAAAATAGCGAGAGACAGAAACTTACAGGCGTGAAGCTGCGGAAGGAAATGATAAAAAATGGAAAGAAATGAGAAATGGAAATGGTTTCGTGTCGATGATCAGATTCTTTCCATTGAAAATAACGCCGGTAAATCGAAATGTGGAAGGAAATTTCGAGAACCTGTCAGTAAAATCTCACCTTTTTCTTCTCTCTATTTCTCCTCTCTCCGTCCGTAGCAAAAATCTCAAGAGAGAGGAGAGAGAAATTCGGAAGAAGAGAAATCTCGCTTCTTGGGAGTTTAAATACAGGCCACAAGATGAAAGGAAGAGAGAAACGCAAATGCTGACGCTATTCGCGCGAGTAGAGATTTAAGAGGCAGTTACTGGCCCGTGTGCCAGATCTTTACGCATGTGAATAATCTAGACCGCAAGTTTAGTGGATGTCGCTGTTTACTCTACAGGCTGCTTTGTTAGTGTGTCCTTTTAACTGAAATATATAAAAATAAAATAAAAATATGACCATTGTCATCATCAAGTGTCCGATACTCAGGTGGGGCCCACCATCAGGTAAATAAGAAAAATCAACGGTCAACCTTCCATATTTCGACAAGCGGCTGTCTAGTCCTTTCATCACCACGTCTTAAAATATGACTATTCACGTCTGGCATCGTGGCAATTTCCCGCCAATTTGCCACTCGTGTGAGACATCTGTACCGTGAAAACGGTTGGCCTTCCTTGACGGGTTCTGTCTGTACTGATAGCTACAGTACATACGTCGGTGCTGGAAACTTTGTGGGTTTTGACACGCAGCTCATTTTAAACGTCGTTTTGGACGCGGTTTTGACTGGTGACCCGAGTCCCTGCGAGAGGGAAACGGATTGGCTACTCCCCCTGACACCAGCCAATGGGCTGATGGTCGGTGCTCTGTGGGCCACACCATGATGTATATGTTTCATCCATGCCGTCCATCTATTTTTACAGATCATTTTACGTTCTAGGACGAGTCCCTGCGTGAGGGAAACGGATTGGCTACTCCCCCTGACACCAGCCAATGGGCTGGTGGTTGGTGCTCTGTGGGCCCCACCATGATGTATATGTTTCATCCATTCCGTCCATCCATTTTTTCAGATCATTTTACGCTATAGAAAAAAATTGAGATATATTCCATTTCAAGTGGACCAAGTTATAAGAAACAGTGTTGAATGAGCATCGACCATTAAAAATATTTTGGGGGCCATAAAAGTTTTGGATCCAGCTGATTTTTCTTTCTTACCTTCATCTGGTCCTGTATGATCTAATCAACAAATTGGATTTCAAATAAACAGTACATTGAGCCTTAGGAGGATTTTAATGGTGGATATCCAATCACTATTGTTTTCATGCGGTGTGGTCCACTTGAGATTTATATCCCCCTCATTTTCAGTAGAAAACCCTAAAATTATCTTATAAAAAATGAAGAACGGAATGGATGAAACACATACATCATGGTGGGGCCCACATATCACCGACCATCAGGCACGGGCCTGGTGTCAGGGAGAGTAGCCAATCCGTTTCTCTGCGGGAGAGTGGGACGCGGATTCCTACCCCCGCTGGTCTCTAGTCACGAATGGGCAGTTCTGTTGGTGGCCCCACCTTGATATATCTGTTCATCCTCGCCGTCCATCCCTTCTACTATGTCATTTTAAAGTATGAGCACAAAAAAGAGACAAATCCAACGATCAAATAGACCACACCATATGACTCTTGCATTTAATACTTTATGCATTTAATGCCACCCAAGCTTAGTATCTGGTGTGGTCCACTTATTGTTGGATCTGCCTCATTTTTATACACATAAGCTAAAATAAAAAGATAGAAGGGATGGAGGGCGTGCATAAACGGATACATCAAGGTGGGTCCACCCACATAACTGCCCCTTCATGGCTAGAGACTGCGGGGGTAGGACGCATCCACTGGTGGGCGTCAAAGGTACGTGGGCACATGATGATGATCGTGTTTTATTCTTAAAATAAAATGAGGCTATACAAAGGTCAAGTTAACCACACAACGTAATAAAGTGGGATTAAATCCTTATCGTTGAAAACTTCTCCACCATTCTAGAAGTTTCCTGTCAAGCTGATATTTGTATATTCCATTGGTCTAAGTTACGTATTTCTAAACCGGTTGCATGTCTAATAAATATTGTGGTGCCTAAATAAGTTTTTAAGGTAAGCATTCAATTCCAGTTTTTTTATGTGGTGTAGTCTACTAATGCGTCAGTCAGTCCTGCCTTATTTTTTAACTTATTGTCTTAAAATGAACAAGCTAAATGGATAGATGGCATTGATATAACATATACATTATAACGGGGTCATGGAGCCTTGACACGGCCATTTGGTTAGTGTTGGAGTCACCAAACAAACTGTGATACTCATTCTGCATCATGATGCAAAAAATGAGGTAGATCTGAGTATTAGGTGGACCACATCATAAGAGATCGTGGTAATTAAACACTCATCATTAAAATTTTAGTAAGACTAACTATAATATTTATTTGTCATCCAATTTCTTGATTAAGTCCAGCATACCTCAGTGAAGGAAAAATACAAATATTAGTTTGATCCAAAAACTCATCTCCTATAATTGTTGCTGCTACATTGGGAGATCACTATATAATTGAAATTTACATATGTCTTATTTTTAAGTTGATGCCCTAGAATGGGTAGAAATATTCATGAATGACATGTATAAAACACATAAGACGGTGGGGCACTGACCTTTTCTACCACTTGCATGCTGCTGAAGGGGTCATTAATAAATCCGAGTCTACCATGATGACTTGAAGTACTTTCTACTCATCAGGTGCATAAGCCAAATGATTTAAATCAATGGGCAGTGGATGGTCTGATTCAATCCAAAGGTGGGGACAAAGTTCATTTTGCCATTCGTATGGATAATAAGTTTCAGTGTACTGGGTGTATCTCTATTTATAGAAGCTTTAAATACACTGGTGTAGCCTATTACTCAGTGTTGCGTAAAAACCATAGCACCTTAAATGAACCAGTTTCAGCGAAATAATGCTATAATAAATGTCTTAAATTCTTAGGAATTATTTAAAAAGATTATATATATATATATATATATATATATATATATATATATATATATATAAACACTACGTAAATGGTACAGCTGCTTGTTTTCGTTGTTCATCTCTTCGTTTCCTGTCATGTGTAATGTATGCAGGTGCCAAAATTGATAAAGCTACTCCATCCAAACTTATCAACTTTGACTCTAAATATTGGAATAAGTATATACGTGTATAAATGTACATGACTAGATTCTAAAAAGATCAATTACATATTCAACCAATTCAGAATTTTATAATGATTAAGCAATAATTAGAAAGTGAGGTTCTTCCTTCCAAAATGAGTTAAGTTTTGCCTTCCACAAGGAAAGATTTTTAGAATATCAATGCAATAAAATAAAATGAAAAACTCATAATGAGTCATTAAGACCTACTACAAGAATGCACTTCTCAAAAAATTTGTATATTATTAAATAAATAAATAATTCAACATATTAAAGTAGATTTGAATTACAAGTAAAAACTATAGCTAAGAATTATTGCTATTGAATTATCCCTGATGATAGGATAAGCTAAAATAAAGTAAATTGATAGATTTGTTTGGTTTGATTGATGTAAGACCCATGTTTCTGCTAATTTTTTTACTATTTATAAATTCCTGCTATGTAGCTTATTCTTCAAGATGATTCTTTCATTACTCCAGTAGTTACAGTAGTCGAAGGGCCTTTCTCTAGAATATTCTCTTGTTACATTTCTTTCTCCTGGAGTGTTCCTCTTCCGATTGGTCAAGCTCAATTTATCTCGATCATCATTCACCTTTCGACCACACACATCGACCAAATAGAGAAAATGATGAAATAACTAACATATTTCATACTATAGGTTATCGTTGTGTTATAGATAAAGACTTAGTGTTTAAACTAAGTTCGTTACGAGTCTACCGGCGGAAGGTGCGGACTATAAATGTTTAGATTATGGTTTTCAAGGCTTTCAATGTTAGTAATGATTTATGACTGACTTGATTGCTGTCACATGTGCGTAGATACGACGTATTCCATATATTACATATAAATGTAAACTATGTTGAGTTGAATGCATTCCATGTGTTTGTTGAAATGTTTGAATGAGTATGGAATTATGATTTATGCTTGTCATGTTTATTGACTGATAATACATGATCGTTGTACGTATGGTAAATCTTTTGCAAAGGGATTTGCTATAATATCTATTATGACTACTTTATTACATGTATATGATATGTGTAGTCTAAGTGTTTGATAAAATACCTGAATGAGAAGATGCTTGATTAGATGTACGTAATGAGGGTGTTGAGGTAGGATTCTCAATCCCCTTATCTATGGTTACAGTTTTCTTCATGTAACATATCTTACCATTGTATGATTTATGGATAAAATGCATATGTATGGTAATATGTGCAGTATGTGTTTTGTCGAGATGCTCAAGCAAGATTCATTCTTAGTTTTAGTTATCACACGCTGTCTTTGATTTTTTAGATACGAACCCTATTGTTTGAAGTGTGTTTGGGGCTATGATGTGGTCCAGGCAATCGGTAAAGGTTCCCGATTAAGTGGCAGAACTACTTTCACCACGTTAGATGCGTTCGGGGAATCCGAGTCGTACAGAGATTTGCCAAAAGTGGTTAGGCCACGTAGAGTGCTTATGTGCTCTATGTCAACTAAGTCAACGTATGCTCGTACTAACCGAGCTTGTCAAGTAACCCAATTAGCCTAATGTATGGACGTTACTGTTTGAATCTAAGGTACCAACTTACCAGTGCAAAGCTCATTTAACCTTGGTACCATGATCCGCTAAAGACTCATGAGCTGGGCATAGTGGTATGGGACACCATGATCGAGTTGTCAGCCTACGCTAGGGTGACGAGCCTACCCATATTGTTTAGTGAGCAACCCAAACTCGTGAGCCGAATACGGTGGTATGAGACACTGTATTCGAGGTATCGGCCTACGATCAGGTGATGAGCCCGTAATGACCTCGAGTATACACTAGGTTTACGTTGAGGTGACGAGCCTTTCCGTAGTAAACTAGAGTATAAACCAGGCCTGCGCTGAGATGACGAGCGTATCCGTAGCAACCTGAAAACTGTCTATTGTTTGTGACTACTAGGATTGACGACTCTAGATGGATCAATGTTTGGTAAATAATATAAAGGGAGGTACCTTAGCTTTCCAATCGTGTTGTATGAATATGTCTAATTAAGAACTTGGCTATAATCACGCACATGCATCGCATTGCATGTGCCTTTGGCGTTGGAATTGAGCACTGAGGAAGGAGTGCATGCCACGATTATGAGATGATGTTGCAGAGGGAGTGTAGGGGAGGGCATGCATCATTATAACATATCATTCTTGCATTAACAAGAGTACTTAGGACATGAGGGTTGTACTACTTTATCATTACTACTTGATTTAATTAATAACATGTTAACCTTTGTTTTATAGCTCCACTGAGTTGATCACTCAGTCTCACGTTCTGAAACGGTGTTTTAAACACCAACCAGACTCTATTGTAGCCACAGATGAGAGCGATGCTTACGAAGCGGAGCCAGATTTTTATGATGATGAGGAGTTCTCCTACATGCAACTCTCTGGCTAGTCCATGTAGATCTGGAGTTACACCACTGGGGCTACAGGGATATGATTAGACAATATTAACCATTTTATATATTTTAGAATTTTTACTGTAATTATTTAACCTGGCAACATTTGTACTCTGGGAACTTACAATCACTTGTATACCTTATATATTTATCATAGTCTTTCGCTTGAATAATTTAACTCTCTCTAGAGTATGATATGCTGATTTGGTATAATCTCACTTATGTTTAATGTACTTATACGGATAGCATTTAACCATCATTATCTATGTTGCATAAGTGATGTGCTGGAACTCGGGAGTTGGGCTCCTGCTCGACCTCTGATTTTCAGGACGTTATAGTTTGTTAACCCTGTTTGCTCACATATGTATGGAACCTGGAACACTCTACAACCGTTGTAACTCATTGATAACTAATTGAAACTAATTCACCAACTCGTAAGCTGGACATGGCAGAATGAGACACTGTGGCTGAGCTGTTAGCTTACGTTGGGGTGACGCGCCTTCCTATAGTGACCGCAAGCGATCTCTTTTTTTTCAGCACTCCCAATGTACTTTAAGTCGGGGATGGGGAACCCGACGGGATTAAGGATCGTCGGGTCTCAACCTTACACGTTGGGGGGCCTTGGCCTCCCAACCAGTTCAGGGCATTGATACATGGGGTATATCAGTTTTCCCAACTTGCCGAATGAATGAAATTAATTAAGAACTTGGCTAACACTACCATCGCATCGCACCAGCTAAGTTGGTGATTCGGCAGTTGAGGTCACTCTGAAGTAGGGTTGGTCATACGTGATCGTTAGATAGAGTCGCTTGAGGGAGTGTTGTGGTGAGGGCATGCATCATATCATCTGTCATGCATGTATATTAATAAGATTAGTTAGGTGTTTATGAATGATTATTTTTCATTAAATTCATAATATAACTGATGCTTGTTACAACTTAAGACTAATAACACCCACTGAGTTGATCACTTACTACCACTCTGAGACGGTGTTTTAAAACACCAACCAAACTCTCTTATAGATGAAGGTGACGCAGAGTACGAAGAGCCTGATGGCGCGAGTCTTGACAATGAGGATGAGATGTCTTACTTCCAGCTGATGGGCGACTCTTCATCGGATTGATAGGCGGGACTTGGATCGCTGAGTTGTGGACTCGACTTTATTCTTTTGGACATATCATTCTTTTGTGATTTTGTTGGGCGACGCCTTATGCGACCCATTTATATTCTTTTGGACCTGTATATACTAGATCTCTTTCATTTCAGTAGACTTATGTGGTTGTGCTTCATGTTCCAGAAAATTTCAGGTTGCGCATTTAAACCTGATTAAACGCATATGAATAGAAATCGATTATAAGTAATACTCGGGAACTTGGGAGTCAAGTGTATGCACAACTCCCGATTTTCAGGGTGTTACAGAGAGAGAGAGAAAGGAAGCTTGTAGAAGGAAATTTATGCTCATAGAGGTGATCTAATGTGCAATCAACATCTCAGCGCTTCTACTTCCTCGTGATCAGTGAGATTTCTCTGTTTTTCTTTTATTCTCTTATTGTTTATCTACTCCTATATGAGTGAAGAAGGTTGTAACGTTCTACTTCATAATTGAATGTTGATCTGAACAAGGTCCCGTGGTTTTTACCTCTTTGAGGGTTTTCCATGTAAAAATCTCTTGTGTCATGTAGTTTGTGCTTTGATTTATTTCATTGCTTTATTATCCAATAATTCTGGTATTTTTGGGAGGCTAAATCCTAAAGTTTTGTGCATTGCCCCCAATAAAGTAGTATAAAAGCTAAGTTCATTGAATGGGTATGATCGGTTTTGAATTATGGAAGGTGGCTCATCAAGGATGATCAACCTCAATGGTTCTAACAGGACCATATAGAAGGCTAAGATGAAGGATTTACTTTATTGCAAGAATTTATATTCTCCAATTTTAAGTATATCAGCAAAATCCAAGGATATGTCTGATGATGATTGGAAGAAGATGGATTGAAAGGTAGTGGAGTTTATTAAACAATGGTTAGACGATTTCGTATTCCACCATGTGTCTACAGAGACCTTAGCCGCTAGCCTATGGCTGAAATTATAAGGGTTGTATGAGAGGAAGACCACCGGTAATAAGATTGTTCTGATAAGGCGACTTATGAATCTCAAGTTTAAAGATGGTGGTTTTGTGGCCGAGCACATGAATGAAGCCAGCAATATATTGAACCAGCCCTCCATTATGAAGGTGGTCCTGAATGATGAATTACAGGTTTTGTTATTTCTTATCTCATTGTCTGATAGTTGGGAGACATTAGTGGTGTCTTTAAGTAGTTCCGCTCTAGACGGAAAGGTATCCATGGAACAGGTAACTAGTTGTCTCTTCAATGAGGAGACAAGGAGGAAGCCTCAGGGGTCTACTCAGCAAGAGGTCGTTGTGACGTAGGAACAGGGGAAAAGAAAGAATAGGAAAGGCGGTAAGGCCCGAGATAAATCAATAGGCAAGTCAAGTACTAAGAAGGATGTTGAATGCTGGAATTGTGGCAAGAAGGATCACTATAAGTATGAAGACGTAAGAATAAGAATGACAGTAAAAGAAAATGAAAGGAGAAGGAAGATGAATCAGATTCAACTGTAGTCGCTTCAGATGACGACGTTGTGGTTATTCTTTCAGCAGATCATGATGTTTGTCTCACGGTTACGAATCAGGACATCGACTGGGTGATTGACTTAGAAGCCTCTTTTCATGTGACTCTACGGAGGAACTTCTTCACAAGCTACAAGTCAGGTGACTATGAGACCGTGAAGATAGGAAATTCTGGTGTATTGAAGATTGTACGGGTCGGTACTATTTGTGTGAAAACCGATGTGGGATGCACATTGGTTCTCAGAGATGTGAGGCATATTCCAGACCTTCGCCTCAACTTAATGTCGACAGGAAGGCTGGATGATGATAGATATGAAAGCCGATTTGATGGTGGGTGCTGGAAGCTCATCAAGGGTTTGTTGATCACGGTTAGAGGAAAGAATTGTTGCATTCTTTACAAGATAAGTGTTAGTGTGTGCAAGGGTGGGTTGAACGCAGCGGAAGATTCGGCTATTGATATGTGGCACAGGCGTTTAAGCCACATGAGTGAAAAAGGGTTTCAAGTACTGGTGAGGAAGCGGCTCCTTCTAGACGTGACAGGTATACCTTTCAAAACCTGTCTTAATTGCTTATCATAGAAACAGTATAAACTTTCATTTATTAAATCTATTTCTCATGTTAATAAAGTACATGCATTAGATTTGGTTTATTCTGATGTTTGTGGTCCTATAAGGATAAAAACTTTGGGTGGGATATTATATTTTGTCACTTTTATAGACGATGCATCCAGGAGGGTTTGAGTTTATTCTTTAAAATCCAAAGACGAAGTCTTTGGTGTTTAAATTGTTTCATGTTATGGACAAGAGAGAGAGAGAGAGAGATAAGTAGATCATTGAAGTGCATCCGCACTGACAATGGTGGTGAATACATTGACAACTTTCATGAGTAATGTAAGTCTCCGGGTATACGGCATGAACAAACGGTTCCCAAGACCCCTAGCATAATGGTGTGGCTGAGTGAATGAATCGCACCATTGTAGAGATAATCAAATGCATGTTGTCCCATACAAAATTACCCAAGACGTTCTTACGAGAAGCAATGCACATGGTAATGTATTTGATAAGCATGTCTCCATCAGCCTCGTTGAATGGATAAGTACCTGAGAAGCTGTAAACTGGACAGGATCCATCGTACTGTCATCTCAGAGTGTTTGGAAGCAAGGCATCCATTCACGTATCAAAGGACGAGGGGTCCAAGCTTGATATAAAGATCAGACAGTGTGTGTTCTTAAGGTACAGTGATAAAAAGTTCGCTTACAGATTGTGTGATCCAACCGAGAAGAAGCTCGTCAGGAGCAAAGATGTGGTTTTATTTAAAGATCAGTGTATAAAAGACATTGATAAGCTAGAGAAGAACCAGCCTAGTTCAGGTGAACTAGAGAATATGGATTCGATTATTCCACCCGTGGTGCCTGATGACGGGGGAGTACAACAAGGTGCAGAGGACGAGGGAGTTCCTTCAAAAGATGGACCAGGGGAGCAGCTCCCACTTGATCCACCTGTTGAACCACAGGTGAGGAAGTCATCTAGGGACAGACAACCGTCCAAGAGCTACTCGCCGCATAAGTACATTATGCTGACTAATGGGGGAGAGTTAGAAGATTATTCTGAGGCCTTAGTCGACGAGCATAAGGAGGAGTGGTTGAAAGTAATGCAAAAGGAGATGAAATCCTTGCATAAGAACCACACCTATAATATGGTGAAATTGCTTAAGGGCAAGAAAGCTTTGAGAACAAGTGGGTATTTAGAAAGAAGGTTGAATAGAAGAATTCATATACGAGGTTCAAGGCCAGACTTATGGTGAGAGGGTTTAATCAAAAGAAAGACATAGACTTCGAGGAGATATTCTCACCAGTAGTGAAGATGACATCCATAAGGGTGTTGCTTAGGTTGACGGGTAGCATTGATGTGGAGATAGAGCAGTTAGATGTTAAAACTACATTCCTCCATGGTGACTTGGAAGAAGAGATCTACATGCAAACCAGAGGGGTTCGAAGTCAAGGCAATGAGCATATGGTGTGTAGGCTGAAGAAGAGCTTGTATGGGCTAAAACAAGCTCCATAACAATGGTACAAGAAGTTTGACTCGTTTATGTTAAAGCATAGGTATAACGGAACGGAGTCGAACCACTGTGTGTTCACGCGCAAGTTCTCAAATAGTAATTTCTTAATTCTGTTGTTATACGTTAATGACATGCTCATCATGGAAAAAGACATCAAGAAGATCGACAGGCTGAAACAGGAGTTAGGCAAGTCATTTGGGATAAAAGACTTAGGCCCGGCTAAATAAATCCTAAGAATGGAGATAACCTGTGACAAAAGTAACTGGAAGGTTAGGTTGTCACAAGAGCGGTATATTGAGAAAGTCCTTGAGCGATTCAATATGAATGCAGCGAAGCTGGTTAGTACTCCATTGGATGGTTACTTCAGATTAAGCGACAGATAATGTCCCAAGACAAAGGTAGAGGTGGAGGAGATGCAAAAGATACCCTATGTATTAGCTGTAGGAAGTTTGATGTATGTTATGGTGTGTACATACCCAGACATAGCATATGCGGCTGGTGTTATCAGCTGATATCTTGTCAATCCTTGCAAAGAGCATTAGACAGCGGTGAAATGGATACTGCGGTATCTAAGAGGCTCATCCAAGTTGAGCCTATGTTATGGTGACGAAAAATCTGTGTAAGAGGGCTACACAGATGCAGATATGGCAGGCGACATAAACTCCAGAAAATCTACATCGGGGTTCATATTCACGTTTAGAGGGGGAGCGATTTCTTAGCAGAGAAAGCTACAGAAGATCGTAACATTTTCAAAGACAAAAGCTAAGTACAATGCAGTCACAGAGGCATGTAAAGAGATGCTTTGGATGAAGAGGTTCCTATAGGAACTTAGCCTGAAGCAGGAGCAACACGTGGTCTATTGCGATAGTCAAAGTGCTATACACTTGAATAAGAATCCAAGTCAGCATTTCAAGTCGAAGCACAGAGATTCAGTATCACTGGATCAGAGATACTTTGGAACAGAAGATGTTGCAACTTGAGAAGGTACACACGGACGATAATGGATCAGATATGATAACCAAGGCTTTGCTCAATGGCGATTTTGAGGTTTGTGGAAATCAGGTTGGCTTAAAGAAGGCGAATTCCTCCTGAGTCAGAAAGGGAGAGATTTGATGGGATTTTCCTCCTCAGTTCAGAGGAGAGATAATGTAGGCAATTAAAAATTGGAGTGTTTCACCGCGCTGCTGGACCAGTTGAGTGGACTGCTCAACCGGTCAAGTGAATAGTGCTTGACCAGTCGAGGATCACTCGACTTAAAATCTAGCGAGCTCAGTGAACAGTGCTCGACCAGTCGAGGATTCTGCTCAACTAGTCGAGCTTACGTAGATTTAAGTCTGGATCTTATGCGGACTACGAAAATTGGAGACGGTTTCGTAAGAGGTGCAAAAGGAGATTTCCAAATCTATAAATATGGGTGTCTGGGGCCTTTCTAGGCAATGCAAGAGGGTTTCCTAAAGCTTTACAAGAGTTTGCTAAAGGGTTTAAGGCTATCAAAGGTATGAGAGAGAGAAGGAGAGAGAGAGAAGGAAAGAGAGAGAGGAAGTTTTTTGAAGGGAGGTTATGCTCGTGAAAGTGATCTACTGTGCAATTAACATCTCAGTGCTTCTACGTTCTCGTGATCAGTGAGATCTCTCCGTTTTTCTTTTATTCTCTTATTGTTTATCCACCAATGCGTGAGTGAAGAAGGTTGTAACGTTCTACTTCATAATGGATTGTTGCTCTGGACGAGGTCCCATGATTTTTACCTCTTTGAAGGTTTTCCAAGTAAAAATCTCTTGAGTTGTGTGGTTTGTGCTTTGATTTATTTTATTACTTTATTATCTCATAATTCTGGTGTTTTGGGGAGGCTAGATCCTAAGGTTTTGTGCAAGGCCCCAAACAAAATGTCCTCCAAGCAAATAGTCAGATGATCAAACTATATTGATTTTTAGCCTATGATACATTAACATTGGTTACTGTAATTTTCAAAGTTTAATTTCAATAATTAATTTATCCCACTTGTACAATTCTAAAGTAATTTCTAACAACTTTCCACCCCAACCTATCAGAGCATGATCAAACTGTTAGAAATGATATTGTAATGGAGTTCAAACAAACACGGGTACTTTCAAATCAATATAAATACATTTGATATTCAAAAGCAAGTGGTTTAGATATCTTTTAGGATCTATAATCTTTACATTTTTATTTATTTCCTCAATATTTCAATAGAAATAATTAAAAATAACTTAAATTATACCAGTGGGGTCCAGGAGAGATTGAGACAATAGATGGTGACCCTAAGAGAGCAGTTCTACGATGGGTGAGGAAACACACAAGCAATGATAGTGAGAGAAAACTCTCTTGAACTGACTTAAAACAACTGTTTCGATGGTCTTCTCTGAAATCTATCAATTAAAAATACCTTAAATCATAGCTGTGGGCCTGAAGAGAGATGGAGACAGCAAATGGAGATGTGTGTGAGAGAGAGAGAGATCTCAAATGGACCAGCAAACACCGTCTTCAGTCGTCGCAATCTCTCACTGTCTGTCAGTGGAAGAGGAATTTAAGCTTGTGAAATTTCACTCAGTTCAATCTTTTAAATTAAAACATCCTTCCACGAGTGGTTTATATCATTTCAACAGCTGGGATTTCACAAAAGATTCCAAGTTCTTTCACATGGAGCGGATTAGCTGTTACCCGAGTAACACCCGTGTGAGGCCTACCTTGATGTATTTTTTGTATATCCACGCCAGCAATCTGTTTTTAAATCTAATTTTAGAAAGCAATCACAAACCTTAAGAATATCTAAATATCAGTTGGACCACACCATTAGAAACAGTGAAAAATGACTATTAAATGCTTTTTGTGGGCGATTAAAGTCTTGTATTTAGCTGATACCTGTTATTTCACTTCATCCCTCCCTCTTGACACTATCAACAGGTTGGATGGCAAATAAACATTAAGAAAACCTTAAGATAAGCTCTTTGGAATTTTTAATGGTGAGGCACTCAAACACAACCGTTTCCTTTGGTGTGGTCAACATAATATTTGTATATTTTTAATTTTTCGGACCACATAGTAAAATGGGCTGGAGAAATGGATGGACCGCCTGGATATGCAACACATCATCAAGGTGGGCCCGACGGTAAGGGTAACACCCGTTAAAGGTGTTATCCGTATAACAGCTAATCCACTCCCCTTTCACATCCACTCGGACGCATGTAATCAATTCCCTTCCGTCATGGGAATTAATTCAATGCATTGGAATATATGCGAAGGAGCATAACATTCGTTTGAATCTTTTGAAAATTTCCAGCCGCGTAATGCAGCGTTTAATCACAGTCAAATCAAATTCACAATCACACCGCCCTCTCTCTCTCTCTCTCAACAATCGCAGAAGAGAGAAAAACTCAGTTGCACTGGCAAGTGTGATGGATGATACACGGGCACTTCAAAATTACTTACAAATTGCATGCACTGGCAATTTATTAAGTTAGCGGTGGGTTCCACAATTTAGTCGGTTTGATTGAGTTAATATATATTAAGTATGCCAATTCTAAATGCATGAGTATCAAGCCTGACATGCAGCCCGAGTATCAAATAACTTTCCCCTCCTAAAATGAAAAAGTAATTGATAAACATACGTTCGTGGACAGGCGCATTAGCAGTGGAGGATTGCCCGCACCGAAAGTTCACCAAGGAATTCCTACAGTTGAAACCTTCTGGAGCTCCTCCCGATGTTTATACGTTATCCCAACCGTTTATAAGGACATTATTAGGGGATCAACTGGCAACATGAAAAACCTTAGTACAATACAAAACTTTTGTAGCCATATGAATATTTCAACGATGGTCACTCAATCCTCATTGTTTTCTCTCATGTGGCCCACTTGACTTTTGAATTCACCTCATTTTTTTATCATGTGCTTTAAAATGATCTCGTAAAATATTGGATGGATGGATTGGATTCCTTACAAACATCAAGGTGATGGATGGATTGGGTTCCTTACAAACGTCAAAGTGAGCCCTATATACCTTCCTAGCGCAACAACTTCATGTGTAAAAGCTTTAGCAAAAAATTCAAAAGTTTCCGAAAATCCACGATGGCAATGAAAGGAATTGCATAAGGCCCTCCTTGCTTCATCATCAAAACCAGGACGCTATATATATTAGAAACCCTGGCTTTGATAGGACAAACCAAACATAGGATGGTTTTTTTTTTTTTTTAACAAAGATTTGAAATTTCTTCACACTTAATGCTTGCTAATCCCATGCGCCAAGTAGGCCCTAAAATTCGGATTGGCTGAGCAATGCTAACTTCCTTGACACTTATTTGTCCGAACATGCCTTTCTTTATTTTCATTTTTAACTGTCCAATTAGTATGGTAAAATAATCAAATAATTACAATTTTTCATTCATGACACATCCAAACTGGAACTCATGATTTGAATGGTTTATTAGAATTAATATTTGTAAACAAAATTTATAATTTTAAGATTATTTCAAAGTGACTGTATCATCCACCACGCCAAGCCAGAGTATCAAAGTTCTTCACTTCCTTTATAGATCCCTCTTAGATGGGTTCCATAGGGATAAGGGTTAAAGGCTTGTTGGATTTTTCAATTCCTTTGTAGATGGACTGTAAATAAGTCATTATTACCACCCCGACTAATTTGAAAAAATGAAAATATTTTCACATTGAGAATAAGTTCATAAGCACTTATATAAAGTTATGGCCCCAGCAAGATATATGTAGCATATCTGAGCCATCCATCCATTCTACCTGTGAGTCAAAAAATGAGGAAGATCCAAAGCTCTAGTGGCCCCCACTAAAGGAAACAATGGCTTTAAAATGTCTATAATTCAAAGTTGTTTTCTATTATTGGGCCCATGTTAATGTTTATTCGTCATCTAATTCATTCAAATTTTCATGGAAACATGGATAAGGAGAAAACATAAATATTATTTTGATGCAAAATTTCTATGGACACAAGAAGTTTTCGATCAACATCATGAAGTTTTTAACAATATGCATTCAATTTCCACTCTTTCCTATAGTGTAGTCCACTTGAGCTTTGGTTCTGCCTCATTTTTTGAGCTCATACCCTATCATCAGTCCACATAGGGATGGATGGTGTGGATAAGCCACATACATCACTCTGGGCCCACATTTATTTTACACACTCTGGTAATTACTTCCACAAGTAATTATTACCTACTTAGGGTATTTGAACAGTGGATCCCATGTTACGTACGGTCCAGAATCTCCATATTGTAACAATTGTTACGCGCGTCTAGGTTGGGGATCTCACGAAGAGCACGAGTAGCTGTGGTCCAATGACCAAAACAAACAGCGAAGTTATTTAATGGTCTGGTTGCTTATGGTGCTTGATACGCAAGTACTTAGAAATCGTACACGTCATTGTTATCGTAATCGCCATTTAAACCATTCAACTTTATCAAGGACCGACTTTAAAATGGTACACGTGGCAAATATTAACTCAAAGACCAACATAAATTATGAGATTGTTATCTATAAATAACAATTAGATTGGTTGAATAATTCCAACCTTTGATCGGTGGTGGACACATGTTTCTCAAAATAAGACCAAAGGATGTTTTAATTTTAGCTGTCCAATAAATATATACCAAGTTGATAGTAAGATAATTAAATAAATATAAATTTTTTCATAATTCATGTGAACGGGCACATATAATTTGGATGATAGAGTTTGACTAGCATCCCAAGTCTGAACTTTTCAAGTAATTTCTAAGTGTCTGGATATCCCTGGTCCCACTCTCACTAGAGCTTTGAAGTTTTTTCTTAAATAGGCAGCGGAAAAACACCTTATATAAATTAATATACTTTACATCCTTTTCATGTAGAGTGTAAAGGAATGAAAAGAAGGTTTCCAACTGCCGCCTCATTTACCTTCCCAGGCATTTTCAAGGATTTGCATCAAATTTGAAATTTTCAACGCGGGCTGATGAGGTAGTTTGGATGGCCATATGGCTCATTGTCAGCCATTGAAATTTGTAGAGCATTCAGGAGGTAGGCCCATGCATTAACCTTGTTCGGCTCCATAGGCACATTCTTAAAAAAAATAAAAAATAAAAGAAGAAGAAGAAGAAGAAGAAGAAGCTTGGTTTGCTTTTTATAATTAAGAACAAATTTTAAAAAGCCAAGAGAGTATAATTGTTGTTTAAATCAGGTCGATTCTGCTTCACTTCCCATAAGCCATTGAGTACCTATAATTAATGGATAACGAGTGACATTGGGGTATTGGTTGTAGTTAAAGATCTTTCAATGCCTGAGTCAGGTGTATAAATTCATTGTAGGTGAAGTAGAGCTGGGATATTTGTGCATACCTTTTACCCATTACAGAGAGTATATTTATTGACTTTTTTGGCTTTTTGTATATTTTAATGAATTTGCTAAAAACATCGAGGAAAGTCGTATTGGAGTTGGAATCTAATTTTGAAAAAATTTTTTATTTTTATTGATCAGCATGATTTTCAATTATAATCTCATCTAATCAATCTTACCTTCATATGTTGCAAGATTCTTTCTAAATATTTTTTTCAAACTTAAGTTTGGCATCCAATCTTCAAGTCGGATAGGAGATCAATGTTGAAGTAGATAGTCAAGGTCAAGGTTAGCATCTAACATTGAGATCGCTATATATGGTTGAAGTTAGCTTCCGACCTTAAGGTCACCATATAAGATCAAGGGCAGTGGGTCTGTTGGTGAGATTAGTGCTTGGAGTTGAGATTTATACGTTTGTTGACAAGTTTTATTTTCATAACAGTTTATGTGTTTCAACTCGGTCATTAAGTTTTCTTTGCTTGGCTCATCGTCCTTAACCCATAAGTATTTTAAAGAGTCCTCTAAGATGCTCTTCTTGCCGCGTGTTTCAGGCATTAGATTAACTCAATTTTACCCATAACAAGTATTATTATTATTATTTATATAGGTTTATCAAAGCTAATGGATGAAAGCATCAATGCCATCTCCCTTGAAGTGCAAAACAAATCATGTCATATCAACCATCTAACAGCTATTTCAAGCCCCATGGTGTACCCATATGCACGTTAAGGCCATTCAAACCCTACTCTTTGAATTTGATCTCTCGTCACATATGCATATTAATTAGAAATATTGGAATAGATTTAGTAATTAAATTCAAACTTCTGTAAATATATTAGGGAATTTGAATACGGGCTGCCAAACGCAACCTGAGTATTTAGAATACATGGATTGCCAATCTTACTATTCCACATCCAGGGGGCCAAATGCAGCAATCTATTTCGGGAATTTTGCTTTGCTTGGTGAGAAAGAAAGCTTTAATACTAAAGTAGAGTATGACGGATGATACTCATGCACTTAGAAATTGAATGAATGGAATATAAGCTTTGAGCCCTACTTCACCTTATTAAGAACTAAAATTTAAGATTATTTGATCATCCGTCTATTAATGGACATATATTGGACGGTTAAAAATGAAGAATATCGAACGGTCCTATTTCATCAGGCAAGTGTCCACGAATCAGAAGCTGGGATTGTTTAACCAAACTTAATTGGGGACTGTGGCTTATGGACACTGCTTTCCACATTTTAGTAGATTTGATTTAACATGTTTGCACGTGTAAGATTCCACAGGACACGTGCATGAGAAGATGGCCATTGATACACGTTTTCTGAAATGCTTCTTACAACCGCGGACCTTTGAAAACATAAAACCCAAACGCCTGCATGTGAAAAATCGGCACTCTTGTGCAAGATCTGAGCCGTTCATTAGATGAACCTGTCGTGGATATGTACTTTCCAGAAACAAGGCTAGTCTATTTATTCATTGGACCAGAATTGGAGGACAAAAAAAGGACGGTTAAAAATTCTTTATGTAGTCCTACTAACAGATGGACTGCAATGATTCGGAGGTGAACCCAACACTACCTAGCTAGTTGATTTAAGTACTGTGTAGGGCCCACCGTAAATGTATCATTTTCATCTATGCCGTGGGTCATGGCCCAAAAATGAGGCAGATCCAAAACTCGAGTGGACTAGGCCATCGGAAATAACGAGAATTGAACGCTAAGGGTCAAAAACTTATTGGCAGCCACACAAGTTTTGGATCAAGCTGGTAATTGTGTTTTCCCTTCATTTAGATTTTTAATGATCTAATTAACGGTATGGATAGTAAATAAATATTACTGTCGCCTTAGTAAGATTTTAATGGTGTGTGTTAAATCACCACTGTTTGTTGTGGTGTGGTGCGCTTGAGATTTGGATATTACTCATTTTTGGGTCATGCTCTAAACTGAGATTGTAAAATTGGATGGACGGACTGGATAAAACACATACATCCCAGGGGTCCACGAAGAACCGACCAGTAGCCACGTCGATGCTGACATGATATCCGCGTCCGGACCTACATGCGAGGAGCGGAATCCGCCAGGTTGGGGTTCACGTGTAACGTATGTTTGTGGACGGGGACGGGGTGACAGTCTGGCACTACGGTGGGCCCCACAGAGTCTCCTGTCGCCACGAAATCCGCATTCGTAGATAAAAACTGTTCCTCATGTCGGATAGTACATGTGGAGTCGTGGACAGCAAAGAGCCGCACATCAGGTAGGCCCTACAAACCATAAAAGAGTTCTACTGTACTCATATCCCATTATTGCAACGTGTGGGCGTGATCTCCCTTTTCTCTTTGACCAGATCTTTTAACTGGTAGAGTGCCACAATTCGTTACAATACACATTCTCACGGCAAACGCAGCATTCAATCTCGCGAATTCCAGAACATTGAAATGGTGGGTCACCTTGGGATGGCTTCCAGCTGAAAAATGAAGGAGAAAAACGCACAGAGAGACCGACCAGGATATATGATAAATACATGTATGGTGAGCAGAAAACAAATGTTAAATAGAATACAATGCCCTTTCAAACAATTTCATATCTCACCCTCATTAAACCTTTTAAACTTTTTCTAAGAATTTGAACACTCTTGGGAATTGTTTTCTAATCCTGTTTACACTAGTATATATAGCTTTCCAATGAATTCTAAACAGAAAAATAAACTTGAAAAAAATCTCAAATGAAAAATGAAATATAAAATTTAATTAAAGACATCAAATATAATGCTTATCCTTTTGATTGAGATGAAAGCATACCTAATTCACTCTCGTAATAAGTAAGAGAAATGGACATAAAAACTACTGCAACAAAAAACTTGGTGGGGCCGCTAACTATGCCCATCTATTTTAACAAATCATGGTTACAACATGGGCTAAAAAATAAGACATAAATCTTAAGTAACTATTTATTCATGGGTTCAAGTACCATTGGTGAAAAAGCACTCTTGTGTGAGTGTGTATGTTGAAATTGAAATTAATTTTTTTTTAAACAGTTAGATAGCTAAAACAAAAATTTAAAAAAAGTACCTACGAAAATGCCGATAGTTGACCTCATTGGAGTCCATTGTTATCGTTTGAATCCAATTAGTTAGGTGTAGTCACATATACAAGTACCTCATCAACTATATTTAAATGATAGTGAAGGTGCTAATTGTTATCGGATACCCTGCAATGCCTAAATTAGGCATGCGAACTAAAAGCAAACGTGGGACTCGATTAGTGCTTACATTTCTCCAATTATAGTGGGTGTAATTTTATGATGTTTAGATAGTTGATAGCTTTAAGACTTGCACATTCTGGTGGGATACATTGGATTTATTAACGGGTCCTTATTTGGTTGGAAATATATTTTCAAAAGTATCCTCGAACTCACTTCAATTAATGTGATTATTGGATATAATCTTATCAAATATTTCTTTTCTTAATTTGAAGCATAATTTTCTCTAGATTTTTCATCCCTCCAGCTTGGGGGGCCAATTTGATCAACCGGGAGATGGTTCCCATCACTAAGTTTTGTCTTTAAACAACTTAGTTCAAGGCTGGCGCAGGTCTCATCTTAAGAAAGTGCTCTTTCAACTCAATAAGTCTATCATGATACTTTAATTAACTCAGCTTTAAGGTTTTATTACCATAATTGGTTGTATTTTCAATGAGCTGGCCACTACAACATCTACAATAATATTAGCCTCAATTAAAATATTATATATATATATATATATATATATATATATATATATATATATATATATATATATATATATATATATATATTGTCCATAAGATCATTGATAATTAGATGAGCTGAAAACAAAACTATTAGCCTCAACTAAAACTTTTATGACCCCTCGGATGTATATATATATATATATATTGTCTATAAGATCATTGATAATTAGATGAGCTGAAAACAAAACTATTAGCCTCAATTAAAACTTTTATGACCCCTCGAATGTTTTAAGGGTGAACGTTTAATACTTATTGTTTCTTACTGTGTAGTGCGCTTGAGTTTTGGATTTCCTCATTTTTTATCCCATGAAATGTTTTGAAAAAACAGATGAGCTTCCCGTCGAAGGAAGTTTGTGTTGGCACAGGAAGAAATGCGGCCTGAGGAAAAACTGTCCCTCGGGCCTGATCGTACACTCGTGGGCAGCAAAGAAATATGCTATTTAAAATTCTAATTTTCTAAGCCCGACTCCGGCCCATTGACGCCCCTGCAAACTGCAATGGAACCATAAGAACGTACAATAGTATCCCCGTGTTGTAACGTGTTCTTTTCTTCTTATATATATATATATATATATATATATATATATATATATATATATATATATATGTTAATTTTTAAAGAAGATAATATGACGATACTCTGGCAGAGCCCAACAGTTCATACCCATACACAATCTCACTGTACACGTGGCATACAAATCCAGAATCCAAACCGTTGAAATCACGGGTCCCCTTGGGGATGGGTTGCATCTGAAAAATCAGAGTGAAAGGATGGTCCTTTCTTACTACAGGCAGCCATCAAATATACTGTTTGAATGAAAATAATCAATGGCCCACTTTTAACAAGCAACCCTTCATTATCACAGGACCATATGATCTCGACGCTATGCCTCGCGCTTTCATTGCAAATCTCAACTGGGATTTCGCTTGTCTTACAGTCAACGAATGTATTTATGTTTCATTTCTAGAAATGGGAAAGAAAATGCCTGTTGATAGATCGCCATGAATTGTTAAGTGGCTGTCTTACATCCACTGAACACACGACTTAACACGTGTGTCAGTACAGACCGTTCAGATTGTGGGCCTCACAGTCACAAATCACGTTTAGCTGGGAACGCGGATTCCTTGCGAAGGCCTGCCACCTGGAAGCTAGGTGGGGCCTTCACGATGTTTGTAAGAATTCCACCAAGTCCATCCATTTTTCCATACCATGACAGGAAAGGGCTCAAAAATGATGCAGGCCGCACGACCGGACAAGATGGTAGGTTGCCTATCATTGAAACTGCCCTCGGTTTACCATGACGTTCATATGCCATCCATGCTCTTCCTAAGATTATTCCTATTGGAATGAACTGAAAATACAAAAATAATTGCCTGATCCAAAACTTTTATAGCCCCACTAATATTTAAGGGTGTAGATTCAATCCTCGGTCATGTGGTTCTAACATGATCGAAAAATCGAATATATAGTACGGATTTCTCACAAACACCATGGGGAACCCACATAACACTTTTATCAATGCGGTACATCCATTTAATGGTTAGTTCCAAAAAACAAGACAGATTTTAAATCTGCCAAGCTATGGAAACATTAGTGATTGAATGTCCACCGTTAAAAGCCTCCCAGCTCACACTGTTATCTTTACTTGACGTACCGGCTGTTAATTAACACAGGCACAACAGCATGCAAAAAACAAATATCAGCTTGATCCATTAAGAATGTGTAATTCACTTTATTTAAATTTTTTTCTTTTTAGGCTTATACCTAGAAATAATCTGAGAAAAAAAAAAAAAAAAAGAGTAGACCAAATGATGATCTTGGTGAGTCCCTGTAGCTCCCGACTACCAAACATTGGCCCGTGGCAAGGTCACTAGCCAATCTGTTTCCACATACGCCAAAAGCCAAACAATCGGTGCATTCGAGTATTAGCTACTTCAGCATACATGAAAATGACAAGATTCGAACCCAGGGCCCTTTGTACCCAAAATAGATGCAATCAAATTGTGCTGCACATTGTCGTAACGCCCCCTTCCTATTACAGTCGCAGCCAACAAGCAATGGCATCGATGGTGGATACTAGTAAAGCATATTAGGTAAGAGGCCGGCCTCACCCAACCTTGCCCATTAGGGTGAGGCCGTGGGACCACCTTGATGTATGTATTTGTTGTCCATGGCTTCTTTTCATTTTTTCATATTATTCTTTGGAACTAATCCAAAATTGAAGTAGATTCAATTGTAAGGTAGACCATACCATGAGAAACAGTAGTGATTGATCATCCAACTATTAAAAACTCATTAAGGACAAACATCAGTTTGATCTAAAACTTTTGTCGCCAATTAATGGTCAATCAACACTGTGTCCATGGTGTGTTCAGCTCGATAATTGAATCTGCTTCATTTTTGGGATAATGCCTTAAAATGGTCTTTAAAAAAATAGATGGACAGCATCTATACATGATAGATGCATTAAGGTGGGCCCTTGGCAACCCCACGTTAACTGCTTGGATAACCGAACAATGTTCTGTCCAACTCTATCTCTCTCTGTTCACGGTGAAATTAGATCCATTAGTCGGACCCGAATCCTAACTGCAGCTTTCGGATGCGGTTTTTTCTGGCACGGTAGAGTTATTTTATATTCTGTCAGCCTATGAAGCTTGATACGCTGGCGAGGCACCCAGATATTTATTTTAGATAGCGTAACTCAAATTAAGCTGACAAAAGATTGGTGAGTCAGGTCCCAAATTCAGATTGTTTAAACAATCATAGCTGCTGATTTATGGACATTTGTTTTTTTTTTTGAACAGGACCTTTGGACTTTATTCATTTTAAACCGTCCAATCAGTGTCCACTGATTTGATATTCAGATAATCACGTAATCTTAATTTTTGGTTCATGCTGATCTGGGATCCATTATTTGGACATACCATAGTCTTAATTTTTATATTTATTTCAGAACCTAATATGGGAACACGTATGAAAACGTAAAATTATAATTTGAAAATGAGACAAATGGACCTGAATCTATAGGAAAGCCCATCAAGATTTTCAAGCACAGGTCTGAATTCTGAGCAATGAGCGTGGACAACTTACTTAGGGGAAAGAAAATTGAGATCTAGCCCAGCCCATAGGACCCTGATTCGGTAGTGACCCCACCAGTACCAAGCTTGATACTAATCAGCATCGGAAAAAAGCTCTCCAAGCTGTTCATCCATTTTTCCAGATCATTTTAGGGCATGAGACAAAAAATGAGGCTGATCCAAATCTCAGGTGGACCATAACATATGAAACAACAATGATTGAATGCCCACCATTGGCCACAAAGGTTTTTGATCAAGATGATATATGTTTTTTTTTTCCCCTTTCATCTAGGTCTGTATGACCTGATCAACGGATTATGATGGCAAACAAACACTATAATGGTCCTTATGAAGTTTTTAATGGTGAGCGTTCACTCGCCACTTTTTCCTTTGTGTGGTCCACATGAAATTTGGATCTACCTCATTTTTGGGCTCATGCCCAAAAATTAGCTTTCAAAATGGATCCACGGCAAATATACATCATGTTGGGCCCACATAGCTTTTCCAGCACCGACTAGATGGGAGCTCGTTACTGGAGGGGTCACTACCGAAGCAGACTCCTAGCCCGTGTCTCTACAAAGTCCTCCCAAATGCTGTCATTTTCTCACTAGGAATTACAAGTTTAAACGAGGACTGGGCCCATTGTTCGGTTATTAATGTGGCTATTCCAATGGGCCTCATGGAAATTGGACCATGCCCTGAAAATGTTTCATATTGCAAGATCCTAGCCAATCACTGCGCCCTTTTTGCTTAAAACTGTCTGTTTGCAGGAAAGAACTTACCGTCTTGTTCCAATGGAAAATTTTGTGGAGCTTAAATATGCATTGGAGCCCATTCAATCAATGAATATTTGCGTTCTAGCCCCACCTAACTGGGCCAGTTTGGGCCTGAAATTTTGGTTTGTGAAGTGGGTCTGAATCTAAATGCAGGCCAGACAAGTGATTGGACAGGACCAGGACACTACCTGATGTTGACATGTGACCAATCCATGCGAGGGATTGGTTACATTACTGCCCTTCTTTGTTTTTTTTCCCGCACCAAAGCCCATCCTCCTCACCCATACAAAACCTCTTATTATCTACACACCTGGCCTAATCTTCCATCTCAATGCAGACCCTAGCCTACATTCTCCACCATCTCCACATTCAAACCCATCCATCCTTTGTTATCTACACATTCAAACACTACCTTCCATTTTCTACCATCTCTGCATTCAAAACCAACTTAGTCCATCCAGCCCCCTCTAACTTGCCCATCTAAAGCATCCAAACCATTCAACCCTCTATAACCTACCAGTTAAACCATTTTACCATCTCTAACCATCCAATCCATCCAATTCATCAAAACTACCCATTTACCTATCCAAACCATCTAACCTTATCTAGACAGCTATCTGTCCTTCTCAAACCATTCCATCTAAAACATCTAACCCATCAAACTTCTAACTCAATCTAGCCATTCCAAGCCACTCATTCAACACATCTAATCCAACCTAATCTACTTAGGCCATCAATCCATTCATTCAAACTTTAGATCATATCTAAGTCAATCCAACATGTCTAAAATTGTCATCTAATTAATGCATGTCATATTAGCATTTTAGATCTTGCGAAGCAATGTCAGAGTTTAAGATGCTTGGACATCTTTCTACCAAGTGTGTTGGGTCTCTTCTTCCTGTGCATCTTCATTTACTGTTTATCTCACGTGCTATCATTTATTACTTTTTAACTTCACTTATAATTATTTTCAACATTTTTCTTCTCATCATATAGTCACTGTTTCTCTAAATGATCTTAGGCATGTATTACGTGACCTTTTGAGTTACTGAAACTTATCACATCTGAAACATGGGACTTTCATCCCTTTTTGTTGATTATCAGTAACAATGTTCATTGGTGACAACTGATGTAAGTAAAGGATCTCAGTTGCCACTTCAAGTCCACTATTTATTAATAACAATACTCATTGGATGCCAAATAAACATTGCAACAGGTCTAAGAAGTTTTTAATGGTAAGTATTCAATCACCACTATTTCTTATTATGTGGGCCACCTAAGCTTGAATCGATGAACTAAAATGAGCTGCGAAAATGGACGGACAACATGGACAAATGAAAAATACATCACACTACCCCCATGGTCAAGGATCAGCATCCACTGAGGCCAGGACTAAGAAATCCTCCCCATGCATCTAAAAAAAATTAAGCAAATCTAAACAGAGATAAAAGTGCCCATGGTTGAAATCAGGCCTACCAGGGCATTTACGCGGCATCCAAACCATTCATAAGGTCATTATAATTGGGATGAACAGATACAATAGCTAAATCCAAAACTTCTATGCCTCCACATAGGTTTCGAGGGTGGAAGTTCCATCCCCACGGGTCCTATAGTGTGGTCTACTTGAGTTGTGGATCTATTTCATTTTCTAGATCATGTCCTAAAATGAGTTGGAGAAGCTGATGGATGGGGTGAATTTTTTAGAAACAGATTGCCTACTACGTAACCTTTACATCCATTTTACCATATAATTGTATGGCTTGAGCTCTAAAATGAATCATATGAAAAGATCAAGTGGACCACACTATAGAAAAGAGTATGAATTTACTGGTGAAAAATTCTCAAGGGCTATGGTAGTTTTGGATCAATCTTATACTTTTGTTCATCATTTGACGGTGTCATAAGATTGAATCATATGGAAAGATCAAGTGAACCACACCATACTAAAGAGTATAAATTTAACTTTCATGTTTGTGTCATAAGGTTAAATCATATGAAAAGATCTAATAGACCACACCATAGGAAATAATATAAATTTAACTTCCATGTTTGTGCCATAAGATTGGATCATATGAAAAGATCAAGTGAACCACACCATAAGAAAGTATAAATTTAACTTCGACGGTTGAAAAATTCCGAAGGGCTATGGTAGTTTTGGATCAATCTTATGATAGATAAACATCACTGTAAGTCCAGAAAGATTTCAACAGTTCCAAATGTTTCCATGGTATGGTCCACTTCAGCTTTGGATATGCTTCAAATTTGAGCCAAACTCTTAAAATGAGCTGAATAGATGGGTGACCTCAGTGTATAAACCAAATACCACAAAGGAAATGGTGAGAATAATTATTTCCTTGAAACCTTCATAGTGCCCACAATAATTTTTATTTGTTATCAAACATGTTCATGAGATCACACAAACATGGATGATGGGAAAAAGCAAATATAAGCTTGATAAAAAATTCCATGCCCCCGTAAGAATTTTTCAACGCTCGATGTTCAATTCACAGTGTTTCCTATGGTGTGTTCCACTTGATCTTTTGATAGGATTAAATTTTGGTCTTAAGATCCAAAAATATCGGGTAAAATGGATGGACGGAGTGGATAAAATACATAAATGAAGGTGGGCCACATAGAGTTTACACGTGTGGGTGGGGTGCAGCAACTCGCGTTCCTGCTCCCGCTCGTGCTGTTCGCATTTCTCGCAGACTAGGGCTTTACGAGGGTTTTCTGAGAAGTAAAAACCACCATTTTAGCAGAGAAATGTTGCAGAGATCTGCTTCGATGATTCTTCTATCTCCGAAAACACGAGGCTTCTGCACATCTGCTGCGGAGAAGATCGTTGCATCCGTACTGTTCGAGAGATTGCCTGTTGTCATTCCGAAGATCGATCCTACTGTCTACGCATTCCAAGAATTCTCGTAATTTTCCTCTCTCATCTTCTGATTTCTTTTTCCGTTTTCTTTTCCCATTTTGAGAAATAAGTGGCTGTTTGGATGCCTGTAATTGCCTGTAAACAATTTACAGTCTGTAATACCTTTATTGCTGTTACCTGCAATGTGAAGGCAGAATGCCATGTTTCAGATTACTGGTGATGGAGTTACAGGCTAACGGCTATATTTTTGAAAAATCTGTATGATGGGAGGATTGCAGGGAGGCTTCTCTCTAGCTCCCTGCTTCCGGCGACCAGCTCTGTTTGGAGTGGTGCTGGAAGAAGGATTCGCCCCCATTTTGATTGGAAGAGAAGAAGGAAAGGATACGGTGTCCTCCACTGTTGTAAGAGGAAAATGGTGCACATGCACTGTTTGCGGGGCCCACTGTGATTTGTGTAGGTCATCCAATCCGTCTATTTTTGGGTCACTGTTTTTCTATCTCTGAGCACCAAAAATAAGGCCGATCTCAAAATCAGGCGGGCTACAACAACAATCCGGACATTTTTTGTGGCGGGCGTACCCATCGCAGCTGTTCCTTGTGGTTTGGCCCACCTGACTACTGAAATGGCTTGATTTCTACATCCCCAATCGTCCTGGTCAGTTGAATCATTTGACCAGATTAGATAGAATGGACATGGATTGGGTACTACCCCCGCTGGCCAGGGGCTCTGAGGGACCATCATGATGCACGGGTTTAATCCATTTTGTCATATCATTTGAGGGCACAAGCCCAAAAAATGAGGCAGATCCAATGCTCAAGTGGACCACATCCACACCATAGGAAGCAGTGGTGATAACAGGACCCACTGTTGAAAGCTTCCTAGGGCCCCCCATGATGCTTAATTGCCATCCAACCTGTTCATAAGGTCACATAGACCTAGATGAAGGGAAAACACAAATATCATCTTGATCCAAAATGCTTGTGGTCCCCAAAAAGTTTTCAATGATAGGTGTTTAATCCCCACTGTGTGGTCTACTTATGCCTTTGAACTGCCTCAATTTTTGCGATTGTACCCTGAAATGATATGACAAAATGGTTGGATGGTGTGGACAAAACCCATACATCATGGTAACCCCTCAGAGCCGATGTTTGTTCCTATATAGGGACAAGCAGGTGTTGTACCCAATCTGTGTCCATATGGCATATACATTACATGGCAGGCCCCACAAATAATCATGTTTTTAATGGTGAGCGTCGTCATCCCAATTGTTGCTTGTGGTGTGACCCACTTCCTTGGAATGGCTTGTTTATTGAAACATTATGTTTAAACATGTTATTATTATTATTATTTTGTTGATATTTTTATGTCCAGATCTTTGTATTCAGTAGTTTCTCTACATGAAAGGACATTTGAAAAAGTGGACCCACTTTTCTGGCCTTCTTTATGTTTAGTGTAGCCCAACAACCGGCCCAAGACTTCACCAAGATGGGTTCAACACAATGGCCCATCTTATATCAATCTCGTGTATTTGATTTAAAGATTTTGGAGGGTTTTACTGCTCCAAACTCTGCGTGTTGTGAATATCCACCCTCTAACCAGTAAACATAGACAACTGCTTACCTATAAAGACTTTACAACCAAAGCCAAACAGGATAGCTGTAAACACTTCACACCTGAAAAGAATTTCAGGTGTAAAGTCACTACAACTTAGAACTTTACAGGCATCCAAACAGCCCCTAAGATAAATTCCAATTCAGGGTTCCAATTCTGCAATTTATTGGGAAAAAAAAATGATGACTTTCATTAGGAACATGCGAAGTGCCCATTTGGATGTCATGAATTAGCCAATTCATGAATTGTTGATTTCATGAAATTGGGTTTACTGTTTTAGTTCTGCCATTTGACAATTTTCTTGTTTGGCTAGTCTTATCAAATTTATGATTTGAGTGAGAGGTCCACATCAATTGTTCATGTCCATTAAGAATCACTTTAGTTGGATGATCTAGCCCATCCAATTGATGACCATCAACATTGACAGTCTAAATTGATTATTGTGTAGAGAGGTCCCAATCATGCATCTGAAATTTGCCTCCAATGAACAAACATGGATTTCTACGACATTTCTCCTACTTAACCTCATTAAGAAAGAAAGCCCGAGCACAAGGCGGCGGCTTATGTTCTTTTGCAGCACTCAGAGCAAATAGCAACGACCTACTCCCTTTATGTAGATCATCATGTGGTACCCAAATTTGATTGCATGTCTCTTGACAATCACTTTGATTGGATCATCATGACCATCATATGTGCTGTATGCCTGTATCTCAATTCCCAACTAATTGGGCTGGCTGCACGAATCTTGTTCCATCATTCCACTCTATAAAGCGCACTTTGATTTGATCATTGAAACCATCTTAGTGATTGCCACTGGAACACATGTTCCATTCCGAATATAAAACATCAAATATTTAATTTGGAACATCCATCATGTGGGTCCCACGTTAGATTTTTTTGAAAGATAATGATGCTTTCATAAAAGAAGAACCAAGATGGTGCAAGATACAAAACTAAAACTAAAGAAAAGAAAACGATAGGAAAGAAAACCAGAAATTACATCCTAAACCTAGAGATAAACTCACTATTAGCCAAGTTGTTTACATATAATCCCATTACGCCACTAGAAGCTTAACCCGATTCGTCGCTTCATTTGCCAAAGATTTTGAATTTCGAAAGCATCTTTCATTTCTCTCCCTCCACAAGACCCATAGACCTTCTAATAAAGCCAATCTCCAACACACGCTTCTATCCTTCCTTAGCCCGACTCCGTACTAGGCATAAAAGCGACTTCCAATTGATTCTGGCATCACCCATGTGACATGGAACAATCCCCTTATTGACATCCACAATACTTTGGGCATAAGTGCAATGGATGAAGAGGTATCAATTGAATCTACATCCACACTACACCACACATATGTTGTGTAGCACCAAAGATCTTTTTTAAAAAAGATTATCTAACATTATCATTCTTTTGTGCCCAAGCCAATCGAACACCATCATTCAACTGATGAAAATTTTCCCTCTTCCCTTCCTTTCGGAAATCTCGCCCGAGTTTTTGCAAGCTATGGATGACGTATTTACTTGCATGTTTGATATTGTTGCTTTGATAAGCGTTATCCGACCCCTTGGGGATAAGTAATGGCTCTTCCATTCCAACAACTTTCTTTCCACCACAACATCCAATAGGTGCTTAGCTGGTTTCCTAATGTAAAGGGTGAGACCAAACTTGTAATTATTTTTCATTGATTAATCATGGTTCATTGCAACTGTAGGACCAAATGAAAGTGGTGCACTCACGGCTTCCCTTTGCTCCCGTGGGCCGAATCATGTTGTAGAAGGATTAGACCGAGAGCCTTCCTGATTTATCCACCTTGCAAAACATTCTATCCTGAACTTTATGGACCGGGTGGCACTTCTGAAGGAGATCTTGTAGCTTAATATAGTCTTCGATTTCCTCATCAAGCAAATTTCTTCCATAGGGAAGAGATCAGGTGACAAATCCACCTAAACAGGAGAAGCATTAAGATATTGGGATGTTGTGTTGCGGAGATAGGTTCGCTAGCTGCGAAAACGGCTCTTGAAGTGGCCTCTTTTCCAACCATGCATCTTCTCGAAACCACACACTCTTCATTATTGATTTCAAAACCAATCCCTCGCATGGATTACTCTTCATGTTGGTTATTGGCTTCCAAATGTTTGAAGCTCTGTGGATAGACAAGGCTTTTGCTCACTAACCTCCTTCCCGGCATCTATATTTTCCCTTAATAACCTCTATTCACATAGGATTTTTTCTGACCCCAAATCTCCTTAGCCATTTCCCCAAATCTCCATAGTCAAAGCGGTGGTAGAGTCCTTGAGGGAACCATTCACCAACATTGAAAAAGAAGCAAACTTCATGCCTTCACGCATCCTTCCTCTCCACTTTGAACTACAACCCAAAGGTTCCATCATGTAATTCAAAAATTCCTAGTTGATGTGATCATCGGCTTTCTCCAAGTCTAATTTGTAAACTATTCCTTTTGTATGCATATCCCTAGCATCTTGCTTTTTGTCGCGTTCGCTTTCTGCCCCAAAACTACCTCGAAGCACCTGATAATCTTCTTTAGGTTGTCTGCTGCACTTGGATTGGTCTCGCACATAAGCAAGGTGTTGTTGGGAAACTAGAGGTGAGATTTCGGGGGAGTCACCTTTCCCATCCTAAATCTACCAATGAGATTGGCTTCATACCCTTTTGTTGACATTTCCCATTCTAAATCAACCAATGAGATTGGCTTCCTACCCCTTTGCCAACATCCTACACAATGCCTCAATCTCCACCAGAAAAAGAAATGGTGAAAGTGGGTTCCTTGCCTAAGGCCCCACGTGCTTTTAAAAAAGCCTTTGAGGGAACCATTCACCAACAACGAAAAAGAAGCGAACTTTATTCATTCTCTCGCATCTATCCTCTCCACTTTGAACTGCAGCCCAAAAGATTCATAAGGTAATTGAAAAATTCCCAGTCAATGTGATCATCGGCTTTTTCCAGGTCCAATTTGTAAACTATTCCTTATGCACCTTCCTTGTGAGGAGAGTCCACACATTCATGGGCAATGAGACCGCTATCCATGAGCCGTCTTCCTCCAATGAATGCACACTAACTCTTTGAGATGACGCTATCAAGAACCTTTTGAAACCTTGAAGCCAAAGTCTTAGCAAGATTCTTGTACATACCCTTGATAAGGCTTTTCAGTCTGAAGTCTTTTAAATTATCTGCACCTACCACCTTCGGAATAATGTCTATGAACAAAGCCCTTAAACTTGCCAAGAGACGCCCCCTTTTAAAAAATTCCTTCATGAATCTCATCACATCACCTTTAACTATATCTTAGAAAACCTAGTAAAAGGCCATTGAAAAGCCATCAGGCCCTAGGGCCTCATCTATCCCCAAGGACTCCACCATCGCTTTGACTTGGATAATGGATTTTCTAGGGATTCTCTTTTATGCTTCATCTCTCAAGATGTCCTTGTAGAGCTGCACCACAGTCTCGCAAATTGTCTTTTCCTCCCCTTATCTTACCTCCCACTCTTAAGAGTGCTAATTGCTTTTTGCTTCCATTTTGTTCTTCCTTTAATCTTCTTACATATTCTGAAGATAGCTTAGATCTCATATTTCTTTCTCATTCGGCTTGGCGCCTTTTATGTTTATATCAATTTCTTGAATACCTTAAGGATCATATCTGTTTCAACTTCCCTGTTTGATGTGGATATCGGTGGTGCATACTTTAGAGTGTACCAGAGGAGGAGGCACCACTGACAGAGTATTGGAGCTGAGGAATTGATGTGGATGGACATGGGGTCCATCGGACCCATTTTCTAACGCGCAACGAGTGCCAAAGCAGCATGACCACACCCTGACCGCAGGCCCATTGGGTGGATTTCATACCTTGTCGTGCGAATGTTTTAGCTTTAGGCGTCCTTTTGTTCTTTTCATTGTTTTAAGGGGCTTTAGTGCACTTTTTATTTTTTCCTGTGGCTTATATATACACTGTGAGAAATCCTATTTTAGTATTGAATGAATGGGAATTCATATGTTTTCTTCCTCTTTTACCAAGGAGATTAGGGTTTCAGTATTGGCCCTTGGGTGTTGAGAATTTCTCTTCGATTTCAAATTTTCCTTCTTTCTAGATCTTCGAGGTGCCGGAAAAGGTAAGAATCAGCCGTCTTCTTTTCTTTGATGCCCTAGAATCCATACTCTCTTTCATCTCGAACCCATCTCTTCTTCATCTCTTTCGTTCCTCTCTGGATATTCCGTTTTGGTTTGAATGGAAAAGAGGGATGGCTAGTTAGGAGAATCAGATCCAAACTTGACTGTGGATTGACTTATGGTAGATCTAGGATATCCTCATATCCCTAAATCCTTCCTTTTTTACCGTTTACGTGATTTTATGCTAATGGGCATGATCCAGACAGAATGATTTCATCAATGTGTTGAGATTTGCTTAATCCCTTTGATTGAAAATAGTTAGTTGATTAATTATATTATTTGAATTTCTTCAACCTGATTATGTATGCATTTAGGGTCAGGCCATCACATGTCCTTGCATCACTGTTTGCCTATCTTTCAACAATCACCTCTAATTGGACAATCCTTGCACCCAGTTGACAAGCAGTGAAAAGGGTAGTTCGTATCAATTACAATTGAGTTGGCTAGAATGGCTCATCCGTCATGTGGCGAACAATCATTTTGATTGGACATTCCTTATCATCCAATCAATTGTCAGTAGAATGGAATGCTAAATTGTTAACAAAATGGTCAGATAACTGGTCCAGATTCTTTATCACTTGACATTCTCCTTGGATTGCCGATATCTAAGAAGAATCACTTTCATTGGAGAAGGTCCTAACTTCCGATTGATGAACAATAACTGGCTTTGACAATCTTAAGTGTCTTATTGGCCACCAATTGCACAGAAGGTCTAACTGGCTTCTCAAGAATTCCTTTGATCAAACAATCATAATAATTTGAGTATTGATCAACAAAATGAATGGTCCATACTTGATTAAAGAAGGTATAGTCAATGATCTAGATTTTTCACACCATGGGACCCACCGTTTGCGTTGATCGGAAGTCACTAGGATTGGATTATCTTAACTAGTATGATTTCTGGGCCATCATATGCTCGTAGTGCTCGTTTCCTGGTTAACTTCCAATATTTCACATGCCTGTGTGATGTTGGCACATTTGCTGTGAAGCCCCCTACCTATCTTTTGCTAGAGGGTGCACCTGGCATTCTATGGATGAGTTTGACTTTCTCGCGGTCACTCAATGAACTAGTCATTGTCCATTGCCACATGGTTGCATGGTTTGTAATTTTGTAATTCTGAACCACTGTCTTGAGGGCCCTACTGCAGGTGATCCACAGTAGAAAAACCACCCCATACATGAAATTTCTGTTGATTTGTGTCCTCCAAATGGATGGTGAAGATTGGAGTATCTCAATGGCCCTGATTCAAAAGGAGGAGTACATTAGTCAGATACTAGATTTATTCAATCACAGTACTTTCCATACCATTTCTCCAGATTCATTGACGATACACCCATGTCTACTGTGGAGTTGCAATGAACCATGATTGGTTTATTATCCAATCTTGAAAAGATCCTCAAATACCCCCTTTTTTTTTCCTTCCTAAGTTTGAAAGATTTGAGTCAGCAGTCCATCTACTGAATATTATTCTTCACTGGCCATGCACCTTACATGTTGCAACTACCGGTGATCAGTGAAGAGCATCTAGTGGGGCCCATTGTAATTGCACTGGATTTGTAATTTCAGATGGCCCTGACTCATGAACATTTGGTTACTGGAGTTTTACTTGTAAGATTTGAGCTGTCAGCTGTTATAGTTTTCCGTCTGCCTGTAACCCACACCACATCATCTGATCACTGGGATTTTTGCATCATGGGCCATTTGTAATGCCCTTCTTTTGTTTCATTTCCTTTTATGTGTGTAAGCTTAGATCAAACCCTTGTCCTCATTGTCCAGCACTGTTACAGATTCAACACCCACTGGACCCTATGTACAGTGCTGACTTCAGTTCATGTTGTCTCCATACCTGCTTTATTTTTACTCCTTACTCTTTTTTTCTTTTTCTTTTTTAAATTATAAATTTTAATTTCTATTGTGGAAGCATGCAGATGAGGACTAATTAGTGATTTGCTTTGTATCAGGTTCCGGTGGAGTCAGCAATACCGACGGAAATATCCCAGTGATGTCTTAAACAGATCTGATGCCAAGTACTTTCAGTTTCTCTTTACAATTTGCTTAAAATCATTGATGCAATCTCTATCCTGAGATCTCGTAAACATGGTTTTCTGCAAGTTAATTTCATTTTCTTATTTGATTAGGATAAATCCACTTTCCTTCTTCCATATAAGTATTTTGTTGGGTTTGCTAGCCCCACTACATGCACACATCTACAATGGCAATATGTCCCAACCTGGCAGATATTTAGGACGTCTAAGTCAGGTATGAAGTGGGACCTACTGTCTCTATCGTCTAGCCAAATGTTAGGCTGTTAAACTAACAGGTAGGTACACATGTACTAAAAAGGAATGGTCTAAAAGAAACTTGCAAGATTTTTCTTGGCTGTCTTTTGTATGTGTGTGGTGTGGCCTACTTGATAGTTAAACAGCTGGAGTTTTTGGCCAAATTGTCTACATGGTGGGCCCAACTGAGACACGTCTTGGATGTCATCCTACACATGTGAGGATGGATGGATGTGTGGCTGAGTGTGGGGCTAGAAAACCTCATTTTTCTTACTGAATTGAAGTGCCATAAGAATTTATGCCAAATTGCCAATGATGGCAGAATATCAAATGGTATCCAGAAGAATTTATGTAGTTGATAGCAGAATATTGAGGAGGGTGCTCCTCAGTGACACTAACATGTCGCTTAAGAAAATTTCAGGTTTTGGGTGGCTGATACCCTTGGCCTAGTATTTGGACGTAGGGGCCACAACATTTCAGTCAAGAATCCAATTGCAGCATACCCATTTAGAAAATGAAATCAATTTTTGTTTTTCCCTTGTCAACTGTGTTACTAGAGCAAAATATGAATTTCGATAAAGTGAAGGTATTGATGGATTTTTCATTATCTTTGTAAAGGATTGATTTTTCTACTTATGCTTGAGCTTGTAAATAGCATTTGCTTTCATCATCACCATCATCACTTGTAAGTTGTAACTAGCATTTGCTTCTCCTCTTAATGCTGGCTTAGCTTCTCTCTTGAAAATGTTTCACTCCAAATGCAAAATTGTGCTTTAGCATACGCAAAGCTGTTCCCTTTCCTTTTAGCTTCTACTTTGAAGCTAAAGTAACTTACTAGTCATGTCTCGATAATTTGCATGATGGGTGTTCCATAACATGGTTACTACACCACTAAAATGAGGAAATTGAATTGATCCGCAGTTCACTGGTAATCAGATCTCGGTGATTTGCTGCAAATTACAATATGAAATTCAACAAACCCAATTTCAACCAAACTGGAAACCTTATTAATAACTTTTCTGCAATAGTCTTGAACCTCTAGCATTTATGATCCACATGCATTTTCTGAATCCAATTTGCATCAAGTAACATAATGAAGTCGAACCAAATCTTGACTGATCTGCAGACCTGGTTACTGTGTTTTGTGCGATTGAACTGAACCTCTAGCATTTATTCTCTACATGCAGATTTTGTTGTCCTTTCTCTGTTAATGGTATTTGAGTGTTTTTCATATTTTCCTTTTCTGCATGTGAAAGGTTAGATAATTAAATAGTCTTGTAAAAAGTTTAATAAAACCGTTCACTTGATTATCAGGGGAAAAGGTGACTATCAGATTGATTATGTACCAGCTCCACGGATCACTGAAGCTGACAAGACAAATGATAGAAGGTGCAATATTCTTGTTTGACTTATTAGCGAGTTTATTTTTATTTCCTTTCAACTTTTTGATGCCTCAGTGCTAGCTTCAAGTCCAATATGCAAGTCTTTTCTTTGAAATACAGCTTAAGCATGATATATTGCTTTGGCAGTGGTTCTCATATTTTGGAAAGAAGCATTGCATTATACATGAGTGATTTCTTGCAGAAGTGGTTGATTCTTCAGTGACCAACCCCAAATGTGTGACAAGACCATGATGATAATGATGGTATCCCCTCGCTGGCAAAAGGAAATCCAGGTCCATGGTGGTTTGTGTGCTTGTAATTGAAGAATATTGGTCCCACTGTTGATAAAGTTTTTAGTCTTATTCTCAGGGAGACTGTTTCCTTTTTCTTTTTCTTTTTAATGGATTAGGGAGCCAGTGATACTGTTGATGCTTTAGCTAAAAAATGGGTGATTTCTCCTGCCATATTTTGCCACTTTATTGTGCAGTAATTTGGCATCTGGTTTCCCTTTGGTTGGTGAAGGGTAATCCAGGCCCATGGTGGCTTCTGTTGTGTGCATAATTGAGGAAATGGGGAATGTTGCTCCCACTGTTGACACAGATTTTAGTTTTGTTCTTAGGGTGAGAGTTTTCATTCTCTTTGTTTTTTTATTTATTAGGTAAACAATGATGCTCTTGATCAAGGTATTCAATAACGGCAATGGCCTGTTGTTTATGATACGGGCCACAGCGGCTGTTAAGGCTTCATAATGGTCATTTTTTAAAAAAAAGAAAAAAAAATGTGAAATACTAGAGATTTTAAAAAAAACAAATGCTCATAGCAGGTTGGCAGGTTGCCTGATAATATTATTGACCTTAAAGGCTTACACTGACTTTAAAATTCCTATATTTAATATTCAAAATATCTAATATCAATGGTTTGATATAAATTAGAATATGTGAGCATGAACCAAGTGTGGAGACAATTATATAACAATTTTACCAAAGACAACCATAGTACAGGTCCATAAAATGTTAATGTATGAAGTGAATCCATAAGTGATAAAGTGATATTGAACATAAATACAAAAATATTACTCACCATGTCACTAGCAAAAAGAAAATGCTGCTGCCCATAGCTACGCAACCTCAACATCATTGTCATCTAGCTGTGGAACTAGTGCTGCATATTCATAATAACCATAGGGAAAAACCATGTCAATGAAAGCCGAGAATGATTGAACACAATCCTCACTGCCACTGGGCATTTGCTGTGTTAAACTGGAATAAAATTAGCTAGTGCCAAAGGTAGACCCATTGTCATAGCCATAGTTGTACAGGTACTGCTCGTACTACTTAGTCTGTGATTGTGATCGCGATGAATAACTCAGATTTGCATCTTTGGATATCTATGTCCATCATGTCTTACTCCATGTGAAATATATCTAGGACTAGTTTAACAAGAAAGTGAATTAGGATTGGGTTTTTTTTCACAATATGGGATCTACCATTGATTGGAAGTTACAAGGATTGGATTAATTTTTTTATTGATGTCCAACTTAATGGGTGGTACTGATCCATCCTAATAGAAAAGGTCTGAAGTTCATACACAAGAAAAGCGGATGGTTATAAAATGAGCAACTAACATGCAAATGTTTCCTACATGATTGGTGGACCAATATGATTTTTGGGCAATGACAAGCTCGTAGTGCTCACTTCGTGAACTCCCAATATGTTAAACACCTGTGTGATGTTGGACATGTGCTGTGAAGCCGCCTACTCATCTCTTTTTAGAGGGTACACTTGGCATTCTAAATCTATGGATGAGTTAGGCTTTGATGTTGTCACTCAATGAACCGGTTATGGTCCTTTGCCATGTGGTTGCATGGTTTGTGATTCTGAACCATTGTCTTGACGGCTTTACTGAGGATGATCCGCTGTAGAAAACCACACTACTATAGTGTATGTAGATTAGCATGTTGTGTAGGCCACATGTGACTTAAGCTATTTTCATGAGCTATGTAGCGTGAGCTACATGCTACATAGCGTAGCTATTTAGAACACTATTTTTTTCCTGTGTTTTTAAAGCATGCTTATGCTCATTATTACCCAATTAAAATTCCATGCAAAGTGACATAAACACTTTTGCTGAACTTTTGCCTCACTGACAAAAGAGTGTTATATACAGCTAAAGGCAAGGACACGTTGAATGTGGTTCTGCAGTGCATGGTACAAAGTCCAACTATGGACCAAGTCACTCAATAACCCATCGGCACTAGATGATTTGGCCAATGTGCAATGAAGATATGCCTGGTTGAAGACAAATTAAAAGAAATTATAAATAGTGACTGTCATGTGATCAACTTTAAGAGGACGATGAACAACAATCGGTTTATGATGGTGACATATTAGGTTGGGATCAAGTTTGAATGAAGTGCGAACCCACAACCTCAAGGACATTGCATATAAGAATATGAACTTCCATTTTCCCATGATCACTGTTGAACAAAATTTCGAGTCTACAATCATCAACCTTATTGCATTCAAGTAGCTTTATTTGGATGTAGCTGGTATCATAACTTCTTTCATTATGTTCATACATAGTCTCATAATCTTGTTCAATGATGTTAGATTGTTTTGGAAAAGAGAATTCATCAAGAGCTTAGTCACATACGACAGAACCAACCAGAGATAATGTTGAAGTAAAGACAGTGGTTTGTTCTTTGATAAAGATAATAATATTTGTCAATTATAATGGAACATGAACGATATTACATGGTAAGCAAAGATATGTGTAAGAGGAAAGTAGACAGATGGTAGTAGAAGGTTTGTGATACGTACTTCGAGAGTACTTGGTTTATCATCAAACTCATGGTAGAAATCGTTGTTTTGGTTGAACAGTAGTGGTATCTATTACATTGTGCTATCAATCTAAAAGGGTGGAAAATACGACAATGACTATCTTTACTAGTAGTAAGTAGAATCTACACATTTATATGTCATGTACCACTAAATAGTCATTGGGTAGTACAGATCATCCCTTTCTCTATGTAGGCATGCTCATATATTGGAAAAAAAAAAAATCTATGGTTAGTTGCCACAAAGATGGTTTTGCTTATTACCTTTTTTTTTTGTATTTGAGTTTGTTAATTATATCTCATAGAGAGAACCCTTGATTAAAAGAATGAATGGGGAAGAGAAAGGAAAGATAGATACATTTAATGTCATCTTCTAGAGGAAGCACTTACTAGGCTATTCTCCAAATGAAATGGGGAATTAGAGTCATTCTTTGTTGATGGAAAGGAGTCAATATGATGTAGGACGTGTAAAAGATGGCTCGATGGAGGTCTAGCCTTAGGGGCATTGATAGGGAGCAAATGGCCTAAAATGAGCATTATAGCTTCCGACGGCCATAACTTTGTGACTTATTATCCTTTTCGTGCATACAATATATGTCGGAAAGCTATCAACAAGTTTTACGTCTTGGCCAATTGTCAAAGGTTTATTGGTCTCCAAACGGCTTCGCAAATTCAATCATTTTAGTGGTCAAAATCGGATTTTATGTTAAAACTTACAATTCATTTTTCTATTTTTTAGGTTTAAGAATCTAGTTGTGGTCCAAAATCCTTGTTTTTATCATCTAAGAGTTGCTTAAGAATCATGAGATGTATGGTCATCCTGTGTGAGGGGTCCAACTTAGGTCAGAATGTACAGTCTACAACATTGAGGGCACTTGTATTAGTGGATTGAGTTCAAGTCACTAGTTTGGGGACCCATTGGTTTGATTTTGCTTGAAAAATGATTAATCCCTATACCCAAGGATGTATAATGGTCACGATCTAGCAGAGTGGTTTGATTTGATTTGCATGAAAGATGATTAATCATTATACCTAAGGATGTATAATGGTCATGATCTTGATCAAACAGCTTTTACTCTCATTAGGAGGCTACTAGGAGGCTATTAAAAGTGGGTATAGCTAGGTAGGGTCTGTTGATTATTGCATGAGCCAATAAGGGATCCACTAGGTTTACCTAGGGACATGTTAATAGTTAGATCTGGTTAGATTAAGGATTCATCAATGGTTTTTCATTGAGCCCATACTTAAAATGTTTTAAATAGTTTTTCAAAGTTTTTCAATTGTTGAAGTTCTATTTTATTGTTTTGGTCACATTTGATGATGATCTGATGGTTTAGATATGATGGTGCACTATTTAATTAGCATAGGATATAGATCTGTGGTGGATAACCATAATAGTGGAAGGATTGGATAATGAGCATATACATGAATGAGGTGGATCAACGAACTTCATAGTAGAGCAGATCAGTTGAATACATACTTGCAATGATTGAAACTTACGCGGTTGTTCGGGACCAATGAACTTTGGGTGATTGGCCACGACGTAAAGCTTGTCGATTGCTTTGCAATAATTTGTATACACGAAAATGATAATTGGTCTTAAAGATATGACAGTCGGAAGTTATAACGCCACATTTTTTTAATGGATGGATATGCCTGCATGGAGAAAGAGATAACCCACATTGCTTGGTGGCCAGTTGTATGAATGTATTGGTTCTAGTTAATAAGCTACTGGTTAAGGCAGATATTGTTCTACTTTCCACTATTGTAGATCGATGACACAATATAATGGGTAGATATCGTTATGCTTTTCGCTATTATAGATCAGTAGAACAACGTAATAGGTACATGTTACTATGTTACTATTATGACTAAGACGACGATTCGTACAACGAGTTTAATGATAGATCAAGGGTTCTCAAAGTATGAATTTATATAGTTTCGAATACCATTTGTCCACATTCCTCTTACACGTCGTTGCTTACTATGTAATAATTGTTTAATTCCTATTGTAATCGACAAAGATTTTCATCTTTGTCGAAAGATAAGCCCTTGGCTAGCTTCAAGATAATCTCTTGAAATGTGTTGTCGAGCTTTCGATGATTTCTTTTTCCCGGAGCAATCTAATATCATCAACTGAGGTTATGAGGTCGTCCATAGATACAAAACTCATGGAGCAATCCATGTTCAAATAAAGTTGCTCAAATGCGTTGGAGTTGAGGAACACGAACTTGGAGTTTTGTTCAATAGTGATGGCAGGAAATTGAAGTTGTTATCTTGAATGCAATGTACTTGAGGTGGTGATTCACATACCTTTTAAACTTGATCCTAGCTTGGTATAGCATCGTTACGAATTGATTGTTGTTCATGGTCCTTTTAGAGTTGATCATAGGGTGGGCGTTGTTCATAATTTCTTATAATTTGTCCCCGGTTTAGTGTAACTTCATTGTACAATGGCCGGATTGGTTGGTGCCTATGCTTTACCGAACCATGTCTAGCATGTTCTCGGCTTCTCGCTTTAGCCCTTGTGTGTAGTCTTTTGCTAGGGAAGAAAAAGCTCAAAAGGAGATTGTTTATATTATTATGCATGAAATTTTAATGGGGTAATGATGAGCATAAGGATAGTTTAGAAACATGTTAAACAAAACATCTACTTTGACTCACCCAAGCTGACTCCACTCGACTAGATTTGACCAAGGCTTGAGAAAAAACTTGATCTGGTCATGAATTGGTTAAAGCTCAAGAAAACTGAAACTCGATTAGACACAACTTAACATTATTTATATGTTATTCTGTAATTTTTTAAATATTTAACACTACTAAAGAAAAAAACTCAGAAAAATTCATGCGAGTTTCACCCAAGTTTTTGAGTTGGCTAGACTCAACTAGGTTTCAAGTCGAGTTTTCATGTTCAACTTTGAGCATGAATAAGAACCAAAGAACGATTTATCTAGCAATAATCTTATAGCCTATCTCACCACTTGGGTTACCTTGCCACAACCAAGTCACCTATAGTTAAATGCGTGCGTGCGCACACATGCATACACTGAATAGAAGGGCTGTTGTTCCAGAATGCATAGACTATTGGTTCATTGCAGACCACCATGGACGGTCCATTCCCCAAAGATCTCTCAGTGAGCGATCTTGGACTTTGTTCACTTGAAAGTAAATCTTTGCTATAGTTCTCTCACATACTGCCTACTTTGGGCCACAGATCGAAAGGTTATCACTGTGATGCAAGTAGAATTTTGGGGCACAATCCATATGCAGGGGAATGCAACAAATAGATGGTTTGAATTATTGAACCATAGATCCTCTTGTTTGAACTGGAAGCTTTCCTATATTGCATGATGACAATTATGTCCATGAATTTAAAGCCTGGAAGGTGTGATCAGCATTGTGAAACTAGCAGTTACTAAAAGCATTTGGTTTTCACAGCGGTCCTTAATTTAAAGACCCAACTGCACAGACTAGATAGTCCCAACATGTAATTTGGGCCGTTACACATCATTGTAATGGACTGTTACACTGTTATGGGCCTGTTACAGACTGGAAATTTCAACATGAGCCATTATGACCCTGTATCATGTAATGGCCCATGCTGTTGCTGTTACTTTATGGCCGTTATGTAACCATTTTTTATACCTTGCTCCTAATGCTTTAACTAAAGAACAGGTGATTGGCTTATGTTTGGGCAATCTCTGCCTTGTAATTTGTTTGGTAATTTTGTTACTTACCAAATAAAAACTTGATACTCATCACACGCACACAGAAAAAAAGTAGAAGAGAGATTTAATAGTGTTGTGGAGGATGCACTAATCATTAGATGGTATGAGAAGCAGATTTGCAAATAACTCGTTATTTTCTCTGTATGTCTGTGTGTGAGCACGGGCATGCGCACGTGTTAATATGAATATTATATGTTATGGTACCTTAAATACTGGGGTTTGTTGTGCCCACCCAGTGTGTGTGTTTGTGCTCGCGCACACGTTAATATCAATGTTACATATTATTGTACCTTGAATAGTGAGGTTTGGTGTGCCCACCTGGTACATGGGTGAGAGACCCAGCCATCTGTCAGGTGTCCTATCATGGAGATGCAGTCTCCCAAAAGTTTGGTCAGTACACTGATTAGGTGGGCTATAGTTTATGAAACAGATGGATGGATAATAAGAACTTGGCCATGTTTTCCAAATTGTACATTTGTTTTTAACACTGGCCCATGTGAGCAGAGCAGCAGCCTGAGTTTAGGCAAGGGCATAGGGCTGTCAACGGGTAGATCCTTGTGGACACAGTGCTTGACCCTATTTAAATGGGTCTAGTTCCAATTCTCGGACTTGTTTAAAAAATCCGGCCAGGTTGGGATCCACCATCATGGACTTCATAAGAAATATTGGGTCAGGTAGGTTTGAATCTGTGTTTAGTTTTAATCGGGTTTGGCTGGGTACTTGGTATACTTTAATAGTTATATTGCAATATTAATATTTATAATTGTTCTAGCAATTGAATGAGGTTTGCTAGTCCCACAAGCGTGTAAGAGAGCACTTCTAGTCATGTAGAGTCTACACGTCTTGTTTGTGTCAATGATCTAATCTGTGTGTGCTATTGAATTTGTCCTCAGATCTAGTCAACTGTGTAGATGCCCTAAACTTACCCAGAGCCAACCTGTAGCCAAGGATCTGAGACCGTGGGTATTCGAACTCAGACATGAACTCGTCAGGATTTGGACCTGGCCTCCTTGAGCGGTTCTGGGTATGGGTACATGAAGAAATGACCTGAACCTGTCCTTTTGACAACCCTACAAGGGCATCAACATGATGCGGATGACCTGGTGGACAGCTTATATTTGCACCCATGTGCCACGTGGGTACATATGGTAGCGTGTAGATGGGATGCCTCACATTGATAAAAATAAATAGGATGGGTGGTGCTTGAAATATGTTTGTGGGCTTATTGGACCTTGATTGCTTTACCAAAGATTGGTGAGATTCTTGAAGAAAGCATGAGGTTGAAATCATTTTTTAAAGGGTTACTTATTTGGAAGTCATTAAAAAAAATTGCGGGTTTGTTAGATGGAAATACTTCTTGAGTTTCTTTGTCGAGGTTTCATTGGCGATGGTGGGTAAATGATACATGTAACTGACAATACTCTCCTTTTCGGTTCTTAATTGTCTACCCCCTTTCTGTAAGGTCATTAAAGAGAGCACTTGATAGAAGGCTGTATCTTCTACTCTATGGTAGCACATATGGGGCTCCTGCAAAGAAGCCTGTTTGGCATTTTCCAGAAAAGGTTTATGAGAGTGAAGAAACATTGCGCAAGGTAATAGCCCCAATGTTTCTTTCAATTGTTACTTTTGTATGTTTATATTAAAACCATTTGATTTGCAGTGTGCAGAGTTGGCACTAGAATCAGTTATTGGAGACCTTTCGCATACATACTCTGTTACTTTTGCATGTTGATATTCAAATCCTTTGATTTGCAGTGTGCAGAGTCGGCATTAGAATCAGTTATTGGAGAGCTTTCGCATTCATACTTTGTTGGGAATGCTCCTTTTGCTCATATGGCTGTACAATCAACAGAAAATATATCCAAGCTTTCACCCTTTAAGGTACCTGCCTTTGTTCTCCACTTCATATTTTCTGTCAACAAACAGTGTCGTAAGTACAACGTGGTGGTTGAAAACAGTGACTTTAGATGGATTGGTTGTGCTTGTGTATTGAAACCAGCTGACAAGACATCCTTGTTAAGTGACTGATTAGAAAATATTTTTTTATTATTGGTTGGCATGTTAACACACACACACCCACCCACCCCCCCAAAGGTGCCGTCTTTATTTTATTTTTTTAGTGGCAACTATAATTTTATTAAAACCAAGTACAAAAATGAAACACAATGACAAAACAAGTGGACAAGGAATCATCCTGATTCGATAAGCCTAGAATCCCCTCACGTCAACCCCCCAAAACATGCTCTTCCACACTCCGCGAAAGCCTTTAGGCCTAAGGTCCAAGTTGTCACCCTTTCCTTTGCATTAGGAAAAGGACTGCTTTAGAAGCTTCCGGCTTGTTCTTGAAAGTCCCATTGTACCCTGTAGATGGATCAAGACCTGCCAATGGCGAAAGTGTCCTTGACTTGAGGATACTTATGTTAACCTTTATGGCAATTAATTCTAAGCCACTTGAATGCTCTTAATTTATCCGTCAAGAAAATGAGCTGCATCAATTCTTACTGAAATTTATAGATGAAATTTCCATAAGACCAATTTATGGAGCGTACGCACACATGTACATGTGTATGCACACTTGTAACCATGTTTTATGTAAGCTGGCTTGTATTTTCTTTCAGAAGACATTCTCGCAAACTGCTTATACATTAGGGGTGCATTCCAGTGGTACTGGAACCACTGTAGCTTACAGTGGTACTGGGCTGATGCTGGGTCCATGCTATGCATTAATGGCAGCCAACCCATCTATCAGAAAGGTCCCCCTAGAATACCCCCAGGGCCCAAACAAAATGCCGATCATGTTGCATGTATTGAATCGAGGCTATTCAGACCCTTCATTTGGCCTGGATGAAGGGTCAGACCAAAAATTAGATGGTTTTGCAATTCAGGCAGGTCTTGTTGAAGATCAAGGGTGGGCATCCCCTCCCACGTTGTTCCCTATGTTGTGGCCTACCCCAATTAATTGGTACAAGGCTTAGATGATGATGACGATGATGAGTGTTATTGAGGTGATGCATCTGATGGATGGATGGATGGATGGCTGTGATATATACATCGCATGGGCCCTGCTTCTGCGTGGTCCGCCTGGCACCACCATAAGCTTACAGTGGCACTGGTACCACTGTGACTGCATCTCTTATACATTAAATCAGGTTAGTAGCCTCTGGCATTCATTTCCTTAACTTTTCCAATTTTCTTTTTTCTACAGCGGTTCTTTTTCAAATCACAAGTTATTGGTACTGACAAATTTAAGATCGGGAAGTGTGAGGATCATGTTTGGGTGACCAAGGATGAACTAATGGAATACTTTCCAGTGCAAGCCACCTTCCTCAACCAGATGATCATCAGCTAGGGTTTCGATAATTCCTGTCTCCAAGCTCAGTAAGGATTTTCAATGCTGTTGCTCTTCAATGTGTCTGTTTGGGCTTCAAGAAAAAAAACAAAAGCTTTATTTTTGAAAAGCCAGTCATCCTCGCCATTGCATTCATGATGTGTAAGCAACAAAATTGAACTGTGATAACTGATAACGTCGTGGCTCTTCTGGAAATCCAAAATTTTGATAAAATGATCCTTTTGCCATATGGTTCTGATGGAATTTGTATTTTTCTGTATATAATAAAGAGCTGAATATTTCTGTTATTATGAGTGTTCGTTCTTGCTGCATGACTGACTTGACTATTTAATAGGTAAATTAAATAATTGGAGAATATTAGGGATAATATTTTAAATATTTAGTTTATTATCTCTTCTATACATAACGTGAATAGCTAGGCTTGATTGGGACAACATTGGCCTAGCTAGATAAGATCAAGACAAACACGACCTTGACAAGCTATTCGGCGTTGAACTTTTGCCATGGGCCCTAATGGTGTTCCATATGTTTTGAAGTGGTTAATTGGGCTTGAGAATGTTTTTCCAGCATCTTCCAATATCGTTGGCTGATGCTGACATCAATTGGGTCTTTTTTTGGTTACAGTTACATGGGGGTAGAGTTGGTAATATAGGGAAATTTTGATGGAATACTTTTCTTCTAGCAGGCTTGTGGTCCTTTTTTGCATGAAGTGCAATGAGAGATGCTTCCATAATCATCATCTGCTCCCTCACAAGGTGTTTAGGAGGGCGAAGTTGGATGTCATGGCCCAAGCGTTGTCTCTCAAATTCCTTGCTAATCGTTCAGTTGGTTATCTGGATTTTTGGTCAAGCTTTTTGGGAATTTGGAGAGTAGATGCCTCCTTTTTTACCTTTCTCTTCTTTTCAATAAAATATCAATGCTTCTAAAAAGAAGTTCTGGAGTAGTCTCGGGCCTTTATTTGAATGTGGGCAGAAGTAAATTTGATGCACGACATGAAATTTAAATATGATATGCAAGAATTCAGGCTTAGATCAGACTAATGCAAAACGATCACATAATAATTTCACATCCCACACAAAAGTTCAAACGTTCAAGTAAAGGGGAATCTGCACGGGTATATGCCTACACATGTTAGGGCTGGATCAATAAAAATTATGGACCAAACGATGCTCAAAGGGAAATAGAAATCAACCACACATGCATAGCAAACAGTCCCTAATCCAGGGGATTCCCCAATCTCAATTCAAGGAACCCTAGGGTGAAAAAATGGGCAAATGAATTAAGGCTAATGCAAACTAAGGCTAGGGTTTAGGAAATATGAATGAAAAGAGGAAAATCAAAAGAAAACCTGACCCGGAGAAAGCTCTTGCGTGCAGATGGTGACCCTAGGCTGACGCACATGCGCGGGTGGCCGGCCTCATGTGTGATGGAAGCTCGCCTCCCCAAAGTGACACCTAGGCCTTAATCGGCCAGGAGAGATATCCAATCCCTCCAAGTTTGACGACGATCGGACGTAAGGTCGAGGCGTAGTACTCCGCCGAAGTCTCGGCCCTCCTACAGGTTCAAATTCTGGAAACTGGTTGTAAGGGGATGAATAACTGCAAAAAGCTGAGAAATTTAAAGCAATAATAATGGTAGAAGATGAGATATATGGATGGGAGAGGGTAGGGATGGATGGGGATAGATGTGGCTTCATATTACGTAGTTAGCCCTTCGAAAAGGGAGGGCTTCACACCCACTTTTGAATTCTTCCACAACTCACTAAGAGAGTAGAAAAATAATGCATGAATTTTTATGAAGTTTCAATAAATCACAAGAACTACAAGGGGTGTCTATTTATAAAGAAAATTTTATACCCCTAAACTCGCGCCATGTGCGCAACCTAATACTTAGCGATGAAGTAAACTAAAATAAAAATCAAACAAAGAAATCCAGAGCGTTCATGATGTTCTAAATAATAACTATAAGCAAAACCTAAAATATGAAATCAATTCGACTAGTGAGTCACGATTATGAGATCCTATGATGGACTTTTTCTTGACTAACGGGCTCACTCTTTTGAATCAAAACTTCGTCCTCTAGCTAGGAGGTCCTCCTTAGACGTCATCATCGATCCAGATCGACAGTGGGGCCCTCCTTCTTCTAGCGTACAAGCGTAGGGGGGGTGGTGTGCATGCACGTGTACGGCGTGCACGGGATGTCCTCATCAGTGCCATAGTAGGTTGGCAATGAGTGAGGCAGATATGTGATCGTTAGCAGACTGGATGTTGTCTAAAAGAATGGTTCTTTGCGTTAGGTATCTTGAGCTTCCTCTTAGAGGCGGAAACTTTAAATTAATCTCCTTTTAGGATTTGAAGCTGGCAAGGTGGAAACATAGTCATCTTTTGGACGTATGATTATGTTTTCTTGTGTGTGTGTGTGTGTGTGGGGGGGGGGGGGGGGGGGGGGGGTGGAAACAAACCCCCAAACCCCCACATTGGAAAACGATTGCCATTTACCAACTTTTCCTCAAAAGCTGCAAATGTCCATTTCTCCCCCAAAAAGGATGTTAGGTCCATTTCCGAGGTTGAGATGATACATGCACTGACCCTTTGAGGCGACAGTATGTGGGATCCATGTAAAACTGGAATCACCAAAACAAACATTGAATGATGGTTTTCCATTTCCTGAGTATTCTAGGTTACATTTTACTGTCCATGTTTTAGTTCCCCTCTATCCAAACACCCACTTTTAAAATCCATCCTCTCAAAACTCCCAATTTATTTTCAATCCCTTTTCAAAATGCTAATGGCTGCGGCTAAGAAGGTTGATTGGTTGAGAAGGAATTTTCATTGGGAGGGGAGAGAACCTCATGAATTGGAAGGAGGTTCAAGAGCCAAAGAAAGGGGGCAACGGAGTGGGAAGAATTAGGAAAATGAACTGGAACTTTCTAGGGAATTGGGGATAGAGATATGGGAAAGGTTTCATGACTTTGCGGAGGTAGGGAATAATAAATATGGGGGTGTCTTTGGTGTGCCTTCAAACAGATCAGGGTCAGAGGTGTAGAAAGTGAGAAGCAACTTGGGTAGGTGCTCAAGAGAGGATTGTAAGGGACCTTTAGTGTTGGCATCATATTCGATAAAGGAACTTGGTTTGCTATCAACAATGGTGATAAGATGTGTTTGGATATTGGCTTGGAGAGGCCCCTCTGGATGCCTCTTTCAATCCCATGTTCTCACTGTCTACTTGCAAAGACGTGCTTGTTAAGGACCGGTAAGAGATCCTTGGGGATTTCACTGTGCTGAACAATATCAGTAGAAACCTTAAAGATGATGAATTGATAGCAATGAGGTTCTCTTGGCTATGCTTAATGAGGTTTTCGTTAGTTCCATTGGGGATAGGAAAATATTGAAATGGACTATGATGTTAATTTCACTAAGTCCTTCCAGGCCATTTGTTCTTGTGATGCGTCTCTTCTCTTCTCCTCGTGCCCGAGTCTGGGAGAGTTCCATCCTGCCCAGAGCTAAAGCTTTTGTTTGGCTGGCAACGTCAAACAAAATTCTTGGCATTGAGAATCTCGGAAAGCTTAATCAAACGTTTCCCTAGTATCTGCTTCTTGTGTCCAATCAAGGTTTAAAGTATCAACCGAAACCGTTACACATTGCCTGATCTGTACTGGTATCACCCATGAACATTATGGGTGTATCGGCCCATATTGGTCCGAAACAACCTGATACAGGGCGATACGTAGTGGTATCGGTGGTGAACGATGCATTGCGCACCATGCTGGTTTGAAAACTTGTTTCTCCTTTGCAAGGGAACTGTAGAGCACTTGTTTCTCCTTTGCATTTTGGGTAGGTCCATTTGGTATCACCTCTTGACATGTTTGGGGCCAATTTACTTGTAAGCTCTAGTCAGATCTGAATTCTCAGGGACGTCTTATTTAGATATTCTTCAGGTCTAGAAAGCGGGGATAGAAGAAAAAGTGTTCAAGAAGAAAGCTCAAACCAAGTGGTAACTACCTCTGCCCATCATGTAAAGCTTATTCTGATGGCGCTTCACGGGAGACCTGGGTCATTCTAGGTTGGTGATGTTTTGAGAGATGATGTTAGGGAGGTTGTGATGGTGTTCTCTGGGCCATGTGGTGAGGTGGGTCCAAATGTAGCATAGTTGTTCACTCAGGAAGTGGCTGTGAATTTTCTTGGGCTCATTATCAAGGAAGTTGGTTATTGAAGGAAACTCTCGGTCTGTCATTTCATAGTTTAGATTTTAATTCTTTAGTGTCTCTTTCGGAGCTCTATTTCCTTCTCAGACAGATAATGCATGCATTCCACCACTAGAGGTTGCAAATTTCTGGCCTTGAGAGGTCGTGGGCCTGAATTGTGAACTGCAGGTGTTGGTCCTCTTCAAGTCTACCACTTGCTCAGCCAGGGCCAGGCCCATTGCCAGCCCCACCCTCCACCTTCTCAGTCTAGGTTGCAATGCTGTAATGGATAGAAAACAAGTTCCCCGTTTGTCAGTTGTTTGGGTGACCTTCTCTTCTGAAAGCGAAAATAATTCATGGGCAGTATCTCAGTTTGTTCATCTGTCTCAATGCATCTTTATGTGCGGAGGATTGCTGCTCATGAAGCTAGTTTTCATTTCTCGTTACTGTAGATAATCGACATTGGACTATCTTTAAGGAAAAAAAGAAAAAGAAAAGAAGATAATCGACATTGGACCAGTGAGTGCTTTTTGGTGCCTTCTTTAGTCCATGCTGCTCCAAAAGCCATCAATTGTTAAGTGGCTGTCTTACATCCACCGAACACATGGCTTACACGTGTGTCAGCACAGACTGTCCAGATTGTGTGTCCCACAGGCATAAACCACGTTTAGCTAAGCAGTTGGTAGCAAATATCAAAAACAAAACCGCTGGTAGCATGACATCAATGATGACATTCGATCCATCAATCACATTTGAATCATAACTTTAGAACTCGGATAAAATATCAGTCTATTTCATGGACACGGATTGGATACGACCCCAGCCTGTACCTAGCTAGTGGCTTTGAGGGGCCACCGTGATATATGAGTTTTATCCACACCAACTATCCACTTTTTCATTTCATTTTAGAGTGCAAGCCCCAAAAATGAGGCAGATCCAAGGCTCAAGTGGACCGCACAGTGGGGATCAAACACCTACTGTTTTTCATTTCATTTTGGAGTACAAGCCCAAAAATGAGGCAGATCCGAGATTCAAGTGGACCACAGTGGGGATTAAACACCTACCATTGAAAACATTTCAGGGGCCACACAAGTTTTGGATTAAGCTGATATTTGTGTTTTCCCTTCATCCAGGTCTATGTGACCTTATGAACAGGTTGGAAGGCACTTAATTATCTCGTGGGCCCTAAGAAGGTTTCAATGGTAGGTATCATTATCGTCACTGCTTCATGTGGTGTGGTTTACTTGAGCCTTGGATCTGCCTCATTTTTGGATTTGTACCATAAGATGATATGGCAAAAGGGATGGACGATGTGGATAAAACCCATACATCATGGTGGCCCCTCAGAGCTTCTATATGTTTCTTGCTAGGGACAGGCAGGGGTAGTACTTCTGCCTCCCTGATTCAGTACTTGAGTGGGTCACAAGATAGGAAACAATGGAGATGAAAACACACACAAACATTATGCATGGGCCCCATAGAATTGTCTTAATATTGAATCCAACATGTCAGGTTCCTCCCACCAGGATGAAGGGACATGCGAAATATTGTGATGATTGAAAACTCAGGTGGATCACAACACTTAATTTTAAGGTATTTATCCCATGATTATAATTTTTTTTTCCCTATTATATAGCCCCAACTGAAGTTTTTATTGAGCCGATTTTTATTTTTTTTTTATTTTTTATTTTTTTATTTTTGTAAGGTGGATATGAGGGGAGAAGCATGATGGACTTGAGTGGATTTCACTTGAATAGCCTGATGAGCCTCAGAGAGCTGTCAAGTATTTTGAAGTAAAAGATAAAACTTAGATGGACTTCAATAAGCAACAAACAGACTTGTTCTTGCCACATCAGACAAGTTTCAACAAAGAGCAGACTTGTCTGACTAGGATGGCATTGACCTAGCTAGACAAGATCAGGAAAAGCCTAACCTAGACAGGCTATCCGGGCTTGAACTTTTGCAGCTACCAATTCGGAGTTTATTAATGCTTAATGCTTATGTGGCTCGGTACTTTAGGTATTCAGATTTGATTAAATGCATATAGCTTATATGGTGGATATTAAGGGGGTGTTTGGATCATAGGTTGCTTAAGATAAGCTAGTTATTGCACAAGTAGCTCATCTTAGTTTCTACTTATTAAGAAGATGAGTATGTTTGGCAAACAACATACTTATCAGCTGATCCTCTCTTTCATCTCTCCTAATGCCTTTCTTCAGCAACTCATGAAAAGTAGAAAAGCTAAAAAAAAATAATTGAAGTGATTAAGCACTTTTAAGTAAAAAAGTTGCTTATACTAATCATAAATCAAACTTATCTGAAATAAGTCACTTATCTACTGCCGTAAGTTGAAAAAGTAATTTATTTGGTGGGATCCAAATGGCCCCTAAATGTATATTGCTTATATGGTTGACAAATCGCAATGAGTTAGCATCCAAAAACTCGTGTCTTGATCTAAAATAACTCCACAATCTTAAGTCGGGTTTTTGAAACCTCTTCTAAACCTAACCTGTCCTGTATAGTTACATAAGAGTAAGGGAGCGAAATACTAACCTGCTCTGTATAGTTACATAAAGAGTAAGGGAGCGAAATAGTGCAGCTAAATGTTACACTAACTAGCCAACTTTTAGACAGACTTGATTTTCCTTCGAACATCTTGGCATGTGGTGGAACAATTGACATACAAAGTGAATTTCATACCATTATTATGGTGGGTCCTTCATTGTCTTTGTTGCACGGTGTAATTTGAAGCTTACCCATTACACTTCTCCCCTCCAGCGTCTTTAGACTGTAGGTTTTCATATCGAGTTTAATAATCATGTATAAAGACCATGGTTCAAGTGTACCGATCCAAACCTATCTATAATAATTACAAATATAGTGGGGCCCACTGAATTGCTCAATTTGAATAATTCAATGGTCAGATAGAAACTAATGATCATGTGTGGCACACCCAATGGAGTCTTACACACGACTCTCTAGTATGAGCTACTCACGCTACTCACAAGTCACGATAAACAGGAGCAGGCCACTCGTATGATAAAGTTACAAAAATACCCTCCATTATTTTTAGGTACTCGTGAAATTTCAATCATATGCTAAACAACAGCTATATCTTTTCAATTCCCAAATTACTACCAACCTCTATAATATCTTCCCATGCCCCTGTAATATTTAGGGGACGTTTGGATCATTTGTTGCTTAAGATAAGCTACTTATGCCTCGAGTAGCTTATCTTGGTTTCTACTTATTAAGTAGATAAGTATGTTTGGTAAACATCGTACTTATGCCTCAAGTAAATAAGCATGTTTAGTTTTCAACATTAATAAGTAGCTTTTTAACTCAATCAAAGAACTTATGTATATTGTGCAAAGAGAGACGATTGATCCCTTTTCCCCACTCAAATCTGTAAAGGCACTGAGCATGTCGTTGACCTCCTTGAGAATGGTCCACCGCTTATGGATAATCATCATGTCACTGTCCCCACTACTTCTTGTAGTGGGGCCCACGATCTTCTGGGGCCGGCCCCTGGTAAAATGGATGGATGGTGTAGGATCGATAATACATGCGTTAAACGGCCCTTGATGGGTTCCATGTTAAAGAGAGTGGGACCCAAATAGCAGGCTTCACTAGAGATGGAGATGTATGGCCCACTCGAGACTAGCATATGCCCCATCGTCTGGCTCATGCACTAAAATGATCTAGTAAATGGATGTGCGGTGAGGATTAGAACACATACATCATGGAGGAACCATGGTAGGCCCAAACCAGTGACCCAAAGGGGGGCCCACTGGCTATCGTGTGCTCCACCTGGGTTACGGGTCTTCCTCACTTCGGGTCCATGCTTTAATATGGGCTGGTAAAATAGATGGACGATGGGAATGCAACACACATATGGGAAAAATGCATCAATGTGGGACCCTAAAGTGGGCCCCACAGCATGGGAAAAATGCACTGGACACCCACCAGAGGTTTGGGTCTCTTGCACGAACGGTCGACCCGCAAGGGCCCGTGGTCTGCTCCTATGCCCGGGTGGATGGACGGGTTTGGGAGGAGTCTCCACATGGTGGGAGTTCACAGTGGGCCCCACAACCTTCAGATCGAGCGGCTAGTAAAATCAAGGTGGGCCCACTTAAGTTGGTGCCCATGGTGCAGTCCACTTGATCTTTGGGCCTGCTTCATTTTTGGTCGGCCCACCAGGGCCCATTTCCCTCTCCAGTGTCCTGATCTGGTGGGCCACCTGGATAACTAACATGCATCATGGTGGGACCCCTCAGTGGGCCCCACAGCCCCTAGTTTAATGCCAAACAAACATCACAGTAGGCCCAATAGGGTTTCAAAGGTGAATGCCCGCCCCACTTTTTCCTGCAGTGTGCTCCAACTGAGATTTGGATCTAGTTCATTTTTGGGCCCAAGGCCTGAAATGATCTGACAAAATGAATGGACGGCTAGATAAAAACATATGCATCAAGGTGGGTCCCACAGAGTGGGCCACATACTGGACAGCGTCAGTCGCATGCTGTCTGCAGTGTGGTCCACTTTGTGGACGCCAGAAGTTTTGGATATTTGTGATTTCCCTTCAGACACCCCTATGTGACCTTATGCACAGGTTAGATGGCCAATAAACATCCAAGTGCAGAAAAATGGATTAGCGGTGTAGATAAAACATACGTATCACGGTGGGCCCTGGATTCCACATTTTTTTCTCTTTCTTCCTCTCTTTGTTTTTGTTACAGTAGGGCCCACCTGAATTCCAGGTGGACAGTGATGGTCTAAAACACATGCATCATGGTGGGCCGTGCCTAAACGTCACTGGAAAAACGATGGACTGGGTGGATGTGCAACATATGGACCACGGTGTCCCCTGGAGGTTTCAACGGTGGTGATTTCAGGGAGGTGCCAACGATGGGAGTCATTATCTCCCATGAAGTTTTTAATGGCAGGCGTTCAATCATCACTGTTTCATATGGTAGGGTACACCTAGATTTGCCCCGTCCCCGTCGCTTAGTGATAGATACATTGTATTTCAACAATGAGGTCATAGGTTCGTGTGCCCATGTGGTGTGTGAGTGTTAAAAAACATAAAACAAAAAGAAAAAAAGATTTAGATCTGGTTCATTTACTAGCACAGCCATAAAATGGGACGAATGAACGGCGTGGATATACAATACATGCATCAAGGTGGGCCACATGGTTAGGGCCGCACCATGTTATTTTGCTTGATCGGTAGTACGAAACCGAGTCAAGGGAAGAAGTCGTATCAGCCTCGTCCGGGTCTCAAGTTAGGCCAGGTGGGCCAGTTAAAAGTCCCACTACTGTGGATGAGAGATTTTCGGAGTGTATGGTCCGTCCACGGTGTGACGAAGCAAGCAGACCAACGGCCAAGATTACTGAACAATGGTCCCCACTTGTTATAACATGATATAAAACTTCCTGAGGCAGGAATTGAAGAGAGAAAATTCAAAGCATGGGTTGTGAAGGAAAAGAGGGATGCTTCAAGGAATGGGGCACCTGGGCTATGAAGAAAGCGAAGGTCATCAGTCACTATGGTTTCATACCTCTCATCATCTTCATCGGCATGAATTCAGAGCCTAAACCCCACCTTTCTCAGCTTCTCACCCCTATCTGAATCCTATTCTACAACACCCATATGGGATTTCTCTTCCAATTCCACCTTCTCATCCCCCTCTGAATTCAGTTCTACAATACCCAGATGGGAATTCTCTTTAAAATTCCACCTTTCGCTGAATCCAGTCCTACAATACCCGATGGGAATTCTCTTCCAATTCCGCCTTCTCATCGCTATCTGAATCCAATTCTACAATACCCATATGGGAATTCTCTTCCAATTCCACCTTCTCACCCCTCTCTGAATCCATTTCTCCAATACCCAGATGAGAATTCTCTTCCCGTTCCATGGTTTCTGTGGATTTTTCGCCATCTGTGTCAGCGTGAAATTCACCTTCTTGTTCTTTTCTTTGTGTTGTGGACTAATACAAATAGATTTTTCTCCATTTGGTTGGAATCCTTACGTTGGAATTATGTTTTGAATTAAGAATTTGCAATACCCAGATCCAGAATCTGGTTTTGTTTGATGTCTTTCTTCTTCTTCTTCTTCTTCTTCTTTTTTTTTTTTTTTAAAGTTTTGTAGATCGATGCATGTTTGTAGAATCTGCCAGAAATGCTTAAAATTCTGCTTTTTATTTATTCTAATTTTCTATGTTGGGTTTTGATGCTTGGAACCCAGTTGTTGAAATGATATAATTTTGTTTCTCTATCTTTGTTTACGGATTAAAAATCTGGAATTCCCGGATGGGAAATCTCTTTTATTTGATGGTTTTTGAGGGCGCCTGATGCGTCCAGGGCCATATATGATTGACGAAAGGATGAATCCAGGCCACACAAGCTAACCAATCAAAGATCTGGACCCATACAACCATCCAAATTGTGCCCGATCAAGGATTTGGATTAGATCAATGGTTTAATGATAATTCAGACCTAAAACAATGGTCCGATTGAATTATGCCTTTTCACAAGTCCTATATAAAAGGCAATTGAGTTGGCTTTCAATTTACATGGAGGTTATAGATTGTGGTAGGATTCAAAGTCATTTTTAATATTTTAATGAAATAGAAAGGCTAGGATTAAAATAATGAAAAGTTAAGTTATCTTAGGAACTCTCTTATTTTAAGAAAATCAGTACATATACACACAGAGATAGGCTATTAAGGAGTTACATGGAATAAAAAATGATTTTTTTTATTCAGTTATGGCAGGTGTCGCTTTCATTTTGGGAAACGGATTGGCTACTCCCCCTGCCATCAGCCAATGGCTGGCGGTTGGTGCTCTGTGGGCCCCACAATAATGTATTTGTTTCATCCATGCCGTCCTATTTTTATAGATCATTTTATTATATGTGACAAAAACTGAGTTATATCCCAATCCCAAGTGAACCACGTTACAGGAAACAGTGTTAAATGAACATCGACCGTTAGAAACTTTTTGGGGGCATAAAAGTTTTGCATCAAGCTGATCTTTGTTTTTTCCCTTCATCTGGGTCTTTATGACCTAATCAACAGATTGGATGTCAAATAAACAGTAATCAACAGATTGGATGTCAAATAAACAGTACAGTGGGCCTTGGGAGGATTTTAATGGTGGATATCCAGTCACTATTGTTTTCCTGTGGTGTGGTCGACCTGAGATTTATATCCCTCTCATTTTTGGAAATAAGATCTAAAATGATCTGTAAAAATGGATGAATGGAATGGATGAAATACATACATCGTGGTGGGGGCCACAGAGCACGGACCATCAGCCACCGGGCTGGTGGTAGGGGCTGTAGCTTATCCGTTCTCTTTATTTTGGAGCAGATTAGGTGTGGCTATGTATTCTACACCGACACCGTCCATCCATTTTGTCAGATCATTCTAGGGCATGAGACCAAAAATGAAGAAGCAGCCATCGGAAACACTGGTGATCCGAATCTCACCACAGGAAACAGTAGTGAGATTGAGATTACCAGTGAAGCTTAGGTTGTTGGATATCCATCCTCAGCCTCTCTTTTCTTTTTTCTTTTTTACTTCTTTTTTTTTTTTTTTTTTCATTTTGTTAGAAACTAGCTTTTAAAAGTTGAAAACACATTTGATTTTGCTCAGCTTGGCCATTAGCACTTATAACATTGATTGGGACCTCCACATGCAATTTTCTAAACAGTATCAACTCATCTATCAATGTATATACCTTAGCCACAGCTCTTTAGCTGTGCAACTCAGGCGTATTGGGTTGGGTCAGATCAGGTTAAGAGTCCACCCAAACCTACCCAATGTGGTATTGAATACCCAACCTGACATATCGTGTTGGGTAAAAACCATCTTTATGAAAGCTAAACAGTTGGAAATTTTGACCCTGGTTCCTTGGGTTACATGCAGTAGAGCCAAGCCCAACCTGGGTCAGGTCGAGGATTTCCAAACCAAACCCAACCTGATCTGATCTAAAGTTCAGGTTGGGCTAGTCAGGTTTGGGTTGAGCCTGACCAAGTAGCACACCCAAGTTAAAACTGATAGAAAACCAGGCATGTAATGCAGTTGAACCAATTCCAACAAGCAGGCTCTGGCTTAAGCATCTGCTTTCAATTGAATTCTTCTCTACAGCCAGCCCAAAACCAGCAATTGCCACCACCAATCAAAAACACAACCAGAAATGAAAGGAATTTTTTTTAATGGATGGAAGGAATACTATAAATGCAAAAACCAACTGAATTCCTAAGGACGGATGCACCACTCTCAAAACACATCCGCTCACTGTACATGAAACTCAAAACAGATGTAGTCTTACTAGCTAGCGATCATCAACTGTAATTGGGGGAACCAGCATTCTCCCAATACCCATATAGTCAGCTGCAAAATCCTCATCATTTTTCCCCAACATGTCTTTCAAGCTGCACTCCAGATTCCTGCCCTTGAGTACCCAGAACCTAGGCTTGATTTTCTTCTCCAAGGAGTAGCTGAAGTACCTTGGGTATTCTACAACATCTCTTACTGGCTTGTTCATGGTGCATACCAGGAATTCGAGCTTGGGTTTCAACACTTCCTCGATGCTGTAGCCTAGCAACGGAGAGAACCTGTTGACCATGCTGGCCACCTCCCTCTTTGACAGCCCAATCTTCATCAAATACTTCATCCTGCAATGGAGAATATGATAACAACATTAGCATTAGTGCCTAAGTGGCCCCAAGCTTGCAACTCCCTGCATGGTCATCCAGATCATAGTTCTAAAACTCAATGACAGAGACTCAAACTCAGCTGAGCCAACTTGGTCCAATGAGATTTCAAGTGGAATCAATGAGAAATTCGCTGCCCCTAAGCTCAACTTGACCAAGATCAACAAGTCAACTCTCTCAACCAGTCAATACAACCAGCCAATGCAAAACCTGGGGTCAACTAACTCGTAGGTAAAAAAGCTGTTAAGATAGGAGATTCAAACCCAAGATCTCCTAACAAAAACCACCACACCAGTAACGTATTGCTTGCTATTGAAGCATTTTAAATTAGAAATCCCACCCATATCTATGGACCAATAAACACATATAACCAAAGTGCCATGTGCATACAACATTCAACACGCCCACGTTGAAGATAATTCATTGCAAAAATCTCTTTACAGCAGGGCCTACCTTTTCAGCAACTTGGATGTCATAGACACATGCACTGTGTGAGCTCCGTGGATGCTAGCTTAGCAAGCATTGAAACTTGGACGCAGATATTCCTCATTTAAAATAATTTAGCTATCAGCAACTATGTTGAGCATCATCGATTATCAAATCAAGTCTAGTTGAGCTTTCAGGTTGTAGAACCATGGTCCAAAATGTTCATCAAGTAGGTGTCACTGTGATGGACTGGAGAAGTTCCGATTGATCAGAAATCCTCACCATCCATGTAAGACTGTTTTTTGTATCTCTGATCGGCAGTGAAAATTTTGCTAAACCCGCACACCTCCACAAGCAGGCCAGGCCTACCAACTTCGGTCATGCAGAGCGATGCATTAGGTGGGCTCCACCATGTAGATATCCTGACTATCAGCCAGGTCCACTCAACAGCTGGACCACTAACATGCTTGTACATTGAACGTGGACCTTTAACCTTTCTCAAACCATCATTGTTTTCATATGTATCGCCCACCTGAAGCACAGCCCGGATGTCCCACAAACACATAATAGGTTGGCATATGTGGCTGTGAGAGGAGATGGACGTGCTTTAACGAACCTCCTACAAATCAAGACAATTCCTCATCACCTTTGGAAGAAGTTCGTGTTCTCTAATTTTGCATTCACTGCAGGATACCAAAAATAAGGTAAAAACTCCAGGTGCTTC